>CM077166.1:77428229-78054063 GCA_039583875.1 Platanthera guangdongensis
TCACCCTGGAACTAAGATGAATTAAGTTGTATTTGATGCTTGGTTTGAGCTATATGTTTGCAGGAATTTCACTGGGAAGTGTAGACCAATGTCAGCTCACAGTGGGTCACCAAACATAGGAACTGTGAAATGTAATCCCTCATTGCATATTCCAAGGTGTTGACTCATGTGTGATCTTTTTATTGGGATACACTTCATATTCAAGCTATTGGTCTATGGGAAAGGAATTGGAAGTTGGCTACTCTAAAAGAATCAGCTTTTCCAACATCAGAATTTTCTAAGTATTTTACTCGAGTAGAGCCTTCACCTACTCGAGTAGTCTGGGTATAAGTTACTCAAGTAAAGGAACCTTGTACTCGAGTAGACATAGTCATATACTCGAGTAGCTAAGTCACCTACTCGAGTAGACCAAGTCATATACTCGAGTAGCATGCTTATATACTCGAGTAGATTACTCTTTATACCCAAGTACTAAAGGGTTTTCTCATCTAAATTTCTCTAAGTCATATACTCGAGTAAGTATACTCATATACTCGAGTAAGTATACTCACTTACTCGAGTAGATAGAAACATACTCGAGTAGTTCATTTTACCTACTCGAGTAGTTCATGTGTCACCCGTGTACCTTGCTATTTCCATACTTCAGAATTTTTCGAAGTATTCCACTCGAGTAGTACTTCTTGTACTCGATTAGGTTATGTAATATACTCGAGTAGCTCTTCCAGTACTCGAGTAGATCCTCTATATACTCGAGTAGGTCTCTACATATACTCGAGTAGTTCTGTCTGCTTACTCGAGTAGTTGATCGCTATATACTCGAGTAGTCTTTATATTTATACCCGAGTATGTTCTTCTTCATATACTCGAGTAGGTATTCACCTACTCGAGTAGTTATTGACTTACTCGTGTAGTTGGCTGAATCTTTCCGAAATTTTTCTAAGTCCTTTTTCTGATGGGATTTTTCAAATCACGCGACATGATTGGTACACGTGTACGTCATTATGACCGATTATGACCGTTAGTCTCTCCTATATAAGATCTTATCAGAAAATGACAAACCCTAAGTATTCTCAAAGCTTTCTTGTAATTTCTTTTTCGAGAAATATTCTTCAGCCGCCTCCTCTCTGATTTTCGCGAATCGGAAGCCGTCGCCGCCGCCTTCTTCTCCGGCCAAAGCTTGTACTTTCAGAGGACTATTCTGAAGAGCGTTACAGATCGAGATCGACTTCGCTGATCATCTTCTCTCTCGATTTCTGTAAAAGCGAGTAGATCCAGATCGAGGCCGAGAACTTCTTCACCGGTTTCTGAAAGTGCTACAAAGTTGAAAAGAAGAAGATCCTGGCCGTTTTGATTTACTGTTTGTATTCTTGAAAACACTGTATTAATTTTGTAGGTGAAATCTTCTCCGAGTGTAGGAGTTTTTCTTTACTCTGAGTTTGTAGGAAGTGTTATCTTCTGAGGTGTAGATCCGTTTTGTTTGGATCGAGTTTGTAGGAACTTTGTTCCGAGGGTAGGATCGATTTTTGATCCGAGATAGTGGAGTAGCCGAGTCTAGTTGATTGCTAGATCGGTGAGGGAAAGTGGATGTACCCAAGGTTGGGGAACCACTATACATCTTGTGTCGTCTGTGATATTGGTAGATATTTCTGTGGTATGCTCTAATTATTTTTTATTCCGCAAAAGATGCACAAACCACCTATTCACCCCCCTCTAGGTGATTTAGGTCGACAACAGTTTTCTTTAAGATGTACTGCTTCACATGCGACATGGGGAAAGGACCCATAAAGTCAATCCCCCATACCTCGAATAACTCGCAAACTAGTATATTGTTCAAGGGCATTTCGTCTCGTCGAGCAATGTTCCCCGTGCACTGAAATTCGTTGCACTCTTTGACGTGTGTAAAAGATTCATGGAATAACATAGGCCAAAATAAACGGCACTGTAAAACCTAGTGGGCAGTCCGTGCGGCACCAAATTGCCTGCCAGCCTCACGATCATGGCAATGCCTCAAAATCTCTTTAACTTCCAGCTCGGGGACAAAACGTTGGATAACCCCATCGGCATAGGTGCAGAACAGTAGATGATCCTCCCAGAGATAATACTTGACGTTTGAGAAAACCTTCTTCTTTTGTTGATATGTTAAATGCGGCGGTAGGGCCTTGCTTACTAAGAAGTTAGCGAAGTCAGCATACCAGAGAGTAGAAGCAATAGACGAAAGGGGGAACAGGCCCTCATCCGGAAAAGCATCAGAAATTGGAATTCCCCGTGAGCCCTCACCTTCTCCCCCTTTAAGTCACGATAGATGGTCGGCAATCACATTGGCAACTCCACGGCGATCCCGGATTTCAATATCATATCATTGCAGCAATAGAATCTAGTGCATGAGCCGCGGCTTAAAATCTTTCTTGTGCATGAGAAAATGAATAGCCGCATGATCTGAATGTACCACCACCCTGGAAAGAATTAAATAGGAATGAAACTTGTCAAAGGAGAAAATGATAGCTAAAAACACCTTCTCAGTCGTTGTATAGTTCAGTTGTGCAACGTTCAACGTCAGACTCGCGTGGGCAATTGTTTGAAAGGTCTAATTTTTACACTGTCCCAAGACTGCCCCCACCACGACATCGCTAGCATCACACATCAATTCGAAAGGCACTGCCCAATCCGGGGATGAGAGAATTGGGGCTGAAACCAATCGATCCTTCAAGCAATTAAATGCCCGATTGCAATTGATGGCCCGCGAACCGACTCTTTTTTAGGTGGTTGGTTCGATGGGTCGAACGCCGCGGGCTTACTAAAAAGCGAGCTTTTAACGAAAGGAGGCAAGTGCACCTATCGCATTTAGTACTCGATATTCGGGGGAATACCGAGGTCGTATTATTCTCGGGGTCGGGTTGACTATCCCTACTGCTCCAGGAGTAACTATTATTTTACTGAAAATTCGTTGGGGATTTTAATTAACTAAGGCAGATAAAATAAAAGTGCGAAAATGATTTAGAAAATTCGATGAAGGGTTAACGCCCGACACCGAATCAGATTAAGACTAAAATAAATTTTAATAATTATTGAACTTAGTTTTCAAATTAATAAAAGGCAACTTGGCCATGGAGGTTCCAGAAATATGAGAGCACTTATCTCTAGGAATATTGTTCACCTGAACGCTAAGACTATTCGACCGAACATTAGTCCGACGAAGGATTCCTCTTAACGCCCGCTTTACGCTAAGAACACTGCTATTGGGTGGGGAACCCATTCGAGTAGGATTATGTTTGTCCTCTCTCAAGGGTATGCACACAACTCTCTTTACCTAGGGGTGATCTGTCCATATGCACAGCCTCTCAGCTAGCTAGCGTATGGGTAATGGAAATAGAGCGCACACATCGATATGTGGTCCTACGCGTCGTTAACACGGGGTAAACCTTAAGTCCTAAAATTAAAGTGAAAATAAAGATCTTTAATTATTTCAAATCATTTTATATGTCCCAATTCTCTTCGATGCCAAGGGCTAATAATGATTAGCCACTCATCGGTATGGGGACGGCTTATGATTTTTGTGAGGCGTGAGTTCGTAAGTAAGCACTAAAGGGTTATAAGAAGAAGAAAAAAGTAACAACACAAAGTTTAGAAAATATTTAAAGGCTAAATTAAGGCAAGAACTCACACACTCAACAAAAACCATAAGTAAAACGACAGTCCTACTCAAACAAGTAGGCGGAAAATTAAAGCTGAAAAAGCAAAGTCCTACTCAAATGAGTAGGACTGAAAAGAAAGAGAGTCCTACTCAAATGAGTAGGCGGGAAATAAAGGCACGCTATTTAACTCTTAACGAGTAGGCAAAAATAAGTACTTGTCATTTAACTCTTAACGAGTGTGCGGAAATAAATGCGCACACGCACACACTCGACATGAAATAAACACATACACTCACTCTACTGGAAATGAAAACGCATACACACTTGCATAAATGAAAAACGCACACACACTGCAAAAAGTAAAACACACGCACGCACTCTACATGAATTGAAAGAAAGCAATAAAATTATCTCCTACACACACGCACTCTACATAATTGAAAGAAAGCGATAAAATAAAACATGAAAATTTATCTACTACACTCACACACTCTACATAATTGAAGAAAGCATTAAAAAACTATTCTCATACACTCACACACACAACATGGAATTTAAAATAACAAAATGAAAACCTAACTCATACACTCACACACACAATTAAAGAGAAAAAAACAAAGTTGCTTAAAAATTAAAATTATAAGATTCCTACTCCTAAAGCTTACCAAAAACACATAAAAAGAACAAATAGAAATAAAAAGAACAAAAAGTTTTCAAAACAAAGTAAAAAAACTAAAGTTCTTTAAAAATTAAAATTAAAACTTTTTCATTCTTATGATTTCATAAAAGTGATTAAAAAGTGAAAAGAAAGTGAAAAGAACAAAAAGGTTTTACAATCCTAAAATAAAGCTAAGTAAAAAAAACAAAATTACTTTTAAAATCTCTTTTACAAATCATAAGAACAAAAACCTAAAACCTAAAACATGAAGAAGATAAAAATCAAAATGAAACTATCCTAACAACATTTTTTGAGAGGAAAAATACTATAACTTATATCATATTAGAAAAACAAGATGAATTAAAAACATCACTTATAAACTCAAACACACAAATTTTATAAAGAGAAAAACAAAGATGAAACTTAACGATAAAAAGAGAAAGTGATTAGCCACCCAAATGAATTTTCATGCCATGTAGAGAGGGAAAATCAAACATTTTTATTATCATAATGAAACTATTACAAAGCTAAAGCTAAAGCAAAAAAACAAACATGAAAAGGAGGGGGGAGAAATCTCCATACATTGCAAGAGAATCCACAAGGGCAGCACATAAAACACACTAAACTTGGCTTAATAAAGTGAACCCTTGGACCTTACAGAAATGGCCTATTTATAGGAAAAAATGTCTAAGTACCCGCCCTCTGACACGGGCGTGTCGGGGGGCGTGTCAGCACTGTGCGCGATGTGATCTGCAATTTGACGGCTGCATTGTCTTGCAGTTGTACAAGAGGATGTCACGCCCTTGGTCACGGGCATGACGGTGGGCGTGTCGGGGAGGTGGAACTGGGAGCGGGTTACGTTAAAAGTCACCGGCGACGTCTTATCTGGCTAGGTGGAGGAGACACTCCCTATGTCACGGGCGTGTCGCTAGGCATGTCGAGTTGGTCGACGATCGTCGAGCGCGGTTTCGTCGAGCGCGTGACATGGGCCTTGGTCACGGGGCGTGTCGTTGGGCGTGCCACGCTTTTTTTCTTCATTCGGCTGATTTCCACAGGAAATTGAAGTGTCACGCCCTTATCATGGGCGTGACCCATAGTACATAGACGTTTACTTGCAAAATTTGACATTTTCTTGAAATTTTTTAGAAAATAAAATAAAGCTAAGTTAGCAATGTTTGTACAAAAAAGGAACAATTAATTAAAGAAAATTAAGTAAAAATAACAAAAAGAAACTAAAATGACTTATTTAATATACATAAAAATACGTATGTTTACCACTCATCAAATACCCCCATACTTAAGCTTTTTCTATTACAGAGCAAAAGTTTGGGGTGAACTTATAAGGAATAAAAAAACTCTAATTTTAGCTACTGCTTAATTAAATATAAGAGAGATCTAAATAAACATACATGGTGTAATAGTTAAGTCCTAAAATTATGTAGATGGTTTAAATATGACAAAAGTTTTGGCCAAAAGACTTCTTGATGTAATCAGATAGAAAGCAATAATTGTAATAGTTTGGGATTATATGAAATTTAGCTTATAGGAGTTTTACTGGAAATAATGCAATTTACAAATTATGCTCTCAAAAAGATTTTTGAATTAATTCTAGAATCATGAAATTGGCTAAGGGGCTTGATGTTGGTTTATGAAGAGGATTTGGATTTTGAGGTGAGGTGCTTTTTTCTCGAACCTCCATTTTTCTTTTTGGATTATTAGGAAAATGAATTCTTATTTTCCTAATATGATTTTTTTTCATCTTCATAATAATAAAATTAACCCGATGTATATTTGTAGCAGTAATGAATTTTATCCTCGTACTCCGTAACATATAATATTTTTAAATTATTGGGTGCCTATGTTCACGGAACTAAATCTTATTCTCATTGACATATGATCTTTTAAGGATAAAAATTTTATCATGCCAAGTAAGTCATCATATATAAGGGGAGAAAAGAAAACTAGATTTTTAATTTAAAAAAAAATTTTTAGGGCAACCTTAATAAATTGTACGTTCAAATTTTTCAGAAAGCTAAAAGTAAGCATAATTGAATTCTATAATCATTATTTTCTAACATAATACACGTGCTCCTATCAATGAAAAACTAGAAGTAGTGCATAAAATGAGTTCGCTATTTTTAACAAATCATAATGAATTCTTTAAAACTTAACCCCGACGATTTAAATTTTTCAATCAATAATTAACAAACGAATAGTGAACAAAGAATTAATAAAATTCACATATAAATAAACTCAAAACAAAATTTTTGGATAGCAAGAAAATTAAGAATGGTATATTTGATTTATTTGTTTTATAAAATATTTTTTTTTGGATTTTTAGAGTTTTTATCATTATTATTTTTTTTAGTGTTTTTAATTTATTATCTTTTTTTGAATTTTTCTTTTGTTTTACACTTTTTTTTTATTTTTGACTTATTATCTTTTTTTGAATTTTTAAATTTGTTATTATATACATACGTAAAAAAACGATAAGAAATATACATTTTAACTCTTTTTTTCTTTTCTAATTTTTTGGATTTTTTTTGGTTTTTATAAGCAAATATTTACAAAAAAAGAAAAGAGAGAAACGATAATTACAAAGAAGAGAAAGAAAGGAAGAGGGGAAAGAGAGAAAAGAACAAAAATATTTACAAAAATATATACAAAAGATATGTGCATAATGTACGTACAAATTTATTTACAAAATAAAACTAAATATTTTTTGGAATTTTTTGTTTTATAATTTTTTTGGAATTTGTGTTTTATAATTTTTTTGGAATTTTTTTAAAAAAAAAGGAAAAGAATTTTTTTTTGGATTTTTTTCATTTTAAAACTGTTTTTGGATTTTTCCTTTTAAAATTTTTTTTTGTTTTGTTGTTATATATATATTTTTAATACTTTTTATTTATTTTGGATTTTTGAAATGCAGAAAGTAGAAGTGCAGAAAATAAAACATGAAAATACCCTCATACTTAAGTCCAACATTGTCCTCAATGTTACAACGTAAGTTTGCGGAACAAAAATGAAACAAAATGCAATATGTACAAAAAGAAAATGGGAGGGTAGGAACTTCCCTGGAACGCGTTCGGGGAGGCCCATCAGAAGCCCTGAGGATCGATCTATTTTGGATCGACCACCTCCTTACAGCTATGGAGGGTTATATCATTGAGGTTTTCCCGAGGGTTGGGTTCTGTATTCCCTAGCAGCGCCCCGTGCGTGCGTTCGGATATCATTCTCACCAGTTATCAAACCTGTTGTTCAATGGTTTTTAGCGATCCGGTGATGTTGCGGATATTTGATTCGTTGGACGCTATGTACTTATTAAAATTTTCCTCCACCGGAAAAGGCTTCGGAGGAGGAGGAGGAAACACAGGCGGAAAAGAAATAGGCGTGCGCTGCGCATTGTTCGTGTTGCTCCATGAAAAATTCGGGTGGTTCCTCCAACCTGGATTATAGTTATTACTATAAGAATTGTTTTGGGGGAAGGAGGGACGAACCAGATTTCCCATGTAGTCCACGAACTCTTCAGCCATGCAGATGTTAGGGTGAATAAAACAAGGCGGAGTGGAGGATGCAGCAGACATCTCTGCTAACTGCTTTGTTACCCTTTCAACATGAAGGGTTAAGAGAGTAGTGGCATACACTTCAAAAAGTCTGGCGACCTGCTTTTGGCGTCCCTTCGGGACATTCCATTGGTAGGCGTTCATATACATTTCTTCGAACAAAGCCTGGGCGGCCTCGGGGGCCTTATTGTTAAGGGTGCCCCCGGCAGCCACGTCAATCATTTGACGCATCTGAAAAGTAAGGCCGTTATAAAAAAATTGTACCTGCAACCACGTTGGCAGCGTGTGGTGCGGGCACCGGAGGAGGAACTCCTTAAATCGTTCCCAAGTCTCATATAGAGACTCAGGATCGTTTTGCATCAATGAAGAAATGTCCGCCCGTAACTTTGCAGTTTTTGCGGGCGGATAGTACTTCGTCAGGAACCGCTCCATCAACTCAGCGCAGGTGGTAATACATCCTCGCGGGAGGGAATTCAACCACGCCTTTGCTTTGGACTTAAGGGAAAAAGGAAATAGGCGCAAGCGAATGACGTCATCAGTGAGGCCATTAATCTTGAAGGTGTCGCATATTTCCAAAAAATTGGACCAGTGGACATTCGGGTCCTCATCCGGCAGTCCATCGAACTACACGGCATTTTGGACCTTTTGAATGACACTTGATTTTATTTCGAAATTATAATTGGGCACCGTAGGGTGAACAATACTAGACCCAGTATCATCCAGGTTAGGCCGGGCGTAATAAGACATAGTATGCTCGGCCTCTTGGGCAGGGTTAGGGGCGGCCAAAACTACGATAGAGGGTTCTCCGATAGATTCTTCGGGGTCTAAAGAAGGAATTCGGCGTTAAGATCGAATACGCGCAAGGGAGAGTTCGATCTCAGGGTCGAAATAAAAATCTTCAGACTCCGAGGGTTGTCCACGGGTCATACACCCTAAAACTAAATTAAAACCAAATAAACTCCCTTTTTTTATTTTTTAAAATAGAGTTTTAGGTTTTTTTAAAAAAAAATTTAGTTTTTTTTAGTTTATAGAAAATTAGTAAAAGTAATAGACTTTGGGATTCGAAATAACAACTCAAGAGTGTCCCCGGCAACGGCGCCAAAAACATGATGGCCCGCGAATAGACTGTTATTTAGGTGGTTGGTTCGATTATTCGAACATCGCGGGCTTGCTAAAAAGCAAGCTTTTAATGAAAGGAGGCAAGTGCACCAATCACATGTAGTATTCGATATTCGGGGGAATACCGAGGTCATATTATTCTCAGAGTCGGGTTGATTATCCCTACTGCTCCAGGAGTAACTATTATTTTACTGAAAATTCGTTGGGGATTTTAATTAACTAAGGCGGATAAAATAAAAGTGCGAAAACGATTTAGAAAATTCGATGAAGGGTGAACGCTCGGCACCGAATTGGATTAAGATTAATATAACTTTTAATAATTATTGAACTTAGTTTTCAAATTAATAAAAGGCAAATTGGCCGTGGAGGTTCCAGAAATATGAGCGCACTTATCTTTAGGAATATTGCACACCTGAACACTAAGACTATTCGGCCGAATGTTAGTCCGACGAAGGATTCCTCTTAACGCCCGCTTTACGCTAAGAACCCTGCTATTGGGTGGAGAACCCAATCCGGTAGAATTATGCCTGTCCTCTCTCGAGGGTATGCAAGCTACTCTCTTTACCCAGGGGTGATCTGTCCATACGCACGGCCTCTCGGCTAGCTAGCATATGGATAACGGAAATAGAGCCCACACATCGATATGTGGTCCTACGCATCGTTAACCCGGGGTAAACCTTAAGTCCTAAAATTAAAGCGAAAATAAAGAACTTTAATTATTTAAAATCGTTTTATATGTCCCAATCCTCTTCAATGCCAAGGGCTAATAACGATTAGCCACTCATCGGTGTGGGGACAGCTTATGATTTTTGCGAGGCGTGAGTTCGTAACTAAGCGCTAAAGGGTTATAAGAAGAAGACAAAAGTAACAACACAAAGTTTAGAAAATATTTAAAGGCTAAATTAAGGCAATAACTCACACACTCAATGAAACCATAAGTAAAACGACAGTCCTACTCAGACGAGTAGGCGGTAAATTAAAGCTGAAAAAGACAAGTCCTACTCAAATGAGTATAGCAGAAATGAAAGCGAGTCCTACTCAAACGAGTAGGCTGGAAATAAAGGCACTCCATTTAACTCTTAACGAGTAGGCCGAATTAAATACATGTCATTTAACTCTTAACGAGCAGGCGGAAATAAATGTGCACACGCACACACTCGACATGAAATAAACACACACACTCACTCTACTGAAAATGAAAACACACACACAAACACTTGCATAAATGAAAAACGCACACACACTGCAAAAAGTAAAACAAATGCACACACTCTACATGAATTGAAAGAAAGCAATAAAATTATCTCCTACACACACGCACTCTACATAATTGAAAGAAAGCGATAAAATAAAGCATGAAATTTTATCTCCTACACTCACACACTCTACATAATTGAAGAAAACATTAACAAATAATTCTCATACACTCACACACACAACATGGAATTTAAAAGAACGAAATGAAAACCTAACTCATACACTCACACACACAATTAAAGAGAAAAAAACAAAGATTCTTAAAAATTAAAATTACAAGATTCCTACTCCTGAAGCTTACCAAAAACACATAAAAAGAACAAAGAAAAATAAAAAGAACAAAAGGTTTTCAAAACAAAGCAAAAAAACTAAAGTTCTTTAAAAATTAAAATTACAACTTTTTCATTCTTAAGATTTCATAAAAGTGGTTAAAAAGGGAAAAGAATGTGAAAAGAACAAAAAGGTTTTACAATCCTAAAACAAAGCTAAGTAAAAAAACCAAAATCACTTTTAAAATCTCTTTTACAAATCATAAGAACAAAAACATAAATCCTAAAACATGAAGAAGATAGAACTCAAAATGAAACTATCCTAACAAAATTTTTTGCAAGGAAAAATACTATAACTTCTATCATATTAGCAAAAGAAGATGAATTAAAAACATCACCTACAAACTCACACATACACGGGTTGTAAATAGAAAAACAAAGATGAAACTTAAGGATAAAAAGAGAAAGAGATAAGCCACGCAAATGAATTTTCATGTCTTGTAGAGAGGGAAAATCAAACATTTTTATTATCATAATGAAACTATTACAAAGCTAAAGCTAAAGCAAAAAACAAACATGAAAGAGAGGGGGGAGAAATCTCCTTACATTACAAGAGAATCCACAAGGGCAGCCCACAAAACACACTAAACTTGGCTCAAAAAAGTGAACCCTTGGACCTTACAGAAATGGCCTATTTATAGGGAAACATTTCTAAGTACACGCCCGCCGACACGGGCGTGTCGGGGGGGGGGGGGGGGGGGGTGGGTGGGGGGCGTGTCAGCACTGTGCGTGATGTGTTCCGGCGATTTGACGGTTGCATTGACTTGCGGCTGTACAAGAGGATGTCACGCCCTTGGTCACTAGCGTGACGGTGGGCATGTCCGGGATGTGGAATTGGGCGCGGGTTGCGTCAAAAGTTGCCGGCGGCGTCTTGTCTGGCCAGGTGGAGGAGAGACTCCCTATGTCACGGGCATGTCGCTGGGCATGTTGGGTTGGTCGACGATCGTCGAGCACGGTTTCGTCGAGTGCGTGACACGGGCCTTGGTCACGGGCCGTGTCAAATGACAGGGGCGTGTCGTTGGGTGTGTCACGGTTTTTTTCTTCATTCGTCTGATTTCCACGGGAAATTGAAGTGTCACGCCCTTGTCACGGGCGTGGCCCATAGTACACAGGCGTGTACTTACAAAATTTGACATTTTCCTGAATTTTTTTGGAAAATGAAATAAAGCTAAGTTAGCAATGTTTGTACAAAAAAGGAATAATTAATTAAAGAAAATTAAGTAAAAATAACAAAAAGAAACTAAAATGACTTATTTAATATACATAAAAATACAAATGTTTACCACTCATCAGCAATCGTGATCGAACACAAACTTGACATCCTTCGCCAATAGATTGATAGGGGCTTAGATATAGCCGAGAAGTCCCGAATAAGGCGCCGTTAAAATCCAGCATGCCCCAAAAAACTACGAATGCCATGAAGTGTCGACGGAGGGGGAAGGTTTCTAATCACCTCTACCTTCGCCAGATCAACCTCAAGCCACTACTGAGAAACGTTGTGCCCCAGAACGATCCCCTCTGGCACCATGAAATGGCACTTCTCCCAGTTGAGCATAAAATTAGTATCCTCGCAACGTTGCAAGACCAAAGCGAGGCGGTGCAACGCTTCTTCGAAGCTATAACCAAAAAAGTAGAAGTCATCCATGAAGACCTCCAAGAAATCCCCAACCATCCTGCAAAAAACTGCGGCAATGCATCGCTGGAAGGTGGCTACCCCATTACACAACCCGAAAGGTAGCCGCCTGAAAGCAAAGGTCCCAGACGGGCAGGTAAACGTTATTTTCTCCTAATCCTCTGGGGCAATTGCACGCTAATAATAGACCGAGTAGTTGTCCAAGAGGCAGTAGTAATCATGCCTAGACAGCCTTTCCAGCATTTGTTGCATGAACGGTAGCGACAAGTGGTCATTTCTTGTTTCCGCAATAAGCTTTCGATAATCGATAAAAACTCTCCATCCAACGACATGCCTCATAGTAAGCGGCTCGCCGTTCTCATTACGAATGACTGTTATTCCTCCCTTTTTGGGCACCAAATGCACCAGACTCACCCATTCGTTGTTGCTTATGGGATATATAATACCGGCATCTAGAAGCTTGATAACCTCATTCTTCACCACCTCTTTCAACATAGGGTTCAATCTGCACTACGGTTGAGCTGAAGGCTTGAAGTTATCTTCCAGCCATATCTTGTGCATACACACCGTCGGGGTAATTCCTTTGACGTCCAAAAGTTTCCACCCAAAGGCTTTTCTATGTAACTTCATCACTTCAAGAAGACGGACCTCCTGATCAGCTATAAGAATAGCCGAAATAATGGCATGATGAGTTTCTTTCTCTCATAGAAAGACATAGTTCAGCGTGCAAGGGAGCGACTTGAGACCGCGAGATCCGTCTGAGTCAAACAGGGGTACCACCAGAAGCTTGAGTTATCCAACCTGCGCCTCGCACGAACCTTCCTAAATATTTATATCGGGATCACAAAACTCACCCTCAACCTGATCAGGCTAAAAAGTCCGACCGTCGTCAATCTCCATAGCACCCAGCTACGTACGACTATCCCCTCTTGGCGCCTTATATATATCAAAAACAGTTTTCTCTCATCCTAGGAGCAACGTCATCAAACACTTTTTCGCTTCGATAATGGCTCTAGCAGTGGCCAGGAAAGGATTCCCCAGAATAATCGGTGTCCCATCCACATCCTCAATATTGAGGATAACATAGTCGGCCGAAAAGGACAACCCGTTAACCACAACCGTGAGATCCTCAACCACTCCAAACAGTTTCTTCTTTGATTGATCAGCCAGCTGCAGAATGACATTAGTGGGCCGAAGAACACCAGAGCCCAACTCATGGAAGATGGATAACGACATGTGGTTGATGGACACTCCAGAATCACACAACGCCTGACTTACCATGGATTGCCCAATGGTACACGCAATCGTGAAGCTCCCATGATCATTTTGTTTTATGGGCCAATCCTGCACCGCCATAGTAGGGCAATCCTCCCAGGTCGAAACACTGTCGCATAACTTGGAAGCCCAATTTTTCTCCAGAAGATCCTTCAAGTAATTCGCATATCGCAGCACATGTGTAAGCAGGTCGATCATAGGAATGCTCACTTGAACACCCATCAGAATGTCCAAAAACTTTTGTTGCTGCCTCTCTTTTTTGATATTTTGCAGCCTATGCGGAAATGGAGGCCTTGCCTGCGGGAGTTGGACTTCATGTGTAATAGCCACCGAGGGTTCCATGGGCGACTCATTAGTACTTTGCTGATCCCTCCGTTCAGAGGGTTTGTCCTCCTGACGTACATAATTATCTACCAGCCTACTGCTTTTGATCTTCATAGCATTTGTTGTCTTGGCTGGACGACAGACCCATAATTCCAACATTTTACCGACGACGGAAATAATATCTTGTAATTGTTGCAATATTACTACTTGAGATCGCGACCACTTTCCAACCCATACCATAAAATGATGGATAAGCTGCTCGCTCTCCCCTGTATTGCTAACTATGAACTGAGAATCCCCTATGTCTTCGGGTACGGGAGGCATATTCCACAAACTGCTGGAGCGCACCACGTCGTCCACGATACACCAAGCGTCAGCCATAGTCCTATTAAAGAGGGCGCCTCCATCGGCGGTGAATAGGTATCAAAACAACCTTTGAATACCAAAATAAAATGTTTGCAAGAACGGTATTCCAAACACGTCCTGACCAGAACACCTGTATTGCAGCAACCAAAATCTTTCCCAAGCCTCACAGAGAGATTTGCCAGGGATCTATGCGAATGTGGCCAAATTTAAATTCACCTGCGTCAACTGCGCACGGAACAATACTTTCTGAGGAATTTTACTTCAGCACACTTCCTTGAAGTTAGCTCGCTCAAAAGGATATACCTATACCATAGTCTAGCTTTTCCAACAAGAGAAAATGCGAAAAGCCTAATCATAGCATTGTCTTGAACGTCCCCAGCATAGCAAAAGGTGCCACAAAGCTCCAAGAAGCTATCAATATGAACCTCTACATTCTCTCCCTGGAGCCCATGAAACAAACAATGCTGCGAGATAAACTTGATTAGATCCGCGGATAGCTCAAAGTTGTCCTCGTCATGGTTGAAGGCTAGCTGAGGTTTCTACATTTTGAATTAGTCGTGGACAAAATTGAACGAAAAAGATTGAGTAAAGAAGAGGACAAAATGGTGAAACAACAATCATCTATCTCAAAAGGAAAAAGAGCACACAACGGTTGCACTCCCTAGCAACGACACCAAAAACTTGATGCGAAAACAAGTGTACCATTCGTAGTCAAGTAATAAAGTTGAGGAGTTTAATCCCCGAATATCGATCTCTCGAGGAGTGCAACTAGGGAGTGTGATTTCGCTATTAAAAAGTCATTGCAAGTGTTAACGTAAACAAAGGTGGTTTTGGTTTGGAGTTTCCTAAGTTTTACAATAATAAACCTATTGCGGGTCGCCGTCACCGTGTCTATTTGGTGGATTACTCAAGAGAGTAATATCAAAGATGGATGAGCCAATGAGGGTCGCAATCACCTCTTCGTCATGCACCTTCTAGCAATCGCTAGAACGACACAATCTCAACAAGAATGCGAAAAACTGAAGCTCAGTAACACAATCATGATCTAAGATATAACAACACATAGACATGCTGAAAGACTTAAACTAAACAGTGTTCTTAAGCAACAATCAAACAACCACAAGTTCAGAACAAAGAAACTATAAGAGGAGGGTGAGAAATACAACCAAGAACACAAAGGCTTTCCGAGATTCGCGGCCGGAGTCAAGGGTTGTCGGGCCATGTCCGAGCTCGGTCTATGGATGACGTCTGGGGTCCAGAAGGGTTGTAACCTCCTTCCAATAACCCGTCTTTTTCGTGAATAGTCGATGGGCTAAATCTATCTCGAGAACTCCACGGATGTAACTCCTTATGATCTTGAAACGGAGCTTGGAGTTTGGAGAAGAAAATGTTGGCCTGAGATGAAGCTATTGCAAGCTTTTGGAGCGAGAATGGTGGCTGGATCAACTCTCCAAGGAGGAGAGAGATGAGTGGAGGACCTATGGGGGTACGACCAGTGGCACACGATCGATGCTCGTGCGCATTGGATCCCCTGATCATGCGATAGGCAATGGCATAACTTCAGAAAAACTGGAATAACACGCACGAGCAGTGGCCCACGACCAGCGGTCGTGCGCACTATGTCCAAAGGTCGTGCGGTTGCCCAGGCAAAGCTTGGAAAATGGAGAATATAGTACGCATGATCAGTGGCGCACGAGCAGTGGTCGTGCGCAATAGATCTACTGATCGTGCGCAGTGTTCCTGTACCATTTGGGATTTCCGGAACAATCCCGAAACACGCACACGACCCCTGGGCTTACAATAGAAATGAAAAAACCACTAGAAAGGGCACAACACATTCTCCAGACCCAGAAAACACCAAAGTATGGCAAAAATACAAAAACAATGAAATCACACTGAAAACGGGCCTAAAGTGCACTTAACATGAAATGGACAGAGAAATGAATATGAATAATTATGGCACACAAGTGTAGTGCATTAACGAGAAAATTAGCACAGATGAGTCCAAAAATATGTATATAACTTGGACTCATCATGTACACATAAGGTACTCTTGTTATATTTTAAATTTACCTATTTTTGACTTCTCCTTTGCAAAGATTAGTTGGTATTTGTGTGTTCAATTCAGGTACTCACGTAATATTTTAAATTTTCCATCTTTTTGCTAATCTTTTGCAGAGATTACTAGGTACTTGCATGTTCACATTAGGTACGTGCGCTATTCAGGTACCTAACGTGAAATCGCTTCAGGTAATCGCATTAGATTTTAAATTTTCCTGCTTTCGACTTCTCTTTTGCAGATATTAGCTGGTATTTGCGTGTTCAAATTAGGTACGTGCGTTATATTTTAAATTTACCATGTTTTTATATCCCCTTTTGGAGATTAGCAGGTACTCGCGTTATATCTTAAATTTACTCGCTTTTGACTTCTCTTTGGCTGAGATTAAAATATGTTCATGAGTTCACTTCAGGTACTCTGGTTATATTTTAAATTTATCTGCTTTTGACTTCTCCTTAATAGAGACTAGTAGATGTTAGCGAGTTTACTTCATGTACTCGTATTATATTTTAAATTTATTTGCTTTTGACTTCTTTGTTGTAGAGATTAGCATGTGTTCGCGAGTTCACTTTAGGTACTCGCGTTATATTTAAATTTACCTACTTTTAACTTCTCCTTTGCAGATATTAATAGGTGTTCGCGAGTTCACTTCTAGTACTTTTGTTATATTTTCAAATTACTTGCTTTTGACTTCTCCTTTGTATAGATTTGTAGGTGTTCACGAGTTCAATTCAGGAACTCGCATTATATTTTAAATTTACCTTCTTTTGGCTAATCTTTTCTATAGAATAACAGGTGTTCGCGAGTTCACTTTAGGCACTCGCATTATATTTTAAATTTACCTGCTTTTGACTTTTCTTTTATAGAGATTAGCAGGTGTTCAGTAGTTCACTTCAGGTAATCCCGTTATATTTTAAATTAACCTGCTTTTGACTTCTCTCTTGCAGAGATTAGTAGATGATCTGAAAGTTATTTAGCTTTAGGTTAGCTAATAACCTAGAGGGGGGGGGGTGAATAAGTCTTTGAGCTTTTAAAAAATCTTTGGTGGTTTTCAACTTGTTCTATCTAGAGCTTGTCATAAAATCTTGTAATCACAAAGAAAAACAAGCACACATATCAAACACCATAATTTATAGTGGTTCCCCAATTGGGTACATACACTTTCCCTCTCCACCTATCCAACTTATTTGTTGGACTCGGCACAAACTCCTCCACTTATGCTCCTTAGAGCTGACAACTCAGGCCATCAGCCTTACACATAGATTTTTCTCAGAATCCAACTCAGAACCACTAGGTTTCCTACCTCAGAGCTCTACAGAACTCCTACAACTCAGTGATCCACCAATCACCTACATCAGCCTTAGTTCTATGGCCCACACTCAGGCTCTTCAGCCCTACAGCTTCAGGCACAAGGCCCTACACTCACAGTGCTGCAACACTCCTACAACTCAGTACCCTTTCAGGTACCTACAGCTCAGCTTCCTCCAAGACCTATAATCTCAATGATAAACTTTTCACCTACAGCTCAGTGACTCTTCAGTCACCTACCTCAGCCACAAGGCCCTATACTCAGGATGGGAGGATAGGCCTACTTCAGATCCACACATGCATCCTACCTCAGAGAGCAGCACTCTCCTACCTCAAGCACTTTAGCACTACAGCTCGGATCCTCACTTGGATCCTACCTTAGTTCCCCAACAGGGCACCTATCTCAGCGACAAATTTGTCACCTACCTCAAGCACAAAGTGCAGTACACTCAGATTCAGGAAGCCTAAATCCTACAAGAAATAAAACAGTAAGTTGAAGAAAATAAACTAACTGACACAGAGAAATAACTCTGAGTCAACTTTGCTGGACTGAGTATATTTCAGTCCAGCTCACTTACTATAGAATGAATTGGCCTTCTTCTACAACTATCACTTTTTCCTGCTGTACTGATGAGCAGCTTCCACCATGCTGATGAGATGAATCAGCTAAACTGTTCTATAGAGAACAACCTTACTGAGCTTTGAAGTGCTTCAGCTATCCTAGTTTGCCTTCAGGCTATCTTGGCTGGACTTCAGCTTTCAAGCTTGATCGAAAGTAAATGTCCATCCACCTCTATCAATTTCTCTTTCTGTTCATTTGATTCGTTAACTCTAATCCCTTTTCTGTTTCCCCTTTTATATGCATTTATTTGAATCAACGGCACCATAGTATGTGGGCCCACCAAGGATTGGTGAGCGCCAACTCCATCAGAAAGGGACAAAACATCTTTCAGTGCTGTAGCAGCTTTCCTACAATGACTTCCTGCAATTTTGACTTTGATGATGTCAGCAGTGGTCATTAACATCTGGACTTAGAAAATTTTCTAGAAACCCATCAAGCGTTGAGTGATGCTAAGACACTCAACGCCATCAGCCTTTACTTTCAGCGCTTCTGGACTTAGAAAATTCCCTAGCTTTGTCTCAGGGGTTTTGTCTCAGCGGTCTCAGTGGTTTTTCATTATTAGCTGAGACAAGCCTTTATCTCAGTGCTTTCTTCTAATCTGCTGTCTCAGCGGTTTTTGCACTTTAACTGTCTTAGTGGTTTTATCTCAGCGGACTCAGCAGTTTTTCATTATCAGCTGAGATAAGCCTTTGTCTCAGCGGTTTTTGCTTTTAACTATCTCAGTGCTTTCTTCTTCATTAGAAGCGTTGAGTGAATCTGCTTCAGTCAACGCTTCTGGACTTAAAAAAATATCCAGCTAGATTTGTTTTCAGCTGTTTACCTATTAATTGTCTCAGCGCTTCCTGCTTTATTTAGAGACCTTGAGTGAACCTGCTTCACTCAACGCTTCTAGACTTAGAAAATTTAAAACTAATTTTATCTCTGCTGTCTCAGCTGTCTCAACGCCATCTTCTCAGCTGTCTCAGCTATCTTAGCGGTCTCAACGCTATCTTCTCAGTTGTCTTCAGCTGTCTCAAAGCTATCTTCCTAGCTGTCTCAACTATCTCAGCGGTCTCAATGCCTTCTTCTCATCGGTCTCAGCGCTTTTGCCTTAGATTTTCTGGATTTATCTAACAAGCTTTGAGCTGAGCTCGACGAACTACAAACTGAGCTCGATGACTTTGATCTTCTCAGCAGTATTAACGGTGTTTTCCTTCGTCAATTTTTCTCTTGCTTTAGCTTGACAGGCGTTGGGCTGAGCTCGATGAACTATAACCTGAGCTCGATGAACTTCGAGCTAAGTTCGACAAATTTTGTATCCTAAGTTCTTAAGCTTATGTTGAGTTGAGATCGGCGATCAACAAGCTGAGTTCGACGAACTCTGAGTTGAGTACGACGAAATTTGAGTTTACTATCCAACTCATTTTCTTTACTTGTCCAATAATGGACTACCTTCATGCAAGAACTAAAGCACACATCAAATACATTATGTGTGTATGCCATTGACCCATTTGACTTCTAAAAAATCTGGGATATTAGGATCAATAGACCCAACAATCTCCCCCTATTTGAAGAAGTCAAAACAATACAGGTCATTGACAACACAACATTTCATTATAATAAAATTTAGCAGTGGGAGAGTGTAGAAGTGTAACCATTTCTCCAGCCTGTGGATAATTACTTACTCCCCCTGGTATGCTGCTATCCTTACTGTTCCACTTGGTTGTACTTCTCAGCCCTTGACTACTTTCCTCCCCCATTTTGACTTATGCAATAGGGAGCATACTGATAGGTTATTCTACCCCTATCTATCTCAAGTGTTGGGCTAGCTCCCCCTCAATAGTTGCACACCATTTTCAGTATCTGGAGGAAGAGCTAGTTGATGAGTAAAATTTATAAGTTTAAAAATATATATCCAAACTAAAATCCCAAATAGACAAGTGTACCTATCAAAATATAGTATAGGAAATGTCGTATTAGACTCGGGGCCTGTTGAGTACTTCTACTCACACAAATTAATATTATTTTTCGGAAAATAAAAAGAGCGAATTAAACTATATGAAAGAAAATAAACTAAAACTAGCACTTAATCTAGACTCACCTATGAATTTAAATAAACTCTTTATGAAAGCCAAGCTTCTAAATTACCTACTTTGACTGTGGAGGTTCCTAAATTACAAAAGCGCCTCTCTCGAGAATGCGCTTTCGACTAAACTTAGGTTGATCGATTAATACCTCTCGGCCTGTCGAAACCCCTAAGCTTTCCTTATGCGGTGAACCCCGCTATTGGATTTGACTCCAATCTGGAAGATCTGTGTCATCCTCTCTCGAGGAGTGCATGCGGATCCTTCTACCTTTGAGTGATCTACTTGTATCCACAACCTCTCGGTAAATCTAGGATACGGATCTAAAACTGAAGAATATATCCACGAAATATGAATTCGACACAATTTAATTCAAAGGTAAATCAAAGTAGCAATAAAGAGTTTTAACAAAAAGGGTATTATTTTATTCAAATATTATCATGATCAAGTGCAAATGGAATAAGCTACAAAACAAAATATATTAAGATACAAAGAGAGAGACATGCTTGCAATGAAAAAGTACTTGAATTGTAAATAACAAAATGAAAACTAAACTATGACTTTACAAAGTAAAACAAAGGAATGCAAATACAAGACAATAAACTACTAAAACTGGCTAAGAACTACTCCTATATTGGCTCCCTCGATCCTTTCCCAGCTCCTGGCTTTGTCTGGATTTTATAGTAAAATTTTTGGAAGGTCACGCCCTAGGTCACGCCCTTGAGCTAGGGCGTGTAAGGCTCACAAACAACTATCTTGAAAGCCTGGGAATGTTGGAGAAAAAACCGCAAAAAGTCGCCGTTTTTCGGGTCACGCCCGTGACCTAGGGCGTGTCAAGTCTGTTACTAGAAATGGCGGGAAGGAGAAATGGCGGGAAATAAATTCGGGCTGTTGCGGGATGTCATGCCTCTTGGTCACGCCTGTGACCTAGGGCGTGTACTGACCGTGTCAGCAAACGACTGGAAACGGTGCAATCTGGCATCATTTCAGCAGTTTCGGGTAGGTCACACCTTGGGTCACGTCCGTGACATGGGGGCGTGTACTTAGAAAAAGTCCCAGAATTGTCCACGGAAGCTTTCTGCAGAACATTGTATTTTTTCCCGAGACACGCCCCATTGTCACGCACTGATAGGGCATGAATCTGTGGCGTGTGCCTTTGAAACTCTAAAAATTTGTAGAAGATGTCGTTCTCTTTCCGTTGACTGGTTGCACGTCCCGTAACTCTTCCTGGTTTGAAATTTATGATCATTTGAAGTTCAGCTATCCACGGCCAAAAATGTTAATTTTCTCCAAATTGCCTCTAGAACATGGGCATGGACTTAAAATTGATATTTAAATCCCAATTATACCTAAAATTTGAAAATAAAGTAATTTAGAAAAATATTAATCTAAACTAAATAAAAATTGATTCTTTATTTAATAAAAACTATATAAAAAACTATAAATATTGACTTATCACTTGTTCTACCTGCAAAATAAACAATACAACATATGGTAGAAGAGAGAATTGAAGCTACACAAGATTCAACGTTCCCAATTCAAATTTGAAGGTGTTGAACTTACCTTCATCTAGTGGCTAAGTGAAGATATCAATCACTTTCTTGTCTGTGGAGACAAACTTAAGGGAGATGTCTTCCCTTTCCACATGTTCTCCAATGAAATAATACCTAATTTCTATATGCTTAGTCCTGCTATGGGAGACAGGAATCCTAGCTATAGAAATTGCACTAGTAGAATCACAAAAGAGTGGAGTTCTACTTATTTGAACATTGTAGTCCTGAAGTTGATGCTGAATCCACAGCAACTGAGCACAGCAGCTTCCAGCTAAAATATACTCTGACTCTGCTGTTGAGATTGCAACACTTGTCTATTTCTTGCTGCTCCAAGAGACAAGCCTTCCACCTCGAAATTGACAAGAGCCTGAAGTGCTCTTCCTGTCCTCCTTGCAGCCTGCAAATTCTGTATCGGAATAGCCAGTTAGTTCAAATTCCATATTCCTGGGTACCATAGGCGAATATCTGTGGTGCCCTTAAGATATCTCAAGATTCTTTTCACAAAATCCAATCCTTGCACTATCGGAAGGAACCCTTCCACACGTAGGAGTCAACACTCCCACAAACCGGGTTGCACCCAACCCTTACAACTAGGAACCAACGTTCCTTTACAACAAAAGTAAAATAGAATGTACAAGAAATACAAACTACGTGTGGAGACTACGGTGTCCCTCTTCGTTGACGACATGATCTTGAAGTCTACAAAGAGTCCACAACCTTGGTCTCTCTTGGAGAGAATCTCCCCGGAACCTGCGGCGGTAAGATGGACGGCGGCTAGGTTCACGGGATCTGCGGCAACAACGATACCTAGCACAGACACATGTTGCATACATAATGTCAAGCCTATTTGCTGTGAGGTAGAGAATGGAGCGAACTATACCTCTATACAGAGTTTGATCAACAGGCTTCCCTAGTTCATCTTTGCCTATAGGCATACTTGAGCTCATGAGAGTTCTTATGATGGAATAATTCTCCATGCCATATTTCTTGATAATCTCCCAGGTGAATTTTGACTGGGATATGGATATACCATCATCAATCTATTTTACTTGGAGTCCCAAGAAAAATATCAATTCACCCATACTACTCATCTCAAACTTCCCTTGCATAAGTTTTGCAAACTCCCTGCAGAGGTTGTCATCAGTAGAGCCAAATATTATTTCATCAACATAAATCTGGACTAGGATGATCTTGCCATTAGATTCCCTTAGGAATTGGATCTTGTCTATCTTCACCCTTGAGAATTTGTTCTCTGTGACGAAGGTAGACAATGTCTCATACCATGCTCTTGGGGCTTGCTCAAGCCCATAAAGAGCTTTCCTAAGTCTATATATAGCAAAAGGATAGTTGGAATCAATAAAACCTGGAGGTTGCTCTACATAAACCTCTTACTTCAAGTCTAAACTCAAAAAGGCTGACTTGACATCCATCTGGAATACCTTAAATCCCTAGAAAGCTGCAAATGCAAGGAACAATCTGATTGCTTCCAACCTAGCAACTAGGGCAAAGGTTTGATCATAATCAATCCCTTCTTCCTGTCTATACGTTTTGGCCAGTAGTCTGGCTTTATTCTTGATTACAATGCCATTTTCATCAAGTTTATTTCTGAAAATCCACTTAACTCCAATGATATTGAGTCCATTTAGTCTGCGAACCAGTTTCCAGACAATGTATCTTCTGAACTGTTTAAGTTCTTCCTGCATTGCACCAATCCAGAATGGGTCTTTGTTTGCTTCTTCAAATTTCTTGGGCACTTCTTATGACAGGAAGCTGGAATAAAGTGCTGTGTTGAGACTCCTTCTTCTGGTCTGTACATCTTGTCTAGCCCACTTATTATCTACTCTGGAGGATGATCTCTAAGATATTTGGCTGCAGGGGCAGTCTGACTACTTCCTGCTGATTATCATGTACTTCAGCAGGTTGGTCTTCATTTCTAGCTTGACTGCCCTGTGCTTCCTCTGGACAGCATCCCTCTCCACAATCTTCTTGCAAAGCTGGGTCTTTATATTTGATGGAGAGCTTTTTCGTCATGACTTCTGTTCCTGCAGAGCTAGGCAAAGAGTTTGACAGCTCACTGTCAATCATGCATGACTCATCAAACACTACATGGACAGACTCTTCTACAACTTGATTTGTGAAGTTATAAACTCTATATGCCCTACTAATATTGTTGTCCCCAACAAATATCCCCTCATGAGATTTGGCAGCCAACTTAGTCATTTTTGAGTTACCATTGTCTAAGATGAAACATGATGAGGAATTTTATAGCTTTAAAATTATATCCAAAATATAATCCCGAAATAGGCAAGCGTACCTATCAAAATATAGTAAATGAAATGTCGTATTAGCCTTGGGACCTGTTGAGTACTTCTACTCACGCAAATTAATATTATTTTATCGAAATATAAATTTAAGGTAAATTAAAACTAAAGCTAGAAAACAAAATAAAAGATAGCACTTGATCGAGAATCCCCTTGGATTAAAATAAACCTTTATGAACATAAAGTACGCAAGACTCTTAAATTACTCACTGGACCGTGGTGGTTCATAGAGTACAAAAGGGTCTCTCTCGAGCTCATACTTTTGACTAACCTTAGGTTGATCGATTAAGAACTCTCGGCCAGTCAAAACCCATAAGCTTGTTTAGGCGGTGAACCCCTCTATTGAATTTGACTCCAATCCAGAAGATTTATGTCGTCCTCTCTCGAGGAGTGCAATAAACTCTGTTTATCTTTGAGTGATCTCCTCGTATCTGTATCCTCTCGGTCATTTAGGATACGGATCTGAGATCGAAGAACATATCCACGCAATATGAATTCGATACGATAAAAATCGAAGATAAAATAGCTTGGCAGTTGTGGTAGCAGTAGCAGCAATTTCCTTTTTCCTTTCCATAGTCTTGAGGATTAGAGTGTTTCTGGGCCTATTAGAAGTGGTCTGGTATGATAGGTGGAACATAGAAGTGTTTGCTGTAGGATTATAGCGTTGTCCAGCATTTTGTGCACTCAATGCTGATAGGTCGTCGATCTGAGTTCGACGAACATCATCGAACTGAGATCGACGATCTCCGGTCACCTGTGATCGACGAAGGTCGTCGATCTGGGTTCGACGATAATCGTCGAACTGAGCTCGATGATTTTTCCTGTGATCTGAGTTTGACGATAATCGTCGAACTGAGTTCGACAATTTCCTGTGGCCTACGTTCGACGAAAAAATCGTCGAACTGAGTTCGTCGAGTTCCGGTGACCTGCGTTTGACGAAAGAAAATCGTCGAACAGAGTTCGACGATTTTCCCGTGACCTGTGTTCGACGAAAATCGTCGAACGGGGTTCGACGATTTCCTGTGGCTGGAGATCGACGATTTCCAATAAGCTGAGACCGACGTTTATTTCTTTTGCCTTAACCGATTTTTTCGTGTAATTTCTTTCCTTCCTGAGTGATTACCTCCTAGGCGGGGATGTCTTGTCGGCAATTCGTTTCTTCCTTTATTTTGTTTGAAGGCCGAATCGTGGGTTATAGCAGGTAGTGGTATTTTGACGCTCTAAAGGAGTGCGATGTTTTGTGTGCGAGCCATGGCCGCCACCTTTTAGTCCCAGGTACGGGCTGGGCATAGTCGTGGTCACCACCTTTTAATCCCAGGTACGGGATGGGTATGTGGTGGCCTTGTGCTGACACAGTGTATTTTTCAGTTGGACCTGTTTTGTTTGGGGGACTATTTTTGGTCATCAACTCAGGTCCATGATGTTTTACTACTGCCATTACTCACATTTTAGGATTATTAGATGTTTCTTCCTTTGTAGATTGCAATTCGTTTGGTACATGTTTGCCTTGTAGACTCTGTAGGTTTTATGACAGGGTTGTGGTTGTTTTCTCGCACATGGTGCAAGTGCGTCTTGTCTTGGACAGTGTTTGTTTGTTACTGTCTATCTTTATTCTCTTACATACCCCTTTTTATATAGCACTTCCATGCAGCTTATTTGTTTTACTTGCTGAGGTATTCTTTTCTTTTCTGAATGCATCAGGTTCTGATTAGTGGCCGAGTGGGTGGCTAGTTTTGTTGTGCTGTTGCTAGTGATCTCTTATACTGTAGAGATCAGTTTCTTGATTTTGTGAGGTAGTTTTCTATTTTTTCTTACAGACATACATGCTTGTCAGTGGGTTCATGTCAGGTTGTTGATGCCCGCTGGTAGTTTTTTACTTATGATACTAGATATGTTACTTTTACTGCTACATTTCTGGAGATAGTCTATTTGCTTTTGGGAAGCTTTATGTTAGGTTACTAGTTAATTTTAAACCTAAAAACACTACTATAAGTATATCTCATGATCAGCATGTTTATAAAACTCATACACTACTTTCCAAGCAAAGTAAAAAGGATCATTTTCTACTTATAATATAAAACAAATCTATAGTCTTGTATGGTATAAGTTGACCTCGGGGGTCGCTTATGCACTCTCATAGGATGTCAAATATAAAAAGGGTATTTTTTTCGCTGCGTATAAGTATAGTTTTTAAACTGTGGACTAGGTGATCCAATGAGCCAAGGGATACGACCTTTAAAATATAACTGATTTTTCTAATCATTAAACTTATGAAATTTCATAGTCTAGTTAGATGGTGTTCGCCTGAGCATCGACAGTTATCCCCTACTCGACGTGGCATCACGATGCGTGTTTTCTCATACTCTGATACTTCTCAAATTAGGAGAAAATACGTGTTGTGACTCTACACATGCATCTCATTGGACCCATTGCTGTACAAAGCCTAGGAGGGAAATCCTACACCTTAGTTATTGTAGATGACTTCTCAGGGTTCACTTGGGTGTCCTCTCTGAGATCTAAGTCAGATACCTTTAAAGTTCTTACAGATTTTCTCAAGACCATACAGATTGAGTACTCTACTCACGTTGCATTGATCAGAAGTGATCATGGTACAGAGTTTGAGTCTCTTCTTATGCATGAGTTCTGTGAGAAGGAAGGTATCAGACACTGTTTCTCAGCTCCTAGAACTCCCCAACAAAATGGAGTAGCTGAAAAGAAAAATAGGACTCTAATTGAAGATGCAGATACATTGCTTGCAGATGCTTACATGCCACTAACCTTTTGGGCGGAGGTTGTAAGCACAACAAACTATGTCCTAAACAGGAGCTTGATACATAAACTGAAGAATAGGACTCCCTATGAATTACTTAAAGGGAAGAAACCTAAAATCAACTATTTTAAAGTATTTGGATGTATATATTATATACATAACAACAACAAGAAATAAATTAGAAAGTTTGAAGCTAAGGCTGAAGAGGGAATTTTTCTAGGATATTCCCAAGTAAGCAAAGCTTATAGGGTATTCAATAAATCATCTTTAAAAATTGAAGAATCTATTCATGTTACTTTTGATGAGGCTAATATGTCTTGCAAGGAGAAAGAGATTTCTACCAACAATCATTTGTAGGTACCTCACTTGTGTGAGAACTTGCATGGACTAAGCCTCACCCAAGAGGCTCCAACACATCCTTCTCCATAAGATGAAGAAGAAAGTGAAGAAGAAGGAACTAAAGTGACTGAACCTCATACAACAGCAAACTCAATTCCACAAGAGGAATTAATTGAAAATGCTGATGCTGAACCAACTCCACCAACTGACTTTGTCACACTCAGGGATCACCCCAGATCCCAAGTAATTGGAGACATGCTAGCAGGTGTACACACAAGGCATCAACTCAACCAAGACTTGATGCATCCCTATTTTCTCTCTCTGGTTGAAGCTCAATCCATAAAAGATGCTGAGAAGGATCCCCACTGGATCACTGCAATGCAAGAGGAACTTAACCAATTTGAGAGATGTAGAGTTTGGGATTTGGTTCCAAGACCTCAAGACTACCCAGTCATTGGAACCAAATGGGTATATAGAAATAAAGTAGATGCCCAAGGTACAATTATAAGGAACAAGACTAGGCCTGTTTCTCAAGGATACATGCAAGAAGAAGGCATAGATTATGATCAAACCTTTGCACCAGTTGCAAGGTTAGAGGCCATCAGAATCTTTCTGGCCTATGCTGCCTACAAGAAATTCAAGGTGTATCAGATGGAGGTGAAGAGTGCATTTTTGAATGTAGTACTGAAAGAAGAGGTTTATGTTGAACAACCTCCAGTTTTTATCTCTCCAACCCATCCTTATCATATATTTAAATTGCATAAAGACCTCTATGGTCTAAAGAAAGCTCGAAGAGCTTGGTGTGAGACCTTAGCTAGTTTTTTGATATAGCATAAATTCATTAGAGGCATAGTAGATAAAATACTTTTCACTAGACATCATAAGGACCAAACCTTATTATTACAAATTTATGTTGATGACATCATATTTGGGTCTACTTATTCTAAATTATGCAAGAGGTTCTCTGACCTCATGCATTCAAAATTTGAAATTAGTAGCATGTGTGAGCTCTCATACTTCCTTGGTCTCCAAGTGAAGCAGCTCCATGATGGCATCTTCATCTCCCAAGCTAAATATGATAAAGAGCTTTTAAAGAAGTTTGGGATGGCTAATGGCTCAGCAAAGAAAATACCCATGGCTACAAATGTTGTAATAGACTCTGATGCACATGGGAAACCTGTGCATCAGAAACTATATAAGGGCATTGTTGGGTCCCTACTATACCTTACAGCAAGCAGAACTAATATTATGTTTGCCACATACCTTTGTGCTAGGTTCCAGGTGAACCCTAAATAATCTCACCTAATTTTCTTAAAAATATTTTTGAGATATATAAAGAGTTGTCCTAGTCTAGGCCTATGGTATCCTACTGAGTCAGAATTTGAGTTAACTGCATACTTAGATGCTGACTTTGCAGGATGCAGGGTGGACAGAAAAAGCACCTCAGGAACTTGCCAATTCCATGACATGAGATTAATGTCTTGGTTCTGTAAGAAACAATCATTTGTGTCCACTTCAACTGCTGAAGCATTGTACATTGCAGCTGGCAGCTGCTATTCATAGATGTTGTGGATTCAGAATCAACACTGGACTATTGTCTCAACTTAAATAATTCAACTCTATTTTGTGATAACACAAGTGCTATAGCCATAGCACAAAATGCAGTTTATCACAGTAGGACCAAGCATATAGATATTAAGCATCATTTCATTAGAGAGTGTGTAGACAAAAACAAAGTAAATCTTGTCTATATCTACACTGATTTACAAAGAGCTGATATATTCACCAAACCTCTGGGTGAGAGAAATCACTTGTTCTTTATAAATCATCTTGGAATGATCAATGGAGAAGACTTAGTTTATTTTATGTCTGCACTCGATGAATTTGACAAAGTTCGTCGAACGGAGTTCGACGAACTGGGGAGAGTTCTTGAGATATTCATCGAACGGAGTTCGACGAACTCTCTGTGAGTGAAGTTGTCTTTGTCAAACGGAGATCGACGAATCTACTTCACAAAACTTTCATTGAACGGAGCTCGATGAAATGTCTTCAAATCTTCAGACTGAGCTCGACGAGTTGTTTAACTCTAAATTATTTTGTCGACCTCAGATCGAAGAAATTTTTAATTTTCGTGGAACGGAGTTTGTCCATTCATATTCTGGAAAACCTTATATCTAGGTTTTCTTCGACCTTCGTCCCACGCTTTCAGTCCCTTTGTACTTGATCTTTGCTTTTCTCTTGTAGGTGATCTAATGGCGATTCAAGCAGGAACTCTTGCGATAATGATATTTGATACAGGGTTTGATGTCGATTTTGACTCATTCCAGCATTCAGACCCAATCTTTCTGGGAATCCTGCAACTACCTTAAGACCAACAATTGAAGAATCTACTGTCGACTAGAATCAAGATATCTGCCACAGAAATCAGGGAATGGGTGTATACTTCTTCTACCACAGATGATAACACCATGTCTGGAACAATCGCGGGTAATACTGTTTCTCTCACTCCCGCCATTTTAACAAAAATATTTGTCTTAAGTAATGGTGAAGAAGATTTAGAAATGGATATTGAAGAGTATGATAAGATGCTGAGTCTAATGTGTTATTCTGGACAAACCCCTAGTAAATTGCTGAAGAAGCATCTTTCTGCTGAATTCAAATTCTTAGCAGACATTATAGGCAAAGTCTTGCTGGGCAAGCACACTACACACGACTATATAACCAGTCACCAATTTCTGGTTATGTGTGTAGTGGTGAACAAGAAAAGGGTGAACTGGGCACAGATCATGTTTGATCTTATTAAGAAAAAGAATACTAAAAAGGAAGTCAGTTTTGGAAGGATCCTGGGGATGTTTTTGGAAGAAAAAGCTGCTGAATCCTTGGTCTCCCCGACCATATTCATTAATGCCAGCAAAAGGCTCACTTGTTCCCTATTTTTCAGGTGGGAGAGGACCATCACAAAGCCATCTAAGCCTTCCTCCATTGCCACCAAAGCTTCTGAAAGTACAAGGGATGATCCAGCCACTCCCCACTCTTCTTAAGAAATCCACTCTACACCTTCATATTCTTCCACCATTCCTTCTCTCAAAAAAAGACAACAACAACCATAACAACAGCCACAACAACAACCACAGCAACCTGTTCATGTTCCTACTCTAGCTACATCTCCTGCAACCTCTCCACCAATAGATCTCACTGACATCCCCTCTTCCCCCATTCAGGAATATCATCAACCCTCTCCATCTCAATCACCACAACCAACCCCACCTCAGTCCCCCTATGATACACACAATTCATCACCACCTTCATCTCCTTTACCACACCATCTGGACAACATCCCATTCTTTACCCTACCTAGCTCCCCTCCTCATACTTCCTCTCTTCCAGATGTCCACATGCAAGATGTTATCCCTCCTACTCCACCATCAACTTCCATTCCTCCATTTGTTTCCACTCAAACACCTTCCCTTCCACCATCTGTAAATCTACCCTTCGAACCCTCCACCATTTCATTTCTTATTACACTGCTTACTCCTCTCCTCAAAAATCTTATAGTAGAGGCCATTACACCTCTTGCTACTTGTATATCCTCCCTTGCTGCTTAAATAAATGCTCTCTATGCTTCCCCCTCTTTAGTTAGCGGCCTGGCTCTAGTTTGCACTGAAACCAGGCAGGGGGGATACTTGATGAAGGAGCAGCAGCAGCAGTATCCCCAGTAGCAGTATCCCCAGCAGTAGTACCCACAGCAGCAACAGCAGTACCAGTAGCACCAACACCAGAATTAGCACCAGAATAAACAGCAGCAGGTGCTGATCAAGAGTTACTAGATTTAATTGAGTCTGATATGGACTTGGATGAGCCTTTGTTGGCTGAAGAAATAACTGTTGGTGATTACATTATTAATCCCACAGTAGATCTATCAAGCTTGCTAAGCATTTTTGATACAGCTCATTTGAGCTCTCTTCCAGCAGACAGTACTAAGCCATCTTTGTCTATAATCCCTTACACCACACTAATAAGCCCCAAAGTTTCCAAGCAACTCAAGGCCATTTTTGCTATTCCTGAAGCTCCAACCATTCCATCTCCTCCAGGAGCTGTTTCCCCCATTGTTTCATCCCCTACAGTAGCCATTTTTGTCCCAGTTTTTGTCATGGATGATTCCCCCATGCCTGATCTTGACTCTTTGATCATGGCTGATATAAAGGAGGAAAATAAGATAGTTGCTAAAAGCACTGTTATAAATAGCTCTCCAGCTCTTGCTCCAGCTCTAGTTGCAGCTCCTCCTCCAGCTCCCTCCCAGCCAGAGAAATCTAAAATATCTGTTGAGGCCTTAAAAACATTAAATGCATTATATGATAACCCTCAGGACTCCACTGATGATGATGAGGATGCAGATGATGACTTAGATGAAGATCCTAAGAAAAAGAAAGTTTCTAAGAAGAGGAAAGCACCTCCACCTCCTGCTCCAAAGCATAACCCAGCAAATGACACACCCTTTTACATACTCCAGAAGATCACTCCTTACAAGGGCATGCCAGCTTCGATGTGGCTGTCCAAAAATGAACAGAAAGAAAGGAAAGGAAGCAGAAGATATTCTCCACCTCCACAAAGATTCAGGAAGGATCCTCCTCCACCTCCTCCTCCAGCTGTTGGTGCTTCAGGCACAACATCTCAAAGGTCTACCCAGTTTCAACTTCATCTTCAGGAAGCAGCCAGCAGAGACACTATTCATTTGACAAGCAGCACCAACAACAACAACATCATCGACAATAAAAACAACAACAACTCCCTGAACATCAAAAAGCTTAAAGCTCCAACAAACCTATTTTCCCTATACCTTTTGAAGATCCTGAAACAGCTACAACAGCAAGGATGGCCAGGTTCCAGGAACTAGTTTGGCCTTTCCATGATCAACAAAGCTAGAGCTGAAGGGAAGGATACATCTAAATTCACAACAATGTCCAAGTACAGGAAGGAAGAGCTGAACAGGTTTGCTAAAGCTAATAAATTTTTCAATGTTGATGACTATATGAAACTTCATCCAGAAGCAGTAGTGCCCAGGCCTACATCTCTAAAAATCATAAGGGCTGCTGACATGACTACGAAAATGGTGCAAGCTGTTGATCCCAACAGGGAAATTATATTCACTCAGTCTGGAGAGAAAGGGAAAGAGGAGAAGCAAAAGGAGAAAAAGAAAAAGAAATGATACTAGAACAATCTTTAATATTTCTGAGTTAGTTTAAAAACTGCTTTTTATATTTCCTGATATAAAGCTTATTGTATATATATCTGCTGCATATACTAATTTTTCCTGCAAGATATATGTTTTCCTGCTTTGCAAATTTTTGTTTCATTATGAGTCTGTAATTAGTGACCTCACCCAAATATGGGGAGATTGTTGGATCCCTAGTTTGATTTGGGCTAGGTTCACTAAGTTAGGATCATTTGACCCAACATGTATAGCCAGGGTCATGGTTGTGTCTTAGAGTATAGGTCAAGTCCTTAGAGTTAACACTACATGGACCAGCGATCAAGAGACAGCATAAAGACTAAAGACTTAGAGAAATTTCAAAGACTCAGAAAATAAGTCCGACGTTCGCCGAACTCAGGTCGACGAAAGCCGTGCTCAGCTCGACGATCTCAGAGAAAATTTTCTGAGCTGAGCTCGACAAACTTATGACTCAGGTCGATAATTTATGGACACTACTTCAACATTTCAAGTCCAGAATTTCTCTGAACAACACTCGACGAACTTGATATTCAGGTCGACGATCTATGAGTATTCTACTTCAACATCTTGTTCCAGAAAAAAGTAAATATTCTAAGTCCAGGATCATACTCCCGTCGATGAATTCACCTTCTCAGCTCGACGAACTTAGACCACATTTCTGGCAAGACTTATCTAGCAGTTAGAAGTTCTCAGGTCGACGAATCTAGTTCTCAGGTCGACGAATCTAGTTCTCAGGTCGACGATTTCTGGCAACTCCACTTCAACACTTCATTCCAGAGACATCTAGACTATTCTAAGTCCAGAAGCACTTTGATGAACTCCAGTCGACGAACTTAGACTATCATCTCGACGAACTTCATGCACAGAATTGACAACGTTCTGGAGAAAGCAGTTGTCTGTTCTGCGGTCGACGATCTTGGATCTTAGCTCGACGAACAACCATTATCTGGTCGACGAACATGACTTCATAGCTCGACAAACTTTGGACCCAGATCGACGAATTTTGTGAAGAACCAGACTTAGTTATTTTCATCCATTTGTCCTTATTCTATGACAAGAATTCCTGAGTAATCAATTCTAAAATATTCTCTGAATATTACCGTTAGAAGCAAGCATTGATTACGATCTTATTTAGGATTATTGGTTGCCATTTTTCAATGGGACAGTTCGGGAAATCATTCAATGCAAATATTCTCCAGGCTGTCAGTACTGAATGCAGAAGAATTTCAAATTTCAAAAGGAAAATAATATGTAAAATACAAAAAGGGATTTTCCATCTCTTTCTAATACAGACAGTCAGTTTGTTAATCAAGGATCAAGAATCTTCGGCTACTCTCTCTCTCTCTCTCGATAGCACTCTGAGATAAAAAGAAATAGAAAGCTGATACAGAAAAAGAAGCCCTAACCAGAGAAAGAACATCAAGCTGAAGAAGAAGAAGAACAGCCAATCCAAATCAAGCATCTTCTTCTGTCTTCTGCCAGGACTCTTCAAAGGACAACAAATCTTCAATCTGTCAAGGCATTCTTGGAGTTCATCTGGCTAAAGAAATAGTTTGAAGACCTATCACCCTGAAGCAAAGCTCCATCTTTCCTGAACCATTCAATATCTTAGGCGGAGCCTTTGCCAACATCAAATCCACAAAATTCTTCTCAGTTGTTTTGAGAAAGAGAAGACATAATCAATCTCTCATCCCCCACTGTATAAAGGGTTCTTAACTTCCTTCAAAAGTTATTCCTGGTTGCAAGTCACCGGACCAAAAGACTTGAGGTTTGGTTTTTGAGCACCTGATCAAAAGATCATTGGTGTCAGGAACCTGATCAAAAATCTGAGTGAATTCCTACCAGGGTGTGGAAGAGTGGATATACCCAAGTTGGGGAACCACTATAAATTTATTGTGTTGTCTGGTTGCTCTTTTTTTGTTCCTTGTTGTGGCTGTGCTAGTTAGGATAGCTGTGTTAGTGTTTAATTAGTTTATATCTGCAGCATCTGTGATAGTCTAGTTTATACTCTGCTGAAATTTTTATTTACAGCAAAAAGTTGTAAAGTTTTGTAAAGATACTCTATTCACCCCTCTCTAGAGTATTCCTGATCTAACCCCTCACTTTCACAACATATTGACATACTGAAACCTTAAGCAAAATATTATTCTCAAGAAACAATCCCACTATCACAAGTTTAGAATGAAGTAACCACAAAAAGAGTTGGAGAAATACAACCAAGTGCACGAAGGCTTTCCGAGATTCACGACCGGATTCAAGTGTTGTCAATCCTTGTCCGAGCTCGGTCTTCCGATGTCGCCCGGGATCCAGAAGTGCCGTCACCTCCTCCCTATAACCCGTCTTCTTTGTGTTTGATCGCTGGGCTAGTTCTGACCGAAGTACTTCACAAGTGCATCAACAATGAGCTCGGATGGTAGCTTGGAGGTCGGAGAAGATGAAGGATGCCAAAGATGAAACTATTGCAAGATTTCTAAGGAGAAATGGTGGTCGGATCTACTCTCCAAGGAGGATAGAGAAAATCGCTGCTGGAGGCGAGTTTTCCTGCTCGGAGGAGCGGAATGGAGGGGGAAGCGGAGCTGGATCGGAACTTCTTTTTTCCAAGAAGAAGAAATTTGTGCTTTAAATAGAAGCAGGTCAGAAAAATAGGCATGCATGGTTTGGCGCACGACCGTAAGCAAACCGTGTGATATTAACTTCCAGATCAAGCCTGCGGCAGGAGAAGCGTTGACTCGTGCGTTTTCCTTCGCAGACGGGCAGTTCTGGCCGTGCGTGAAGGACATCGCACGGGTAGCGACAGAGCGTTGGAAAATAGGGACATACAAAAAAACCATGTGTTTTATTCGCTCACGGGCGCTGCCGCCCGTGCATGAGCAAAGCACACAATTAACCACAAAAGGCACAAAAAAGAAAGCTATAGGAAAACCATGCGTTTCCTTCGTACACGGTTTCGAAGAAACCTTGTGTCAACCGTGCGTGAGGATCATCGAACTCAGTTCGACGAACTTCGTCGAGCTCGGATCGATGTTCTTCCAGCTAACTAAAACGCATGATCTGGCGCAACCGTGTGTGAAAGAAAAGCACGACCCTGCGTTTTCCTTAAGACAGAATTCTTGCCTTTGGGAAAAATGCACCACCTGCACAACAAAACGAAAACTGGAGCACAAGCTCCCAGTAACAAATATAAAGCTAGGAAAATAGCAGGAAAGAGCCATGGGGAGCACCATGTGCATACCCCCAAAACAGACTTCACAATTGCACACCCATGGGCCAAAACAGTGCACAAAATGGTCCATGACCGAACGATGCAAATATAACTGATATCTGGTTGAAATGCAGTGCCCGAGTGAGAAAACCAGCCCAGATGAGTCCGAAAAACCCTATAAATATCGAACTCATCACACCACCAGACTTAAACATTTGCTCGTCCCGAGCAAATCATCCCTCCGTGGATAAGAAAATAGCTAGCTGGCTTAGAGATTTCAAAAATAAGGTAAAGCGAGAAATCAAAAAAACAACATGAGCATAAAAATATAATAGATACACTTTTTAATTATGCTATCAGTTTTATAAATTTCGACAAGTGTAAATAAGTATTGTAACTACTCAATAATAGAATCTTGAAGAATCGTTTGGTAATGCGTAGGAAGAAAGTAGGCAGGCCACTCAGTTGAGCATTGCCAAAGACCGAGGCTCGGGATCACCTCCAAAGAAATCCATCAATGTCGGGGACCATACGCTTGCCCGTTCGCACTCTCTCCACGGAGCTAGTATGACTCAAGCACGAATCCGTATGACTTTAGGAAGATAATGGGGCTTAGGCGTATACGTAGGTAAGGATGCAAAAGGTAAACAATGGCTACGCACAACCCAAATGAGCTCAAACAAAAAATCCTCTCGGCAAGCAATACATAAAGGTTCTCCACAAAACCAAACTTGGACTTGAAATACGAGTGCGTGCACCTCCTACCAGCACAAAATCTCAAATGGAATTTTTCTTTTAAACTTTTCTTCTTTCATATCAAGCTACTTTCTTTTTCTCTTTTTCTTTTCTTTTTCAAAAATTTTTATATCACATTCGGCCACATAATCATGAAATCTGCACCTCACAAACACAAAACTGCACCGCAGCAACATCACCAAATTCAAGAAGTGATATAATAATAGCTCGAGCTAGGGCATGCTACTAGGATAGGCTTTTAGTCTTTGGTGATCACAGAGTGGGGCTGAATCAATAGAAGGGGTATGCTCAAAATAGTCTAACAAGGAATACGTTAGGACTGGGTACAAGGTTAAACCGGGCAAAAATGATGGCCTACATCACACTCACGCTTGACTAACCATGCACCAAGCTTCGAGAGTAGCTTGGGGAAAGTTCTTAGCCACCGAGAAAGATGATCCTTCCTCCCGACTCGAGCAATACGAGTCTAGTGGCGGCTACACACATTCCTACACTACCGTTTAATTGCTCCAGATTCCACATTTTTGAGTAGTACAAACATTATTTACAAATGCAGAAAAGCATAAATCTACGAGCATAAAGAAAAATTTAATTTATACTATTTCTACACATCATCAGTCATCGATTAGGAGCACTACACGAGTTTCACACTACCCTATCCTAAAATCCTAAGCCAGCATCACTATCTTAAAGTTAACACCAAAGAAATAAATTAAACTTGGGTCGAGAACGTGCTTAAGTGCGCGCTTATGCGGTGTAGGTGCACAATGCTTTCATGATAAAATAAAAACTGAAAAGGAAAATAAGCTTATGGTATGCAAGTGCATGTGCAAAGGTGACTCGCAAAACTTTCCCCCACCAGACTTATACTAAATAATATATCCATGATTTGCAATAAAATTAAAGAAATGAAAGTTGGGGAGAGGTTACCCATGCTCAGCTAATGAGCATACCAGAAGATTTGCTTTAAAATTCGGCAAACAGTCCGCAGCTCAAACAAATTCCACCTGTAAAATAGAATATCTCCAACCACAAAAAGCTATAACAATTAAGCATAACAACTAAATTGCATAAATTTAAAGCAAGCAGCAGCATTGGGTCGTCTCCCATAAGCCCTTTTCTTTACCGTCCTTAAGGTGGACAAAATACCTGTATTAGCAGTTATATAAATATTATTTTACAATCCTAGCCAAGCGCATATCCAAGCAACAAACGTAAGCAAAACAACTAATTGAGGTTACATCCATCAGGGTCTTGCAGTAATATGCAGTTCACATCTTTATCAACGACCTTCCCTTCAAATCGCTTCAAGCGATGCCCGTTTACTTTGAAAGTGTCGTCCTTGTCATCCCAAATCTCTCTCGCGCCGTATGGATAGGCACTCACAACCGTGTAAGGGGCGCTCCATCTGGATTTTAACTTCCCGGGAAATAGCCGCAGGCATGAATTATATAAAAGAACCTGATCATCCGGCTTGAATTCCTTGGGCGAGATTCGTCTATCATGTCAGCGCTTGGTTATTTCCTTATATATGCTCGTGCTCTCATAAGCGCCCAAGCGGAATTCGTTGAGCTCTCAAAGCTGACCACATCGCTTGTCAGAAGCCTCTCTAAAGTCCATGTTGAGCAATTTGGTGGCCCACAATGCCTTGTGGTCCAATTCGATTGGAAGGTGGCATGATTTTCCATATACCAGTTGGAAGGGTGGCATCCCTATCAGTGTCTTGAACGCACTTCGGTAAGGCCAAAGAGCATCATCCAACTTCTTTGCCCACTCCTTCCGATTGGAGTGGATAGACTTTTCTAAAATACGCTTCAGTTCTCTATTTGAAATTTCCACTTGCCCGCATTTCTGAGGATGGTACGCCAAATCAACCTTGTGGTGAACACCGAACAGTTTCAGTAGTTGCACGAATTGCTGGTTGCAGAAATGGCTACCCCCATTGCTAATTATAGTTCTTGGTGCGCCAAAGTGGGAGACGATATTCCTATGAAGGAAGTGGAGTACGGTGCTCGCATCATTCGATGCAACCACCTCCTCCTCAACCCATTTAGACACATAATCCAAAGCAACTAGGATGTACTGCTTCCTATGCAACATGGGTAAAGGACCCATAAAGTCAATCCCCCATACGTCAAATAACTTGCAAACCAGCATATTGTTCAAGGGAATTTCGCCTCGTCGAGCAATATTCCCCGTGCGCTGACATTCATTGCACTCTTTAACGTGTGTAAAAGAGTCACGGAATAACGTAGGCCAAAACAAACTGCACTGTAGAACCTTGCGGGTAGTCCATGCTGCTCCAAAATGCTATCCAGCCTCACGATCATGACAATGCCTCAGAATCTCTTTAACTTCTAGCTCGGGGACACAATCTCGGATAACCCCGTCAACACAGGTGCGGAATAGTAGTGGATCCTACCAGAGATAATACTTGAAGTCTGAGAAAAACTTCTTCTTTTGTTGATATGTTAAATGCGGCGGCAGCGCGTTGCTTGCTAAAAAGTTTGCAAAGTCAGCATACGAAATAGTAGAAGCAATAGAAGAAATGGCGAACAATCCCTCATCTGGAAAAGCATCGGAAATTGGAATTCCCTATGTACCCTCACCTTCTCCCCCTTCAAGTCTCAAAAGATGGTCGACAATCACATTGTCAACTCCACGACGATCCCAGATTACAATATCATATCCTTGCAACAATAGAATCCAACGCATGAACCGCATCTTAGCATCTTTCTTGTGCATGAGAAAATGAATAGCCGCATGATCCGAATGCACCAACACCCTGGAAAGAATTAAATAAGAATGGAACTTCTCAAAGGCAAAAACAATAGGTAAAAACTCCTTCTCGGTCGTGGTATAGTTCAGTTGTGCATCATTCAACATCCAACTTGCGTAGGCAATAGTATGAAAGATCTTATTTTTATGCTGGCCCAACATTGCCCTAACTGCGACGTCGCTAGCATCACACATCAGCTCGAAAGGCACTGCCCAATCAGGGGATGAGAGAATCGGGGCTAAAACCCATCGATTTTTCGAGCAATTAAATGCCTGATTGCATTCATCATCGAACACAAACTTGACATCTTTCACCAATAGATTAGATAGGGACTTAGCTATAGCCAAGAAGTCTCGAATAAAATGTTGGTAAAATCCAGCATGCCCCAAAAAACTACGAATACCATGAAGTTTCGACGGAGGGGGAGGGTTTCTAATCACCTTTACCATTGTCAGATCAACCTCAAGCCCCTGCTGAGAAACCTTGTGACCCAGAATGAACCCCTCACGCACCATGAAATGACACTTTTCCTAATTGAGTACTAAATTAGTATCCACGCAACGTTGCAAGACCAAAGCAAGGCGGTACAGTGCTTCTTCGAAGCTATCACTAAACAGGGAGAAGTCATCCATGAACACCTCCAAGAAATCCCCAACCATCTCGCGAAAAACTGCGGTCATACATAGCTAGAATGTGGCTACCCCATTACACAACCCAAAAGGTATCCGCCTGAAAGCAAAGGTCCCCGACGGGCAGGTAAACATTGTCTTCTCCTGATCCTCTAGGGCAATCACAAGCTGATAATAGCCCGAGTAGCCATCCAAAAGGTAGTAGTAATCATGCCCGGCCAGCCTTTCCAAAATCTGGTCCATGAATGGTAGCGGGAAGTGGTCTTTCCTGGTTGCCACATTAAGCTTTCGATAATCGATACAAACTCTCCATCCAACGATAGGTATCATAGTAAGCGGCTCGCCATTCTCATTACGAACGACAGTGATTCCTCCCTTTTTGGGCACCAACTGAACCAGACTCACGCATTTGCTATTGCTTATGGGATATATAATATCGACATCCAAAAGCTTGATAACCTCATTCTTCACCACCTCCTACATCATAGGTTTCAACCTGCGCTACGGTTGAGCTGAAGGCTTGAACTTATCTTCCAGCAATATCTTGTGCATGCACACCGTGGGGCTAATTCCTTTGACATCCGAGATTTTCCACCCAAAGGATTTTCTATGTAACTTCAGCACTTAAACGAGACGGACCTCCTGATCAGCTGTAAGAAGAGCCGAAATAATTGCAGGATGAGTTTCTTTCTCTCCTAGAAAGACATACTTCAGTGTGCATGGGAGCGACTTGAGCTCAGAAGATCCATCCGAGTCAAACGGAGGTACCGCCAGAAGTTTGGGATCTCCAACCGGCGCCTCACACGACCATTCCTGAATATTTATATTGGGGTCACAAAACTCACTCTCAACCTCATTAGGCTGAAAAGTACGGTCGTCGTCAATCTCCATAGCACCCAGCTCCGCACGAATATCCCCTCTTGACCCCTTATACATATCAAAAACAGTCTTCTCTAATCTTAGGCGCAACGTCAGCAAACACTTTCTGCATCGATGATGGCTCTACCAGTGACCAGGAACGAATGTCCTAGAATAATCGGCGTCCCATCCGTATCCTCAATATCGAGAATAATGAAGTCGGCCGGAAAGGGCAACCCGTTAACCTCAACCATGAGATCCTCAACCACTCCAACCAATTTATTCTTTGATCGATCAGCCAGCTGCAAAATGGCGTTAGTGGGCCGAAGAATGCCAGAGCCCATCTCACGGTCGATGGATAATGGCATGAGATTGATGGACGCTCCAGAATCGCACAACGCAAGACTAAGAGCGTATCGCCCAATGGTATATGCAATCGTGAAGCTCCCTTGATCCTTTTGTTTTATGGACCAATCCCGTACCTCCATAGTGGGGCAATCCTCCCTGATCGAAACGATGGCGCATAACTCAGAAGCCCGATGTTTTGCCAGAAGATCCTTCAAGTACTTCACATAGCACGACACCTGTGTCAGCAGGTCGACCATGGGAATGCTCACCTGAACACCCTTCAGAATGTCCTGAAACGTTTTTGCAGCATCTCTTTTCTGATATTTTGCAGCCTATGCAGAAATGGATCCCTTGCCTGCGGTAGTTGGACTTCAGGTGTAATATCCACCAAGGGTTCCTTTTGTGGCTCATCGGTACTCTGCTGATCCCTGCGTTCAGAGTGTTGGTCCTCCCGACGTACACATTCATCCACCATCCTACCGCTTCTGAGGTTCATAATATTTACTGTCTCGGCAGGACGGCAGACCCATAATTCCAACATTTTACCGACAACGGAAATAATATCTTGTAACTGTTGCAATATTACTGCTTGAGACCGCCTCACTTTCCAATCCATACCATAAAATGATGGATAAGCTGCTCGCCCTCCTCGACATTGCTATCTATGAACTAACAATCCTCCATGGCTTCGAGCATAGGAGGCATCCTACACAAACTACTGGAGTGCACCACGTCGTCCACTATCCGCCAAGAGTCAGCCATGGACCTATTAAAGAGGGCGCCTCCAGCGGCGGTGTCGAACAAGTACCGAAATTGCTCATGAATACTGAAATAAAATGTTTGCAAGAACGGCATTTTAAACCCGTCCTGACCACAACACCTAGATTGCAGCAACCGAAATCTTTCCCAAGCCTCAAAGAGAGTCTCGCCAGAAATCTGCGTGAATGTGGACAAATCGAAATTTGCCTGCGTCAACTGCGCACGCGAACAGTACTTTCTGAGGAATTGGACTTCAGCGCACTTCCATGAAGTTAGCTCGCTCTGGAGGATATCCCTATACCATACTCTAGCTTTTCCAGAAAAAGAAAATGCGAAAAGACTAATCGTAGCCTTGTCCTGCACATCCCCAACATAGCAAAAGGTGCCACAAAGCTCCAGGAAGCTATCAATATGAACCTGGGCATTCTCTCCCTTGAGCTAATGAAACAAACATTACTACGAGATAAACTTGATTAGCTCTGCAGATAGCTCAAAGTTGTCCTCATCGTAGTTGGATGCTAGCTGAGGTTCCTGCATTTTGAATTAGCCGTGGACAAAATTGAACTATAAAAAACGAGTAACAAAGAAGGCAGAATGGTCAAAAAACAATCATCTATCTCAAAAAGAAAAAAACACACAAAAGTTGCACTCCCCGACAACGGTGCCAAAAACTTGATGCAATGACAAGTGTACCGATCGTAGTCAAGTAATAATGTGAGGAGTTGAATCCCCTGATATCGATCTATATATGAGTGCAAGTATGGAGTGTGATTTTGCTATATGAAAAAGGGATTGCAAGTGGGAAAGTAACCAAAGGGGGTTTTTAATTTGGATTCCTAAGTTAACAACAATAAGAAAACTATTGCGGGTCGCCGTCACCTCGTCTCTTTGGTGGATTACTCTAGAGAGTAAAAGGGAAAATGGATGAGCTAATGAGGGTCGCAATCACCTCTTCGTCACGCATACTTCTATAAATCGCTAGAACGGCACAATCGCAACAAGCACCGAAAAAATTGAAGCTTAACAACACAAGCAATGATTAAGACATAACAACATATCGACATGCTGAAACCTTAAGCAAAACATTGTTCTCAAGCAACAATCCCACTATCACAAGTTTAGAATGAAGTAAACATAAGAAGAGGTGGAGAAATACAACTAAGCGCACGAAGGATTTCAGAGATTCACGACCGGATTCAAGGGTTTTCAATCCTTGTCCGAGCTCGGTCTTTGGATGTCACCCGGGTTCCAGAAGGGCTATCACCTCCTCCCTATAACCCGTCTTCTTTGTGTTTGATCGCTGGGCTAGTTCTGACCGAAGAACTCCGTAATTGCAGCAACAATGAGCTCGGATGGTAGCTTGGAGGTCAGAGAAGATGAAGGTGGTCGGAGACGCAACTATTGCAAGCTTTCTGAGGAGAAATGGTGGTCGGATTAACTCTCAAAGGAGGAGAGAGAAAATGGCGGCAAGAGGCGAGTTTTCCCGCTCGGTGGAGCGGAAATGGCGGGGGAAGCGGAGTTGGATCGGAACTTCTTTTTTCCAAGAAGAAGAAATCTGCGCTTTAAAAAGAAGCAAGTTAGAAAAATAGGCACGCACGGTTTGGCGCACGACCGTGCGGAAACCTTGCGATATTAACTTCCAGATCAAGCCTGCGGAAGGAGAAGCATTGACACGTGTGTTTTCCTTCGCGCACGGGTAGTTCCGCCCGTGCGTGAAGGACATCGCACGGGTAGCGACAAAGAGTTGGAAAGCAGGGACATATAGAAAAACCATGCGTTTTATTGACACACAGGTGCTGCCGCCCGTGCGTGAATAAAGCGCACGATTAACCACAGAAGGCACAAAAAAGAAAGCTACAGGAAAATCGTGTGTTTCCTTCGCGTACGGTTTCGAAGAACCCGTTCGTCAACTGTGCATGAGGATCATCGAACGCAGTTTGACGAAATTCGTCGAGCTTGGCTCGTCGTTCTTCTAGCTAACTAAAACGCACGAGCTGGCGCAACCATGCATGAAAGAAATGCATGACCGTGCATTTTCCTTAAGGGAGAATTCCTGCCTTTGGGAAAAACGCACCACCTGCACAACAAAACCAAAACTGGAGCACAAGCTCCCAGCAACAAATATAAAGCTAAGAAAATAGCAGGAAAGAACCATGTGGAGCACCATATGCATACCCCCAAAACAAACTGCGCAATTGCACACCCATGGGCCAAAACATACACAAAATTGTCCATGACAGAACGATGTAAATATAACCGATATCCGGTTGAAATGCAGTGCACGAGTGAGAAAACCAGCCCAGATGAGTCCGAAAAACCCTATAAATATCAGACTCATCAGAGTCTTCTTGTGGCCTTTGGTGATAGAAGCCTTATTGAGCACACGACATGCAGTGTTAACTTCCTCAGCCCAGAAATATTCAGGGAGAGAAGTGTCACTCAATAGTGTTCTCCTAGCTTTTATGAGAGTCTTGTTTTTTCTTCTCTGCTAACCCATTTTGCTGGGGTATTCTTGGAGAGGAGAACTCTTGATGAATTCCCTGCTCTTCACAGAATGTAGTTATAGCCGCAAACTAAAACTTAGTTCCATGGTCACTGCTCTTTCTGACCACAAAGCATGCAAGCTCATTCTGAATTTGTCTGACAAAATTTGTGAAGATCTCAAGGTTTTCATCCTTTCTTCTATGGAAGAACACCAAAGTAAATCTGTAATACTCATCAACCACCACAAGGGTTTAGACCTTCCGACTTACACTATGAACATGCATAGGACCAAACATGTCCATATGCAGGAGATACAAGCATCTTACAGAGTCCTTGGCCCCAATTCTCTTGAAATTGGTCTTAGTCTGCTTACACTTTTGGTAAGCAGCACAGATACCCTCTTTGGAGCATTTCATTTTGGGACCATTCCTAATTAGCTCATCACTGAAGAGCAGACCAAAGGTCTTATAATTCAAATGAGACAGTCTCTTATACCACTGCACACAATATGAGACTTTCTCATCTGCAACTAGGTATATAGGGGAACTATTTTCCAAGCAAGAAAAATTCAAGCAATAAACATTCCCACTCCTAGTGCCTATTAAGATGACACTGTGGTCACTTAACTTCTTGATGTGGCACTAATCCTTGTGGAAGGAAATGACATCACTAAGATCATATAGTTGGCTTATGCTTATGAGGTTGTGTTGCAACCCCTCCACATATGCCACCTTTGTGATTGTGATTATGCCATTTGAGATATTACCATAGCCTCTGGTTATCCCCTTGTCTGAGCCTCCAAAAATGACCTTGGGTCCATTCTTTACTAGAGTCCACTCCTTCAATAGCTCCTTTGTTCCAGTCATGTGCCTGGAACATCCACTGTCCAAGTACCATTTAGGAGATTTGGCACTTGAAATAACCTGAAACGAATGCGAGTCACCTTACCTTAGGACCCCAATTTCTGTTGGGTCCTAGGTTCACATTAGCTTTGAAATAACCATGTCTTCCTGCAGAATTCCTGACAGGTTGACAACCTCTGAACACTGATGGATTGTGGCAGCAATCTACAACATAGTGGCCCACTATGCCACAACACCAACACTTATAAATATTATATCTCCTTTTCTGTTTAGGACCAGCATTTGGTTTTACTGCTTCCTGAATAGTGGGGACATGTGTTGTACTACACTTCTGCCTTCTTTCAGAAGCAATCTGACTGAAGGACAGTCTTTCAGCTGGCTGTATTGGTCTATTCTGAGAACCACCAGCTGCATGTCTCTTTTCAGTTAACATGCATCTGATAGCATCTGAGAATGCCATTCCAGCCATGACAGAAGACTCACCTTGACTTACAACATTTGCTGGATGATTTAGATTTTTAGTATCAGCAATATCTTTGAGTTTTGGGGATGGGGAACCTAAAACAAATGCTCCAGCATGGGCTATTTGGATTTCTCATGGGCAGCCTTAAAGGCTTTCACATGGCTGTACATTCCACCATGGTTGGGGCCACATTGGTCCATACTAGTTGATCTGTCGTTCTCCTAGTGACCATAATAACTTTCATGGTCATACCTGTTAGAAGGCAACGATACTCTCTGAAAAGGAATTTGAGGCAGTGAGGCTAGAGGAACAACTGGTGCCTTCCCTTTTCCCTTTCCTCTTGGATTGGAAGGTCTAGCAGGTCCCTTAAATCCCAGCCCTTTCTTACCAGCTTGGGTAAGGTGGGTTTCAATTAAGAGCAGCATAGTGTTTGGCTTAGAAAATTTGCTTACCAGCAATTTCTCATTTAAGAGATCATTTTCAAGTTTCTGGATAAGTTTCTCATTTGAGACTCTTACCACAAACTCACTATCAATGATTTCCTTGAGTTTGCCTGCATGTGCAGCCATGTCAATGAGGGTTTTTTCTTGATCTTCACAATTGCTTTTAAGACTAAGAAGCTCTTTTGCATGCCTCTTTGCAAGTAGCTTGCATTTCTTGAAAGCCTCAAGAAGTTCTCCAGACTTGGCAATTATGGAGTTTACATCATCCTCAGAGTCTGAATCCCCTTCATCCCTTGTTGATTGAGCTTCAAAGACTGAGTTAGCCTCATGACTAGAAATAAAAAAAATGTGGTTTAGCATGTACCTGAGACTAACCAGCCAGATCCTGCTGCATTCTTCATCTGTCATTGCCATCAATCCATGGCACTGAGCATCTCCTTTCTCATCTTCATCCACCTCTGAGTCACTATATGAGTGTGATAGAGGGGCCTTGATCCCTATTCTAGCAGCAGGGAACTCTTTAGGTTCCTCTTCAGCAACAGCAATAAGCCCAATGTAGGCTTCATCTTCTTCACTATCTGACTTAGAGGAAGAGTCAGACCAGATCTTCTCCTTCTTGTCCACTAGGGATGTAAGACCTGATGAATTGTAAATATACGTATTTTTGTGCACATTAATTTAGTCGTTTTCATTTATTTTCATCGTTTTTACTTATTTTTGTTCAATAAAATGCTCCTATTCTTGTAAATTTACTACTAACTTGTTTTATTTTATTTTTCAGAAAAATTCCAAAGTCTGCCAAAATTGGGCCGTACACGCCCGTGTTAGTTTGAACACGCCCGTGACCAGGGCGTGATAGCTCAAAATCCCATGAAGGTGCAAATTTCTGAAGTAAAAAGCTTGACACGCCTGGCGACACGCTCGTGTCACCCGACACGGGGCGTGACCCAAGCCCGTGTCCATTCAGCTTGACGATTCCAGTTCAACGATCATCGAACCCGCGACACGCCCAGAGTCACGCCCGTGACCTAGGGCATGACTCAAACTTTTTGCTCGACGATTTCAACTCGACACTTTCCGCTCGACAATTGTCGAGTGTCGACACCAACCGACACGCCTAGCGTCACGACCGTGACCTGGGGCGTGACATCTTTACCTGGCTCGACAAGACCCGCGCGGTGACTTTCGGCGCAACCCGCGCCCAGCTCTACCTCCCCGACACGCCCACCGTCACGCCCGTGACCAGGGGCATGACCAACGCGAGACCGACACGTGTCAGCCCGAAGTCAACTTTGCCATCAAATCGTCGGCCGCCTTCGCAAATAGTAGTGACACGCCCACCGACACGCTCGTGTCGGAGGGCGTGTACTTTGCTTTTTTTTCCTATAAATTCCCCACTTCTGTAAGGTCCAAGGGTTCATATTTTTGAGCCACTTTAGTGTTTTTGTGGGCTGCATCCGTGGATTCTAGTGCTATGTAAGGAGATTTCTCCCTCCTTTCTTTCATGTTTTGTTTTGCTTTATCTTTTAGCTTTGTAATAGTTTGATAATGTTAATAAAAATGTTAGATTTTCTCTCTCTATATGGCATGAAAATTCATTTGGATGGCTTACTTCTTTCCCTTTTTATTCTTGGTTTCATCTTTGTTCTCTCTTTTATGAAAAGTGTGTGTGTTTGTGTATGAGTGTAACTTATTTACTTTACATGCTTTTAATTTGTCTCATGTTAGGTTTTGTTAGAAATTTATGAAATGATGAATTAGCTTTTTCTCTTTTTCTTCATGTCCTCTTTTAATATTTTCAACATCTTCATTCTTATGAATTTGTAAAAGAGTTACTAAAGTGTTTTTGATTTTTTTTACTTAGCTTTATTTTAGGATGAAAACTCTTTTTGTTCTTTCTCTTTTTATTTCAACTTTTTTAGCACTTTTATGAAATCCTAAGAATGAAAATGTTGAAATTTTAATTTTTGAAATGCTTTAGTTTTTGATTTGTTTTGAAAAACTTTTGTTCTCTTAAAATTTTAATTCGTTCTTTTTTTTTTGTTTTTGGCAAAACCTAAGCATAAAAAAGTAGATGTTTTAATTTTTAGGTAACTTTCATTTTGCTTTTAATTTGTGTGTGTGAGTGTATGAGAATAATGTTTTGATGCTTTGTTCAGTTTATGTAGAGTGTGTGAGTGTAGGTGTTAGTTGTTCATGCTTTATTTTATCGTTTTCTTTAATTATGTAGAGTGCGTGTGTGTAGGAGATAGTTTTATTGCTTTCATTCAATTCATATAGAGTGTGTGTGTTTGTGTGCATTTATTTCTGCCTACTCGTTAAGAGTTAAATGACACATTGTTTTCATTTCTCGCCTACTCGTTTCAGTAGGACTTGTAATTTTCTTTCTTTATTTTTCCACCTACTCACTTGAGTTAAATGGATGGACTTTATTTCCCGCCTACTCGTTTGAGTAGGACTTGTACTCGCATTTATTTTCGCCTACTCGTTTGAGTTAAATGGCGTGTCTTTATCTCCCTGTAAATATTTGAGAAAGCCTTGTAATCGCATTTATTTTCTCCTACTCATTTGAGTAGGACTCGCTTTCATTTCAGTCCTACTCGTTTGAGTAGGACTTGTAATTTTCAGCTTTTATTTACCGCCCCCACTCGTTTGAGTGGGACTTCCAATTTCAATAATGCAAATTTCTTTTATGTGTAACTTAGTTTTATTTCTGTCTCTTGTTTTGTGTTTGGATGAATGCGGGCGTGGTTATTTGTAATAACTTTTCTAACGTTAAGTTATTTTAGTTTTCTTCTTATCTTCTTTATAACTTTTCAGCGAATAGTTTAGAATGCTCGCATAACCAAACGCCTAAGCCGTCCCCATAGCGATGTGTGGCTAATCGCTATTCACCTCGGCATCGAAGAGCATTGGGACATTTAAAATGAAGCTCTTTATTTTCACTTTAATTTAAGGACTTAAGGTTTACCCCGGGTTAACGACGCGTAGGACCACAAATCGACGTGTGGGCCCTATTTCCGTTATCCATACAATAGCTAGCCGAGAGGCCGTGTGTATGGACAGATCACCCCTGGGTAAATAGAGTTGCGTGCATACCCTCGAGAGAGGACAAGCGTAATTCTACCGGATTGGGTTCCCCACCCAATAGCGGGGTTCTTAACGTAAAGAGGGCGTTAATAGGAATCCTTCGTCGGACTAACGTTCGGTCGAATAGTCTTAAGGTTCAGGTGAGCGATATCCCTATAGCTAGGTGAGCTCACATTTGTGGAACCTCCACGACCAAGTTGCCTTTTATTAATTCTAAAACTAAGTCCTATAATTATTAAAAATTATTTTAGTCTTTATCTGATTCGATGTCGAGCGTTAACCCTTCATCAAATATTTTCTAAATCATTTGTTTTGCTCCTTTACTTTTTCCGTCTTTACTTAATCAAAACATCCACCTTACTTTCAGTAAAATAATAGTCCTCCCGGAGGAGTAAGAATAGTCAACACGACCCCGAGAACAATACGACCTCAGTATTCCTCCGAATATCGAGTACTACTTGCGATAGGTGCACTTGCCTCCTGTAGCACGCCCGTGGCGATCGACTCACCGAACCAACCACAGTAAGATTCTGTTCACGGGCGCATCACGTTTTTGGCGCCGTTGCCGGGGAATTTCTTCAAGTTGCTATTTCGAATTCCGGAGTCTATTACTTTTACTTATTTTCTATAAACTAAAAAAAACCTAAAAACTTTATTTTAAATAAAATCAAAAACAAAAAAAAAGAGTTTATTTTGTTTTATTTTTGTTTGGGTGTATGACCCATGGACAACCCTCTGAGTCTGAAGATTTTTACTTCGACCCTGAGATCGAACGCTCCCTTGCGCGTATTCGATCTCAACGCCGAATTCCTTCTTTAGACCCCGAAGAATCTATCGGAGAACCCTCTGTTGTAGTTATGGCCGCGCCTAACCGTGCCCCGGCGGCCGAGCGTACTATGTCTTATTACGCCCGGCCTAACCTGGATGATACTGGGTCGAGTATTGTTCGCCCTGCGATGGCGAATAATAATTTTGAAATAAAGTCGAGTGTCATTCAAATGGTCCAAAACGCCGTGCAGTTCGATGGAATGCCGGATGAGGACCCGAATGTCCACTTGTCCAATTTCTTGGAGATATGCGACACCTTCAAGATTAATGGCGTCACTGATGATGCCATTAGCTTGCGCTTATTTCCTTTTCCCTTAAGTCCAAAGCCAAGGCGTGGTTGAATGCCCTCCCCCGAGGTTGTATCACCACGTGGGCTGAGTTGACGGAACGGTTCCTAACGAAGTACTTTCCACCCGCAAAAACTGCAAAGTTACGGGCGGACATTTCTTCATTTATGCAAAATGATCCTGAGTCTCTATACGAGACTTGGGAACGGTTTAAGGAATTCCTCCGCCGGTGCCCGCACCACGCACTGCCAACGTGGTTGCAAGTTCAAATTTTTTATAATGGGCTTAATTTTCAGACGCGTCAAATGATTGACGCGGCTGTCGGGGGTACACTAAACAACAAAACCCCCGAGGCCGCCCAGGCTTTATTCGAAGAGATGTCTATGAACACCTATCAATGGAATGTCCCGCGGGGACGCCCAAAGCCGGCGGCTGGTCTTTTTGAAGTGGATGCCACTGCTCTCTTAACCCTTCAAGTTGAAAGGTTAACAAAGCAGGTGGCGGAGATGTCTGCTGCCTCCACCACTCTGCCTTATTTTATTTCCCCTAATGTCTGCGTGGCTAAAGAGTTCGTGGATTTTATGGGAAATTCGGGTCGTCCTTCCTTCAACCCCAACAACAACCCTTATAGTAATAATTATAATCCGGGTTGGAGGAATCACCCCAATTTCTCTTGGAGCAACCCGAATAATGCTCAGCGCCCCCCTATTTCTTATGCACCCGGATTTCTGCCTCCTCCTCCTCTTCAAAACCCTCCCCGATGGAGGAAAATTTTTCGAAGTATATTGCGTCCAACGAGTCAAATATCCAGAATATCACCGGATCGCTAAAAACTCTCGAACAACAGGTTGGACAGCTGGCGAGGATGATGTCCGAGCGCGCGCTTGGGGAACTGCCGGGAAACACGGAACCCAATCCGTGGGAGAACGCCAACGCTATAACCCTCCGTAGCGGAAAGGAGGCGGTCGATGCAAAACGGACCGACCCTCAGGTACATATTTCACCTCCGACCCCTCTTCCCCTTTCTTCGATTACGCCGCCTTTACCGATTTTAAAAGAAAGAATTATTTTTAACAAGGCCCTTCCATATCCGCATAAGTTAGATAACGAGCGTCAGGACGCGCAATATGGAAAATTTATTTTATTATTAAAACAAATTCACATTAATGTTCCTTTTTGCGAGGTTATCTCGCAAATGCCTAAATATGCGAAATTTTTAATAGAATTACTTTCTAATAAACGTAAATTAGAGGATATTTCGCATGTATCTCTCAACGTTGTCTGCTCGGCGGCCCTTACTAATAAATTGCCCACAAAACAAAACGACCCGGGACGGTTTTCCATCCCGTGCCTTTTTGACGATATATTAGTAAAGTACGCCTTAGCTGATTTAGGGGCTAGCATTAATCTAATGCCGTTCTTGCTCTTTTCATGTTTAGGTTTGGGTACTCCTAGTCCTACGAATATGCGCATCCAATTAGCAGATCGCTCGGTTAAGTTCCCTATCGGGGTTGTGGAGGACGTCCTTGTCCGAGTCGACAAGTTTATCTTCCCGATAGACTTCGTCATCTTAGACATCGAGGAGGACGCCGAGGTACCAATAATATTCGGTCGCCCTTTTCTCTCCACCTCCCGCGCACTAATAGATGTTAGTAATGGTAGTATTCTCCTCCGAGTAGGCAATGATCAGGTTACTTTCTCTATTAATCCCTCGATGGACAATTTGTCATCGAGCGACGATTTCTGCTACTCTTTAGATACCTTTTTTGGAGATCGTTCTTCTCCCGTTTTCGAGTCCGTGTTTTTAAATGACGATATTTATGCGCTCGAAAATTTTAAATGCGATGAGGATACTTCTTTAGACTTGCCTTTTAAACCAATTGGTAGGAAAGATATAGGAATTAAAACCTCCCTAGAAGAACCGCCCATCCTAGACCTCAAACCCTTGCCCGCATCGCTCAAATACGCATTTTTGGGAAAAGGCGATATGCTTGCCGTTATTATTTCTTCGGACTTGAGTGATTCGGAGACTTCCGATTTATTGGAAGTTTTATTTAAACATTGCCACGCAATTGCGTGGAAAATCTCTGACTTAAAGGGGATTAGCCCCTCCTTTTGCACCCATAAGATATTTCTTAACGATAATTGCCGCAAAATGATTCAGCCGCAGCGTTGTCTTAACCCAAACATGAAAGATGTCGTTAAAGCCGAAATTATTAAGTTATTAGATGCGGGGATTATTTACCCTATTTCGGAGAGTGCATGGGTTAGTCCCGTGCATGTCGTGCCCAAGAAGGGTGGTCTAACCGTAGTGGCGAATGAGCATAACGAGCTCGTCCCAACTCGTACTGTTACGGGTTGGCGGGTGTGCATCGATTATAGAAAACTTAATGATGCCACCCGCAAGGACAATTTCCCTCTGCCTTTTCTGGACCAGATTTTAGAGCGTTTATCCGGTCATCCATATTATTGTTTTCTTGATGGTTTATCGGGGTTTTTCTAAATCCCCATTTCCCTCGATGATCAAGAGGAAACCACTTTTACTTTCCCGTTTAGCACCTTCGCATATTGAAGAATGCCATTGGACTCTGCAATGCGCCGGCTACATTCCAAAGATGTATGCTAGCGATCTTTGACGAGCTAGTAGAAGACATTATGGAAGTCTTTATGGATGACTTTTCTGTTTTCGGACGCTCTTTTCCCGACTGCCTTCACAATTTAGATCGTGTCCTTCAACGGTGCGAGGACACAAGCATTGTATTAAATTGGGAAAAATGCAACTTTATGGTTCGAGGAGGTTTGGTCCTCGGCAATATGATTTCGTCTAAGGAGATAGAGGTGGATAAGGCCAAGATAGAAATCATCGAAAAACTTCCGCAACCAACAAACGTAAAATCTATTAGGAGTTTCTTAGGCCATGTGGGCTTTTATCGATGCTTCATTCAAGACTTTTCAAAAATAACAAAGCCTCTTACTCACCTCTTGGAAAAGAAATCACGTTTCATCTTTAGTAGCGAATGCGAGTTCGCCTTTAATTTAATAAAACAAAAACTTATCACTTCACCAATTTTAGTGGCCCCTAATTGGTCCCTTCCGTTTGAAATTATGTGCGACGGTAGTGATATTGCCTTAGGTGCCGTTCTTGGCCAACGCGTAGAAAAACATTTTCACCCTATTTATTACGCTAGCAAGACGCTCACTTCCGCACTAGTAAATTACACGACAACGAAAAAGGAACTCTTAGCCGTCGTTTTCGCTTTTGATAAGTTTCGCTCGTATATAACGCTATCTAAAGTTATCGTTTTTACCGATCACTCCGCGCTTAAATATTTGTTAGCTAAAAATGATGCGAAGCCCCGCCTTCTTCGATGGATTCTCCTCCTACAAGAGTTTGATTTGGTGATCCAAGATAAGCGGGGAGCGGAAAATCTAGCGGCAGACCACCTCTCCCGTTTAGAAAATCCGGGTGCGGAAGCGCTCGTCGAATCTGAAATAAATGACAGATTCCCCGAGGAACGCCTCCTTGCCATTCATAGTTCTTCTTCATCTTCGCCTTGGTTCGCAGACTTTGCAAATTACTTAGTAGCGCGGGTGCTTCCAAAAGAGTTTTCAAGTCATAAAAAGAAGAAATTCTTTTCTGACTTGAAAAATTTCTTTTGGGAGGACCCATTTCTTTTTCGCATCTGCGCGGAACAAGCGGTCCGAAGATGCATTGTGGGTGTGGAGTGCTTGCAAATTCTTAAGCACTGCCATGAGGGTCCAGCCGGTGGGCATTATCAAGCCAATCAGACCGCTCCGAAGGCGCTAGAGGCGGGCTACTTCTGGCCCACTCTCTTCAAAGACGCGCATAATTTTGTGCGCGCATGCGATAGCTGTCAGTGGTCGGGGAACATCTCTCGTCGCGACGAGATGCCCCAAAACATATTTTTAGAGTGCGAAGTCTTCGATTTGTGGGGCATAGATTTTGTTGGCCCCCTACCTCCGTCTTTCAAAAATATGTATATTTTAGTGGCGGTCGACTACGTATCAAGTTGGGCGGAAGCGCAAGCTCTCCCCACCAACGATGCGAGAGTCGTCGTTATATTTCTCAAAAAATTATTTTCTCGCTTCGGCACGCCTCGCGCAATTGTTAGTGATAGGGGAACGCATTTCTGTAACGCTCTTATGGCTAAGATGTTAGCTAAATACGGAGTCACGCACAAGCTTGCCACCCCCTACCACCCGCAAACAAGTGGCCAAGTTGAGGTAGTAAATCGAGAGATTAAGCGAATTTTAGAAAAAACCATTTCACTAAATAGGAAGGATTGGTCCGTTAAACTCGACGATGCGTTTTGGGCATATCGGACGGCATACAAAACCGAATTGGTTGTATGCCATTCCGCTTAGTCTACGGCAAAGCGTGTTATTTACCCGTAGAACTCGAGCATCGCGCTCTTTAGGCTTTAAAACTCTAAACCTCGACGCAAACTTAGCCGCTCAGAATAGAAAACTGCAACTAAACGAGCTCGATGAATGGCGTGCGAATGCTTACGAGAGCAATAAATTCTATAAGGAGCGCTCTAAGTTATATCACGGTCGAAAAATCAAGTCCCAAAAATTATTTTCTCCGGGCGATCTTGTCCTTCTTTACAATTCACGTCTTCGGCTTTTTCCGGGTAAACTAAAATCTAGATGGTCCGGTCCCTTCCTAGTTGAAGAAGTTTTTCCATATGAGACCGTACTCGTCTCCCACCCGAAAAAAGGTTCGTTTAAAGTAAACGATCATCAGTTAAAGTCTTATATAGTAGGCGATCCAGTGATCGGTTTTAGTGAAACCATAACTTTCCTCCACATTATAAACCCGCCAAAATAGTCAAGCTACACGACTATAAACAAAGCTCTCCTGGGAGGCACCCCTCGCTTATCTTTTTCGCTCTTTCCTTATTATCTTTGCTACTTTTTGTAATAAACGCAAGGTTTCTGATCGGCCTCCTCCTATGCGTTTCAGGGAAGCTTCTATCCCCCCTCTCTTTATTTTCTTTGTATATATTGGTTTTTCCTCTTTTTCCGCATACTTACGTTACAATATTGGGGACAATGTTGGACTTAAGTATGAGGGTATTTTCGTGCTTTACTTTCTAAACTTCAATTTTTCTGCATTTCAAAAAAATACAAAAAATACATATAACAGCAAAACAAAAAAAACATCTTAAAATGAAAAAAATTTTAAAATGAAAAATCCAAAAAAAAAAATTCTTTTTCTTTTTCTTTCTTTTTTCCAAAAACTCAAAAAAAATTATAAAACAAAAAAAACAAAAAATATATATATTTAGTTTCACTTTGTAAATATTTTTTTGTACATATTCTCTTTTTGTAAATACTCTTTTCTCTCCCCCCTTCCTCATTCTTGTAAAAACCTCTCTTTCTCTCCCATGTTTTTGTACATAGAATGAAAATTTTCTTAAAAAATACAAAAAAGAAAATAGTTCAAAAAATAATTCAAAATAAAAAAAATATTTTAAGTAAAACGAAACAAAAATACAAAAAAAAATAATAAATGAAAAACAAAAAAAAATGATTATAAAAACTATAAAAATCAAATCAAAAAGATGTTTTGAAACAAATAAATCAAACATTCCATCCTTAAACTTTTCTGCTATCCAAAAATTCTATTTTGAGTTTATTTATATGTGAATACTATTAATTCTCTGTTTGATATTCGTTTGTTAATTATTGAGTGAAAAATTTAAATAGCCGGGGTTAAGTTTTAAAGAATTCATTATGCTTTGTTAAAAATAGCGAACTCGTTGTAGGCACTACTTCTAATTTTTCATTGATAGGAGCACATGTATTATGTTAGGAAATAACGACTATAGAATTCAATTATACTTACTTTTAGTTTTCTGAAAAACTGGAACGTACAAATTATTAAGGTTTCTCTCAAATATTTTTAGGATTAAAAATCTAGTTTTCTTTTCTCCCCTTACCTTATCATGACCTACTTGGCATGATAAAATTTTCTATTTTTAAAAGATCCTATGTTAATGGGAATATGATTTCGTTCCGTAAACATAAGCACCCAATAATTTAAAAAGATTATATATGGAGTAAGAGGATAAAATTTATTACTGCTACACATATACATTGGGTTAATTTTATTCTTATGAAGTTGAAAAACAAAAATCATATTAGGAAAATAAGATTTCGTTTTCCTAATAATCCAAAAGAAAAAAAATGGAGGTTCGAGAAAAAATTACCTCACCTCAAAATCAAAACCCTCTTCATAAACTCACTACCCCCTTATAGCAAATTACACGATTTTAGAATTAATTCAAAAATCGATTTGAGAGCATAATTAGTAAATTGTATTATTTCCAGTAACACTCCTATAAGCTAGAGTTCATATAATTCCAAATTATTTTCGTTAATCTAACCATTACAAATATTGCCTTATATTTGATTATATCAAGAAGTCTTTTGGCCAAAACTTTTGCTCTATTTAAATCATCTACATAATTTTAGGACTTAACTCTTACACCCCGTATATTTATTTCGATCTCTCTTATAAATGATTAAGCGGTAGCTAAACTTAGAGTTTTTTCTATTCCTTATAAATTTACCTCAAACTTTTGCTCTAGAATAGCAAAAGCCTAAGTATGGTGGTATTTGATGAATTGTAAATATACGTATTTTTGTGCACATTAATTTAGTCGTTTTCATTTATTTTCATCGTTTTTACTTATTTTTGTTCAATAAAATGCTCCTATTCTTGTAAATTTACTACTAACTTGTTTTATTTTATTTTTCAGAAAAATTTCAAAATCTGCCAAAATTGGGCAGTACACGCCCGTGTTAGTTTGAACACGCCCGTGACCAGGGCGTGATAGCTCAAAATCCCGTGAAGGTGCAAATTTCTGAAGTAAAAAGCTTGACACGCCTGGCGACACACCCGTGTCACCCGATACGGGGCGTGACCCAAGCCCTTGTCCATTCAGCTCGACGATTCCAGTTCAACGATCGTCGTACCCACGACACGCCTAGAGTCATGCCCGTGACCTAGGGCGTGACTCAAACTTTTTGCTCGACGATTTCAACTCGACACTTTCCGCTCGACGATTGTCGAGTGTCGACACCAACCGACTCGCCCAACATCACTCCCGTGACCTGGGGCGTGACATCTCTACCTGGCTCGACAAGACCCGCGCGGCGACTTTCGGCGCAACCTGCGCCCATCTCTACCTCCTCGACACGCCCACCATCACGCCCGTGACCAGGGGCGTGACCAACGCGAGACCGACACGTGTCAGCCAGAAGTCAACTTTGCCATCAAATCGCCGGCCACCTTCGCAAACAGTAGTGACACGCCCGTGTCGGAGGGCGTGTACTTTGCTTTTTTCCTATAAATTCCCCACTTCTGTAAGGTCCAAGGGTTCACATTTTTGAGCCACTTTAGTGTTTTTGTGGGATGCATCCGTGGATTCTAGTGCTATGTAAGGAGATTTCTCCCACCTTTCTTTCATGTTTTGTTTTGCTTTATCTTTTAGCTTTGTAATAGTTTGATAATGTTAATAAAAATGTTAGATTTTCTCTCTCTATATGGCATGAAAATTCATTTGGATGGCTTACTTCTTTCCCTTTTTATTCTTGATTTCATCTTTGTTCTCTCTTTTATGAAAAGTGTGTGTGTGTGTGTATGAGTGTAACTTATTTACTTTACATGCTTTTAATTTGTCTCATGTTAGGTTTTGTTAGAAATTTATGAAATGATGAATTAGCTTTTTCTCTTTTTCTTCATGTCCTCTTTTAATATTTTCAACATCTTCATTCTTATGAATTTGTAAAAGATTTACTAAAGTGTTTTTGATTTTTTTTTACTTAGCTTTATTTTAGGATGAAAACCCTTTTTGTTCTTTCTCTTTTTATTTCAACCTTTTTAGCACTTTTATGAAATCCTAAGAATGAAAATGTTGAAATTTTAATTTTTGAAATGCTTTAATTTTTGATTTGTTTTGAAAAACTTTTGTTCTCTTAAAATTTTAATTCGTTTTTTTATTTATTTTTGGCAAAACCTAAGCTTAAAAAAGTAGATGTTTTAATTTTTAGGTAACTTTCATTTTGCTTTTAATTTGTGTGTGTGAGTGTATGAGAATAACGTTTTGATGCTTTGTTCAATTTATGTGGAGTGTGTGAGTGTAGGTGTTAGTTTTTCATGCTTTATTTTTCATGCTTTATTTTACCGTTTTCTTTAATTATGTAGAGTGCGTGTGTGTAGGAGATAGTTTTATTGCTTTCATTCAATTCATATAAAGTGTGTGTTTGTGTGCATTTATTTCCGCCTACTCGTTAAGAGTTAAATGGCACATCGTTTTCATTTCCCGCCTACTCGTTTGAGTAGGACTTGTATTTTTCTTTCTTTATTTTTCCGCCTACTCACTTGAGTTAAATGGACGGACTTTATTTCCCGCCTACTCGTTTGAGTAGGAATTGTACTCGCATTTATTTTCGCCTACTCGTTTGAGTTAAATGGCGTGTCTTTATCTCCCTGTAAATATTTGAGAAAGCCTTGTAATCGCATTTATTTTCTCCTACTCATTTGAGTAGGACTCGCTTTCATTTCAGTCCTACTCGTTTGAGTAGGACTTGCAATTTTCAGCTTTTATTTCCCGCCCCCACTCGTTTGAGTGGGACTTGCAATTTCAATTATGCAAATTTCTTTTATGTGTAACTTAGTTTTATTTCTGTCTCTTGTTTTGTGTTTGGATGAATGCGGGTGTGGTTATTTGTAATAACTTTTCTAACGCTAAGTTATTTTATTTTTCTTCTTATCTTCTTTATAACTTTTCAGCGAATAGTTTAGAACGCTCGCATAACCAAACGCCTAAGCTGTCCCCATGCCAATGTGTGGCTAATCGCTATTAACCGCGGCATCGAAGAGCATTGGGACATTTAAAATGATTTGTAATAATTGAAGCTCTTTATTTTCACTTTAATTTAAGGACTTAAGGTTTACCCCGGGTTAACGACGTGTAAGACCACAAAACGATGTGTGGGCCCTATTTCCGTTATCCATACACTAGCTAGCCGAGAGGCCTTGTATATGGACAGATCACCCCTGGTAAATAGAGTTGCGTGCATACCCTCGAGAGAGGACAAGCGTAATTCTACCGGATTGGGTTCCCCACCCAATAACGGGGTTCTTAGCGTAAAGCAGGCGTTAAGAGGAATCCTTCGTCGGACTAACGTTCGGTCGAATAGTCTTAACGTTCAGGTGAGCGATATCCCTATAGCTAGGTGATCTCACATTTGTGGAACCTCCACGGCCAAGTTGCCTTTTATTAATTTGAAAACTAAGTCCTATAATTATTAAAAATTATGTTAGTCTTTATCTGATTCGATGCCGAGCGTTAACCCTTCATCAAATATTTTCTAAATCGTTTTTTTTGCTCCTTTACTTTTTCTGTCTTTACTTAATCAAAACATCCACTTACTTTCAGTAAAATAATAGTCCTCTCGGAGGAGTAAGAATAGTCAACATGACCCCGAGAATAATACGACCTCGGTATTCCCCCGAATATCGAGTACTACTTGCGATAGGTGAACTTGCCTCCTATAGCACGCCCGCGGCGATCGACTCACCGAACCAACCACAGTAAGAGTCTGTTTGCAGGAGCATCAAGACCCCATTTTTTTTAAACCACGGGGTCTTAGGCCCAGAACCGCCGCTTTGTGGTGACACCATCACACCCGCAAAGGTCGTCACTACAAAACGCTGATCCTTCCAGCCATATCGATCACAGAATAGTAAAAAAAGTATGAGAGTACATGAAATAGAACTCTAACATATGTCCACAAAAATCACATACAGTAATAATCCTCCACGAAGGGAGAGTCCACAACTATAACGTCACGATTCGCACTAGGCCCCTCGTGCGCGTTTTTGAGTCAGGAGAGCTAACTTGGGTTCAGGGGAGTGCAGGCAGATGGGCTGCACTTGTAAATGGAAGGAGAAATCGGTACGGAATATTACACGGGTAGAGACATGGGCGTGTCCCTACCCATGTGGGAGAGCCCCGCTCTTGAGTCGACGACTCGAGTATGTCCAGAGAAGGACACGGGTAGTGACACGGGCGTGTCACTACCCATGTGCATAATAGCACGGTAGGGACACGACGTGTCCCTAGCCGTGTATGTCGAGTAGAGCTCGACGAGGTATGTCCTGAGGAGGACACGGGTAGATATACGGGTGTGTCACTACTCATGTGCGTCGAGTTGAGATCGATGAAGATTACCTGAGAAGGACACTGGTAGAGACACGGGCGTGTCCCTACCCGTATGTGTGTCGAGTTGAGTTCGTCGAGACATGTCCAGAGAAGGACATAGCCAGAGAACACGGCCGTATCATGTGGATACGGGTCGGGACATGTGCGTGTCCCTACCTGTGTCGAGTATTGAACCGATACTTAAACTATCGTTGACGCTTCGCTCGAGCAGGACACGGGTAAGGACACGGGCGTATCCCTACCCGTGTCACTTTTCATTTATAAGGGTTGTGAAAACCCTAGCCATTTTCACTCCTCGTTCCATTATTTTCCTGAGAGAAACTTCTGTAGAGAGGAAAAGCTGCTGGAGCAAGTACTAGAGGAGAAGATCCGCCGCCGCCGTGAAAGAGAAGATGTCGTCGAGAAGAGTCAAAAGATCCATGGCCGAAAATAGTGGAAATGCCGGAAATGAGGTGAGCTTCCTCCCCTCTCCCTTGGTGCTAGATCTGTAGATATCTTGGTGAGATGTTGACTCAAAAGAGTCTAGACTTGCGAGATTATGATTTCTCTTGGAAGAGGTCGTTCTAGGGCTTGCTCTCTCTCTAGGGGTAGTGGTGTCTTCAACCTCTCCAACCTTCTATATGAAGATAGGGGATGGTTTCATGAAGAGTCATGGCCTCATGAGGGTTACTAAGGGAGGAGGAGATTCTGGAGGTAATTTTGGAAGATTGACTTGAGGAGGAAGATGAACTGATGTCTTTCATTCCGCTTCGAGATGCGTGCAGAATCTGTATTCTGCGCGCAGCTATCTCCTTGTCCATTTTCAGATGTGATATGTCCAGATCTGGGCTTTTGACGAATCACAAAAGTCGAAGTCCTCAAAAATACCTCTCCAACGAGTGGTTGCACGACTTCAGGCGAAGTCTATAACCACAGAAAAGTCTGAATGAAAATGATGTCCGATAAATCCTGCATGCAGAAATTGTGTTCTGTGCGCAGCAGAATTCAAGGCTGATTTCAAGTATGATACTATTAAATCTGGGTTGTGGTCTGAACATATACATTGTAGCCCATGGAATTACCTTTCCATCGAGGGGTTACACGTCTTCACCGGATTCATGTAGCTTAACGAATCTCCGGTCGAAGTTGCTATCCAGATTTATCCTGTACTTAAATTCTGGGCTTGGAATAATATTGGATTTGGACTCGTAGAGATAATGTTGCAAATTAACTTGAGGTTTGGTGAACTCTTTTATGTTAATCATCTTGGTCCAATGAATGATGAAGTTTATTAATTGGATTCCACATAATTGATTTGTGAAGCGAAGCATACTTAAACGAAACAATTTGATAGAAATTGGTAGACTATTATAAATGTGCATCATGATAACGTGTTGAATCATTTGGGATGAAAGGTAGGATGATAACTTATGGCCATGTGTATAATTGTTTAACAGAATGAATTTAGTGTCCAATGCTTAGAGTGTTGTCTCCCTACGGGTACCATTGTGGAATGGTATAAGTGCAGTGTTGACCGTCACTAGTTGGGATTACGTTGAGATGAATCAAAGTCAGATGGTTGGGCTTGGTCATCAGTGTTCACGTCCCGGGGCTCCTTCCGTGCCGAGTGGATGGTTGGGCTTAGTCCTCGTGCTTTCTCCGAGGCTCCTTTCATGCCACGGTGATGTGAAATTAAATGTGGTGTGAGTCGACACGTGATTTCGTAATCCTTGGTTAAGGATAGTGTTGCAGGTCTACGGGCTCGCCGATCGTCACACCGACGGGAGTTGACAGTTAGACTTTGGGCAGTTGGGCTTGGTCCTTGGTGTTCACGCCCCGGGGCTCATTCCATTCCAAGTGAACGGTTGGGCTGGGTCCTTGTGCTTATTTCCGAGGCCCCTTTTGGGTCACACAAGGCCAGTTTGGGACTTGGTTCTCGGTGCACATCTACCCGAGAATCTCGCTGGGCCATAGTACGCATGGGCTCCGCTATTGTGTTCTTAGCGTTGAGGAGTACAGAGGCCTAGGTTAAGTAGTGTGGATACCCGGCTAGTAGTAGAGATGCCCGCTCTACTGTCACCGTCTGGCCACGGCGGTTGATGCCTGAGTGGTTACCTACCTGCTCGAAATGTGGGAACTACAAGTCTGTGTCGACATAGCGGTTGCCTGTGTGTGATCATGGGTGAGTCGTTTCATAGCATACATATCATCATATTATATTGCACAACAAGATCCTCATCATATAAGTTTGTATGGGCACTCCTCTACGATGAGTTACTTTATGGAAACTGATCCTTAACTTATAATCTTGTATGGGAATCCTTATAAGTTAAGTTACTTTCCTGCTATAGTTACTTGTACTTGATGATAGTTATATCTCTTGTAGAACTGCTAGATAAAAATGTTGTTAATCTTATTATACTATCACTACCTGCTTGTACCTGTTACCTTACTTGTTATATATTGTACCTATGTTCCTTTCTCCGCACGGTGCCGAGGAGTCGTCGGGGGAGCGGATGTGAAGCCACTTAGTCTTTTCAACTAACGGTTGCTACGTCTTCCTTTTTAGGAGGTCACCCCGCAGGTAGAGCAGCCGCAGACTTTGCAGCAGGACCGCCAGGCCAGGACGATAGGGCCTGAAGTGATGGTGCCCTCGCTAACGTCGGTTAAAGAAGGGAGTGTTGAGCGACTCTATTGTAGCCCCATAGGGCGTTTATTTGTTGTACTATGATATTGTAGAAGCATGTTTTAGCTTCTTTATTTGTTGTACTTTGGACTATTATGCTTGGTGTGGATTTGACTTCTTGTTATTATATTTTGGTTGTGTTGGCATAGTTATTGATATTGGATGTAGCCGGCGAAACAGGCGTCTTGTGGGACATGTTTGCCCGTGCGATAATGCTACCGCAAGGAGGCTGTTCTGGGCATAAGACCCCCTTCGTGCCGTGTTTTGGGATCCGGGAGGGGGGGTCTTACAAATGGTATCAGTTTGCCATGATCCTAAACTAAAGAAGTCATTCAACAATGGTACCACCCCCGTTCGATTAGTCAGTTTGTGGACAAACTGACTTAGCGAAAGCAGCGGTGTGCCCATATGTAATTCACACTAAGTATGTCCAAACTTGACCTTAAGATTTGCCAACCTGACCATACGTTTGTATTCTACGTGTAAATTCCATTGCACGATGAGCCGATGGGGGGCACTCCTGCCCCTTCCATACTGCTGGAACCCCACTTATGATTTGGGCAAGGATCACTATTAGGTTTTTTTAGACTGACCCATCATGTATAGCCAGGGTCATGGTTATGTTCTAGAATCTAGGCAAAGTCCTTAGAATCAACATCACATGGACCAGCCTTTAACAGACTGCCAGAGACTCAAGATGTTGTGTCGACACCAGAAACCAGATTGTGCCGACACTTGTGAAAGGCTGTGTCGACACCAGAAGCAAGATTGTGTCGACACACCGAAGACTTTTGTCGACACCCAGAACATCAATAGACGCCAACTGTGTCGACACCAGAAGCAAGATTGTGTCGATACACAGAAAACTTGTGTCGATACCCAGAATATCTGTCGACACCAAATGTGTCGACACCAGAAGAAATATTATGTCAAAACACAGAAGACCTATGTTAACACCCAGAATATCTGTCGACACCAATTATGTCGACACCAGAAGCCATTGTGTCGACACACAGGACTTGTGTTGACATATTCCACAGAAGTTGTGTCGACACTAGAAGTTAAAGAAGAACTGTTATCTCAGCTCGACGAACTCCAAGCTTAGGTCAACGATCGCTGAACTCACGACAGCTCGACAAAATAAGAAACTAAGCTCGACAAATTCTGTGTAATCAGTTACAGTTGGCAGAATTAATTAAGGATTAATTACAGTCAAAATTACAGTCAATTCCCATGCCATTTAATGTTGAACATTCCTAATAGCCGTTCAAAGGCAACATTAAATGGGGTTGTTTCAGAAGTTAATTGAGGATTAATTCCCAAGACCTCTTCTACTCTCGGGAATGCTCCTGCCATCATCAAGATAAATGAATTCAAATGTTTGAACTTGATATAGGAGATTAACAGAAAGACAACAAAAAATATAGCATAGTGTAGAGATACAGTGGAGGTTTTTTCCTTTGACAGAGAAGGAGGAACTCTGCATCAATCAATATACTCACAGAGTTCTTCATCTGCTCCAGGCTTCTCAAGAGACACACAATCAATATCAGTTTAAGAAGCTTGCTGGAGACATCATCAATTTAAAGGCCTACTCACTCTGAAGCAAAGCTCCATCTCCCTAAACCATTCAACATCTCAGGAGGAGCCTTTTGCTAACATCATATCCACTTAAGTCTTCTCAATTGTCAATTGAGAAAGAGAAGACAAAATCATCTCTCATGCCCCCACTGTATAAATGGTTATAACTGTTGGGTATTACATCCACACTAACCCAGATTTGATGAAGTCACCCTGGAACTAAGATGAATTAAGTTGTATTTGATGCTTGGTTTGAGTTATATGTTTGCAGGAATTTCACTGGGAAGTGTAGACCAATGTCAGTCCACAGTGGGTCACCAAACACAGGAACTGTGCAATGTAATCCCTCATTCCTTATTCCAAAGTGTTGACTCATGTGTGGTCTCTCTATTGCGATACACTTCATATTCAAGCTATTGGACCTTGGGAAAAAGACTGTAAGTTGAATACATTAGAAGAAAGAGTTTTCCAACAACAAAAATTCTCCAAGTCTTTTACTCGAGTAGGTCCATAACTACTCGAGTAGATTGGGCATAATTTACTCGAGTAAAGAAACCTTGTACTCGAGTACTTAAGTGTATCTCTCGTGTAGCTAAGTCATGTACTCGAGTAGACGTAGTCATATACTCGAGTAGCATGTTTATATACTCGAGTAGATCACTCATTATACCCGAGTATTAAAGGCCTCACTCATCAAAATTATTCTAAGTCATGGACTCGAGTATAAACACTCATATACTCGAGTAAGTATATTCACATACTCGAGTAGACAGAGACATACTCGAGTAGTTCATTATACCTACTCGAGTAGATCGTGTTTCACTCGTGTACCTTGAAGTTTTCCTCCCCAGAATTTATTCTAAGTATCCCACTCGAGTAGTCCTTCATGTACTCGAGTAGTTTATGTAATATACTCGAGTAGTTTTTCTTATACTCGAGTAGATCCTTTATGTACTCGAGTAAGTCAATATACATACTCGAGTAGTTCTTTCTCCACACTCGAGTAGTTGATTTCTACCTACTCGAGTAGCCTATCTTTATATACCCGAGTATGTTCTCCTTCATGTACTCGAGTAGTTATTCAACTACTCGAGTAGCTCCTCTCTTACTCGTGTATATGGCTGAATTTTTCTGAAATTCGTCAAAGTTTTTTTTCTGACGGGATTTTCAAATCACGCGACATGATTGGTCCACGTGTACATCATTATGACCGATTATGATCGTTATTCTCTCCTATATAAAGTCTTATCAGAAATTGACAAACCCTAATGTTTTCTCCAAGCGTTCTTGTCCTTTTATTTTGAGAAAGTTCTTCAGCCCACTCCTCACTGTTTTCACGAAACGGAAGTCGCCACCACCATATTCTCTGACCAGTCCTTCTAAGTTCAAAGGATTCATTCTGAAGAAAGTTACAGATCGAGATTGACATCACTGTTCATCTTCCCTCTCTGATTCTGTAAAAGCAAGAAGATCCAGATCTGGGCCGAGATTCTCTTCACCAATTTCTAATAGTGCTGCAAAGTCCATAAGAAGAAGCTTTCTGGCCGTTCCATCAGATCTGATTGGATTTACTGTTTTTATAATTTTCCAAAACTTTATTAATCTTGTAGGAGAAAGTTTCTCCGAGTGTGGGAGATTTTCACTCCGAGTTTGTAGGAAGTGTTATCTTCCGAGGTGTAGATCCCGTTGTTTGCATCGAGTTTGTAGGAACTTTGTTCCGAGGGTAGGATCGATTTTTGATCGGAGATAGTGGAGTAGCCGAGTCTAGTTGATTGCTAGATCGGTGAGTGAAAGTGGATGTACCCAAGGGAGGGGAACCACTATAAATCTTGTGTCGTCTGTGATATTGGTAGATAGTTCTGTGCTGTGCTCTAATTATTTTTTATTCCGCAAAAGACGCACAACTCACCTATTCACCCCCCCTCTAGGTGATTTAGGTTGACAACCGTTTTCTTTCAATTGGTATCAGAGGTAGGTTGATCGTCAAAAGGTTAACACCTTAATCAGATCCAAATCTATTGTCTGAAAGATTCTACCATAAAATGGACAAGGGCAAAGATTTCGTCAAGCTTCCACTGTACAACAAAAATAACTTTCCCATGTGGAAAGAAAGGATAAAATTTTTCATGGAAGCGGTGGATCCAAGGATCTTCAAGATCGTTGAAGAAGGCCCTTACGTTCTCATGACTGTGTCCACTATCGACCCTACCAAGAAAGTTCCCAAAAAGCTAATGCATCTCAACAAAGACGAGATTGCACTTGTCTCCCTCGACAAGAAAGCTAAGAACATTATAGCAAGTGCAGTCGATGACTCGATGCTGCAAAATTTGATTCACTGTCAATCGGCTAAGGAGGTGTGGCTTTCCTTAGTCACTTTGATGGAAGGAACTGAAGAAGTAAGGGATGATCGGAGATCCCTTCTCAACCAAAAATATGAAGCGTTCCGACAAGGGAACAAGGAAACAATTGCCGACACATTTGAAAACTTCTTAAAAATTGTGAATGGCCTAAGGGTGTATGGCCGTGTCTTCACCAACGGAGAACTGAATGACAAGTTCTTGAGATCCCTAACCAAGGAATGGGATAACAAGGTATGCGCCATCAGGGAGTTCAGGAAGCTAGCTGAAACAGACCCGCAAAATCTCTTTGGAAATCTTATGTCTTATGAACTCCAAATCAATACAAGAAAAGCTGAAGAAGAGAAAGGCAGGTCTGCACTCAAGGAGAAATCTGTCGCTTTGAAGGCGGACACCTCCAGAAAGACTAAGTCTGCCTCCCCCGCTCTAGCTCCAGAAGTTGATGAAGAAGAAGAAACATCAGAGCCTAACACTTCAGGATCTGAACTATCGGAAGGAGAGTTTTCCTTACTCTTGAGGCAATTCAAGAAGTTTCTTAATAAAAAGAAACAATGGAAAGGCAAGGATGGCTCATACAGAAGATCGCAGCGCGATGGCGATCGACAAAGAAAAGGCTCAAGCAGCCACGAATGGTATAATACTAAACAGAACAAATACGTTTCAACTGACATCATTTGCTACTGCTGTAATGAGCCAGGTCACATCATTGTTGACTGCCCTCATAAGAAGAAGGAGGGTGGTAGAAGAGAAGACAAGAAATCCTCACACAACAAGAAGAGGAAAGAGAAGAGCCTCATAGCCAAAAGGAGCTAGACTCTTAGCGACTTCGACTCATCTGAGTCAAGCGAAGAAGAAGAATCTTACTTTGGGCTAATAGCTCAAACAGATGATGAATAAGAGCCCCAGTTCACTGGGAAGGTAAACTCTCATACCCCTCTTTCAGATTCTGAAGTCTCTGAACATGATTGCGAGGGTAGCTCCTCTGACGATGAGTCAGAATTAATGGCCCAGTACAAGGAGTTAATCATGGCTTACGACAAATGTCGTCGAGTCGTGAAGACCCAGGCTAAAGAGATCAAATCTTTAAAAGCCGAAGAGAGCATCTTGAGAGAGAAAGTCGCAAAGACTGACTCCCTCGAAGAAAACTTCAATAATGTTATTGAAGAATACAACAAGGCTCTTGAGCACCTTGACCTTAAGGAGAAGATCATCAAGGGATTGGAAGCCGAACTTGCGGCTGAAAGGAAACTTGTTGAGAGTTTCTCGAAGCCCAAGACAGTTCTTCCATTCGTTGCTGAAATCTCAGCAAAGGCCAAGGGAGCTGGACTAGGCCATGAAGAAGCTCCTAGTAAATCCTCTAGGAGAAACAACAATCAATGGAAAAATAAGGCCGCCAAAAAGGCCTCAGCCGAAGAAAAGGGAAAAGCCCTCAAAATCAAACTACATTCAAAAAGGTCATCTTTCCATCTAATGAGTTTGATTTTGACTCATCCTACGGGCACTTTGCTAGGCCTACCTATGTAGAGCCAAAGTCTCGCTATCAAGGATGGGCTCGACCCTGAAACTTTGGCGAGAGTGTCGTCAAGGCACCTTATGAAGAAGTTGTTCTTCAGAGCTATGACCCTTTCAATCATGGGCATAACTTCAAGAAGGCACCAAAGACAAAGCCTATTGTAGAGAAGCCCATAAAGGAGAAGAAGCCATGTGATTGCCATCATCATGAGGCATCTTCCTCCAAGAATGCTACCCTTGCTAGACCAAAGTTCCAAAAGTTCAAGCAGGAGATCTTGAGGCAAAGGTACAACAGATTTGACTGTTGGTGCTGTGGAAAGGTTGGTCACTTCGCCATAGATTGCTGGTTCAATTCCAGAAATGCTACAACCCCTCATGTCAACAATATGAGAAAGACCGCTCATAGTGCTAACACTCGTAGGGGGAGCACTCTAACCCGAGACCAAGGACCCAAACGTGTTTGGGTTCCTAAGGGAAATTGATTATGATTGCAGGGATGTCCAAAGGCAAACAAAACGCCCATCTGGTACTTGGATAGTGGATGCTCTCGGCATATGACCGGGACTGGAAGCCTCATTCAGAACTTTACTCCAGTCGTGAACGGACCAAAGGTCATCTTTGGAGGTTCAGACCGTGGAATTACTAGAGGCTATGGTATGATTACTAACAGCAATGTATCCTTCTCGGATGTGGCTTATGTCGAAGGATTGGAACACAATCTCATAAGCATAAGCCAACTCTGCGATAAAGGATACATAGTTGAATTTCATGCTGATAAGTGCCTAATAAAATCCGTTGACAATTTGGAAACGATTCTATCCGGCACTCGAAGCAGAAATATGTTTTGTTTAAATTTCATTTGTATTGATTCCTCTACACCAGTGTGTCTTTTAGCAAAAGATAGTGCATCTCTTGGTGACCAATGGCACAAGAGACTAGAACATATAAATTTCAAAACTATTAATAAACTATTTTCAATGAACGTGGTACGTGATGCCCTGAATGTCAAATGCGTCAAAGACAGACCTTGTCATGCATGCGTAACAGGCAAGCAAATAAGGGCTACCTTTAAAAGCATTATTGACAAAGACTCTAACAGATGTCTCCATATACTGCACATGGACTTGTTTGGTCCACTGCAAATTAGAAGTTTGGGAGGTAAGGACTATACATTGGTAATTGTTGACGACTACTCGCGCTTTGCGTTGGTGTTCTTTCTGAAACACAAGTCAGATACCTTCGATATCTTTACTAATTTTGTCAGGCAAGTCCAGAATGAATACAACTGCTCCATAGTCAAAATCAGAAGTGACAACGGAACAGAGTTCAAATCTGGGGCCATGACAGTATTCTGTGAAAGCTTAGTTATCTTTCATGAGTTTTCCTCTCCTCATACTCCACAATAGAATGGAGTGGCTGAGAGAAGGAACAAAACACTCATAGAGGCCTGCAGGACCATGTGGAGTGATGCTTCACTACCGGAGTACTTCTGGGCTGAGGCCGTCAACACTGCATGCCACGTGCCAAATCGAGCACTCATAAACAAAGACCACAATAAGACACCTTACGAACTTCTGAAAGGCAGGAATCCAACAGTCTCATACTTTAGAATTTTTGGCTGTAAATGCTTCGTACTTAACAATGGTAAGTATCATACCACCACGTTCATCGAAAAGAGCTTTGAAGGTATTTTTGTAGGATATAGTAGTCATATTAAGGCATATAGGATATTTAATAGAAAAACCCTAGTGGTGGAAGAATCGACACATGTTGTATTTGATGAGACGAGCCTGCTGCAAAGCAATCCGTCTAGTGTGCTCATTGAAGATGCCGGTGCAAAGCTGAAAGAAACTAGCTTGGATGATCCGTCCGAAGACAAAGGCATGAAATTCGTTAAGATCACCACTCCAACTCCTATTGGAGAGTCTGATGATGAAAATGAAGAAGTCATCCAGGATGAAGAAATCCCTCTAGTGATTGAAGACAATCCATATGCAAGAACTCTAGAGCTCAGACATCTGAAGGATCACCCCATGGAGCAGATCATAGGAGATCCCCGGGATGGTGTCAGAACTCGAAGAGGTACAACTATTGAGAATCTTCATTTGAGTTTTCTCTCACAGGTTGAACCGAAGAAATTTGAGGAAGCAAACTCAGACGCATCATGGATAATGGCAATGGAAGAAGAGCTAAATTAGTTCAAGCGCTATAATCTGTGGATGCTTGTTCCAAGACACAAAGGGAAGAACATCATTGGAACAAAATGGGTTTACAGGAACAAGATGGATGAAGACGGGACTATCATAAAGAATAAGGACAGACTCGTCGCTAAAGGCTATCGTCAAGAAGAAGGAATCGACTTCGACCAGACATATGCTCTAGTGGCGAGGCTGGAGGCAATAAGGTTGTTCCTAGCATATGCTGCTTTCAAAGGCTTCACCGTCCATCAGATGGACGTGAAGTCGGCCTTCCTGAATGGTAACATAAAGGAGGAAGTGTATATGGAAAAACCTCCAGGTTTCGTTGATCTTAACTTTCCTGATCATGTCTTTTTTCTGCACAAGGCCCTATATGGTCTGAAACAAGCTCCTAGAGCTTGGTATGAAACGATGTCTACCTTTCTACTTGAGAACAAGTTCACAAGAGGAAAGATAGACAAGACATTATTTCTTAGGGAAATAAAAGGCAAGATTTTGCTAGTGCAAATCTATGTCGACGACATTATTTTTGGCTCTACAGATGACAACCTCTGCAAAAAGTTCTCAAAACTTATGCAAGGGAAGTTTGAAATGAGTAGTATGGGCGAGCTGAAGTATTTCTTAGGGCTTCAGGTGAAACAATCTAAAGATGGAATTTTCATCTCACAGACCAAGTTCACCAAAGAGCTAATTAAGAAATTCGGAATGGAGAGCGCAACCTCTATGAGGACTCCAATGGGCTCAACTATGTCTCTGGACAAGGATGAAAAAGGGAAACCTTTTGATGAAACCAAGTACAGAAGCATAATTGGATCCTTGCTCTACCTTACTGCCAATAGGCCTGACATAATGTTCTCAACATGTGTCTGTGCTAGATTTCAGGTGAACTCTAAGGAATCTCATTACGCTGCTGCAAAGCGGATCCTGAGATACCTTAAAGGCACACCAAATCTTGGCTTATGGTACCCAAGAAGTAATGACAGCGAACTAATTGGGTTTTCAGATGCAGATTTTGCAGGTAGCAAAGACGACCGGAAAAGCACCTCAGGGACTTGCCAATTCTTCGGAAGAAGGCTAATCTCGTGGAGTAGCACGAAGCAGAACTGTGTCGCAATCTCAACGACCGAGTCAGAGTATATCTCTGCAGGCAGTTGTTGCGCACAGTTGCTATGGATAAAAAATCAGTTCGAGGACTACAACCTGCAGTTCAAGGATATTCCTCTGTACTGTGACTCCTCCAGAGCAATTGCAATAGCCAACAATCCAGTCTCCCATAGCCAGACAAAGCACATTGAGCTAAGGTATCACTTCATTCGGGAACATGTGGAGCATGGAGACATAGATCTCCAATATGTGCCTACAGATAGGCAAGTTGCAGATATCTTCACAAAGCCGCTAGACGAGACCAAGTTCTCGTTCTTCAAGACTGAGCTTGGAATGCTCAACAAAGAGGACTAAAGAAGGCTGGATGACTAAGAAGCAAGTAATTGCAAGGGGTTAGTCAAAATCTACTTTTTCTAAACTTTTTCAAAGTTCAACTCGAGAAGCATAAGACATACTCGAGTATGTGACTTCACCTACATGAGTCACGGCAGACTAACTCGAGTAACAACTGATATACTCGAGTACTCTTCTCTCCTTACTCAAGTATAAGAGTGTGCCTACTCGAGTACCTACTTACCTACTAGAGTAAGTCACTTACCTACTCGAGTAAGTCACTTATCTACTCGAGTATTTTTCTCCACCTACTCGAGTACTTTCTGCAGACAGACTCGAGTAACTTCTGTCGATCTACTCGAGTAACCTCTTACCTACTCGAGTAGTCTATCTCTTTCTCGTGTACTGTTTCCCAGATATTGAAATTTCTTTCTATTCGCCACCCAAGGCTAAATACCGCCTCTTCCTTTAAATCAATTACCTGTAATTTAAGAGTTATATATATGAAATTCTGAAAACCCAAACCTACATGATATTATTTCTTTCTCTCGAGTACCCTCTACCGCTTCGCCTACTCTGCCAATTCGCCTACTCTCCTCCGCCGCTGTTGCAGAGCCGCCTCTCTCCTCACCTCTTCCAGTCAACCGCAGCCATGGCGACTTCTTCCAAGATCGGCGTCGGATCAGAACTCGTCATCTCCGGTATTGCAGAGCTCTCAGATGACTTCCACAACCTCCTCATCCTTCTCGACACCGCCGACCTCTCCTTCATTCTCCAGGAACCTGTCGCATTTTATTCCCAGAAGTTGCCGAATTCTTCTCCAATCTCATGGTCAGAAGGAATGGAAAAGTCCTAAAATCCAAGGTGAAGGGTCTGAAACTTAAATTCACCAAGACCTCTGTCTCTCAGCTTCTCCGAATGCCGATTGTCGATGAAGAAGATGATTTAGATGATGAAGACTCTGACCGAACAGCCCTTTTCTGTGGCATTTCTCTTGAAGCTCAGTATATTAAAAGGTCAGACATGAACGCTGAAGGAAAATATCTAGTTTATATTATTGGCAAAATTTTACTGTGCAAGACACACTCCATCAGAGACATTCCCTCATATTTCTTCGATATAATGCAAGCAATTGTCTGCCACAATAAATATCAATTTGGTATGCTGATTCTGGATAAAATCAAGGACAGCTTGAAATCCCCCAACTACGCCAGAATTATCTCTCTGCTCCTCCATGAAACAAATCCTGAGGTCTTCAACTTCTCCAAAGGGACCCCACTTCATCACATGAAGAAGGTCTCCATCTCTTCTATTCAGAGATGGGATCTCAGGCTAAAGAATTCTACCCAAGCTACAAAGGTTTCAGAAGTTCCAGAAGTTCCAGATGCAGAGCACAGGACTCCATCTCCCTCTCCTCATCATGTGGCCAGCTCCTCTGGTGCACCAAGTGAGGGGGAGCTTGCTCCTTCTAGCCAAGTCAGGCATCCCTCTCCTCAGCCAGAAATTCCTTCCCTACCTCATACTCCACATAGTCCAGCCACTCCTTCAGATCAAGTACCTCAAAACTCTCTTATGTCCACAGTTGCTGCTATAGATGCTATGATTGCAGAGCTCTCTGAAGAAGTGCTCCCCCCTCCTCCTCTATCTCCTCCAGCTCCAACCTCTAAAGGTCACAAGGACTTTTCTCCAGCCCAGTCTCCTGCCCCTTCTCCAGCTTGGACTCCAACACCATCTCCACATCCTCCAACAGACAAGCCAGACACCATTCTTATTTCTGATGAGCCTTCTCCTGAGCCAGCTGAGGCCCCTCTCAGAAATCTAGAATTCTCTCTTCCTCAGGATACAGAAGAAGGGGTTGATCTCACTCCTACCACCAGAGCTCACAGTTTTGTGCTAATTGAAGAACTAGCTCCTTGGGTAACTCCTTCTCTCCCTATTGCTGCTCCCTATACTGCTGTTGTTACAGTCTCTTCCTCCTCAGATTTGCTGCAACACATTACAATTCTTCTTCAAGAAGAAAGACATCATTTTGACACCTCTCTAAAGGTAGTAACTGACAAGGTAACTGCTCTTGAGTCTGAGATGAGCAGAGGCTTTGCTGAAATTCAGCATAACCCTGACAGACTCAAGTACTTATTTTAACTTGGTGGCAAAGCCCTTGACCACACTATCACTAGTGTTGGCAATGTTATGGAACATGGTGTCACACTTGCTAACAATCAGATAGAGCTAGACAAGAGAAATGAAGCAAACAAAATGAAAATCTGTGAAGAAGTGGGTATTTTCAAAGATGATACTATAGCCCAGCTATCTGTTGAAATCAGAAAGGGGGAGGGTTTGATAAAAGAACTCAAAGAACAGGTAGAAAAATCTGCTGCTCAGAAGACAGATGTATGGGAAGCTCATGTGAAGGCCATTCATGATGATGTGCTAGCCCAGATACAGATTGTCAAGTTTCACACCTATGACACTGTTGTCTGGATGCACAATCAGATCTTTCCAGATCTTACAGTTGACCCTAACATCATTCCTTGTTGAAGCCAAATTTGACCTCTGTGGAGTTCGGGGTCCCTGAAAGGGGTGACCTCACACCTACTACACTCGAGAGAACGTCACAGACCGGAGACTTAGGAGACTATGAACAGACCCTCGGCTCTAGCGCGGAGGTCCCACCTCACACCCGGAAGGCTACCTGAGCTCTTCCCCTCCCTCACCAAAGGGCTAGGCTAGGTGCCTTGGAGAGCTCTCTTTACTCAACCAAGAAGAAGCTAAGGGAGGAGGAAGCTAAGAAAAGGCCCCTCTCCAAGGCACCCAAGGGGGTCTATTTATAGTTTTTCCAAGTCCTGGGGGTGAAATGACCAAAATACCCCTACGGCCAAAAGGCCTCGGGCCAATAGAGAATAGCCACGTCGGGGGGTAAAGGGGGAATTCCCCCCGAGGGCAAGAAGGTAAAACTGCAGGGGGGCAAGGGTGAGACCGCGGCCTCTGACCGGTCTCGCCCCGCCAGGCCGCCAAGCCAGAAGGGGCAGGGGGCAAGACCCCGGCCCCCGGCCGGTCTCGCCCCACCAGGCCGCCAGGCTAGAAGGAGCAGGGGCGAGACCCCGGCCCCCGGCCGGTCTCGCCCCACCAGGCCGCCAGGCTAGAAGGGGCAGGGGCGAGACCCCGGCCCCCAGCCGGTCTCGCCCCACCAGGCCGCCAGGCTAGAAGGGGCAGGGGCAAGACCCCGGCCCCCGGCCGGTCTCTCCCCACCAGGCCGCCAGGCTAGAAGGGGCAGGGGCGAGACCCCGGCCCCCGGCCGGTCTCGCCCCACCAGGCCGCCAGGCTAGAAGGAGCAGGGGCGAGACCCCGGCCCCCGGCCGGTCTCGCCCCACCAGGCCGCCAGGCTAGAAGGGGCAGGGGCGAGACCCCGGCCCCCGGCCAGTCTCGCCCCACCAGGCCGCCAGGCTAGAAGGAGCAGGGGCGAGACCCCGGCCCCCGGCCGGTCTCGCCCCACCAGGCCGCCAGGCAGAAGGAGGCGGGGGCGAGACCCCGGCCCCCGGCCGGTCTCGCCCCACCAGGCCGCCAGGTAGAAGGAGGCGGGGGCGAGACCCCGGCCCCCAGCCGGTCTCGCCCCACCAGGCCGCCAGGCAGAAGGAGGCGGGGGCGAGACCCTGGCCCCCGGCCGGTCTCGCCCTACCAGGCCGCCAAGCACCTATAGGGACGGGGGCTGGTGTTAGCCAACTTGTCGCACCCGCCCCCCAAAAGAGGGCCACTGGGGGGAGGTAGATTTTTCCTCCCCCTACTAGTATGTTTCCAAGCTAGAGCCAAAATTGGCCACCGAGAGTGCGAAATCTCTCAAAAGCTTAAAACTATACAGGGGCGAATACGGGGTTGTACACAATCCCCGCTCTTTTCGAGGTTGGCACAAACTCGGAAAGAAATGTCCAACCCAACGTATTCGCTGAGTGCAATTTCCTTGCGCGCCTCTCCAGGGAGTCAACCTGCCACGCCAGCTATGGGAGCCTGGGTGGTGAGACCCCCTACAGGTAAAAAATACTTAGCCTCCACGAGAGGTACCACCAGCCCTGCCAGCTAGTGAGAGCCTGGCAGCGGGATTCTCATCGGAGCAAAGGGGCTTTTACTCCCCCCGAGGCACATTCGACCCAACCAGCTAATGGGAGCCTGGCTGAGGAGATCCTCTCGGGGTTGGAACTCGATCTCCCCGAGGCACATTCGACCCAACCAGCTAGCGGGAGCCTGGCTAAGGAGATCCTCTCGGGGGTGAGGCTTGATCTCCCCGAGGCACATTCGACCCAACCAGCTAGTGGGAGCCTGGCTGAGGAGATCCTCTCGGGGGTGGGACTAGATCTCCCCGAGGCACATTCGACCCAACCAGCTAGTGGGAGCCTGGCTGAGGAGATCCTCTCGGGGGTGGGACTAGATCTCCCCGAGGCACATTCGACCCAACCAGCTAGTGGGAACCTGGCTGAGGAGATCCTCTCGGGGGTGGGGCTAGATCTCCCCGAGGCACATTCAACCCAACCAGCTAGTGGGAGCCTGGCTGAGGAGATCCTCTCGGGGGTGGGACTCGATCTCCCCGAGGCACATTCGACCCAACCAGCTAGTGGGAGCCTGGTTGAGGAGATCCTCTCGGGGGTGGGACTTACTCTCCCCGAGGCACATTCGACCCAACCAGCTAGTGGGAGCCTGGCTGAGGAGATCCTCTCGGGGTGGGGCTAGATCTCCCCGAGGCACATTCGACCCAACCAGCTAGTGGGAGCCTGGCTGAGGAGATCCTCTCAGGGGTGGGACTCGATCTCCCCGAGGCACATTCGACCCAACCAGCTAGTGGGAGCCTGGCTGAGGAGATCCTCTCGGGGGTGGGACTTACTCTCCCCGAGGCACATTCGACCCAACCAACTAGTGGGAGCCTGGCTGAGGAGATCCTCTCGGGGGTGGGACTTGATCTCCCCGAGGCACATTCGACCCAATCAGCTAGTGGGAGCTTGGCTGAGGAGATCCTCTCGGGGGTGGGGCTAGATCTCCCCGAGGCACATTCGACCCAACCAGCTAGTGGGAGCCTGGCTGAGAAGATCCTCTTGGGGGTGGGACTAGATCTCCCCGAGGCACATTCGACCCAACCAGCTAGTGAGAGCCTGGCTGAGGAGATCCTCTCGGGGGTGGGACTTGATCTCCCCGAGGCACATTCGACCCAACCAGCTAGTGGGAGCCTGGCTGAGGAGATCCTCTCGGGGGTGGGGACTTGATCCCCCCGAGGGACATTCGACCCAACCAGCTAGTGGGAGCCTGGCTGAGGAGATCCTCTCAGGGGTGGGGAACCAGGCTTGTCACTTGAACTTTACTAAATCCAACATCCTCAAACGGGGAAAAAGATGGGTTACATGACCCCCCCGACTCAGCCGGTCGGGGGCTGGACTCAAAACAACATAAAAAACATACATAACTCAGCCGGGTCGAGGCTTCCTCAGGGGGTCTGGGCCTGGTGGTCGCCATCCGCTTCCTGCTCGCCGGACACTTCCATCCTGCTTAGGCTCTCCATGATCTTCTCCATCTCCTCTGCCTTGGCCAACCAAGAGATGGTGTTGACGGCCGTGACATAACACTGCCTTGCCATCCTGGAGTCTCCCTTGACTCTGACCTGGATCCCTCCTGAGTTGAACTTGAGGCATTGGTGGAAGGAAGACGGCACACAATGGAAGGCGTTGATGAGGGGCCTTCCGAAGATGGCATTGTAGCTGCTTGGAGCGTCAACAATGACGAACCGGCAGTTCATTGAGACTCCCCCCAATTTAACTTGGAGTTCCACTCCACCTTCCACCTCCTTCCTTTCCCCGGAAAATCCGAACAGGGGTCCGTCCGAGGCCAACACCCTCCGTGATTCTACCTTCATCTCATCAAACGCCTTCCTGAAAATGACGTTGACGGAGCTCCCGTTGTCAACCAGGATCCGGGAGACGGTGTAGCCCTCGATGGCCGTCTGTATGACCAGCACATCGCAGAACGGATCCTCATGATCCGGCAGGTCCTTCACCGAGAAGGTGATCTTCTCCTCCTGGGGCGGTGTCTGGGAGGTTGAGGCGACGCTCCTTCGATACATGACGTGGAGGCTTGCCTTCCGAGTGGCCTCAACCCCCACTCCACCATGGATCACCGCTATACCGCCTCGGGGTCCGACATCGACCCGGTCCTCACACATATCATCACCCCCTCCTTGGGGCAGAACCTCTTCAACCCGCACTGGTGGCTGCGGCTGGGCAGGGCCTCTCGCCCCCCTCACTTCTAGAAACTCGGGGCAGGTAGCCGTGGCGTGCCCCTCCACCTGGTGGAAGTCACAGTACGGTAGCGCTCCTCCCCTCCTTCGGCGGGCTGGGTTCTCTCTCCTGTTACCTCTTCCTCCTCCACCTATCGCCAAGGCTTGCTGCGGCGGGGGGAGGAGCTGTCTTGGGGCTTGCCTATGGAAGTTGAACCTCCCTTGGCCCCCATGGAAGTTTCCCCCATCTTGGGCGTAACCTCTTCCCGGGCCCTGAACGGGTCCTCCCTGTTGCCCCCAACCTGGTTCCGGACCCTCCTGAGCTCTCCGCTCCTCTCTCCTTCTTCCCTCCTGAGGTCTCGAGCCACCTTGCTCCTTTGCCTCTATCTCTGTCAGCTTTGCCAACTTCTTGATAAACACCGGGTTGGCCGCCTCCATGGCTATCTCCTCTGCCGCCCTTTCCATCAGCTCCTCGAAGGAAAGGGGGGCCTTCCGGGTCAAGCTCATCTTGAAGAAGCCATCCTTCAGCCCAACGGTGAAGGCCATCTGGAGAGCATACCCTGGCATCTCCTGGACCTCCAAGATCTCCTCTTGGAACCTGTCTACATAGCGGGCCAGCGACTCCTCGGCCCCCTGCCTTATCAAGAAGATGGACTCAGGACTCCTCTTCCTCTTCTTGGAGGTGGAGAAGCGGAGCTGGAAGCTTCGGCTCAAGTCCTCGAACCCATAGATCGACCTCGGAGGGAGTTGATGGAACCAGTCCCTTGCCTTCTCCTTCAGCGTGATCGCAAAGAGGCGACACTTGAAGGCATCTGTCATCGGCCTGATGGAGACGACATCCTCGAACCATTGCAGATGCTGGACGGGGTCATCCTTCCCCGTATAGTAAGCCATGTCTGGCTCTCTGAACCCCTCGGGAACGGGAGCTGAGATGATCAGCTCGCTGAAGGGTGACCCCCTAAGGGGTGGTCTCGCCATCTCCACTCGCGCGACCTGCTCGCCTGAGAGGTTGGCACTCGCCGGGGTGGAGAACAGCTCCCGGCCGGTGAGGTCTCGCTCGACCCCATCGCCCATTCTCTCCTTCCCGGGCCTTCTTCCTGGTGCACTTCCTTCTCCCCCTGCTGGGGTCATCTCGCCTAGACCCCTGGGAGTCGGATCGTCGAGAGGGGGAGCTAACTCCTGGGGGGTCGGGGTGGAGCTGCCACCATGAGGAGCAATGCTTCGCAGCATCTCCATGATACCCTGGATGGAGGCCATGAACTCTTGCCTCCCCACAAAGGGTCCTGGGGTGGGGAGCTCGCCGAGATCATCACTACCTCCCTGACCTCCCGTCATGACTCTTTCCCGAGATCTTCTGTGCTGGTCACTCTCCACGCTCACCGCACCAAATGTGTTGAAGCCAAATTTGACCTCTGTGGAGTTCGGGGTCCCTGAAAGGGGTGACCTCACACCTACTACACTCGAGAGAACGTCACGGACCGGAGACTTAGGAGACTATGAACAGACCCTCGGCTCTAGCGCGGAGGTCCCACCTCACACCCGGAAGGCTACCTGAGCTCTTCCCCTCCCTCACCAAAGGGCTAGGCTAGGTGCCTTGGAGAGCTCTCTCTACTCAACCAAGAAGAAGCTAAGGGAGGAGGAAGCTAAGAAAAGGCCCCTCTCCAAGGCACCCAAGGGGGTCTATTTATAGTTTTTCCAAGTCCTGGGGGTGAAATGACCAAAATACCCCTACGGCCAAAAGGCCTCGGGCCAATAGAGAATAGCCACGTCGGGGGGTAAAGGGGGAATTCCCCCCGAGGGCAAGAAGGTAAAACTGCAGGGGGGGCAAGGGCGAGACCGCGGCCTCTGACCGGTCTCGCCCTGCCAGGCCGCCAAGCCAGAAGGGGTAGGGGGCGAGACCCCGGCCCCCGGCCGGTCTCGCCCCACCAGGCTGCCAGGCTAGAAGGAGCAGGGGCGAGACCCCGGCCCCCGGCCGGTCTCGCCCCACCAGGCCGCCAGGCTAGAAGGGGCAGGGGCGAGACCCCGGCCCCCGGCCGGTCTCGCCCCACCAGGCCGCCAGGCTAGAAGGGGCAGGGGCGAGACCCCGGCCCCCGGCCGGTCTCACCCCACCAGGCTGCCAGGCTAGAAGGGGCAGGGGCGAGACCCCGGCCCCCGGCCGGTCTCGCCCCACCAGGCCGCCAGGCTAGAAGGAGCAGGGGCGAGACCCCGGCCCCCGGCCGATCTCGCCCCACCAGGCCGCCAGGCTAGATGGGGCAGGGGCGAGACCCCGGCCCCCGGCCGGTCTCGCCCCACCAGGCTAGAAGGAGCAGGGGCGAGACCCCGTCCCCCGGCCGGTCTCGCCCCACCAGGCCGCCAGGCAGAAGGAGGCGGGGGCGAGACCACGGCCCCCGGCCGGTCTCGCCCCACCAGGCCGCCAGGTAGAAGGAGGCGGGGGCGAGACCCCGGCCCCCGGCCGGTGTCGCCCCACCAGGCCGCCAGGCAGAAGGAGGCGGGGGCGAGACCCTGGCCCCCGGCCGGTCTCGCCCTACCAGGCCGCCAAGCACCTATAGGGACGGGGGCTGGTGTTAGCCAACTTGTCGCACCCGCCCCCCAAAAGAGGGCCACTGGGGGGAGGTAGATTTTTCCTCCCCCTACTAGTATGTTTCCAAGCTAGAGCCAAAATTGGCCACCGAGAGTGCAAAATCTCCCAAAAGCTTAAAACTATACAGGGGCGAATACGGGGTTGTACATTCCTCATCACTTAAACCCACTAGATACAGATGTTACTGCCCCAGCTGTTCCTTTGCAACATTATTTCTCTCCCAGGCCTGGAGACACAGTTGACCCTCCAGACTTCTATGCTCCAGAAGACCTTGCTGATATCTTCCTTCAAGCTCCCCCAGAGATCAGAATCCACAAGAAGAAAAGGAAGTATGGTGAAGTTCCCTCTGCTAGCAGGACTGCTCCTACTAGAGCTCCTGACCATGCTGAAGCTTGGTCTCCAACTTCCAAGTCTCTAATTTTGGACACACTCAGGCTATTTATGGATAACAATGAGAACAGGAGCATTCACTACAGTTCCCAGGAATGGAAGTTATATGAGAAATCAATGCTAAAAAGGAAGATCGATGACATAGAGTTTGGGAGAAATAATCTTGCTGCTCCTCCAAGGCCTCCTAAATATTTCCCTAAGCCTTTCAGCTATCTAAGGAGACAGCAAGAAAAGATGGAAAAGCAGCAAACCCAAGCCCAAACCTAATAGAAGTTGAGAGATTGAAATGACAAGTTATAGACTTGATGTTTTTGGAAATTTACATATATACAATTCTAAACTTCTGTCTAATTATATTTTTCATTGTCTATTGCTTACCTGCTCATATCTTTCTACTTAGTTTCTTTTATGTCTATAATTCACCTTAGTTTAAAGGCTTCTGACTTCAACAAATAGGGGGAGATTGTTGGGTATTACATCCACACTAACCCAGATTTTATGAAATCACCCTGGAACTAAGATGAATTAAGTTGTATTTGATGCTTGGTTTGAGTTTTATGTTTGCAAGAATCTCACTGGGAAGTGTAGATCAATGTCAGTCCATAGTGGGTCACCAAACATAGGAACTGTGCAATGTAATCCCTCATTGCAAATTCCAAAGTGTTGACTCATGTGTGGTCTCTCTATTGGGATACACTTCATATTCAAGCTATTGGACCTTGGGAAAAGGACTGGAAGTTCACTGCATTATAAGAAAGAGTTTTCCAACAACAAAAATTCTCTAAGTATTTTACTCGAGTAGGTACATAACTACTCGAGTAGATTGGACATAATTTACTCGAGTAAAGAAACCTTGTACTCGAGTACTTAAGTGTATCTCTCGTGTAGCTAAGTCATGTACTCGAGTAGACGTAGTCATATACTCGACTAACATGTTTATGTACTCGAGTAGATCACTCATTATACCCGAGTATTAAAGGCCTCACTCATCAAAATTATTCTAAGTCATGGACTCGAGTATAAACACTCATATACTCGATTAAGTATATTCACATACTCGAGTAGACAGAGACATACTCGAGTAGTTCATTATACCTACTCGAGTAGATCATGTTTCACTCGTGTACCTTGAAATTTTCCTCTCCAAAATTTATTCTAAGTATCCCACTCGAGTAGTCCTTCATGTACTCGAGTAGTTTATGTAATATACTCGAGTAGTTTTTCTTGTACTCGAGTAGATCCTTTATGTACTCGAGTAAGTCAATATACATACTCAAGTAGTTCTTTCTGCTTACTCGAGTAGTTGATTTCTACCTACTCGAGTAGCCTATCTTATATACCCGAGTATGTTCTCCTTCATGTACTCGAGTAGTTATTCAACTACTCGAGTAGCTCCTCTCTTACTCGTGTATATGGCTGAATTTTTCTGAAATTTGTCTAAGGTTTTTTTCTAACGGGATTTTCAAATCACGCGACATGATTGGTCCACGTGTACATCATTATGACCGATTATGACCGTTATTCTCTCCTATATAAAGTCTTATCAGAAAATGACAAACCCTAATTTTTTCTCCAAGCATTCTTGTCATTTTATTTTGAGAAAGTTCTTCAGCCGACTCCTCATTGTTTTCACGAAACGGAAGCCGCCGCCACCATCTTCTCTGGCCAGTCCTTCTAAGTTTAGAGGATTCATTCTAAAGAAAGTTACAGATCGAGATCGACATCACTGTTCATCTTCCCTCTCTGATTCTATAAAAGCAAGAAGATCCAGATCTGGGTCGAGATTCTCTTCACCGATTTCTGATAGTGCTGCAAAGTCCATAAGAAGAAGCTTTCTGGCCGTTTCATCAGATCTGATTGGATTTACTGTTTGTATAATTTTCCAAAACTTTATTAATCTTGTAGGAGAAAGTTTATCCGAGTGTAGGAGTTTTTCACTCCGAGTTTATAGGATGTGTTATCTTCCGAGGTGTAGATCTCGTTGTTTGGATCGAGTTTGTAGGAACTTTGTTCCGAGGGTATCATCGATTTTTGATCGAAGATAGTGGAGTAGCCGAGTCTAGTTGATTGCTAGATCGGTGAGGGAAAGTGGATGTACCCAAGGGAGGGGAACCACTATAAATCTTGTGTTGTCTGTGATATTGGTAGATAGTTCTGTACTGTGCTCTAATTATTTTTTATTCCGCAAAAGACGCACAACTCACCTATTCACCCCCCTCTAGGTGATTTAGGTTGACAACCGTTTTCTTTCAATAACTCCCTTCAAAAGTTAACCCCCTTGGTTGCAAGTCTCCTAATCAAAAGACTAGAGGATTGGTTTTTGATCACCTGATCAAAAACTCATTGGTTGCAGTCACCTGATCAAAACCTGTAGTGGATTCCTACCAGGGTGGTAGAAGAGTGGATGTACCCAGGTTGGGGAACCACTATATATCCTTGTGTCATATGTTGCTTGGTCATCTGTTCCTTACTTTTGTGCTGTGATTTTCTTATTCTTAGAATATTGATATAACTCTAACTATTGTAAGTTAAGATCTATCCCTAACTTTCAATTAGTATCAGAGCAGGTTTTCTTGGTTGTATAGGCTAACACCTGAACAAAAACGATCTGATAGATCTTATACATCTTTAGAGTTTATCATGACACAAAATGAAGATTTTTCAAGCACCAGACCTCCTATATGAAATCTTGATAAGCTTGCACTATGGAAGATAAGGATTAGGTTCTATATGAACTCCATTGATGAAAACATTTTTAATTCCATTTTGACAGGACCAACTCAACCTCAGGAAACAACAAGTATCAATGTTGTTCCATCATCTCAATGGACAGATGCCCAGAAAAGGCTGAAGATTGCTGATGCACAAGCTATGAACATTCTTGCACAATCAATGTCTGATGACATTTTTCAGGAAGTTGCTGAATGTTCATCTGCAAAAGACATGTGGGATTCCCTCACAGCTATGGTTGTTGGATCAGCTAAAAAGAGAATATTTGATGATGACACTTGGAGTGACTCTAAATCTGAAGCTTCATCTTGTGCAAGTGAAGATGAAGAAGAGTCAAGAGCTAGAGAATTTTGCCTAATGGCAATAAATGCTTCCTGTAGCAATCCTGATGAAGAATCAGACTCTGAAGTAGAATCAGAATGTGAATCAGAAGAAGATCAGGTAATCTCTACCCTTGATCTTTTATCAGAAGAATTTAAAACTGATTTTAAATTATTATATAAAGACTTAATTCAATCTGACAAGGAACTAAAACTTCTCAGAGAGAAACTAAATAATGTATCTTCTAAAAATTCAAAACTCAAAGAAGATTTGAAGAATTCTCTTGAACAAATAAGTCATTTATAATCAATTAAAGAAAAAGATAAGTTAGAGAACATAGACAAAATAACTAAAGTTTTACCAAATCAAACTAAAAATCTTCAGAAAAGTTTTGCTCAAAATAATTCGTCGAACCGAGCTCGATAAAAAGCACACCATTCGTCGAACAAAGCTCGACGAACTATGAACAAAGATTTCAATCTTAACTGTTTAGGAATCTATGCTCGATGAAATAAATTCACTTCGTCGAACCGAGATCGACGAAAATGGAATACAGAAAACAACTATCATCATTATGTGAACAGAGCTCGACGAACTCAATGCCATTCGTCGAACTCAGGTCGATGAAATTACCTTAATTCGTCGAACTCAAAATTTCAGAGCAAAAATTTTAACTTATTTCAAAATCATAATCATCATCTTACAAATCCTTTCACTGAGTGGATAATCCCTCCTAGGAAATATATTCCACTTGGATACAAGGATCAACCTGTATGCTCTTTCATTTCAAATTATTATTGTGAAAGAAAAATTGGACCCAAGATAATCTAGGTCCAGAACTTCTAACATCTCTTTGTAGGAAAAGACTTCAGTCTCAGCGAATACAGAGGATATATCAGTGGCTATATAATAAGAAATTGTTTGTAAGGCTACAACAACAAAGAGAGGCTGTGTACTCTACTAAGTTATAAATTCTAATCAAATTTGGGCAAGGAAATGAAAATAGGGGTAGAATATCCAAAGGAAATTGTCGAAGTTGTAACAGTAGTTTATTTATTTTATTTCACAAAGCAATCTTGTACATCTGCTGAAAAACTTTATCATTCAGGCAGATTATTTTGGCTTTGTATTTTATTTATTTTTATGTAAATAGTGTCTTCACCCAAATAGGGGGAGATTGTTGGAACCCCAGTTATGATTTGGGCTAGGATCACTATTAGGTTTGTTTAGACTGACCCATCATGTATAGCCAGGGTCATGGTTGTGTTCTACAGTCTAGGCCAAGTCCTTAGAATCAACATCAGATGGACCAGCCTTCAACAGACTGCCAGAGACTCAAGCAGTTGTGTAGACACCAGAAACCAGATTGTGTCGACACTTGGGAAAGGCTGTGTCGACACCAAAAGCAAGATTGTATCGACACACAGAAGACTTGTGTCGACACCCAGAACATCTGTCGACACAAACTGTGTCGAAACCAGAAGCAAGATTGTGTCAACACACAGAATACTTGTGTCGACACCCAGAACATCTGTCGACACCAACTATGTTGACACCAGAAGCAAGATTGTGTCGACACACAGAAGACTTGTGTCGACACCCATAACATCTGTCGACACCAACTATGTCGACACCAGAAGCCATTGTGTCGACACACAGGACTTGTCTCGACACATTCCACAGAAGCTGTGTCGACACTAGAAGTTAAAGAAGAACTGTTGTCTCAGCTCGACGAACTCCAAGCTCAGGTCGACAATCGCTGAACTCAAGACAGCTTGACGAAATAAGAAACTGAGCTCGACAAATTCTGTGTAATCAGTTACAGTTGGCAGAATTAATTAAGGATTAATTATAGTCAGAATTACAGTCAATGCTCAGGCCATTTAATGTTGAACATTTGTAATAGCAGTTCAAAGACAACATTAAATGGGGCTGTTTCAGAAGTTAATTGAGGATTAATTCCCAAGGCATATTCTACTCTTGGGAATGCTCCCGCCGTCATCAAGTTAAATGAATTCAAATGTCTGAACTTGATATAAGAGATTAACAGAAAGAAAACAAAAAATATAGCAGAGTGTAGAGATATAGTGAAGGTTTTTTCCTTTGACAAAGAAGGAGGAACTCTATATCAATCAATATACTAACAGAGTTCTTCATCTGCTCCAGGCTTCTCAAGAGACACACAATCAATATCAGTCTAAGAAGCTTGCTGGAGACATCATCAATCTGAAGGCCTACTCACCCTGAAGCAAAGCTCCATCTCCCTGAACTATTCAACATCTCAGGGGGAGCCTTTTACTAACATCATATCAACTTAAGTCTTCTCAGCTGTAACTTGTTAAAGAGAAGACAAAATCATATCTCATCCCCCCACTGTATAAAGGGTTATAACTCCCTCCCCCTTGGTTACAAGTCTCCTGATCAAAAGACTTGAGGATTGGTTTTTGAGCACCTGATCAAAAGCTCATTAGTGGCAGTCACCTGATCAAAACTTCTAGTGGATTCCTACCAGGGTGGTAGAAGTGTGGATGTACCCAGGTTGGGGAACCACTATATATTCTTATATCGTCTGTGTTGCTTGGTCATCTGTTCCTTACTTTTGTGCTGTGATTTTCTTATTCTTAGAATATAGATATAACTCTAACTAGTGTAAGTAAAGATTTATCCCTAACTTTCACATACCCACTCAGTTCCAACAATCCGAGTTGGGACAGATGCTCACCGCCATCTTGGATGCCTTTAGGCCGCAGCAACATCCAGTGCAACAACAATCTTCGGGCTCAAACTGGCTGAGCACCTTCAGGGCTCTCTCCCCTCCCGCCTACCTTGGGATAGAGTCGGCTGCTTGCACTAAAGAATGGCTCGACATGGTGCATGAGCTATTGGCAGGGATCCGTTGCCCAGCCAACATGGCTGTAATGTTGGTGGTGTCCGTCTTGGAAATACATGCTAAGAGGTGGTGGAAGTCCCTCATGGGCTCCACCTTCCAAGGACGAGTCTATACAGAGATAAGTTGGAGCGAGTTCTCGGGCGTCTTCTTGGAGCACTTCATCCCCTCATCTGCTCGAGACGAACTCGAAGAGAGGTTTCTTATGTTGAAGCAAGGATCAAAGACGGTTACGGAATATCAGCGAGAGTTCCAGCATCTCGCGAGGTTCGCGGACTCGTATGATTTTGATGATAGAGGATATGCCAAGCTCTTCTACAAAGGACTGCGGGATCCCCTAATGCAGGCCCTTTTATTTATAGTGGACACTAGTTTGGCAGAGATTATCGACATGGCGAAGAAAATGGAGGCGGACTACTTGGGAAGTGGTAAGAGGCTTGCGGAGGGCATGATGGAAGCTGGCCCAAGCAATATAAGGAGACAGTACTTTAGAGGAGGAAGAGGACATCAAAGAGGTGGAGGGCGCTTCCACCGAAATTTTAGAGTGGAGCATCCGGTTCCGCAGCTGCCTGCGTTGCCTCCACCGCCTCAGCCTCAACAATTTCAGCAACTGAGGGGCATCGTGGGCTGGTGTATTTTGAATGCAACCAGCTAGGCCACATTAGACATTTCTGCCCGCAGTTGTTTAGGAACGTCCCTCCTGCTCTCCCTCCGGCAGCTCCTCGAGGACGGAGTTACATGCTTGGTCGAGGACGAGGACCGCGAGGAGGAAACCCCGGCCCTGCCTGGGATCAAGTGTACGCACTGGACATGTCGCAAGAACAGAATCGCAAGGATGTTATTGCAGGTATGTTGCAGTTAGCCTTATTATTTTCATTGTTTAAGTTAAGTTGCTTAAAACATACTAGACACATACTGTTGAGTTTTGGTTGTTGGTACTTAGGCACCGTGGTAGTTGGCGGGAAGATGGCCTATACGATGTTCGATACCGGTGCCTCACACTCTTTTGTGTCTGAGGACTTCATTAAAGACATGGAAGGTGTACAATACTTTACTGGTATAGCTCGACGAGTAAACCTCCCAGACGGCTCTTAGATGACCGCAATCGCTAAGTGCGAGCAAGAGATATTCATTGAAGGAAAAGCCTTTAATACACATGTCACGGTCTTGAGAATTCCGGAATTTGACATCATTCTGGGTATGACGTGGTTGGACTGGCACTTCGCAAGGATCGACTGCACGGAGAAGCGAATCTATTTGATACATGGAGACACCGACGTCATCTTCCAAGGTATTAGCTTCGCACCTCGTATGTTGTTATCTTCAGTTCAGGCTATAAAACCCATATGAAGGGGGATGAAGTCTTCATGATCTGCTTCAAGTTGAAGGAGATGGCGTTGGATATGAAAGATGTACGGGTAGTGCGGGATTTCCCCGAGGTATTTCCTGAGAAACTTTCAGGATTACCCCCGCACAGAGAAGTTGATTTTCAAATTAATCTAGTACCGGGCGCCAAGCCTGTATCCAGGGCCCCTTACCTAATGGCCCCTAAGGAACTCGCAGAGTTTAGAGTTCAACTGCAAGAACTGGTGGAGTTAAGGTTCGTTCGCCCCAGCTCATCATCCTGGGGAGCCCCTGTAATGTTTGTCAAGAAGAAGGATGGAACCCTGCGTTTGTGCATAGACTATCGGGAGCTCAATTGACTGACGGTGCGGAACACTTATCCGCTACCCCGGATCGACGATCTGTTCGATCAACTAGTAGGAGCGTATTGGTTTTCTAAGTTGGACTTGCGCTCAGGATATTATCAGTTGAGGATACGAGAAGGGGACATCCAGAAAATGGCCTTTAGCTCAAGATATGGACTTTATGAGTTCACTGTAATGCCGTTTATGCTCACAAATGCCCCTTCGGCCTTCATGAGCCTGATGAACAAGGTGTTTTAACCTTATTTTGATATCTTCATCATTGTTTTCATCGACGACATCCTGGTCTCGCAAAGACGGAGGAGGAGCATATTGAGCATTTGACCTTGGCATTGAAGAAATTAAAAGAGCACGCCTTGTTCGGCAAGTTCAGCAAGTGTGAATTTTGGCTTAAAGAGGTTGCTTTCTTCGGGCATGTGATCAGTGTAGCAGGATAAGCGGTGGATCTGGCCAAGGTGTGTGCCGTGAAGGAGTGGTCTCCCTTGAATTCAGCGGCCGATGTGCGGAGCTTCCTTGGACTTGCTGGGTACTACCACAAGTTCGTAAAAGGTTTCTCCAAGATTGCCCTCCCTCTTACTTCCTTGATAAAGAAAGGTGTGCCATATGAGTGGACACCCCAATGTGAAGCCGCGTTCCAAGAGCTGAAGGATAGACTTACCTCCGCCCCCATCCTAGCACTTCCGTCTGGGACGGAAGGATTTCAAGTTTACACCGACGCGTCATATCAAGGGATGAGAGAGGTACTGATGCAGCACGGCCATGTAATTGCCTACGCCTCAAGACAGCCGAAGAAGCATGAGATCAATTATCCGGTTCATGATTTGGTATTGGGAGCAGTGGTATTCACCTTGAATGTTTGGAGGCACTATCTATACGGTGTCCACTGCGAGATCTTTTCAGACCATAAAAACTTAAAGTACGTTCACAGACATAAGGAATTGAACTTTAGACAACGGCGATGGTTAGAGTTTCTGTGCGATTATGAGTTCACCTTGAACTATCATCCCAGAAACTTCGTAGCGAAGCAAGCTAGGTCTACCAACGGTCACAAGAGGATCGGTTGTCTTGATCGATTCGGATGGGGAAGTTCTTTCCCGATCAACAAATCGAGAGACAAGGGATCTCTGGATAGACACGTGAGACTCTAAGCTTGGCTAAGCTTCTGTCGCCGGAAGATCACGAAGAAATCTCGATCAAAGGCGGCGACCAACTAGCTCGAGCGCGACGGCGGCGACGGAGTGGAGATCGCGATTTTAGGTCAAGGTTTTCGCTCGGCTTCTTTCTGTGTCTTTTATTCCGTTCAAAATACCCGTATATATATACTGTAGACGCTTTCAAAATGACCGTTGTGGGACCCACAAGAAGAATCCCTAAGTCCCGGTCCAGAACATTGTCAGCGGCAGAATCCGGTTCAGGGAGTTCCAGAAAATCGCCCAAGTCAAATTCGGTGAGAATCGAAAGTGAATCTCGTCGAGTCGTCGAGAATCAAAGGTGATTCTCGACGATTCGGCGAGAATCAAAGATGATTCTCGTCGAATTTGACTTGGTTGCACGCACTGATTAGGCCGGGTCAAGACGGCGAGAATCAGCCAGTGATTCTCGGCGATTCGGCGAGAATCACTAGTGATTCTCGCCGAATCGGCGAGAATCACTTGGTGATTCTCGACGATTCTTACTTAGCATCAGAAATTGCGCTCTTTGAAGTAGCTGGATCGAGTCGGCGAGAATCAGCCACTGATTCTCGACGATTCGGCGAGAATCACTAGTGATTCTCGCCGAATCGGCGAGAATCACTTGGCGATTCTCGTCGATTTACACTTAGACGAATTTTCGTCTTTTCACCCATGATGTACTCCTTGACCCATCCTTGCTCCATGTCTGCTCTTGCAAGATTACAGCTCTGTACTTGAAAGTAAGTGCACTCCAATAGAGAGAGTACACGTAGGCCAACACACTGATCTGCTCAACGAGGGATTACGTCGTGCAGACCCGTGTATATTGACCTACTGCACCTTGACATTGGTGTGCACTTAGCGTGGAATAACTGCAAGCACAACTTGAAATAATTTGTCAAAAACATTGTCTATTTACCTTAGCTTGTTCAGGGGCTTCTTCAAATCAGGTACGTTGTGGATACAATACCCAACAATCTCCCCCTATTTGAAGAAGCCTAAACCCTACAAGCTAAGGTGAATAAAGCGTATAGGAATGAAAATCATAAACTTGAAATTGAGGTGAGTGAGTTATTCATTACCAATACCAATTTCTTGGGAGCAAGCTTGTAGCCACCTTAGCCTTAGCCGAGAGGGTAATCTCCCCCTTTTCGGCTTCTGCAAATCGGGGTCTGTAGCATTTGTCCCCTTGCTCCCCCTCAGTTCTTGCACCTGTGCTCATACTTGAGTACCTTGCTCCCCCTTAGTTCTTGCACCTGGGCTCAACTTGAGTACCTTGCCGAGGCTCCCTCTAGATGCATGATCCTGGAGCTTCTGTAGTCTTCATTCCTCATAATTTAGCATTCCCAATTCAGTTTTGAAGAGACTGAACTTGGCTTCGTCTAAGGGCTTTGTGAATATATCTGCAATCTGCTTGTCCGTGGGGACATAACAGAGAGAAATGTCCTTGTTCTCCACGTGCTCCCGAATGAAGTGGTATCGCACTTCAATATGCTTCGTTCTGCTGTGCGATACCGGGTTGTTGGCAATTGCAATCGCACTGGAGGAGTCTCAGTACATTGGAACTTCCTTGAACTAAAGGTCGTAGTCGGCTAACTGGTTTCTGATCCATAGGAGTTGTGCGCAACAGCTGCCTGCCGAGATGTACTCAGACTCTACTGTGGAGGTTGCAACACATTTCTGTTTCTTGCTATTCCATGAGATAAGCCTCCTACCGAGTAATTGACACGTCCCGGAGGTGCTTTTCTTGTCATCCCTACTCCCTGCAAAATCAGCATCTGAAAAACCTATTAGCTCGACATCATTGTTTCTCGGGTACCACAAGCCAAGATTGGGAGTACCTTTAAGGTATCTTAGAATTCGTTTTGCAGCGACATAGTGAGATTCCTTAGTGTTCACCTGATATCTGGCACAGACACATGTGGAGAACATGATATCCGGTCTACTGGCAGTAAGATAGAGCAGGGATCCAATGATGCTTCTGTATTTGGTTTCATTGAAAGGTTTACCTTTCTCATCCTTATCCAGAGACATAGTGGATCCCATTGGAGTCCTCATATAGGTTGCACTCTCCATACCGAATTTCTTAAGAAGTTCATTTGTGAACTTCGTCTGAGAGATGAAGACTCCATCCTCAGACTGTTTCACTTGAAGTCCCAAGAAATACTTGAGCTCTCCCATACTGCTCATTTCAAACTTCCTTGCATAAGTTTATAAAACGTTTTGCAAAGATTGTTGTCCGTTGAGCCGAATATTATGTCATCGACATAGATTTGCACCAGCAAAATCCTGCCTTTGACTTCCCTTAGAAACAATGTTTTATCTATTTTACCTCTAGAGAACTTGTTCTCAAGAAGAAAACTAGATAAAGTCTCATACCAAGCTCGTGGAGCTTGTTTTAACCCATATAAAGCTTTATTAAGAAAATAGACATGATTGGGAAAAGTAGGTTCGACAAAACCTGGGGGTTGAGCGACGTATACTTCCTCTTTCAGGTCTCCGTTAAGGAATGCTGATTTCACATCCATTTGATAAACTGTGAATCCTTTGTGCGAAGCATACGCCAGGAACAATCTGATTGCCTCGAGCCTTGCTACTGGTGCGAAGGTCTGGTCGAAGTCAATCCCCTCCTCCTGTCTGTAATCTTGAGCCACCAGCCTTGCCTTGTTCTTTATGATGACACCATGTTCATCCAGCTTGTTTCTGAAGATCCACTTGGTGCCAATCACATTCTGCTTGTATGGTCTGGGAACTAGCGTCCAAACATTGCAACGTTCGAATTGATGTAGTTCATCTTGCATGGCCAGAATCCATGCCGCATCTTTGTTCGCCTCGTCGAACTTCTTTGGCTCAACCTGTGATAGTAAGCTAAGATGCAATACTTCGTTAATAGTACCTCTTCGAGTTCTGACACCGACGCGAGGATCTCCGATGATCTGATCTCTAGGATGATCCCTCACGTGCCGGAGCTCTAGAAGTCTGGCGTCTGGAGCTTCGACTACTTCTTGGGCTTCTCCTTCTTCTAAGAGATTTGTTCCATTTTGATCTTCAACATTTTCAGATGACGTGGAGGTGGAAACTTTGACGTACTTAGGAGTGTCATCTTTAGCGGTCTCATCCATACTCAGCTGTTCAAGTCGTGCACCTGCATCTTCAAGAATACCACTGGAAGAATTGATGTTAAGCAAACTTCCTTCATCAAATACAACATTTATTGATTCTTCTACCACTAGGGTTTTCTTATTGAAGACCCTATATGCCCGACTGTGGGAACTATAGCCCATGAATATGCCTTCGAAGCATTTTTCACCAAATTTAGTACGCGGGTACTTCCCATTATTCAGTACATAGCATCTACAACCAAAAATCCTCAAGTAGGACATGGTTGGTTTCTTGCCTTTCAATAGCTCGTAAGGCATCTTACGATGATGCTTGTTGATCAATGCTCGGTTTTGTACATGACAAGCTGTATTGACAGCCTCTGCCCAGAAGTATTCCGGGAGAGAAGCGTCTTTCAACATTGTCGTGCAGGCTTCAATGAGAGTTCTATTTCTCCTCTCCGCAACTCCATTTTGCTGAGGAGTGCGCGGGGAGGAAAACTCATGAAAGATGCCTTGTTCTTCACAAAATTCTGTCATAGCACCAGATTCGAATTCTGTTCCATGGTCACTTCTGATTTTGACCACTGAGCAGTTAAATTCGTTCTGAACCTGCTTGACAAAACTAGTGAAGATGTCAAACGTATCTGACTTTCGTTTCAAAAAGAACACCCGTGTAAACCGAGAATGATCATCAACTATCACTAGCGTATAGGACTTGCCTCCCAAGCTATGAACTTGCATTGGACCAAACAAGTCCATATGTAAAAGGTAAAGACATCGGGAAGAGTCTTTGTCTGCAATGCTCTTAAAGGTAGCCCGAGTCTGTTTGCCCATCTGGCATGCAGGACAGGGACTATCTTTGATGCACTTGATACTGGGAGCATCCCTTACTAAGTTTTTACGAAACAGCATACTAATTGTCTTGAAATTAATATGTGCCAATCTCTTGTGTCATTGATCACAAAGAGATGCACTGCAAGTTGCCACAAGGCATACGGGGGTAGATGAATCTACACTGAGAAAATCTAAGCAGAAGATATTTCTGCTCCTAATGCCTGATAATACCGTCTCAGAAGAGGTACGTGAAATTATCAGACATTTATCCTTGCAGAACTTAACGTCATAACCTTTGTCACATAACTGACTTACACTGATCAGGTTATGGTTTAACCCTTCAACATAAGCCACGTCGGTGATAGAGATTATACCGTTGGAAATCATACCGTAACCTCTGGTGACTCCTCGATCTGACCCTCCAAAGATGACTTTGGGTCCATTCTCGACTGGAGTGTAATCACGCAGCAGGCTTCTTGTCCCAGTCATATGCCGGGAGCATCCACTGTCCAAATACCATATCGGCGTTTTGGTGGCCTTTGGACATTCCTGCAAAACATAATTAATTTTCCTTAGGAACCCAATAGAACTTGGGTCCTAGATTCATGGTTAGCATACTCCCCCTCGGTTAGTTAACCCTATGAGTGGTCGGCCTCGCATTGCTAACATAGGGAGTCTCGTAATACCTTGGATTAAACCAACAATCCACGGCAAAGTGACCGACTTTGCCATAGCACCAACAGTCGAATCTGTTGTACCTCTTCCTAGGCTCCTCCCTTACCCTGAGAATGGTGGTACAGCTGGGGCCTTGGATTTGGAGGTGGAGGCCTCATGGTGACAGCAGTCACATGTCTTCGTCACCTTCTGTATAACAGGCTTGGCTTTTGGTGCCTGCTTTCCATTATGGCCGCTAGAGAATTGACCATAATTTCCCATGTGGATTTCCTCATAAGGTGCCTTGAGGACACTCTCACCGAAGTTCCGGGGAAAGGTCCAACCATCATATCGGCTCTTTGGCTTTGCAACCGAGGGCCGGAAATGATGACCAAAGGTTGATTCAAAGTCATGTTGGTTGCAAGGAAAGCTAGGCTTTCTGAACGCAACAGGACTGAGCGGAGCCTTTCCCTTTTCATCAGCAGAGGCCTTCTTGGGGGCCTTATTCTTCCTCTAGTTCCTGTTTCTCCTGGATGAGGAACCAGATACCCCTTCATGCCCCAAGCCAGCTCCTTTGTCCTGAGCAGAGAAGGTATCAACAACTGGAAGAACTGTTTTTGGCGTAGAGAAGCTCTTGACGATCTTCCTTTCTGCCGCAAGTTGTTCTTCCAACTTGTCGACTTCCTCCTGCTTAAGATCAAGGAGCTTAAGAGACTCTGAATGCTTAGAAGTCAGGTCAAGGTGCTCCTGTCGGAGAGAAATCAAACTAGTGACTTCATCCCTTAGGGATACACATTCACCCTTAAGGAATTTCACTTCCTTTTTCTCAGCTTTCAGTCTCTTACGACACTCCTCGAAAGTGTTGAGCAGAAGCTCATACTTCTCGAGGAGCTCCGCTTCACGGGCCGAAGGGCTATCCTCAGGTTCATCATCCTGAGAATCAGGATCAGAGTCAGAGTCGTAGAGAGGGGTGTGAGCTTTTACCTTCCCAGTAAATGGGGGGCATTCTCCTTCTGAGTCGGAGCGACCCACCAGCCCGAAGTAGGCTTCCTCATCATCACTGGAGTCTGAGGAATCAGACTCACTCAGTGTCTTTGGTCTTTTGGCAATGTAGCTCCGCTCTTTCTTCTTATCTCTCGAAGATTTGTGCTCCTCTTCTTTCCCTTTTTCTCTCTTGCCTTGATAGCAGTCGGCCACGACGTGTCCTGGCTTATTGCATCCAAAGCAAATAATGTCAGAGGAGCGATGTTTGTTCGGTTTAGAAGCATACCTGTCAGAAGAATAATTTTTCTTCTGATGCCTGGAGGAGGAGCCGTCTCTCTTTCTTTGATTCCTCATCTTGAGGAACTTCTTGAACTCTCGAGTGACGAGGGAGAAATCCTCCTCCGACAGCTCTGAGCTGGAGGAGCATGGCTCGGAGTCCTCCTCCTCATCCTTTTTCCTGGCACAGTATGAAACCGTACCCTTGCCTTTTCTGGAGTGACTGGCTTTTAGAGCCACAGTCTTTTCTCTGGCTGCAGCCTTCTCTGCTTCTTCTTTTGCTTTCCTGGTGTTCAGCTGAAGCTCATAGGACATCAGCTTCCCAAACATAATCTGCGGGTCAGTTTCAGCTAGCCTGCCAAACTCTCGGATGGCGCAGATCTTTGTGTCCCATTCCTTAGTAAGGGACCTAAGGAATTTATCATTGAGTTCACCATTAGTGAACACTCTTCCGTATCCTTTGAGGGCGTTAACAATCTTGAGGAAGTTCTCGTAGGTGACTCCGATCTCTTCCTTAGGCCCTTGTCTGAAAGCCTCATATTTCTGGTTCAGGAGGGATCTCCGATCATCCCTCACTTCATCAGTGCCCTCCATTAGGATGATCAGGCCATGCCAGATCTCCTGAGCTGTCCTGCAGTTGCAGAAGTTCTGCATCATTGAGTCATCAATCGCGCTGACCAGAATGTTCTGCGCCTTCTTGTCAAGTCCAACTAGCACCATCTCGTCCTTGTCCATTTCAGAAAGTTTCTTTGGCACTTTCTGGGTAGGATCAATGGTGGAGGCCTTAGTGGGGACATAAGGTCCCTCCTCCACGATCATGAAGAGTCGAGGATCAACAGCTTCCATATAGAACCTGATCCTTTCCTTCCAGATAGAAAAGTTGAGCCTGGTGCACACTGGGATCTTGCCTGTATACTTGAGCCCGTCCATAGTAGATGTTTGTCTTCTTCTTGACACTAGTGGCAGGATTCTACTCAAGGTGTGAACCTCTTTGATGAGTAACCTCGCTTTGATACCACTTGAAAGTTCACCTAGTGTCAACTATGTTCACCTATGGGGGGGGGGGAATAGGTAACGTGCAGCGTTTTTGCGGAATTTAATATTGTACCTGCACAAGAAAATAAAACGGCACAGCAAAGAAAGTACACAGGCAATTTATAGTGGTTCCCCGACTTGGGTACATCCACTTTCCCCCTTCGACCTATCTCCCAACAAGGGACGACTCAGTCTCTTCACCAACAGGATTGAAATCCAATCCTTGCACTATCGGAAGGAACCCTTCCACACATAGGAGTCAACACTCCCACAAACCGGATTGCACCCAACCCTTACAACTAGGAACCAACGTTCCTTTAAAACAAAAGTAAAATAGAATGTACAAGAAATACAAACTACGTGTGGAGACAACGATGTCCCTCTTCGTTGACGACGTGATCTTGAAGTCTACAAAGACTCCACAACCTTGGTCTCTCTTGGAGAGAATCTCCCCGGAACCTGCGGCGGTAAGATGGACGGCAGCTAGGTTCACGGTATCGGCGGCAACAATGATGTGTGGCTGCTGTTCTTTGGAGATCCAAACTTCGTAGCGAAGCAAGCTAGGTCTACCAACGGTCACAAGAGGATCGGTCGTCTCGATCGATTCGGACAGGGAAGTTTTTCCCGATCAACAAATCGAGAGACAAGGGATCTCTGGATAGACACGTGAGACTCTAAGCTTGGCTAAGCTTCTGTCGCCGGAAGATCACGAAGAAATCTCGATCAAAGGCGGCGACCAACTAGCTCGAGCGCGACGGAGGCGGCGGAGTGGAGATCGCGATTTTAGGTCAAGGTTTTTGCTCGGCTTCTTTCTGTGTCTTTTATTCCGTTCAAAATACTCGTATATATATACTGTAGACGCTTTCAAAATGACCGTTGTGGGACCCACAAGAAGAATCCCTAAGTCCCGGTCCAGAACATTGTCAGTGGCAGAATCCGGTTCAGGGAGTTCCAGAAAATCGCCCAAGTCAAATTCGGTGAGAATCGAAAGTGAATCTCGTCGAGTCGTCGAGAATCAAAGGTGATTCTCGACGATTCGGCGAGAATCAAAGATGATTCTCGTCGAATTTGACTTGGTTGCACGCACTGATTAGGCCGGGTCGAGACGGCGAGAATCAGCCAGTGATTCTCGGCGATTCGGCGAGAATCACTTGGTGATTCTCGACGATTCTTACTTAGCATCAGAAATTGCGCGCTTTGAAGTAGCTGGATCGAGTCGGCGAGAATCAGCCACTGATTCTCGACGATTCGGCGAGAATCACTAGTGATTCTCGCCGAATCGGCGAGAATCACTTGGCGATTCTCCCCGAATCGGCGAGAATCACTTGGCGATTCTCGTCGATTTACACTTAGACGAATTTTCGTCGTTTCACCCATGATGTACTCCTTGACCCATCCTTGCTCCTTGTCTGCTCTTGTAAGATTACAGCCCTGTACTTGAAAGTAAGTGCACTCCAATAGAGAGAGTACACGTAGGCCAACACACTGATCTGCTCAACGAGGGATTACGTCGTGCAGACCCGTGTATATTGACCTACTGCACCCTGACATTGGTGTGCACTTAGCGTGGAATAACTGCAAGCACAACTTGAAATAATTTGTCAAAAACATTGCCTATTTACCTTAGCTTGTTAGGGGCTTCTTCAAATCAGGTACGTTGTGGATACAATACCCAACACCTGCATTTTGGCTTCGGGTGGTGATATCCCGGGTTTTGTTCGTCGAATGCTAATTTCGACTTCGCTGATGTGTTCGTAGCGTTGGCTTTTAGCTGCGATGTGGATTTCGTCATTTTCCGAGATGTTTCGGGTTTCGCGTTGTTTTGATATTGAGTGTAAGTAATTAATATGTATTGATTGTTTACTATTAAACTGATGCTTATATATATAGCCTTAGGTTAGAAATTAGGGCTCAGTTCTTTGCCTCTTTTCACTTTCTCTGTTTTTTGGAAGAAGTCGCCGCCTGTACGAGAGGAAGAGAACCGCCGGACTACCCTAACCTTCGGACGCCGATTCCTGGAGATTTAGCGGTCGAAATCCGATTTCGAGCGTGGATATGGACTGCCCTCGCCTGGATCTGCATTCTTTCTGTTCCTCGGCTTGGTGCTCTGCGGCTAGATCCGAGAGTGGGGGAAATCGCCGACCAAGCTTTTCTGGTATTGAGGCAAGTGATGTCCCCTCATCCTTGCCAAAGTTGATCTTTATCTTCTTTTTGAATGAATTTTATCTCTTCCCTGCTTAGATCTTAGGTGTACGCTAGGGTTCGTTCCCGATCATACCTTGGTTAGTGTAGAGAAGTTCCAGTTAATCTCAGTTTTCCTGAGGGATTGTGTCTATTAGGGACAGATTTGGTTCGGTTCAGGTCGAGTAGTTGCTATTTCCGTTGGATGATGAGATTCTAGAGAGAGGCCTTGTCCTCATTTTGGTTGTTTGCTGGGTTTGGCGCCGGTGGCAAGTCGGGGTGTCGACGCTTGGTGTCGACACCAGCTGTAGGGGTGTCGACACTTGGTGTCGACACCAGCAGCAGGGGGTGTCGACACTTGGTGTCGACACCAGCTGCAGGGGTGTCGACACTAGCGGCAGGAGGTGTCGATACTTGGTGTCGACACCAGCTGCAGGGGTGTCGACACTTGGTGTCGACACCAGCGGCAGGAGGTGTCGACACTTGGTGTCGACACCAGCTGTAGGGGTGTCGACATTTGGTGTCGACACCAGCAGCAGGGGGTGTCTACACTTGGTGTCGACACCAGCTGCAGGGGTGTCGACACTTGGTGTCGACACCAGCTGCAGGGGGTGTCGACACTTGGTGTCGACACCAGCTGCAGGGGTGTCAACACTTGTTGTCGACACCAGCTGCAGGGGTGTCGACACTTGGTGTCGACACCAGCTGCAGGGGTGTCAACACTTGGTGTCGACACCAGCTGCAGGGGTGTCGACAATTGGTGTCGACACCAGCAGCAGGGCGTGTCGACACTTGGTGTCGACACCAGCTGCTGGGGTGTCGACACTTGGTGTCGACACCAGCAGCGGTGGTGTCGACACTTGGTGCCGACACCAGCAGCGGTTGTGTCGATACCTTGTGTCGACACCTGCTTGTCGTGGTGTCGACACAATGTGTCGACACTGGGTGCTGAGCTGGTTTTGGGGTCAGGTAGACTCGGGGTTGGTTCGGGATAGGCGTGCAAGGACGCATTGGTTGGACCCGACGTTTTTGCCTTGGGTTCGTATGTTTCTTAGGATCGTTAGTGTGACCTTTCCCTAGGGGGCATTGGGTGTTCGGCTAGTTTCTGCATGCCGACTCTTGGGTTGTGGCAGGTGGTGGAGTTTTGGTGGCCTCTGGAGGGGTGGTTTTATGTGGAGAGCTGTGGCCACCGCCTTTTGCCCAGGTTTGGGTTGGTGTGTGTGGGACCCTAAAGCTGGCACTGTTTGACCCCTTAGCCCTTTTTGGATCTAATTTTGGTAATGTATTCAGATCCATGTTTTGACCACTGCCACTTACTCACGTGTTAGGACTATTAGTCACTTTCCTGTTTATGCTTCCTTTTCTTTTGGCATATAATGTATATGTCTTATTGCTGTTGCAGACTCTTTTGGTAGGGCTTCATGGTTTTATTGCTCGCACTTGGTGTGCTCTGCTGCGCTCTAGACAGTACTCTCTTCTTACTGTCACCCCTTTTGTTTTGCTTATAGCAGTTTGTTGCCGGGTTGGTAAACCCTTCTTCTTATTTGCTCATTAATTTATTGCTCTATTTACCTTTTTGATTATTTTCTTGCTGAGGTGTTCTTTTCTTGAATGCCTCAGGTCCAGGTTGTAGCCAGTTCAGCGGCTAGTTCTTTTGGAGGGGCTTGTTGGTGACCTCTTGGGTAGCTGGGATAGCTGGTCCCCGTTTTTGTGAGGTAGTTATTTACTTTTCTGTATAGACATACATACTCGCCAGTGGGTTCTTGTCAGGTTGTTGACGCCCACTGGTGGCTTCTTGCGATCCTGGGTATGAACTTAAACTGCTACTTCTTTGCCTTTATATGGTTGTTTACTTGCTTATGGGAAGGATTTATGCTAGGTTGCATGTTAGATATTTTAAACCCTAAAAGCATTATTATATGTACATCATGCATAACATATTTATAAAACAAATACACTATATTTCCTTAGCGTAAAAAGACTATCTTTCCTATATGTTATCTTCACTTTAGAGTCGTGCATACCATGAGTCGTCCCTCGGGGACACTTATGCTCATTAGGGTGTCATCTTAATTGAACCAAAGTATTTTCTGCTGCGTATAAATATACTTTTAATTGCGGACTAGCTGATCCACCGTGCCGAGGGATACGGCCATTCAACATAACTGATTTTCTTTCATATTTAATCAACGACTTTCCGTAAAAATCTAAAGTTTGGAGTTTTGCCTGAACGTGTGCAGTTATCCCCTGCACGACGTGGCATCACGGCACGTGTTTTCTCTTGCTCTGATACGATTTTGTCGTTGAGAAAATGCGGGTTGTGACACATACAACACATGATTTTCGAGGGTATTTTATTGGAACTCCACTCTAGTACTTCCTGTTACTCCACTTGATAGGCACAACCCACCGACTCCGTAAAATAATCATTTATACATAGAGTCTTCTCTGGTGCCCAAAATAAAGCATCACCAATCCAGACCAACTTGTCCGGATGGGCTTCAAACAGCATGCCTATTACGTACTACATATTTTCGGATCTATATGCAAATGTAATTGGGGATAACATGAATCGACCCAACGGAAATCCCTCAATTTTCCACCTGTTGGTGGGGGATTCTATGCACATGCCAAAGTAAGGACTTCACATGTCCAAGAAGGAAGATCGTTACCCTTGTTGTTCTCTTCGGAGACATGACAAAGCTTTTCAACACTGATGGAAGTGAGGGCCTCACTTTCTCCTTCGCGGATCTAGCTCAGATCTTCATTCTATCCAGAAGATCTTCTCTAGCAACTAGTCTATTAATTTTTCAATCTTCCTCTAATAAAAAAAGAGAGAAAAAAAGAAAATAGAAAAATATATATATCATTAAAAAAATGATGAAAATAATTAGAGGAAGTTGAAAAACATTTTTAAACATGAAACAAAGGAATTTATGAGTTGGCAGAGTTTTTCAAGCTCTCATTAGGTTTTGGTGTGTTTACCTATCGTTTTAATCTTTGATTTTCCAAACCAAAAACCTAAGCCTACATTTCAACCTAGTTAAGCCCTACTGATTTGTGCTCATAAGTTAAACTAGTTCTGTGGCGTGAGTGTGAAAGGGAAAGCCTATGGCCATCGACATTGATGGATTTCTTTGGAGGGTATCCTGATCTTCGATTTGTGCAATGTTATCTTAGTAAGCACTCTACTTTCTCTCTAAACGTGATTTTAAGATTTACCGGGTTTTTCATTTTCGAAGTAAAAATAATAAGTGAAAACAAATTTTAGAAAATTTAAAACTAACTTGTATGCTGAGTATGTTTTTCTACAAAAATAACTACAAGCATAGGCATAAGACTTCGCATTTTACTCCTTAGGCTCAATTTCCTTTTCTAGCATTTAAAATTTTTCTTCTCCCTATAGGAAGTTGTTTGCTCGGGACTAGCAAACAGACAAGTATGGGGGTATTTGATAGCTCTAATTTTTTCTATGTTTTTATTTACTTTGTTTTATTAATAGTTAGATCTTAGGTATCCATTTTAAAATTTAAAGTTGACAATTGACTATTTTTTATAATTTATCTTTATTTGACCTAATAAAATTATTTTTAATCTTGCAGGGCTAAACTGTTGATTTTTTGGAGCAAAATTGGTATTTTCTAATTATCGGCCTAGACACGCCCTCTGACACGCCCTCCTTGGGCATGACTACGGGCGTGACACAGACGGGCTAAGAAGGTTAACGAAAATCGTCGATCTGCGATCGAAGAACAACCGACACGCCCGTGTTGCTTGGGAGCACACCCGTGTTACTCTTACACGCGGTGTTCTAGTCGGAGGAAGAACTGTTAGGTTGCGCCACGTCGGATTAAATTGGCACGCCCGGGTCATGGACGTGACCCTATGCGTGACACCAATGGGCTTAGATCGTTGATCGAAGAACGTCGAACAGCCAACTACACGCCCGTGACCCATAGGTCACGAGTGTGCCCGGGGCGTGTCGTGTGCGTTTTCAACCAATAAACCAAGCCATTCATGCCGTTGCTGCCAGATAGCCGTTCCAGCTTGACACGCCCCTAGTCACGGGCATGACCAGGGGGCGTGACCCCTCCATCAACAACAATTTACTACCACCATTTTCAGCTTCCCGCAGTTTTCCAGAAACAGAAGTGACACGCCCTAGGTCACGGGCGTGACCTAGGGGCGTGACCCGCCATTTAACAGATTTTGGAGGTTTCTCCTCCAATGTTCCCGAGCTTTCAAGATGGCGGTTCCGAGCCTGACACGCCCTAGGTCACGGGCGTGACCAAGGGCGTGACCAACCAGCATTTATTCCTATAAATTCCAGACAACTTCAGAAGCCGAGGCGAATTTTTTGGGGAGTTGGAGTCTTGTAGTTTGCTTTTCTATTCTGCTGTATTTTCTCTTTTCTTAGCTTAGTCTTGCTTTAAGTTTCAATTCATGTTACTTTTTATTATGTCTTTCCCTACCTTAACTTGTATTTCCCTAACAATGATGAGTAGTTAATTCTCATTTAGCGCTTGATCACGATAAAGCTTGGAATAAAATAAACTCTTACTCTTTTTATCAAATGTCTTGTTCTTAATCTTGCTCACTTACGATTTATTTTTGATTTATATTTTGTCGGATTCATATTTCGTGGATATGTTTTCGTTCTATGATCTGTATCCTAAATGACCGAGAGGTTGCGGATACGACGAGATCACTCAAAGATAGAAGGAGTTGCATGCACTCCTTGAGAGAGGACGACATAAATCCTCCGGATTAGAGTCAAATCCAATAGCGTGGTTCACTGCCTAAATCAAGCTTAGGGGTTTCGACTGGCCGAGAGGTCTTAATCGATCAACCTAAGGTTAGTCAAAAGCATGCGCTCGAGAGAGACGCTTTTGTACTTAGGAACCTCCACGGTCGAGTGAGTAATTTTAGAGCTCGCATTACTTTATTCTCAAGAAAGTTTATTTTAGTCCAAGTGGATTCTAGATCAAGTGCTAGCTTCCCCAAAATCGAAATTCTCTTTCTTAGTGCAACGTTTCTTTTTTTCTTTTTAAACAAAAAACCAACTTTTCGTCCGATAAGATAATAGCTTTTTCTTGTGAGTACAAGTACTCAACAAGCCCTGAGTCGATATATGACACTTGATTATATACTCCGAACGATAGGTATACTTGCGCTTTGTTTATGGTCGGTGAGCTCGACCATAGTGATGCGCGCTTACTATGGGTTTGACAACATTATGTTGTCCAATTGTGCGTTAATATTATCACCGGAAATAAATAACTTTAGCTGGTGCCCATTTAATTTAAATTCGCCTCCTTCCTGGTGCGAAATAAGTACTGTATCGTAGGTCCAAACCTCCTTTATGACAAAGGGGCCGGACAAACGAGACTTAAGCTTACCTGGAAATAAGCACAAGCGCGAATTATAAAGAAGGGCTTTGTCCCCCGGTTGGAAGTCCTTTGGGTGCTTAAGTTTTCTATCATGATAAAATTTGGTGCGCTCCTTATAGAGTTTGTTATTCTCATGAGTGAGGGAGCGCCACTCATCGAGCTCTTTAAGTTGGAATTTACGGAGCTCGTAGGACAAATTTTCATCAAGATTTAGAAATTTAAGTGCCCAAAAAGCACTATGTTCAAGCTCAACCGGTAAATGGCATGCTTTCCCATAGACCAATCGATACGGCGTACAACAAATAGCGGTTTTGTACGCGGTACGATAAGCCCATAGAGCATCATCAAGCTTGACCGACCAATCCTTCCTATTAGTAGAAACCGTTTTCTCTAAAATTTGTTTGATTTCACGGTTAACTACTTCTACCTGGCCACTTGTTTGAGGGTGATAGGGGGTGGCTAACCTATGTGTAACGCCATATTTAGATAAAACCTTAGTGAATTGTGTGTTACAAAAGTGGGTGCCCCTATCACTAACTATTTTCCGCGGTGCTCCAAATCGTGAAAATAGTTTTTTAAGAAATCGGGTCACGACTCGGGCGTCATTAGTGGGAAGGGCTTGCGCTTCCGCCCACCGTGACACGTAGTCGACCTCTACCAAAATATATTTATTCCCATAGGACGTTGGTAGCGGTCCAACAAAGTCGATCCCCCATAAATCAAAAACTTCTATTTCTAAAAATTAATTTAATGGCATTTCATCACGGCGAGAAATATTACCTGAGCGTTGGCATTGTTCACAACAACTTACATGGGCATGAGCATCCTTGAAGATTCTTGGCCAATAGAAGCTTGCTTCAAGTACCTTCTGAGCCGTCTGATTAGCTTTATAGTGCCCACCGGCGGGTCCCTCATGGCAATGCTTAAGAATTTGGGAGCCTTCCTCATGAGAAACACACCTCTACACTACTTGGTCCGCGCAAACATGAAAAAGAAAGGGATCCTCCCAAAAATAATTTTTCAAATCAGAAAAGAATTTCTTCTTTTCTTGATAAGAAAAATCATTCAGGAGGAATCTCGTAACAAGATAGTTTGCGAAATCTGCGAACCAAGGAGTGGGGAGAGTAATTACCTTATGAATGGATAGAAGGCGCACCTCGGGGAAAGTGTCGTCAATGTCCTCCTCTATGAGCTCCCCCGAATTTGGGTTCTCCAACCGCGAAAGATGATCAGCCGCCATGTTCTCCGCTCCTCTCTTGTCGCGAATCTCCAAGTTAAATTCTTGGAGTAGTAAGTCCACCTAATCAATCAAGGCTTTGCATCTGTTTTTGTTAGTAAATATCTCAAAGCCGAATGATCAGTAAAAACAATAATCTTGGACAAGGTAAGATATGAGCGGAATTTATCAAACGCAAAAATTACGGCTAATAATTCTTTTTCAGTGGTCGTGCAATTTTCCTGTGCGGTGGTTAATTTTTTGCTCGCATAATATATAGGATGAAAAATTTTATTTATGCATTTTCCTAAAACCGCACTGACGGTAAAACTACTAGCGTCGCATATTATCTCAAATGGAAGTTTCCAATTGGGAGCGATCATGATAGGAGCGTTAATCAATTTTTCTTTAATTAGAGAAAAAACACGCAAACAATTTGCATCAAAAATAAACGGCGCATCTTTTTCTGACAAGTGTGTAAGGGGCTTAGTTATTTTAGAAAAATCTTTAATAAACCGGCGATAGAAACCGGCATGCCCCAAAAAACTACGAACGGCCTTTACATTTGAAGTGGGAGGTAGCTTTTCTATAGTTTCAATTTTAGCTTTATCTACTTCTATGCCCTTACTAGAAATTTTGTGGCCTAAGAACAAACCTTCCCGTACCATAAAATGGCACTTCTCCCAGTTTAAAACTAGGTTCGTGTCCTCACATATTTGGAGTACACAGGAAAGGTTTGCCAAACATAAATAAAATGAATCTCCAAAAACGGGGAAATCGTCCATGAAGACCTCCATGGTATCCTCCACTAATTCGTCAAAGATCGCTAGCATACATCTTTGGAAGGTTGATGGCGCATTGCACAAACCAAAAGGCATCCTTCGATAGGCGAAGGTGCCAAACGGATAAGTGAAGGTTGTTTTCTCTTGGTCCTCGGGCACGATTGGGATTTGAAATTATCCCGAGAGACCATCAAGAAAATAATAAAATGAGTGCCAGGATAGCTGTTCAAGGATTTGGTCAATGAATGGCAAAGTAAAATGATCCTTATGGGTTGCATCATTTAATTTACGGTAGTCGATGCACACCCGCCATCCGGTAACGGTTCGAGTAGGGATTAACTCATTCTTATCATTAGGCACTACCGTTAACCGTCCTTTCTTGGTTACCACTTGGACCGGACTCACCCAAGAGCTATCCTAAATCGGATAGATGATACCCGCAACTAATAATTTTATTACCTCGGCCTTGAATACCTCCTTCATGTTAGGATTTAGTCGGCGTTGAGGTTGAACGGTTTTGTGAGTGTATTCTTCCAATAATATTTTGTGGGTGCAAAACGAGGGATTAATCCCTCTCAAATCCGTGATCTTCCATGCAATTGCGCGGCGATGAAGTTTTAAAGTATTAGATAATTTAATTTTTTCATCATCGGTCAAGTAGGCCGACACAATAACCAGAAGTTTTGAATCCTCCGCTAAAAATAAATACTATAAATGATCAGGCAATTGTTTAAGTTGTAGCGCGGGAGGTTCATCATAAGAAGTTTTCAAACGATCACTACCAACTTCTAAAATTTCAAAAATAGGTGCGAGAGTGATCGAGAGATTTTCATTATTTTCATGAGCAATTAAATCAAAATTTTCAAAATCGGCAGCATGATCAATCGAACATTAAAACATTTTCAGAAAAAGGAAAGGAGTATTCTTCAGGAGAGGCCTCCAAATAATAACATGAGTCATCATTTGAGAGAGAGTTTTTCATAGACGAGTCAATAGTATAGGTAACTTCTTCATCTTCGACTCTAAGGAGAAGTTTACCATTACTAATGTTTATAATTGCGCGCGAGGTGGCGAGAAAAAGGCAATCGAGAATGAGTGGTACCTCGGTGTCCTCTTTGATGTCAAAGATGACGAAATCTACCAGAAAGATAAATTTGTCAACTTTGACAAGCATATCCTCTATGATCCCCATAGGGAACTTGACAGACCGATCCGCCAACTGAATGCTCATTCTTGTTGGCTTAGGTTCTCCTAATCCCAACTTCTTAACTAAATAACAAGGCATTAAATTAATTGAGGCGCCTAGATCGGCTAACGCACGTTTTACTAATAAATCACCAAACAAACAAGGAATTGAGAAACTACCCGGATCGGGTAATTTCTTAGGTAATTTATTAAGTAAAACTGTCGAGCACTCACGTTCAATTGAACGGTGGAGATAACCTCAAGTTTCTTTTCATTAGATAAGAGATCCTTGAGGTACTTGGCATATTTTGGCATTTGAGCTACAATTTCACAAAACGGTAAATTTATTTGAATTTGTTTAAACATGTCTAAAAATTTACCTTGATGCTCATCCACCCGGTATTTTTGCATTCTAGACGGGTAGGGAAGAGGTGGTTGATAAGCTTTTGGTTTATTAGTAATAGAAGGCTTAAGCAGAGGAGAAGATGAAGAAATTGTTACCTCCGTATCAACCAGAATTGGAGAAGTATCAACCGGAATTTGAGAAGTCGTTACCTCCTTCCTGCTCCGTAGAGTGATGGCTTTGGCTTGCTCCTTTGGTTTGGGCTCTGTATTGCCCGGTAGCATTCCTTGTTGGCATTCAGAGAGCATTTTAGCGATTTTCCCAATTTGTGTCTCCGAGCTAAGAAGGGATCCGGTGAGATTCCGGATGTTGGCATCATTTGTAGTTGTATACTTGGTTAACAACTCCTTGAGATTAGGAGCTTTTTGAGCTTGCGGTGGAAAATATCCGGGTAGAATCGTGTTCGGTGCGCACGCCGCGTTCCCCGGATTACTCTAAGAGAAGTTGGGGTGATTCCTTATACCCGGGTGATAGGTGTTACTAAAATTATTACCCGGATTATAAAGTTGTCGATTCGGATTACCCATGTAATCCACATGCTCGGCAATAGTAGAAGGCTCCCAATATTGGGGCTCACAGGTAGATGTAGACGAGGAAGCAGACATCTCATTCATCTGTTTTTATAGTTTCTCAACCTGGAGAGATAAATTTGAAAATGTATCGATTTCATACATCCCGGCCGGTTTAGGTGGACGAGACCGGGGTGTACTCCATTGATACGTATTCATGGACATACGTTCTATAAGTTCTTGGGCGGCCGCCGGTGTCTTGTTGTTTAACGTTCCACCGGCGGCGGCATCAATATGTTGCCTCGTTTGTTGATTGGGGCCATTATAGAAGGTTTGCACTTGCAACCAATCAGGGATTGCATGATGCGGACAACGGCGAAGCAATTCCTTAAATCGCTGCCAAGTATCATATAACGTTTCCGTATCCACTTGAGAGAAATATGTAATATCATTGCGCAACTTGCCTGTTTTTGCGGGCGGAAAATATTTTGTGAGAAATTTTTCCGTCATTTCGGCCCAAGTAGTGATGGATCCTCTTGGTAAAGAAGCCAACCACTGTTTAGCTTTGGTGCACAATGTGAAAGGAAAAAGCCTTAGCCGGATAGCATCATCCGAAACCCCGTTAATTTTAAATGTGTCACATATTTCTAAAAAGTTAGAAATATGCGCGTTGGGATCCTCATCTTGAAGCCCATCAAATTGTACATATTGTTGTACCATTTGAATGATGCTTAGCTTCAATTCAAAGTTATTGTTCGCAATAGCGGGGCGAACAATACTCGATTGAGCATCATCCAAATTTGGTCGGGCATAATAGAACATAGTCCGTTCTTCGGCCATATTTGGATTTTGTTTATTCAAAATAAAATAGAATTGAGAAGAAGGGGAAGAAGAAGAAGAAGAAGAAGATAAAGAAGAAGAAGAAGTGTTACCTACGGATTCCTCAACCAAATCTGGAGAATTGAGTTCACGGAGTCTTAGGCGTCGCCGTAAGCTTTGCTCGATCTCCGGATCCAAGTCAAATAGATTTGACGGATTCCCTCGGGCCATACACCAAAATAAAATAAAAGTAAAAGTTTTAAAATTAAAAATTTATAAAATAAAAGTTCCCGCACTTCCCAAGGGCTACCCAATGACGGGTTCGCAAGGTACTAGGCGGTATTGCGGGATGAAAACCCGGCACGGCCCTTTCGCAAGAAATTTTAATTATAAAAAATTAAAGTTAAAACTTTTAAAGAGAACTAAAAAAAATATTTTGATTTAAAACGGAAAAGAAACTGATAAAACTAATAGATCCTTGCTTTCAAAATATCGACAAAGAAAAGTCTCCGGCAACGGCGCCAAAAACTTGATGGATTATTTTCTCTACGCTAACGCGAGTTTCCAATCGATGAGGCAAGTATACCTATCATTAGGAGTATAGAATCAAATACCGTATATCGACACGGGGCTTGTCGAGTACTTGTACTCATAAGAAAAAGATATTATCTTATCGGACGGAAAGTTGGTTTTTTGTTTAAAACGAAAAAAAGAAACGTTATACTAAGAAAGAGAAGTTTGATTTTGGAGAAGCTAGCACTTGATCTAGAATTCACTTGGACTAAAATAAACTTTCTTGAGAATAAAGTAATGCGAGCTCTAAATTTTCTCACTCGACCATGGAGGTTCCTAAGTATAAAAGCGTCTCTCTTGAGCTCATGATTTTGACTAACCTTAGGTTGATCGATTAAGACCTCTCGGCCAGTCGAAACCCCTAAGCTTGCTTTAGGCGGGGGACCACGCTATTGGATTTGACTCCAATCCGGAGGATTTATGTCGTCCTCTCTCGAGGAGTGCATGCAACTCCTTTATCTTTGAGTGATCTCCTCGTATCCGCAACCTCTCGGTCATTTAGGACACGGATCTTAGATCGAAAACATATCCGCGAAATATGAATCCAACAAAATATAAATCAAAGATAAATCGTAAGTGAGCAAGATTAAGAACAAGTCATTTGATAAAAAGAGTAAGAGTTTATTTTATTCCAAGCTTCATCGTGATCAAGCGCTAAATGAGAATTAGCTACTCATCATCGTTAGGGAAATACAAGTTAAGGTATGGAAAGACATAATAAAAAGTAACTTGAATTGAAACTTAAAGCAAGACTAAGCTAAGAAAAGAGAAAATACAGCAGAATAGAAAAGCAAATTACAAGACTCCAACTCCGCAAAAAATTCGCCTCTGCTTCTGAAGTTGTCTGGATTTTATAGGAAAAAATGCTGGTTGGTCATGCCCTTGGTCATGCCCGTGACCTAGGGCGTGACAGGCTCAGAACTGCCGAAAGCTCGGGAATGTTGGAAGAGAAACCGCCAAAAGCTGTTAAATGGCGGGTCACGCCCCTAGGTCACGCCCGTGACCTAGGGCGTGTCACTTTTGTTTCTGGAAAACCGCGGGAAGCTGAAAAGGGCGGGAGTAAATTGTTGTTGATGGAAGGGTCACGCCCCTGGTCATGCCCGTGACTAGGGGTGTGTCAAGCCGGAATGACTATCTGGCGGCAACGGCAGGAACGGCTTGGTGTATTGGCTGAAAACGCACACGACACGCCCTAGGCACGCCCGTGACCTGTGGGTCACGGGCGTGTAGTTGGTTGTTCGATGTTCTTCGATCGACGATCTGAGCCCATTGGTGTCATTCCTAGGGTCACGCCCTTGACCCAGGCATGTCAATTTAATCCGACGTGGAGCGGCCTAACAGTTCTTCCTCTGACTGGCATACCCCGTGTAAGAGTAACACGGGCATGCTCCCTAGCAACACGGGCGTGTCGGTTGTTCTTCGATCGCAGATCGACGACTTTCGTTGACCTTCTTAGCCCGTCTATGTTACGCCCGTAGTCACGCCCAAGGATGGCATGTCAGAGGGCGTGTCTAGGCCGACAATTAGAAAATCCCAATTTTCCTCCAAAAAATCTACAGTTTAGCCGTGCAAGATTAAAAATAATTTTATTAGGTCAAATAAAGATAAATTATAAAAAATAGTCAATTGTGAACTTTAAATTTTAAAATGGATACCTAAGATCTAACTATTAATAAAATAAAGTAAATAAAAACATAGAAATAATTAGAGCTATCAGAATCCTTCTCCTTGTAATACATGTTAGCTTCATCAAAGGTTATATGTACAGATTCTTCCTTTTTATGGTTGATTTATTGAAAACCCTATAGGCCTTGTTGACTTGGGAATATCCAAGAAATATTTCCACTTCATCTTTGGCTTCAAACTTTCTAAGATGTTTCTTGTTATTATTATAAATATAACATCTACAGCCAAAACTTCTAAAGTAATTTATTTTATGTTGTTTCCTTTTGATTGGTTCATGGGGAGTTTTGCCCTTAAGTTTATATATTAAACTTCTATTCAGCACATAATTTGCTATGCTTACAACCTCTAGCCAAAAGGATAGGGGCAAGTAAGCATCTGCAAGCAATGTACCTGCAGCTTCAATGAGGGTTCTGTTTTTCCTTTCTGCTACCCCATTTTGATGAGGAGTTCTAGGAGCAGAGAAGCAATGTCTGATACCTTCAATCTCATAGAATTCTTGCATAGGAAGAGATTCAAACTCAGTACCATGATCACTTTTGATTATTGCAACTGGAGTAGAGTACTCAATTTTTATGCTCTTAAGAAAGTCTGTAAGAACTTTAAAGTTATCTTACTTGTTTCTCAAGAAGAACACACAAGTAAACCTAGAGAAGTCATCTATAATAACTACGGTATAAGATTTCCCTCCCAAGCTCTATACAACAATGGGTCCAAATAGATCCATATGTAGCAGGTACAGAATCCTCGGTGAATCACTCTTATTAATAGATTTAAAGCTATTTTTTATTTTCTTGCCTAATTGACAAGCCCTGCAAAGGCGTTCCTTCTTATAGGGGCAAGAAGGCAATCCTCTAACAAGGTTGTCCCTAGAGAGTTTAGCAATATTTTTAAGATTAACATTTACTAATCTTTTATGTCATAATTCATTATTATTACTTATTCGATTAAATAAGCAAATTTCTGACCTAGCAGATTTGAAGTCTACTACATAGATGTTTCCTTGCCTAAGAGCAGTTAAGACAGTTTTCTTATCTACAGAAGATATAATGCAAGAAGAATTTTTAAAGAATACCTGATAACCTTCATCACATAATTGGCTTATGGATATCAGGTTATGTTTTAGACCACTCACATAGGCAACTTTCCTGAATGTGACAGCTCCAATCTTGATATTCTCATAGCCTTTAGTCTGGCCACAGTTGGAGTCACCAAATATCACCTTTGGACCAAGCTTGGATTTGTATTGTTTTGAATTATCCTTGCTGCCTGTTATGTGCTCTGAGCATCCACTATACAGGTACCATTGTTCATCTGTGGTAGAATAGCCTTTCATTTGAAAAATAAAAATTAGGAGTTTTTGACCAAGGTAACCTTGGGTCATTGAGTCTTTATTAATTTAAAACTAGAAATGTAAGAACATTCAGGTTGGTTTTTATATCCTAAGGGGTGAAATTTCCTAGGTGGAATTATTCATTGGGTAAATGGGTTAACAAACTCTTTTGATTGATTAAGTGTTCTGGTGTAGTTAAAGTTTCTGTTAATCTGAACTGGGGTCGACGAATTCTGATAAGTTTGTCGTACTGAGTTCGATGAATAGGGATGAGTTCGTCGAACTCCGCTCAGAGAAGGGAAATATTCATTCTCTGTGCCCCAATATCGTCGATCTCAGTTCGACAAACCATATTAGTTTCGTCGATCATTGTTCGAAGAATAATTATAATAAAAATCTGCGTTCCGAGTTCATCGACTTGAGTTCGATGAACTGTACACATTTTGTCGATATGAGTTCGACGAAATCTGTTAAACATTGTTGTACTGAAGGCTTTTATTGTTCTTTCACTTTTTCTTGGGTTTCTAATTTAATTCAGTTGGTTTGTTATTCTCATCTATCTTTTCTTTACCCTTTCCAGATATGAATTTAATGGGGGTTGAGAGAATATTTTTCTGAATTAAATGAGGTTGGCTTAATGAAGCACCCAAGCCCAGCTTGTCATTAAGCATGACATTTACAGTGCTTGTGATTTCCATATTTTGATCCTTCTCCCATTTAGGGATTCTTCAAATGACTTAGCCTCCTTCAGTTTAATTTTTAGAGAATTAATCTGTTCAGAAGATATAACTAGTTTATCTTTTAGTTCAATATTTTCAAATAACAGATTTTCTGGTTCAATTATCTTATCTCTGAGAAGTTTGATTTCCTTCTCAGATTTGATTAGTGTTGAAGACAAAAATTGACCTCTGTGGAGTTCGGGGTCCCAAAAGAGGGGTGACCTCACACTTACTACACTCAGGAGAATGTCACAGGCCAAAAGATCGAGAAGCTAGAAACAAACCCTTAGCTCTAGCACGGAAGTCCTACCTCACACCAGGAAGACCGTTGAAGTCTCCCCCTACCTAGCGAATGCTGAGCTAGGTGCCTTGGAGAAAGAAAGCAAAGGGATTTTTGTGGCTAAGATGCAATGCTCTCCAAGGCACCCTCAAGGGTCTATTTATAGTTTTTCCAATCCCATGGATCAAAAGGTCAGCAATACCCCTACGACAAATAGGCCTTGGGCCAATAGAATACATCGACACCGGGGGCAAAGAGGTAATTCCGCCCTTGGGGGTATAATGGTAAAAGCATGACCCCCTACCTCACCGGACACCCGAGGCGAACGGGTAAATCCTACAGGGGAACCAAAAGCTAGGGGCGAGACCAGGCAGGCCGCTTGGGCGAGACCAGGCCGCCCTCCGGTCTTGCCCGCCGGGCAGGCCACCCAGGCGAGACTAGGCCTCCGAACGGTCTCACCCGCGGGGCAGGCCGCCCGGGCGAGACTAGGCCGCCGGCCGGTCGCTCCCGCCGGGCAGGCCACCGAGGAGAGACTAGGCCGCCGGCCTGTCTCGCCCGCCGGGTAGGCCACCCTGGAGAGACCAGACCATCTTGCCCGCCGGGCAGGCCTCCCGAGTGATACTAGGCCGCTGGCCGATCTTGCCCGCCGGGCAGGCCGCTCGGGCGAGACCAGGCCGCTGGCCGTCTCGCTGCCCATATCTCGCACTTAGCAAGCTGGGGCGTGTGCAGACCAACGTGTCGCAGCTACCCCCCTAAAAAAGAGAGGGGAAGGGGGAGGAGAATTTTTCCTCCTCCTATTAGTATATTCCAAGGGATAGGCCTAAATTGGCCACCAAGAGTGAAAACCACTCCAAAAGCTTAAAAATACAAAGCTGATCTTACACCTGTCGAGGGGACCCTATTCTGCGAATACGGGGTTGTACAAAATCCCCAATCTTTTCGAGGTTGGCACAAGCTCGAAAAGAAACATCCAACCCAACGTATTTACTGAGCGGTCTTCTAAGAGCTGAAAATACTTGGCCTCCCCGTGGGGTCAACCTGTCATACCAGCTAATGGGAGCCTAGGTGACGAGATGGCCTAGGGGTAAGAAACACATAGCCTCCCAGAGGGGCCAACCTATCATGCCAGCTAATGGGAGCTTGGGTGACGAGACAGCCTCAGGGTAAAAAACACTTCACCTCCACGAGAGGTATCACCAGCCCTATCTAGCTAGTGAGACCGTAGACAACGGGACCGTCTCATAGAAAAAAGAGAACTGGGCATCCACGAGAGGTACCACCGGCCCTCTCAAGCTAGTGAATGCCTAGACAGCGGGACTATCTCGGAGCAAAGAGAACTGGGCATCCACGAGAGGTACCACCAGACCTGCCCAGCTAGTGAGAGCCTGGACAGCGGGACCGTCTCGGAGTAAAGAGAACTGGGCATCCACGAGAGGTACCACTAGCCCTGCCCAGCTAGTGAGAGCCTGGACAGCGGGACCGTCTCGGAGCAAAAGGACTTGGCTTCCACGAGAGGTACCACCGGCCCTGCCCAGCTAGTAAGAGCCTCGACAGCGGGACCGTCTCAGATCAAAGAGAACTGGCCTCCATGAGAGGAACCACCGGCTCTGCCCAGCTACTGAGATCCTGGACAGCGGGACCGTCTTGGAGCAAAAGGACATGGCCTCCACGATAGGTACCACCGGCCCTGCCCAGCATTTGAGAGCCTGGGCAGTGGGACCGTCACAGGGCAAAAGGACTTGGAATCCACTATTTGTACCACCGGCCCTGCCCAGCTAGTGAGAGCCTGGATAGTGTGATCGTCTCAGAACAAAAGGACTTGGCCTCCACGAGAGGTACGACCGACCCTACCTAGCTAGTAAGAGCCTGGACAACGGGACAGTCTCGGAGCAAAGAGAACTGGCCTCCACGAGAGGTACCACCGGCCGTGCCCAGCTAGTGATAGCCTGGACAGTGGGACCGTCTCGGAGCAAAAGGACTTGGCCTCAACGAGAGGTACCACTAGCCCTGCCCAGCTAGTTAGATCCTGGATAGTGGGACCATCTTGTGGCAAAGATAACTGGCCTCCGAGAGAGGTACCCCCGGCCCTGCACAGCTAGTGAGAGCCTGGACAGCAAGACCGTCTCGGAGCAAAAGTACTTGGCCTCTACGAGAGGTACCACCGGCCCTGCCCAGCTAGTGAGAGCCTGGGCAGCATGACCGTCTCGGGGCAAAAGGACTTGGCCTCTATGAGAGGTACCACTGGCCCTGCCCAGCTAGTGAGAGCCTAGACAGCGGGACCATCTTGTGGCAAAATGACTTGGCCTCCACGAGAGGTAACACCGGCCCTGCCCAGCTAGTGAGAGCATGGACAGCGGGACAGTCTTGGAGAAAAGAGAACTGGTCTCCACGAGAGGTACCACCGGTACTACCAACTAGTGAGAGCCTGGACAGTTGGACGTTCTCGAAGCAAAAGGACTTGGCCTCCACGAGAGGTACCACCGACCCTGCCCAGCTAGTGAGAGCCTAGACAACGGGACCTTCTCAGAGCAAAAGGACTTGGCCTCCATGAGAGGTACCACCGGCCCTGCCCAGCTAGTGAGAGCCTGGACAGCGGGACCATCTCGGAGAAAAAGGACTTGGCCTCCACGAGAGGTACCACCGGCCCTGCCCAGCTAGTGAGAGCCTGGACAGCGGGACCGTCTCGGAGCAAAAGGACTTGGCATCCACGAGATGTACCACCGTCCTTGCCTAGCTAGTGAGAGCATGTACATCGGGACCATCTCGGAGAAAAAGGAATTGGCCTCCACGAGAGGTACCACTGACCCTGCCCAGGTAGTGAGAGTCTGGACAATGGGACCGTCTCAGAGCAAAAGGACTTGGCCTCCACGAGAGGTACCACCGGCCCTGCACAGCTAGTGAGATCCTGGACAGCGGGACCATCTTAGAGCAAAAGGACTTGGCCTCCATGAGAGGTACCACCGGCCCTGCCCAGTTAGTGAGAGCCTAGATAGCGGGACCATCTCAGAGAAAAATGACTTGTCATCCATGAGAGGTACCACCGGCCTTGCCCAGCTAGTGAGAGCCTGTACAGCGGGACCGTCTCGGAGAAAAAGGACTTGGCCTCCATGAGAGGTACCACCGACGCTGCACAGCTAGTGCGAGCCTGGATAGCAGGACCATCTTGGTGTGAGGCCTACTCCCCCCTCCGAGAGATCAACCTGCCCTGCCAGCTAGTGGGAGCCTGGTAGTGGCATTGTCTCGAGGTGAGGTCTTTCATGGATCACTAAAACTCTTCGACGGTCCCTATCATTATTCATAGTTGATACAATGCAAGCAAAGCTTGTTACAATAGATGATTCACTTCTCTCGAACCTCCCTCTTCCCTCATGAACCATCGGATCCCTCCTCGGGTGCCCACATCAACCCTGTCCTCATATCTCTCCTCTGCAGCCTTAGGTTGGACTTGTTCAATCTGCACCGGATCTTGCGCTTATTGAGGCTGATGAGGCTATGGTGTCGGAACTCTTGTCCTTCTCAGCTCCAGAAATTCGGGGAAAGTAGCCGTGGCGTGACCCTCTAACTGGTGGAAGTCACAGTATGGCAATGCTCTTGCTCCCCTCCTTCGGTGGGCTCGGCGGTCTCTTCTGTCGCCTCCTCCCCCTCTGCCTATCGCCAAGGCTTGCTGCGGTGGAGGTAGGAGCTGCCTAGGGGCTTGCCTCTGGAAGTTGAACCTCCCCTGGCCTCCATGGAATTTCCCCTATCTTGGATGAGACCTCTTCATGGACCCTGAACGAGTCCTCCTTACTGCCTCCAGCATGGCTCTGGACCTTCCTAAGGTCCCTGGAACCTCTGAGATCTCTGTTCCTCTCTCCTTCTCCCCTCCTGATGCCTCAGGCAACCTTGCTCCTTCGATTGTGCCTCTGTCAACCTTGCCAACTTCTTGAAAAATGTCTGGTTGGCCGCCTCAGTTGCTATCTCCTCTACCGACCTTTCCATCAGCTCCTTGAAGGAAATGGGGGGCCTTTCGGGTCAGGTTCATCTTGAAGAATCCCTCGCGCAACCCCACCGTGAATGCCATCTGGAGGGCTTACCGCGACATCTCCTGGATATCTAGGATCTCCTCCTGGAACCTATCAACGTAATGGGCCAGCGACTCCTCGGCCCCCTGCCTTATCAGTAAATGGACTCAGGACACTTCTTCCTCTTCTTGGAGGTGGAAAAGCGAAGCTGAATGCTCCGGCTCAAGTCCTCGAACCCATAGATTGATCTCGGAGGGAGTTGGTGGAACCAGTCCCTTGTCTTGTCCTTCAACGTGATCACTAAGAGGCGACACATGAAGGCATCCGTCATCGGCCTGATGGAGACGGCATCCTCAAACCACTACAGGTGTTGGATGAGGTCATCCTTCATGGTATAGTAAGCCATGTATGGCTCTCTGAACCCCTCGAGAATGGGAGCTGAGATGATCTGCTCGCTGAACGGTGACCCCCTTTAGAGTGGTCTCGCCACCTCTACTCACGCGACCTGCTCTCCTGGAAGGCTGGCACTCGTCGGGTTGGAGAATAACTCCCGGTAGGTGAGGTCTCGCACGGTCCCATCTCCCATCCTCTCCTTCCCAGGCCTTCTTCCTGCCACACTTCCTCTCCCCCTGCAGGGGTCACCACGCCTAGACACCTGGGAGTTAACTCATCAAGAGGGGGGGAGCTAGCTCCTGGGGGGTTGGGGTGGAGCTGCCACCCTGAGGAGCAATACTCCGCAGCATCTCCACGATTCCTTGGATGGAGGCCATGAACTCTTCCCTCCCCACAAAGGGTCCTGGGTTGGGGAGCTCGCCGAGATCATCACTACCTCCTAGACCTCCAGCCATGAAACCCTCCCGAGATCTTCTATGCTGATCACTCTCCACGCTACCCGCACCAAAAGTGTTGAAGCTAAAAATTGGCCTCTGTGGAGTTCGGGGTCCCAAAAGAGGGGTGACCTCACACTTACTACACTCATGAGAATGTCACAGGCCAAAAGATCGAGAAGCTAGGAACAGACCCTTGGCACTAGCGCGGAGGTCCCACCTCTCGCCCGAAAGACCGTTGAAGTATCCCCCTCCGTAGCCAATGCTGAGCTAGGTGACTTGGAGGAAAAAAGCAAAGGGATTTTTGTTTCTAAAATGCAATGCCCTCCAAGGCACCCTCAAGGGTCTATTTATAGTTTTCCCAATCCCATGGACAAAAAGGTCAGTAATACCTCTACGACAAATAGGCCTTCGGCCAATAGAAAACATCCACACCGGGGGGTAAAGAGGTAATTCCGCCCTTGGGGGGTATCATGGTAAAAGCATGCCCCCAACCCCACAGGACACCCGAGGCGAACTGGTAAATCCCGCGAGGGGAACCAAAAGCTGGGGGCGAGACCAGACAGGATGCCTGGGCGAGACTAGGTCGTCTGCCGGTCTCGCCCGCCAGGCAGGCCGCCCGGGCGAGACCAAGTCGTCGGCCGGTCTCGCCCGCCGGGTTGGCCCCCCGTGCGAGACAAGGCCGCCCGCCGGTCTCGCCCGCCGGGCAGGCCGCCCGAGCGAGACCTGGCTGCCGGCCGTCTCGCCCGCTGAGCAAGCCAACCAGGCGAGACCAGGCCACCGGTCGGTCTCGCCCGTCGGGCAGGCCGCCCGGTAGAGACCAGGCCTCTGGCCGTCTCGCCCGCCGGGCATGCCGCCCATGCGAGACTAAGCCACCGTCCGGTCTCGCCCGCCGGGCAGGCCGCCCGGGCGAGACCAAGCCACCGGCCGGTCTCGGCCGCCGGGCAGGCCGCCCGGGCGAGACCAGGCCACCGGCCGTCTCGCTGCCCCTACCTCGCTCTTAGCAAGTTGGGGCGGGTACCGACCAACGCGCCGCACTCGCCCCCCTAAAAAAGAGAGGGGAAGGGGGAGGAGAATTTTTCCTCCTCCTATTAGTATATTCCAAGGGCTAGGTCAAATTGGCCAACAAGAGTGCAAACCACTCCAAAAGCTTAAAAATACAAAGCTGGTCTTGTGCCTGCCAAGGGGACCCTATTTTGCGAATACATGGTTGTATAATTAGTTCATTATATAATAATTTAAATTCAGTTTTGAAATTATGTGAATTAAAATCAAATTAGGATATTACCTGATCCTCTTCAGTCTCAGAATCTTCTGCTTCTGATGGATTGCTTGTTGCATTGATAGCCACCAAGCAAGATTCTTTTGCTTTAGCTTCTTCCTCATCTTCACTGGAGCTAGAAGATGAAGATTCTTCTTCTGTTTCACTCCAGGTTTCTGCAACAAAACCTTTCTCCTTCCTCTTGTGCTTGCTTGACGAGGGCTTGTTGTACTTCTTTATGGAGTATATATCTCTTCTTTTCTCCTTCTTCTAATTCTCTGGACACTCAGAAAGGATGTGTCAAGATTTTTTGCAACCAAGCAGACAATTTCCTTAGTAGGAGATTTATCATATCTTGGATTGTCATCTTGTCTGGATGACTTCCTTCTGAAATCTTTTCTAGCCACCTTGTAGAATCTTTTGGCCTGCAAGCTTAGGAGTTCATCATTCGCTGGAGGAGCTTCTGGTTCTTCAGATTCCTTAAAAAGTAATGTTTTGCTCTTTCCTTCCTGATGAGGAGGTCTTCTGCTCAGCTACTTTTCTTGTCTTTATAAGTTGCTCATAAGATTTGAACTTGCCTAGAAGAGCCTCAGTAGATATTTCATTCAGGCTTCTTGTAACGCCCCGAAACTCAAAAGAGGGATGGGCAGCGTTTAGAACCAAGTTTGGTGCTTGGTAGGGGTCACACGGCCTGGGATACGTGCGTGTCCAGGGCCGTGTCGTGCTCGGGTTCGACGATCTGGTCGTGTGGTCGACGAAAATACAGTCTACGATCGTCGAGACAGCGAACACGGCCTTAGACACGGGCGTGTCCCAGACCGTGCCCTGCTCAGGCTGTTAGTCGGGATGTGTCGGGGGAGGAACACGGCCTGGATCCCCGGCATGTTCGGTTAGACAAGGGCGTGTCAAATTTGACACGGGCATGTCGAGAACCCGTGTTTTGATTGACACTGGTATGTACTGATTTACACGAGCATGTACTGATTGACACGGGCATGTCAAGTGTGACACGGGCGTGTCGAGGGCCCATGTCCTGGTCTTGATGCGACGGTTTCTTCGTCGATTTAGGCACACAGACATGTCACAAGCGGTGTTCGACCCAGGAAATTGATTTTAAGTGCGAATCGTGGCCGTTTGTTTCCTTCTTTTGGGATCCAAGGGTCAAGGCTGGTTCTTTCTTGGTTTAATCCGGGAATAGGGTTTGAAACCCTCATTTCCCCTTTGTGTTTCTCTTTCTAAAAGCTTTAGATAGAGGGGAGAGCATGAAAGATGGAGGAGGAGAGATCCGACCACCGGTGGAGCTTCGGAGCCCCAAATCGTAAGCCAGGTTCAGATCTATGGAGGCAAGGCTGCAGCGGTGCTTTTCATCCGTCTAGATCTTCATGGCGCCAAAGAGAAATACAAGGGTAACGATTCTCATCTTGGACATGTGAAGTCATCTTTCCCTTCTGCATAGGAAGCCCGCTCTCGCGAGTATGCGGTGAGTGTGAGGTATTCCTTCGGGTAGACATGAATATTCCCCATTGTTTTGCATGTAGAGTCCGAAATTGAAGAACGGACATAGGAATGGTGTGTGAAGCCTACCTGGACAAGTTGGTCTGGATTGGTGATGTTGTATTGCATGAATAGCCGGAGAAGACTCCGCGCCAATGGTTGTTTTCCGGGTTTTTCTACGCGGTAGATTGCAACAGGGAACCTTTGGGACTAACTCCAAGGTGCACCCAGAAAACTGGCAGAAGCGTGATTCTGCCATCTTGGTGGCCTGGGAGCCAATTTGCACATAATTGGGTTATGTAAAGTGTGTGATCGTATTGGGACTCGGGGAAGCTTGACCCGCACATATGGCTTAAATTGACGTTGCGTTGTGAGCAACGGGTTAGGCGGAATAGTACCCGCTCTTTGACGTTCGGTAAAAGAGACCTAAGGTACATGGCACTTGCCGTTGGCATAGATGGGTGGTCTTAGGCTTAGGCCGGAAAGACCATAAGGCTCATGAGATTTACCATGCATGCAAGAGGCGGAGGTGAGACCGCGGATTTTGACTGGGTTCACCGAGAATGTACCCTGAGAGCACAGGGTGTGTGGTCGTGCGTGCTTACGGCTGTGATGAAGTGTATTTTACCACTGTTTGGCTATGCTAATAAAGTGCAAGGAAGGAGCATCGCCTCCCCGAGTTAGGGGCGGGGTCGTTATAATTTTTTCAGCTTTAGCTGACCGTTGCTTTTGTTTATCACCGCTTTGGTGGATTGTTGCTTGCAGGTGTTGCGGAGCCTAGTGGCAATTAGTGGGCAAAAGCCCTTACTGCGGAGCCGGCCATCGAAGGCCTTTGCTAATGTTAACTTTTATTCTTATGTATGATCGGCCTGTGTGTCGATGTTTGGAAGACACCTTTTTGTTTAAAGTAAACTCTTGTAAGGCCATACGGGCAAGTACTTGTGTATTTGTATGTTCATTCCTTTTGGGTTTATCTTAGTGGACATTCATGTTGTGGCTGGGTTCTTAGTTTGCAACATTAAAATTGCTTCCGCTAGAATGTGCTCTGTGTAGGATGTTTTTTTTGGAAGGATGGTTTCATTGCGTAACCCTTCGGTCTTTCTGTGGTATATGGCGTCGCGCCCAGGCCGGACCTACTACTATATGTTATGTGACGGATAGGGGGTGTTATAATATGGTATTAGACTACTAGTTTCGGTCAACTTAAATGAATTCGTGGGTGAATTATTTTAAGGGGTGGTGAGCACATGTGTGTGTGTCATCGTTATAACATAAAAGAACCCATGAATTTCCACTTAGGAATGAAAATACACATGTTTGAGGAACCTGCGTATTCCTATAATTGCTTTTTGCAATATGATTCGGTCACTTAATGGTGTTTTGTATGACTATAGGTGACCAGGAGTGGTACGAGGCCATTAGAACGCCCTGTTTCTGAGGCAAGTAGCGCACCGAATGATGTGTCAGCAACACCTCCATCGGCAGAAACCATAAGATTGGTGGCTGAAGCTGTGTTCGCTATAATAAATGCCCATCCTGCAAGGCAAATGCAGCAGCCTGCCCTTTAGTGGAGCAGGTACCGCTTAAAGCGGCGGAACCGAGAAGGGTGGAACAGGTGGTGGTGGCGCCATTGGTACCTAGGAGAGCAACTGAAAAAAGGCTCAAGCATGTTATGGGCTTCAATCATCCGGTGTTCTCGGGGACGGGAACCCCATCCCAAGCTGAGGATTGGCTCCCCCGAGTAAAGAGAGTCTTTACACCTACATAAACGGAGGAGTGGCAGATGACCACCATAGCTACTTTCCTGTTGGACGGAGATGCAAGGCTGTGGTGGGAAAGTTTAGAGCTACATCACCTGAGGGGAAGGAAACTCACGGACGTCTCGAAGGAAGAATTTTCGAGATTATTCTTGGCAAGGTACCTTCCCTCGGCTCAGAGGATCATGATGGAGAATGAATTCCAGAAGTTGACACAAGGAGAGAGTAGCGTGGACGAGTATCTCCACGAATTTACACGTTTGGGTCGGTACGCTAGCATTTGCTGATGAGGAGCATAAGAAAAACTGATTCTATGAGGGTCTGAGGGATGACCTAAGGCTACTGCTCTCGAGGCCTATGACTTAGGGCTTCTTGATCTTGGTCAATACTGCCCGGTCTTTGGAGAAGGATCTGAGGTATGTGCAAGCGAAGAGAGACTCTGGTTCTAAGAAGATAGAGTTCAAGGTGCCGACTAACTCAAAGTCTGGGTATCGTAAGTTCCATAAGAAGGCTGGGACTTCAGGTCCAGCCCCTTCTTCCAGTGCTTCGGGGGCAACTACGAGCCAAACCCTGGGCGCATGCTATAATTACGGAAAGCCGGGAAACTTTGCCCGAGACTGTTGGAGCAGACGTCCAAAGTCTGAGAGGAAGCCGGGAGCAATCTATGAGGAGAAGGGCAAGGCGGTGGAGTCAACCACATCCTACTATGATCCTGCTGAACCTAGAGTATATAACCATGGCCTGCATGAGGCCATAAAGCAAGCTGATGTGGTGACAGGTACGGTTTAAATTTATAGTAAGATAGCTTTAAATACTTGTTACCTTGCGTGTGTTACCTTATTACTGCTTGTATAGGCTTTGTTTTGATTTGCGATAATCCGGCGAGAGCACTCTTTGAGACAGGAGCTTCACACTCCTTTTTGTCCAAAGGATTTATATCGCGCATCGGTGTACCTTTTTCGATGGCAAAGGGAAAACTGGATTTGTTGTTGTCGAATGGGTGTTCAATGCGCGTGGATAGAGTCTGCGGTGTTAAGATACAAATGGGGAGTCAGGAGTTCGACTTGCAAGCGTCGTTACTACCGCTAGTGGAATTCGACATGATATTTGGTATGGACTGGCTCTCGGAGCAGCAGGCATACATTGATTGCAATCACAAGGAGGTTAAGTTGGGAACTGGTCGAGCAAGACTTTGATGTCTGCTCTTTAGGTGGTTAAGGCGGTTCATGCTGGTGCAGAGCTGTTCTTCATGCTAGTGTAGGCTTTAAAGCCTACGCCTGTTTTGGACAGCATCCCAGTAGTATCTGAGTACCCGGATGTATTCCCTGGCGAATTCCCTGGAGCCCCACCTCAGTGGGAGATAGACTTCACTATTGAGCTAGTGCTTGGTGCGAAATGTAATGACTCCATCCGTTCATATAGCATATAATAGAAGGTCCGGTCGGGGCCCTACACCATATGCCACAAAACAGGCGGCGAAGTCACGGGTTGATATCAAAGTAGCACATCCTAACTCATAGCATTCTAGCAGAAGCTTTTAACACAAATACTGAACTCCAACAATGAATGTCCACTGATATAAAGACCCACATTTATATAGGAATGTACATCAAATACAATATCGTTTGGCCTTATGGCCTTACAGTTGCTCTTTACACGAGTGGCTTCCAAAAATCGGTGCGCAGGTCGGCTACACATGAACAAAACATAATATTTTTCAGCTTAGCCTTCAAGGGCTAGCAGCAGCAGCAGTAGGGACTTCAGCCTTCATATGTCCCGCTCGGCTCTTCAGCACCTATGTAACACCCCCTATCCGTCGCATAGCATATAGCAGTAGGTTCGGCCAGGGCCCGATGCCATATACCACAGACAGACCGGGTGGTTATTCAATGGAAACCATCCAACCAATCATAACGTCCTACACAGAGCATTCTAGCGGAAGCAGTTTTAAAAGTTACAATTAAAAGAACCCAGCACCAAGCATGAATGTCCACTAATACACCAAATAGGAATGTAGTCCATACACAAGTACTGGCCTTAAGGCCTTACAAATGGTTTACTCTTAATACATGTTTTCCATACCACGGCACGCAGGCCGGTCATACATGAACAAAAGTAAGTAAACACTTCAATTAGGCCTTCGAGGCCCGGCTTCGCATTTTGGGCTTTAGCCCGCTATTGACCGCTTGGTCCAGCAGCACATGCAAGAAACAAACCACCGCACGGTGGAAAACAAAGGCAACGGTCAGCAATGCTGACCAAATTATAACAATCCCGCCCCCAATTCGGGGCGCCGATGCTCCTTCCCTGCATTTTATTAGCACAGCCAAGCAGTAAATAAATACATTGCATCACAGGCTGAAAGTGCAACTAGATCTGATATACTCTAGAGGGGGGTGAATAGAGTATATGGTGCTTTAAAAACTTTTACAAACTTTTACAACAATTGTTGTAATATGTGTGAGCAGGGAAGCAGAAATAAATCTAAACACAGAACTAAGCTATGCAAAAACTAAGCACAAAAAAAAAATCAAGGCCAGAAGCAAAAAGACAGCAAGCCAAAACCAGATGACACAAGGGAATATAGTGGTTCCCCAAACTTGGGTACATCCACTCTTCTACCACCCTAGGTAGGAATCCACTGCAGGATGAGTTGATCAGGTGTCCTGGGCACCAATGAGCTTTTGATAAGGTGCTCAAAAACCAAAGCAGATTTTTTGATCAGGTGTCTTGCCACCAATGAGCTTTTGACAAGGTGCTCAAAAACCAGGCTCAAACTTTTGAAGGGAGTTTGAAAAACCCTTTACAGAGTGGGGGTGAGAGAGTGATTGCAGTCTTCTCTTTCTCAAACAACTGAGAAGACTATGTGGATTGATGTCAAAGCTCCCCCTGAATCCTTGAAATCTTCAGGAAGAAAAGCTTTGCTGAGGGTGATAGGCCTTCAAATATTGAACTCCAGCAATGGATGATTTCAGCAATAGCTGAAATGTTGAGTGTCTGGAGTCTTGAAATATGTTGGCCTTGAACACTTTGAAAACTAAAGAGATCTGAGGATTTTGAGAAAGCCTGATCGCCTTTGATGAGTGTTCTTCAGAATTCTTTGAGACAGAAGATTTTTGAGAGAGTCTCTGTAATCTGTATTGTGTGTGCTCTATTTCCTGTTCTTCTTAGAGATTCAAAAAACATTCTCTGTCAAGGATAGTCGTTGCTCTGCATTGATTGCATCCTTAATTGCATAATCTCTTTTTGAGGAAAGTCCACAGAATTATTCCTTGAAAAGTCCCTTGAAACTTGGACCAGAATTGAATGAAAACGGCTAGCAAATCTCTGAATTAATTGCAGAATAACTCCTAACTGATTTGAATTTGAATTCTGGAAGTTATCTGAAATCGTTGAACTGAGCTCTGCTATCGTCGAGCTGAGCTCAGCGATCTGAAAACACACAGCAGCAAGAAAAACGTCGATCTGAGCTCAAAGATCGTCGAACTGAGCTCAGAGATAAAGATCTAATGCAGATCAAAATCGTCGACCTGAGCTCACCGATCGTCGAATGGAGTTCGACGATATTATGAAGTTGAGCTCCGCGATCGTCGAATGGAGTTCGACGATCTGTCGAAGTTGAGCTAGACGATCGTCGACCGGAGTTCGACGAATCATCGTGCTGAGCTCGACGATCAGACTTAGTCTCTAGACAGAAAAACTTGGTCTTCAGGGAAGCTTCCAAACCTAGACTTCTAACCCTTAGACTCAATTCTAATTGACCTATTAAGCTATACAGAAGGTCAAGCAAAGGTTCCTAGAGACATAGTGATCCTGACCCAAATTAGTAATAGGGTGTTCCAACAATCTCCCCCTATTTGGGTTAGGATTACTATTTACAGACTTTGGAAAATTCAAATAATAACATACAATCAGTAAAACATGAAAACAACAGCTAGACATTGCAGAAACATCACAGATATATATATGTCATCCAGATAATCAGAATTCACAGAAACTGTCACCTTACAATGTCATTTCTTCTCTTTGCCTTTGACAAGTTTAATTTCTCTGTTTGGATTTAGAGCTTCCTTGTTGGACCTGGTGTCATCTGCTGCACCCAAATAAGTTTGCTTTGAATCCCTGGGAACCACAGCAGCAGGATGCAATTCCATATATCTATCAACATCAAAGAATTTACTGGAAGCATATCTGTCTAATTCTTTCTGTCTTTGTTCTGACATTGTAGAAATGTTGGAAGAATCTAATCCTTGTTCTTTGGCCTTCTTAATCTGATCCACTGCAGCCAATTCCTTCATCCTGGCAGTCCAAGCAGCTGGATTCTTTTTAGGGTCCTCAAATGGTACAGGTGGCTCATACCTGTTGGAAGAATTATCTTGAGGAGGCCTGGCAGACACTGTCTCTTTTAGCTTGTAGGGGAAAGGACCAGAATTAGTATCAGCAGGACTATGTCCTCCCCTAGAATATGGGTGCTGCCTGGAATACCCTTTGGAATAAACTTGAAAATCTCTCTGATTACCCTTATATCCTCCTCTCCTAGAATATGAACCCCTAGATTGGCTTTCCCTTTGGTAGGATCTGGCATGGGGTTGATAGGGAGCCTGGCTTCTAGCTGGGGGTTGGCTTGCAGAGCTTCCACCTGCACCTGCATCAGGAGGAGGTGGTGGAGGAGGATGAGGGTGCTGGAATTGGGAAGAGCCCTTTTCATACTTTCTCTTTTTCTTCATGGCTTTCAGCTGGTTTTTAGAATATTGCATCCAATGTTCAGAGATAGGGCAATTATGAAGAATATAATAAGGAATATCATTATTATCCTTGACTTTTGCAGGAGGAACCCTTTTCATTGCCTTGCTCCTTGCCTTCCTTTTCCTTGCAATAGTAGCAGATGAGTCATCAGAGTCTGTTTTAAACTCATCAGATTCAGAACTCTGGTCATCATATATAGCATCAATTTTCTTCATCAAGTCTTTCTTCAGTTGAACAGTAGCAGATGAGGCAGCAGATGGAGCAGCAGATGGAGCAGCAGATACAGGAGGTGAGGCAGAAACAACAACAGCAGCAGCAGGAGTGGTGACAGTAGCAGTAACAGTCTCACTTACAGCAGAACAACAGATTCACTCTCAACAGCAGATTCACTAACAGCCACAGAAGCTAGAGAGGTGATAGCAGCAACAACTTCATTGATAACAGCAGTAACATCATCAAAATCAGCAGCAGGCTCAATTTCAGTGGCCTCTGACATAGGAAAATCCTTGGATATTTGCTCAGCAGAATCAGTTGGAACCTCAGCAGCAATATGAACAATCTCAGCAGCAGCAGCATCTTCAGTAGTAGCAATCACTGAATGTACAAAAGAGGAGATAATGCTGGGGTCACAGCAAGAGAAAGGCACCAATGCCTTGGATAAGTCTTCTGGGGGCTGGACAGCATTACTCTCTGGCAGATAGCTGAAGTAGGCAGAGTCAAAAGCAGATAGCAAAGACCTTAGGTCAATTGCAAGAACTGCAGTAGGAGTCTGACATTCTGGAGGCACAGCAACAGGAGCAGAAGGAGCAGCAGACACAGAAACATCAGCAGCAGCAGCAGTATCATCAGCAGCAGGAGCAGAAACAGCAGCAGCAACAGCATGAAAGCTTGCTTCATATGGCATCTCCCCCTGCCTAGATGCAGATACATCTGGATCAAGGCACACTACTGGAGGTGCTGCCTGAGGAAGGAGGGAGGAAAGCCTGGCAGAGAGGGCTGCCACTGACAGGTGTAGAGGAGCCAAGGAGGTCTCCAAGAGTAGAGAGAGCCTGGGGGCAATTAGCTCATACAACCTGTCAGCTAGGGCTGAGAGGTCTACTTACTCAACAGCTGGAGCAGAGGTAGATGGAATAGGAGTAGCTGAAGATACTGGAAGTGGAGGGCTGGAGAGTGGTGGAATGGATGGCTGAGGTGTTGGGATGGTGGATATGGAGGACAGGGGAATGGATATGGATGGGGTGAAAGTAGGTTGGTCTATGATATGGTGGAGGAGATCTTGGAATGAAGTGGAAGATGAGGGTAACTCTGGAGGAGAGGATGGGGAATCATCCATATAGGAATCATCCAGGAGGGTGAAGGATGGAATGGATGGTGATGATGTGATATCTGGAGGAGGGTATGAGAACAGTGGGTGGAATTGGTCATCTGGTGGAGGTAGAATGGGTGCTGGAGATGGAGTTGATGTTGGAGATGGACTGGATATGGTAATGGGGGATGGAGCTGGAATGGTGGATGGTAGGGGAAGGGTTGGAATTGGAGGAGGAGAGGCAGCAGCATCAGCAGCCAGGTCATCTGCAGGGGCAGAGACCTGTGGAGGAGTGACTCTTTGAGTCCTGGTGCCTGAAGGAGCACTAGAGGAGGGCCTGCTGGGCTTGCTTATTTGCCTGTCCCACTTGCCAAAGAGGGCACCGGTAAGTCTCTTGGAGGCATTTATGTGAACTCCAAAGGAGACTAGCAAGGTAGGGCACCTGGACTGCAGAAAAACTCCAAGAATCCTTCCAAAATTAACAAAACTTTTGTTTATTTTCTTCTTGATTAGGTCAAAGAAGACCTCTCCCCAGTTCAAATTTTTCTTATCCACCAGAGCTCCCATAATACAGAGCTGATGTCTGGATATAGTGTCATGAGCTGAGTGCTTTGCCAGCAGCACTTTCCCTACCACATCTGCTAGGAACCTGTATTCAATAGACAGATTCCTTTTGAATAGCTTGCTAGGGTTTCCCTCTGGATGACCCATCCTGGCAAGTAGTTCAGAATAATCCTCTCCAGATAACTCAGCAATATCATCTCCAGTTCTCAGTCCAAAAACCTCTGTTAAAACTGTGGGGGTCAAGGGTACCTGATTTCCGGCAATAGACCCGACTATTGTGTTGTTGTCTTGATTATGAGCAGTGTAAACCCACTCTTTTATCTCATTTGAAGCCAGCTTGATTCTGGTGGTCATGAGGGCAGACAGATTCTGGTCTTTGAATAAACTCAGTATATCTTGGAAAATCTGATCAGTAGTGTTGAAGGATTCCAGATCAATGTCGAACCCAGCATCGAACTTCATTGCGGCAAGAAATGCAACTGACACAGCCATTGTACCTGCAAAAACTCAACAAACAAAACGACCAAGCGTAGAACTGTTTGGAGGGAAAGAAAATCCTGCAGAGAAATCGAAAGCGCAAGAGAGAACGACGGCGAAAAATGAGTTTTATATTAGGGTTCGACGCAGAATTGGAAAGATCGTTGAACTCAGTTCGACGATCGAGGCTTCTAAAGGAATCTGAAGAGTCTTCAACATCGTCGATCTCCGTTCGACGATATTGGAGAGCGTCGAACTCCGTTCGACGATCGTTCAGAGAACAAAATCGTCGAGCGCCGTTCGACGATCGTTGACCGGAAGAGATAGTTCATACTATCTGAGAGGCGCTGAACTCAGTTCGACGATTTTTGGAAATCATCGATCTCCGTTCGACGATCTTAGGGGAAATCATCGAGCACAGTTCAGAGATCAGAAAAATTCTAGACACTAAGAAAAATCAGAATTTTTGCCTAGTCTTGGTCAATTTTAAGCTTTCAAAATCTTGGATATTATTTAAGACTTCCTCCATCTAACATTCCTAACTGATTTAGGAAGAAGGTGTGCTTCTTTTCATCCAAAGGCTTGGTGAAAATATCTCCCCTTTGTAAATCAGTTGGGATATATTGTAATTCAATTTTATTCTTTTCAACATTATCCCTTAAGAAATGATGTCTAATCTCTATATGTTTTGTCCTACTATGGAGGACTGGATTTTGAGCTATGGAAATAGCACTTGTGTTATCACAAAAGATTTTAGAATTCTCTAAGTTGTAACCATAGTCTAGGAGTTTGTTTTGAATCCACAATATTTGTGAACAACAACTGCCTGCAGCCATATATTCAGCTTCAGCAGTTGAAGTTGACACAGATGTTTGTTTCTTACAAAACCAAGAGACAAGTCTGTCACCAAGGAACTGACAAGTTCCACTGGTACTTTTCCTGTCAATTCTGCATCCAGCATAATCAGCATCTGAGAATCCAGTTAAATCAAATGCTGAATCTTTTGGATACCAGAGACCTAGATTTGGACAACTCTTAACATACCTGAGAATCCTCTTTACTAAAGTTAGATGTGACTCTCTAGGGCTTACTTGGAACCTAGCACATATGCATGTAGCAAACATTATATCTGGTCTACTAGCTGTAAGATACAGTAAAGAGCCAATCATTGCTCTATATGTTGTCTGATCAACAGGTTTCCCATGTTCATCAGCATCTAATACAGCATTGGTAGGCATGGGTGTTTTCATACAAGATGCCTCAAATATACCAAATTTCTTAACCAATTCTTCTGCTTGAAAGACATGTTAGATTCATCAAAAGAAACATGAACAGATTCCTCAATTTTCAAAGATGATTTATTATAGACCCTATAGGCCTTGCTGATCATGGAGTATCCCAAAAACACTCCTTCATCAGCTTTGGCTTGAAATTTTGCTAAATATTTCTTATCATTATTGTGAATGTAGCAAATACAACCAAATACTCTAAAATAGTCAACTTTATGTTTCTTCCCTTTGAGTAATTCATAGGGAGTCTTTCCCTTTAGTTTATGTATCAGACTTCTGTTCAACACATAGTTGGAGGTGTTCAGTGCGTCTGCCCAAAAGGTTAGAGGTAGATGAGCATCTGACAACAATGTAGTAGCAGATTCAATAAGGGTTCTATTTTTCCTTTCAGCTACCCCATTTTGTTGAGAAGTTCTAGGAGCTGAGAAAGTATTCCTAATCCCTTCACTCTGGCAGAACTCTTGCATAAGAAGAGAATCAAACTCTGTCCCATGATCACTTCTGATCAGGGCAATGTGAGTATTGAACTCAATCTGTATACATTTGAGAAACTCTGTCAGACACTTAAAGTTATCATACTTCTTCCTTAGAAAGAACACCCAAGTGAATCTAGAGAAGTCATCTACAACTACCAAAGTGTAGGATTTCCCTCCTAGGCTTTGTACTGTGATGGGTCCAAAAAGATTCATGTGTAACAGATACAATATCCTAGGTGAATCACTCTTATTAAGTGACTTAAAACTGTTTTTAGTTTGCTTGCCTAATTGACAAGCCTTGCAGAGTCCTTCCTTCTTGTAGGGGCCTGAAGGTAGTCCTCTAACAAGGTTGTCCTTGGATAGCCTAGCAATAGTTCTATGGTTTAGGTGTCCTAGTCTCTTATGCCATAAAACATTTGGTCTACAGACTGAATTAAACAAGCAGATATCTACATCAGTTGAAAGAAAGTCTACTAAGTAGATGTTACCTTTCCTTTTACCTGTCAACACTGTTGTGTTGTCCTCTGACTTGATTTTGCAAAAGGTTTTGCTGAAGGTCACCTGGTAGCCTTCATCACACAGCTGACTGATGCTGATTAGGTTGTGCTTCAGTCCTTCTACATAAGCTACCTTCTTGAAGGTTACTGAACTAATCTGGACTGCACCATATCCTTTAGTTTGTCCAAAGTTGGAATCACCAAAGATAACTTTGGGTCCAAGCTTGGCTCTGAAGGAAGTGAGGTTGTCCTTATTCCCTGTCATGTGCTTAGAGCACCCACTATCCAAATACCATTGCTGGTTAGATGTTGGATAGGTCTTCACCTGCACATAAAATAATTTACTTGTTTTTGACTCAGTTTACCTTGGGCCTAGGTTGATAGCCTTTAAATTCAGAAATGAAAGACATCCCAGGTTGACTCTTATATCCTTCAGGATGATATCTCCTTGGAGGTATAATCCATTCAGTATAAGGGTTAAAGGTTTGGGATGAAGAACCCTTAGGATTCAATTTTGATTTGCCTTTGAAAAAGATCCAGAGCTCTGACCTCTGTTCGACGATCTTGGAGCTGCGTTCGACGATCTTGGGTCAGATCGTCGAGCTCCGTTCGACGGTCGACTATGGGTGAGGTCAGGTATATGAGATCGTCGACCTGCGTTCGACGACTTTGGCTGAGATCGTCGAGCTGTGTTCGACGATTTTTCCTGAGATCGTCGAGCTGCGTTCGGCGATCGTCGATCTTCATTCGGCGATCGTCGATCTCCGTTCAACGATTTCTGCTGGGACTTAGTTTTCTGAGGCAGATCAGAATTTTTCCTAGCAACCTCTACAACTCCCTTTCCCTTGTCAGAAATAAACTTGATGGGAGTTGTTAGAATAATAGGTTGGCTGGATGAAGCACCCAAGCCCAGTGTACTGTTAAATCTAGAGTTCACTGTGCTTGTGATGTCCATCAGCTTGATGCTTCTCCCATTAAGGGATTCTTCAAGCTTCTTGGCCTCAGAGAGCTCACTTTTCAGTGTAGCTATCTGTTCCCTACAGTTCTCCAACTCCTGAGAGAGTTTGAGGTTTTCTGACTTTAAAACATTGTGTTCAGATAATTGATTTCTGAGAGAGATAATCTCTTTCTCAGACTTTAGCAGGTCTAAACACAGAGCTTTAAATTCAGATTTAAAATCTTTTGAAGTAAAATCAAAAGAACTAATTACCTGATCTTCTTCAGGTTGAGTCTCTGAGTCTGACTCTGACTCCTCTTCCTCTGAATTGTGATGTGAGGCATTGATTGCCATCATGCAGAACTCCTTTTCTTCTGCATCATCCTCATCATCACTGGAGCTGGAAGAGGCTTCTGACTCCTCTTCAGTCTCACTCTAGGATTCAGCAACAAACCCTTTCCTTGTATGCTTATTTTTGCTTGAGGAAGGTTTGTTATTTCCATTTCTTTTGGAGTCTTTCTCCTTCCTTCTTTCTTTCCTGTCCCTTCTGTCTTTGTTCTTGTTCTCTGGGCAGTCAGGAACTATGTGCCCTGGTTTCCTGCAACCAAAGCAGATAATGTCTTTATTGTTGCTAATGGACTTGTCATACCTTGGCTTGTCCTGCTCCTTGTATGATCTTCTTCTGAAGTCCTTTCTGGCCATCTTATAGAATCTTTTGGCCAACAAGCTGAGTAGTTCATCATTGCCTGTGCTCTTATCTTCAGGCAGATCCTCAGTTGCCTTAAATGCTATGGTCTTCTCTTTCCTTGTGGCTGGTGAAGCAGCCTTCTGTTCTTCCTCTCTGTTCTTGATGAGTAGCTCATAAGATTTGAGCTTACCCAACAAGGCTTCAGTGGTGATCTCATTCAGACTTTTGGCATCCTTAATTGGCCAGATTCTTGAATCCCAAGTGCTGGGGAAGCACATTAGGATCTTGTCATTAAGTTCTGTCAGAGAGATCTCTTTGTCCAATGTCCTTAGTTCACTGACAATTAGACTCAGTCTGTTGTACATGTCTCCCACTGACTCAGTGTCTCCCTTCTTGAAGTTCTCATATTGAGAGATGAGATGGGATCTTCTGTCCTTTCTCTCATCAGCTGAGCCTGAGACTATTTCTGAGAGCTTGTCCCAAATCTCCTTGGCTGAATTACATTCAGCTACCTTTTGAAATATGTCATCTGACATTGTCTGGGCTAGAATGTTCATAGCCTTGGCATCAGCTACTTTCCATTTTTTGATGTCAGCATCTGTTCCTGATGGAGGTGGAACAGCATTTGTGCTTGTATTCTCTGGGGGTCTTGGACACACTGTCAAAACAGAATTAAATATATCTTCGTCAATAGAATTCATGTAAAGTCTAATCCTTGCTTTCCAAAGTGCAAACTTTGACAGATTGCACACTGGAGGTCTGGTGCTAGCATAATCCTTGTTTTGGGCCATGATTTGTGCAAACAAAATTTAATAATAAAATACAAAATAAAAACAGATCTAGTTTGGGATCTTTGGGTTCAGGTGTTAGCCTGTACAACCAATCAGGTATGGCATGTTTAACCAACCTGCCTCTGATACCAATTGAAAGTGCAACTAGATCTGATATACTCTAGAGGGGGGTGAATAGAGTATATGGTGCTTTAAAAACTTTTACAAACTTTTACAACAATTGTTGTAATATGTGTGAGCAGGGAAGAAGAAATAAATCAAAACACAGAACTAAGCTATGCAAAAACTAAGCACAAAAAAAATCAAGGCCAGAAACAAAAAGACAGCAAGCCAAAACCAGATGACACAAGGGAATATAGTGGTTCCCCAAACTTGGGTACATCCACTCTTCTACCACCCTAGGTAGGAATCCACTGCAGGATGAGTTGATCAGGTGTCCTGGGCACCAATGAGCTTTTGATAAGGTGCTCAAAAACCAAAGCAGATTTTTTGATCAGGTGTCTTGCCACCAATGAGCTTTTGACAAGGTGCTCAAAAACCAGGCTCAAACTTTTGAAGGGAGTTTGAAAAACCCTTTACAGAGTGGGGGTGAGAGAGTGATTGCAGTCTTCTCTTTCTCAAACAACTGAGAAGACTATGTGGATTGATGTCAAAGCTCCCCCTGAATCCTTGAAATCTTCAGGAAGAAAAGCTTTGCTGAGGGTGATAGGCCTTCAAATATTGAACTCCAGCAATGGATGATTTCAGCAATAGCTGAAATGTTGAGTGTCTGGAGTCTTGAAATATGTTGGCCTTGAACACTTTGAAAACTAAAGAGATCTGAGGATTTTGAGAAAGCCTGATCGCCTTTGATGAGTGTTCTTCAGAATTCTTTGAGACAGAAGATTTTTGAGAGAGTCTCTGTAATCTGTATTGTGTGTGCTCTATTTCCTGTTATTCTTAGAGATTCAAAAAAGATTCTCTGTCAAGGATAGCCGTTGCTCTGCATTGATTGCATCCTTAATTGCATAATCTCTTTTTGAGGAAAGTCCACAGAATTATTCCTTGAAAAGTCCCTTGAAACTTGGACCAGAATTGAATGAAAACGACTAGCAAATCTCTGAATTAATTGCAGAATAACTCCTAACTGATTTGAATTTGAATTCTGGAAGTTATCTGAAATCGTCGAACTGAGCTCTGCTATCGTCGAGCTGAGCTCAGCGATCTGAAAACACACAGCAGCAAGAAAAACGTCGATCTGAGCTCAAAGATCGTCGAACTGAGCTCAGAGATAAAGATCTAATGTAGAGTCAAAATCGTCGACCTGAGCTCACCGATCGTCGAATGGAGTTCGACGATATTATGAAGCTGAGCTCCGCGATCGTCGAATGGAGTTCGACGATCTGTCGAAGTTGAGCTAGACGATCGTCGACCGGAGTTCGACGAATCGTCGTGCTGAGCTCGATGATCAGACTTAGTCTCCAGACAGAAAAACTTGGTCTTCAGGGCAGCTTCCAAACCTAGACTTCTAACCCTTAGACTCAATTCTAATTGACCTATTAAGCTATACAGAAGGTCAAGCAAAGGTTCCTAGAGACATAGTGATCCTGACCCAAATTAGTAATAGGGTGTTCCAACACAGGCATTGGCACGCACGGCCACACGCCCCGTGCTCTCAGGGCACATTCTCGGTGATCACAGTCTAAGTCTGCCGACTCACCACCATCCCAGGGATGGCAATCTCTCGTGAGCATTTGGTCTTTATGGCCACTGCCTAAGACCCTCCATCTATGCCAACGGTAAGTGTCAAGTAACTTTAGGTCTCTTTAACTGAACGACATAGAGCGGGTACGGTTCCGCCTGACCCGTTGCTCACACCGCAACGTTAATTTAAAACATATGCGCGGGTCAAACTTTCCCGAGTCCCAAATCGTTTACACACAACACATAACCCAGTTATGGTCAAATTGGCTCCCATGCCACCAAGTTGGCAAGATCTCGCATCCGCCCAGTTTTTTGGGTGCACCTTAGGGTTAATCCCTAAGGCTCCCTATTGCAATCTACCACGTAGACAACCTGAAAAACAAAACATTCGCACGGAGTCTTCTCCGGCATTTATGCAATGCAACATCACCGATCTAGACCAACATGTCCTGGTTGGCTTCACACATCATGCCTATGTCCGTTCTTGCTTACGGACTCTAAACAACAGGTACTTTACATATCTACCCGAAGGAATGCCTCCAACTCACCGCAAACTCGCGAGAGCGGGCTTCCTAGGCAAAGAAGGAGAGCTTCACATGCTAAAGAAGAGAATCGTTACCCTAGTATTCTTCCTTGGCGCCATGGAAATATAAGCGGATGAAAAGCACCGCACTCTCTTTGCCTCCGTAGATCCGAAGTCGGTTCGCAATTTGGAGCTCCGAAGCTCCTCCAAAGACCGGATCTAAGCTTCTTCTTCCACCTTTGCTCTCCTCTCTCTCTATACATTAGAAAGAGAACCTCTCAAGTGAAATGAGGGTTTCAAGGGTCCAATACCATGTATATCCAAGCACTAACAGCCCCCAGCCGACGGATCCCGGATTAAAGAAATGAACGACCACGATCCAGATCTAAAATGCAGAATCTGGGCCGAACACGGCCTGTGACACGCCCGTGTCTAGGGCCGTGTCCCTCATTCGCCGTCAAAATCGACTCGTCTCGAAAAACACATAGGCATCCGACACGCCCGTGTTTGATCTGACATGCTCGTGTTCCAACTGACACGGCTGTGTGGTTGGTCGTGTACCCCCATCGACACAGCCCCGAAAACAACCCGAGACTCACATGGGTCTTGGACACGCCCGTATCCAATTTGACGCTCCCGTGTCAAACCCGAACATGCCTGGGCTCTAAGGTCGTGTACACTGTCTCGACACTTCGTCGAGCGAAGTTCGTCGACCACACGACACGGCCTTGGACACGCCCATGTCCTAGGTCGTGTCCCCTGTCTCGACATATCGTCGAGCGAAAATGTCGACCCCGGGCCGATCGTCGACACGAGCTCGACACGCCCTGAGACACGCCCGTGTCCTAGGCCGTGTTCCCTGCTCGACGATCTTTGACTCCAAATTCGTCGACCTCGCGGCCAAAACGTCGACTCGAACCTGACACGCCCTGGGACATGCCTGTGTCCCAGGCCGTGTGCCCCCTGCCAAATACCATATTTGGCTCAAAATGCCTCCCGTCGCTCTTTTGAGTCTCGGGGCGTTACAACCTGCATAAGGACAGCCCACCCAACGGTGGCAATCAAGGCAACGGACAGCATTCAGGTGACCAATTTATAACGACCCTACCCCTTTCCCAGGGTAGTGGTATTCCTTCCCTGCAGTCATAGCAATTCATATGCAGATATATAGATCTCACACATTGTGCTCTCACGCACAAACATTCTATCACAACCGTCAGCTACGCTGCCCGACGATCTGTGCACTCAGGGCACATTCTTGGTGTACCGTCGAACTAGGGTCCCACCACCATTCCAGGTCCAACACCAGACGGTAAAATTGAGCATTTAGTCTTTCCGGCGCGCAGGCCTAAGACTCTCTTCATGCGCTCCAACTGACCGCACTTTCAGGTCTTCGAGTCGGACGGACATAATGCAGGTATGGATCAACCACCCCCCGTTGCTCAAGTCGCCTTTCCATCACCAAATACCAACGTACTCGCGGCTAAATAAAAGGCGCGGGTCGGTAACACCTTTCCTGTTTGGCACGAGGCCTTTTTAAGAGCTCATCAAGCTCACAATAGCCACACTGTCCACCAAGGACTGGCTTCACAATAGCCACAATGTCCACCACGGACTGGCTTCACAATCAACAAGGGGAATTCATGCTAGCATCCTTCATGATCGCTTAGCGGGTTCCGCAGAACTCACTTTCTGCACCCAAGTCCGCCCAAACCCTACAGCATCCTGCAGTGCCAGAAACACTAGTATTTTAATGCTTAAAACACGCACACTTGCGGGTATTTTCCTGTTCTTCCGCACCAGTACTTTCTGCTACTATCCTTCACAGGAACAACCCATCAAGCATCATAAGGGTCTTTTCCTAGACTACCACTCCAGTACTTCCTACTACTGCCCTTCACAGGTCCAACCCATCGACTCCATAAACTATACGTTTCATCGCGGAGTCTTCTCCAGTGTGTAAATGCAACATCACCAATCCAGACCAACATGTCTAGATGGGCTTCACACAGCATGCCTATTCCGTAATCCATTTTCGGATCTATATGCCAAATTATTGGGGATTCCATGAATCAACCCAAGGAAATCCCTTAGCAATCCACCCTCTGCTGGGGGAAATCCATGCACATGCCAAAAAGGAAGGACTTCACATGTCCAAGAAGGAAGATCATTACCCTTGACGACCACTTTGGAGCCATGGAATTTTAGCGGGCTGGAAAGCACCGCAGTGGCCTTTCCTCCACAACGCTGGCCTAAAATCTCGAATCGAAACTCTGCAGCTCCACCGGTGGTAGGCTCCCCTTTCTCCTCCTCCTCTTGCTCTCCCTTTTCTCTAGCTTGTAGAAAGAGAATGGCCAAGTCAAAATGGGGATTCTCCTCTCCATCCATGACTATGAACCAGAAGGGAGAAGCCTGGGCCATCAGATCCCAGCTGAATAAAATGGACAACCATAATTTTTCCTGAAAACTCAATATTTTGCCTGACACGGCCATGTGACACGCCCATGTCACAGGCCATGTATCTTAAGTGGCACACAACCGACTCATCCAGAATAGTACACGACCATTTTACACGCCCGTGTCACAGGCCGTGTGACCTGACATGCCTTCAGATACGCCTGTGTATGTGGCAGTGTATCTCAAGTGGTACTCAACCATCCCAACCCGTGCAAGACACGGCCATGTGACATGCCCATGTCACAGCCCGTATTCCTAGAGACACACCCGTGTCCTTCCCGTGCTCACCAGGCCTCACTGCCCAGGCCAAATTCAGAAAAGGACACGACCATGTGACACGCCCGTGTCACAGGCCGTGTGCCCTTACACAGCTACAGACACGCCACCAGCGTGCATTTCGTAGACCGTAGTTCGTCGACCAGAGGGGTACATGCCCTCTAACATGCCCTTATTGTAACGCCCTGAAACTCAAAGGAGCAAAAGGGGGACGTTTTGGGCCAGTTTGGGTTCTGGCTGCAGGCACACGGCCTGGGACACGGGCGTGTCCCAGGGCGTGTCAAGCCTGTGTCGACACTCAGTCGGGAAGTCGACACTTTGGTCTCGACATTGTGTCGAGACTGGTCACACGGCCTACGACACGGGCGTGTCGCAGGGCGTGTCGACCCGTGTCGACACTTAGCCGTGAAGTCGATACTCTGCATTCGACGAAGTGTCGAGACATGGCACACGGCCTGCGACACGGGCGTGTCGACCCGTGTCGACACTTGTCCCGGGAAGTCGACACTTTGGTGTCGAAAATGTGTCGAGACAAGGCACACGGCCTAGGACACGGGCGTGTCCAAGGCCGTGTCATCAGGTCGACGATCTTCGCTCGACGAAGTGTCAAGTGTCGAGACCGTGTACACGGCCTGGGGTCCAGGCGTGTTGAGGTGACACGGGTAAGGACACGGGCGTGTCCTAGAACCCGTGCAGTGCTCGGGTTGATTTTGGGGAAAAATGATGGGGTACACGGCCGGCCACACGGCCGTGTCAGGTGGAACACGGGCGTGTCAGCTCGAACACGGGCGTGTTCGATACCCGTGTGAGGTTTCAGGTGATTCGATTTTGACGGCGAATGAGGCACACGGCCCTGGACACGGGCTTGTGTCAGGCCGTGTTCGGTCCAGATTGGGCATTTCAGTCCCGAATCAAAGCCGTTCGTTTCCTTATTTTGAGATCCAACGGCTGGGGGTTATTCCTGAAGGGATATACCCGGGATTGGACTTAGAAACCCTCACTTTTTCTTAAGTGTTATCTTTCTAAAGATTTAAAGAGAGAGGAGAGCCAAGGGAGGAAGAAGGAGCTAGATCTCGCCATTGGAGGAGCTTCGAAGCTCCGAATCGCAAGCCGACTCCGGATCCATGGAGGCAAAGCTAGTGCGGTGCTTTTCATCCGATTACTTTTCAATGGCGCCAAAGAGGTACGCTAGGGTAACGGTCCTCATCTTGAGCATGAGTAGCTCTCTTTCTTTGCATAGGAAGCCCACTCTCGCGAGTTTGCGGAGAGTTGGAGGCGTTCCTTCGAGTAGATATGTGAAGTTCCCGTTGTTTAGAGTCCGTAAGCGAGAACGGACATAGGCATGATGTGTGAAGCCTACCCGGACATGTTGGTCTGGATCGGTGATGTTGCATTGCATAAATGCCGGAGAAGACTCCGTGCTATGGTTTGTTTTTCGGGTTTTCTACGCGGTAGATTGCAGCAGGGAGCCTTGGGGACTAACCCAAAGGTGCACCCGGAAAACTGGGCGGATACGAGATCTTGCCAACATGGAGGCCTGAGTGCCAACTTGAACATAACCGAGTTATGTGAAATTGTGTGACGAAAATGGGACTCGGGAGAAGTTTGACCTGCGCAAATGTCTTAAATTGTCGTTACGACGTGAGCACGGGTTAGATGGAACCGTACCCATATCTATGTCGTTCGGGTTAAAGAGACCTAAGATTACGTGGCACTTGCCATTGGCATAGATGAGAGTCTTCGGCGGTCAATGGCTTAAATTGACGTGACCCATGCCGGGAAGACATATTGCTCATATGTTTGGCCGTCAAAGTGGTGGTGGTGGGTCCGGAATGTCCATGGCTTTAACTGACGTGACATCGACCGGTTCACCAAGAATGTGCCCTGAGTGCACAGGGTGTGTGGCCATGTGAGCCTACGCCTGTGATGTAATGAATACTATTATATTGCTCGCTTGTGCTAATAAAACTGCAGGGAAGGAGCATTGCCGCCCCGAGTTGGGGGCGGGATCGTTATAATTTTGTCAGCATTGCTGACCGTTGCCTTTTTGTTTGCCACCGCGCGGTGGTTATGTTGCTTGCAGGTGCTGCTGGACCATGCGGTCAATAGCGGGCTAAAGCCCAAATGCGAAGCCGGCCCTTGAAGGCCTATTTGGAAGTGTTTACTGCTTTATTCATGTGTGACCGGCCTGCGTGCCGTGGTTTGTAAAACATGTAATATGAAGTGAAACATTTTGTAAGGCCTTAAGGCTTATTTTGGGTATTTTGTATAACATTCCTAATTTGTATTAGTGGACATTCATGCTCTAATGCTGGGCTCTTTCTTGCAACTTTTATAAACTGCTTCTGCTAGAATGCTTTGTGTAGGACGTTGAGATTGGTTGGATGGTTTCCATAAGTAACCACCCGGTCTGTCTGTGGCATACGACGTCGGGCCCTGGCCGGACCTACTGCTATATGCTATGTGACGGATAGGGGGTGTTACAAATTGGTATCAGACTACTGGTTTTGGTCGGGCTTAAGATAATTCGTGGGCGAATTCTTTTTAAGGGGTGGTGAGCACCTTGTGTGCGTCATCGTAATAATAGTAAAAAGAACCCATGAATGTCCACTTAGGAATGAAAATACTCGTGTTTGAGGAACCTGCGTGTTCCTATAATTGCTGTTTGCAATTTTATTTGGTCGCTTAACGGTGTTTTGTACCACTATAGGTGAGCGGAAGTGGTGCTGGATAGCCAGAATGTCCGGTTTCTGAGGAGTATAGTGCACCCGGTGAGGTGTTTGAGCCTCCTCTTTCGTATGAAACCGTTAGAAGGATCGTATAAGCGGTGTTCGCTGTGACGGGTGCACAGCTTGGAGGAAATGTACAACCCTGCGGCCCTGTTGTGGCTTCAACGCCGGTGGGCGTGATGCAGCAGATGACCTTTGGTAGACCATTGGGGCAGCAGCTGAATATGCATTTAGTGTATGGAGCGCACACAGTTGAGGAATATTTGCAAGCATTTCTTCTGATAAGTTGCTACCCCTGCTTCGAGTTGGATAATGAACAAGCTACAGTCGATAGATTTTATAATGGCCTGCGTGCCGAGTTACGAGTTCTACTGCTAGGACCAAAGTTATTGGGATTCCGAGCCTTGGTGGAATCAGCTAGATCTTTGGAGGCAGATTTGAGGAAGACCCTCCCGATGCCAGCGACCATGGTATCGAACTATTCAAACCCCATAAGAGCTGCATCCGGCAGAATGCTGGAGAAAGGGGCTATGAAATCGACTAGTAAAGCTACTTACACTTGTCATACTTGTGGAAAGAAAGGGAACTTTGCCCGAGACTGTTGGAATGGTGCTCGGAATGGTAAGAAAGCTATGTCAGGAGCAGTCAAGGATGTTAGTGCAAAGGAAACGGCATTCAAAGTGCCGAGCACCTCAAAGTCTGTATATCGAAAATGGTATAAGAAACATAGGACTTCGGGTCCAGCTCCTTCTGGTGCTTCTGGGGCGACTACGGGTCAGACCCCGGGCACATGTTTCAACTGTGGGGAGCCGGGGCATTATGCTCGTGAGTGCCTAAAGCCCTGGAGGAAGCACGCCGTCGTGACGACAGGTATGGTTTAAAGATAGTTTTTCCTTAAACACTTGTCGCCCTTGTGCATGTTAGCTTAGAACTATTTGTGCTAAGCTTTGTTGCGACTTTGCTTTATCTGCGAGAGCACCGTTCGTTTAGGGAGCTTCGCATTCCTTTATTAGGAATTATATTGTGCGTCGGAGTACCTCCTTCGATGGTAAAAGACAAATTGGATGCGTTATAGTCCAATGGTGCTCATTGTGCGCGGGTAGAAGTTGTTGTGCTTAGTTTTGGATTGGGAATCAGGAGTTCGATTTGCAAGCGTCATTACTTCCGTTGGTGGAGTTCGACGTTATATTTGGTATGGACTGGCTCTCGGAGCAGCAAGCCAATATAGATGCGGTAGCAAGGAAGTGAAGCTGGGATCAAGTCGTGAGATGACCTTTACGGGCTCGAAGAGGTCGAGCAAGACGTTGGCGTCTGCTCTTCAGGTGGTGAAGGCGGTTCGTGCCGGAGCAGAACTGTTCTTTACACTAGTGGAGGTTGCAAAGCCGAAGCCCACATTGGATTGTATTTCAGTGGTATCGGAATACCCTGATGTGTTCCCTAGAGATCTTCCTGGAGCCCCGCCTCGACAGGAGATAGATTTCATGTTTGAGCTAGTACCAGGTGCAAAGCCTGTGTCACGATCTCCTTATCGGCTAGCGCCTAAGGAAATGGCGGATCTGAAGGTGCAACTTCTAAAAGTTGTTGGAGCAAGGGTATGTGCGTCAAAGTCCTTCGCCTTGGAGCGCACCGACCCTCTTTAGTAAGAAGAAGGACGGAAGCTTGAGGCTATGTATTAATTATCGGGAGCTCGACAAGTTGACGGCAAAGAACAAGTACCCAATCCCAAGGATCGATGATCTTTGTGATCAGTTGGTCGGGCCAACGGCGTACTCTAAAGTAGTTAAGGGAGAGTGATATCCCTAAGATAACGTTCAGTACAGGATACGGATGCTACGAGTTTAGGGTCATGCCGTTTGGGCTGACTAATGCGCCGTCAGTGTTCATGGATTCGATGAACAGGACCTTCCGGGAGTACTTAGACCATTTTGTGATCGTCTTCGCCGACGATATTCTGGGGTACTCGCAGAGTAAGGAAGATCACTTCAAGCATCTTCTTTTGGTTTTGGAGACGCTAAGGAGGAATCAGTTTTATGCCAAGTTCTCGACGTGCGAGTTTTCGTCATCCTCAGTGGCGTCCTCGGTCTTATAGTGAGTGGGGAAGGTATTGCAGTGGATCCGATGAAGATTGTTGCGATGCGGGAGTAGCCTGAGCTTTATACGGTAGCGGAAGTCTGGAGTTTCCTGGGGCTTGCCGGCTAATACAGGCACTTCGTAGAGAACTTCTCGCGGATAGCGTTACCCCTCACTACTTTGACGAGGAAGGAGCAGAAGTTCTTTTGGACGCCGGAGTGCGCGCGAACTTTTGAGGAGTTATAATGCCGGTTGACCACGGCGCCAGGGCTGACTTCGCCGAGTGGGACCGAAGGCTATGAGATTTAATAGCGAATGGCGCAAGACAGCCAAAAGTGCACGAGAGGAACTATCCGGTCCATGACTTGTTGTTAGTGGCCGTGAGTTTTAGACTTGAAGCTGTGGAGGCATTATTTGTCCGATATGACGATGGATATCTACGCCGATCACAAGAGCGTGAAGTGTCTGATTGGTCAGAAGGATCTAAATTTGCGGCAGCATAGGTGGATGGAGTTCTTGGGAGACTATACATTCAAGATCCACTATGCGCCTGATAAAGGAATGCGGTTGCTGACGCGGTGAGTCGCCGAGCCCCAGCTCAAGCCAATTGGCTATCGGTGCATGATGAGCGGTTGGTGCGAGAGTTGGAGGCGTTGGAGATTGTTTGTGTGGACAAGCAATCAAGTGCTTAAGCAGTTCTGAATTATACTGAAGTCCAATAAGACCTGGCTGATCGTATTCGGCAGGCTTAGGATATGGATGCTCATATGAAGCAGTTCGTGGTAGAGGCTCTAGATGGGTTAAATTCCCAATTCGTTGTGGAGGACGGATTGCTTTGGAAAGACGGTCATCTGTGCGTCCCAAGTGTACAACCCCGTGTCCGGCGAGCGGGTCCCGCCAGGGAGGTCGAGCAGATCTCGCCCCGCGACCCGCATCTGAGCGACAAACGGGTATACAGCAGGAGGGCCGGCCCGCTCCCGCCCATTCCAAGCGAGCGAGCCGGCGAGGCGAGCGAGCGGGACGAGCGGAGAATCACTGACCACAGCGGATGGATCTGGCGACCCACGACCTGGCCGCCGGTCCGCCCCGGCAGAAGAAAGGCGGGTCGCGACGGTCCGGCTCGCGCTCGCCCAGGGAGCATAAGCGGGCAGCTGGAGCCAGGCCGTGCTCGCCCCCCGACGGATGAGGGTTGGAGGAGGGCTGACTACCGAGGGGTGCGAATAGCCCCTCAGAACAGCGGAGCCATGCTGTTGGCAGACCAGGTTGGACTGCGCATAGCCTCTCAGAACAGCGGAGTTTGGCTGTTGGCAGACCTAGCTAAGGGTCTTTTGGTATTTTCAGGTCAGTTATTTTGGTTATTGGCAGTTCAAATTCCGAAAAACTATAAATAAGACCCAAGGGGTACCTCAGAGGACACGCTTTCAGTGCCTCCTTACTCTCGTTTCCAAGTGTTCTCTGAGAGTACCTTAGCTCGGCTTCTGGCTAAGGAGGGAAAGCGCTCAGAGATCTTCCGGGTTTGTGGTGGGACCTCCCTGACCACCCCTTCCCCAAGGGTCGAACTCCACAAGAGGCCGGATTCCGATTTCAACATCTTGGTGCGGTGAGCGTGGAGAGTGGCCAGTGCAGAAAAGCTTCAGCGAGCTCAATGACGGGAGGACAAGGATCTGACAGGCAGGACTCGCCGCCCCCTCCGCCTCTCGCAACGGTGGGAATGTTTGAAGACTTCAGGAACGAGGTGCTGGGCCTCGTCAAGATCGCACTCGGCGTGCGGGCCGAGTGCTCTATTCCGGCAGCCCAGATCGCGGCCGCCCCCTCTTTGGGCGAGGACGCCCCTGGCCGGCGAGCTGGAAAGGAAGTGGCCGAGGAAGGCCGAGGGGGCGAGCTCTCAGGGCGCGAGCTTTTCCCGGGCTCGGTGAGCCGAGGCAGATTCGGCGAGCTGGGCCCGCGAGATTCGCTGGCTCGCCCAGTGGGGGGATGCAGTCCTTTCAGCAAGCTGGTTTCCTCAGCACCAGTACCAGAAGGGTTCAGGGAGCCCGAGATGTCCTACTACACCGGGAAGGGAGACCCGGTTCAGCACGTCCAATGGTTCGAAGACGTGGTCTCCATCCGTCAGATGTCGGATGGATTCAAGTGCCATCTCTTCGCCATCACCCTCCGAGAGAAGGCAAGGGAGTGGTTCCACCAGCTCCCGGCCAGCTCCATCTACTGTTTTGAGGACCTGCGCCGAGGATTCATGCTGAGGTTCACTACTTCGAAGAAGAGGAAGAAGGAGTCTGAGTCCTTGTTCCACATTAAGCAAGGAGTGAACGAGACATTGGGGAGCTATGTGGATCGATTCCAGGAGGAGGTTACCCAGGTCCAGGAGATGCCGGGCCATAGTCTGATGATGCCTTTCACCCTAGGCCTGCAGCAGGTGTTCTTCCGAATGGAGCTGAAGAGAGTTCCCCCTCTATCCTACGAGGAGTTGATGGAGAGGGCGGCGAGAGAGGTCGACGGGGAGGCGTCGAATCCGGAATTTGCAAGGAAGCTGGCCAGGTGGGCGACGGAGGAGGAAAAGGAGTCGAAGGGAGGAAGAGGACAGGAAGAGAGAAGAGGGGAGCCTAGGTAGAGGGAGCAGAGGCAGCTCCAGTGGCAGCAGCAGCCGAGGTGGGGGCACCAGGAGCCCGACCGTCGGCTGGGATGGAGGCCTGAAGGGCAGGGGCAAGGGCCACAGAGAGGATACTTCGGAAGGGGTCACTACCAGGGGAGGCAAGACCAGTTCCACCCGCCGGGCTGGAGGCAAGGTCAGAGGCCCCGGCTCCCCGATCAGGAGGAGGCCATGGCCATAGCTTTGGGAGCAAGGAGGGGGATCATGAGGAGGAGAAGAAGGGAGTTCAGGGTGGAGCTGCCCTATTGCGACTTCCATCAGGAAGAGGGGCACGCAACAGCCACGTGCCCGGAGTTCTTGGAGATGAGAGGGAACAGGGAGCGGTTGTAGCAGCAGCTGGAGGCTCTGCAAGAAGTGATAATCGAGGAGGTTCTGCCTCGGGCGGAGGAGGATCGTTGCGAGGACCGGGTTGATGTCGGGACCCGAGGAGGGATCGGGGTGATCCACGGGGGAGTGGGGATCGAGGTTTCCCGCAAGGCGAGCCTCCACACCATGTACCGGCGGAGCGTCGCCTCTACGTCCCAAACCCCGCCGCCGGAGGAGAGGATCACCTTCTCCAGAAGTGATATGCCAGACCACGAGGACCCGTTCTGTGATGCGCTGGTCATCAAGGCCGCCATCAAGAATTTCATTGTCTCTCGGATCCTCGTGGACAATGGGAGCTCCGTCAACGTCGTCTTCAAAAAGGCATTTGATGCGATGAAGGTGGAGGCTAAGAGGGTGTTGGCCTCGGACGGGCCCTTGTTCGGGTTCTCGGGAGAGAGGAAGGAAGTAGAGGGAGGAGTTGGCCTCCATGTCACCCTGGGGGGCAGTCTCGAAAATGCAAGTTCGTCATCGTGGACGCCCCCAGCAGCTACAACGCAATCTTCGGGAGGCCCCTGATCAGCGCCTTCCGCTGTGTCCCCTCATCTTTCCATCAGTGCTTGAAGTTCAACGCTGAGGGGGTGCAAGTCAGGGTTAGGGGGACCCAAAGGTGGCACGGGAGTGCTATGTCACCGCGGTGAACACCATCTCTTGGCAGGAGCGAGTCGAGGAGATGGGGCGGAGGATGGAGAAGGTCGAGCAGGAAGCAGGAGGGGAGAAGCTGGGAGTGAAGGACTGCGTAGAGAAGGCGGCAGGAGGAGATCTGGAGGAGGTGGCCGAAGTAAGGGCCGTGGGAGGAGAGATGGAGGTAGAGGTCCCCGTTCCGGAGGAAGGGGACGCCGAAGGATGCGGGGAGCGGTCCAGGCTGGAGGCGGCAGAAGAAGTGGTGGAGCTGAAGGTGCTCACCCGGGGAGGAAGGATGGGGAAGATCCGCGTTAGCGGAGGGCTGACCCCGGAGGACCAAGGCAGGATGCTGGAGTGCATCCAGAAGAACGTGGACATCTTCCCCTGGAACGCCGCGGAGATGCCGGGGGTTGACGTGGATGTGGCCTGCCACCGCCTCAACTTGGACCCGGGGACACGCCCCGTCCAGCAGAAAAAGAGATCCACGGCAGACAAGCTGGCGGAACCCATCAGGGAGGAGGTGGCGAAGCTTCTCAAGGCTGGCTTCATGTCCGAGATTCAGTACCCCGGCTGGGTCTCCAACGTTGTGATGGTCAAAAAAGGAGACGGTCGCTGGCGGTTGTGTATCGATTTTTCCCTTCTTAATAAAGCTTGTCCTAAGGACTGTTATCCTTTGCCTCGGATCGACGCGCTGGTTGACTCCGCCATCGGATTTTCTATAATGAGTTTTTTAGATGCCTTTTCAGGTTACCATCAGATCAGGATGCACCCCCTGGACATCAAGGATGTCTCATTCATCACAGGGGAAGGCTGCTACTGCTACAAGATGATGCCATTCGGGCTGAAGAATGCTGGGGCCACCTACCAAAAAATGATGGACAGGGTCTTCAAGGAGCAAAGGGGGAGGAACTTGGAGGTGTACGTGGATGACCTCATGATCAAAAGCAGGGATGTGGACTCCCACCTCCGGGACTTGGAAGAGACCTTCGCCACCCTACGCAGATACAAGATGCGGCTGAATCCCCTTAAGTGTGTCTTTGGGGCTAGCCGGGGGAAGTTCCTGGGGCATCTCCTCACCCCCGCGGGGGTCGAGCCGAATCCAGACAAGGTCAAGGCTATCTTGGAGCTAGGGTCCCCGCGGAATGCAAAGGAGGTCCAACGGTTGACAGGGAAGCTAGCAGGGCTGAGTCGCTTCCTTTCTCGGGCAGGGGAGAAGTGCTCCCCCTTCTTCAAAACGCTGAGGGGAGGACAGAGGTTTGAATGGACCAAGGAATGCGAGGAGGCGTTCCAGGCCCTCAAGGCGCAGTTGACACAGGCTCCGCTTCTCCAAGGGCCGAAGGAGGGTGAGGATTTGTTCTTATATCTCGGGGTCGGGGCAGGGGCCTTGAGCTCCGTCTTGGTGCGTGAAGAAGGGAAGAGGCAGCTCCCTATTTATTACATCAGTCGGGTCCTGAGGAAGGCCGAGCTCCGGTATCCGATCTTGGAGAAGCTTGCATTCGCACTAATCATCTCGGCTCGGAGGCTACGACCTTACTTCCAGGCACACTCAATCCGAGTGGTGACCGACCATCCTCTCCGCAACATCTTCGAGGGGGTGGAGCATTCAGGCCAGCTGGCCAAGTGGTCGGTGGAGCTGAGCGAGTTCGATGTCTCCTTCGTTCCGCGGCTCTCGATCAAAGCTAAGGCGATGGCCGACTTCCTGGCCGACTACGTGGTAGAAGTAGCGGAGGAGGAGCTCACCCGCCCGACTCCTTGGAAGGTGAGGGTGGATGGAGCCTCAGGAAGGCATTCTCTTGGAGTAGGAGTGGTTCTGGAAAGCCCTCAAGGGACTCAGATTGAGCAGACGGTGGTGGTGCATTTTCCCATTACCAACAACTAGGCCGAGTATGAAGAAGTGATAGCGGGGCTGCTCCTGGCCAGGGAGTTGGGGTGCTGGATGTGGAGGTCCTAACCGACTCCATGGTGGTGGCTTCCCAGATCAACGAGGAGTTCGAAGCAAGGGAGCCCGCTCTGAAGTTATACTTGGCCAAAGTGAAGGGGGTCATAGGGACCTTCCAGACCTTCTCCATCCGACACGTGCCAAGGGGAGAGAATGAACAGGCCGACCAACTAGCAAAGCATGGCTGATAAGTTGTAAATGTACCTATTTTTGTGTACATTAATTTAGTTATTTTCATTTATTTTTGTCGTTTTTACTTATTTTTATTCAATAAAATGCTCCTATTTTTGTAAATATTATACTAACTTATTTTATTTTATTTTTCAGGAAAAAATGAAAATCTGCCAAAAAATTGACATGTCACGCCCGTGACATATTGGTCACGCCCGTGACCAGGGCGTGACACGTCAAATTCCGTGAAATCAGCAATTTTTGAAGAGCAAAGCCTGACACGCCCGGGGTCACGCCCGTGTCACCCGACACGGGGCGTGACCCAAGCCCGTGTTCACTCCACTCGACGATTTCATCTCGACGATCGTCGAGTGTCGACACCAGCCGACACGCCCAGAGTCACGCCCGTGACCTGGGGCGTGACCTTTCCAGCTAGCCCGACAAGACCTGCCCGAAGACTTTCGGCGCGCATCGCGCCCAGATCCACCTGCCTGTCACGCCCCCTGTCACGCCCGTGACCAAGGGCGTGACCACTGCGAGACCGACACGTGTCCAGCCCGAAGTCCACTTTCCCGTCAAATCGCCGGCCGCCTTCTCAAATAGTACTGTCACGCCCCCTGTCACGCCCGTGACCAAGGGCGTGACCCATGTAAATTTTTTCTATAAATTCAGAGGTTCTGCTCTGGATTCCTGTTCCTTTTTTTGAACCATTTTGTAAGGGGAGGTGCTGCGTAAATGGATTTCCAACCTATGGAATGGGGTTTTCTCTTTCTCTCTCTCTTTTATTTTTGTACTAGCTTTGTAATAGTTTTGTAGACATAATATAAATGTAGTTTTTTTCTCATTTCTATGTTTTGGACTTCATATATGTGCCCACCTTTGCAATCTTATTTATTTTTGTTTTAACTTAGTTTTTGTTCTCTTTGTAATGGGTGTGTGTGTGTATGAGTGTAAATGTTACTTTTATGTTTTCATAATTTCTTTACTTAGATTTGTTTAGATTAGGTTTTTTTATAGCTTTCTATCTCATTGTTATAAACCCGTAAATTAATTTCAAAGTGATTTTCATTTCTTTTAACTTAGCTTTTTCTTTTTAGATATAAAACCTTTTCGTTCTTTCGCTTTATTTTCACTTTTTAATCGTTTTTTTACGGAGTTATAGGAATGATAATATAATCGTTTTAATTGTTTCTAGCATTTTCGTTTTTGCATTTATTTTCAAATCTTTTTCCTTATTTAATTTTTTCGTTCTCTTTTTATGCATTTCTACCGCATTCTAGCGGTAGAAATGTATCCGTTTTAATTTTTTCGATCACTTGCATTTTCATTTTTATTTGCAAAACTTTCTTCCCGTTTAATTTTTATTTCAGCTTTTTATGCATTTCTACCGCATTCTAGCGGTAGAAATGCAGTTGTTTTAATTTTTCGTCAACTTAGTTTTCTTAATTTTTTCGCTCATGTGTGTGTGCGCATTTATTTCCGCCTACTCGTTAAGAGTTAAATGGCGCTTGCTTATTTTACTTTCTGTAGAGTGCGTGAGTTTGTAATTTTTCTTTTTTTCCGCCTACTCACTTGAGTTTTAAATGGCTGGATTTTATTTCGGTAGAGTGTGTGCGTTTTCATTTATGTCGAGAGAGTGTGTGCGTGCGTTGCATTTATTTTGTCCTACTCGGTTGAGTAGGACCCGCATTTATTTTCTCCTACTCATTTGAGTAGGACTTGCGTGTGTGCGTTTTACTGCTTTCATTTCTCCCGCCCACGCATTTGCGTCGGGACTCGCAATTTTCAGCTTTCTTCAGTTCTACTCGTTTGAGTAGGACTTGCAATTTACTGCTTTATTTTACTGCTTTCATTTTATCGCTTTCATTTACTGCTTTCTTTACTGATTTCTTTATTGCTTTCCTCGCATGCGTCCCCATTCCGATGAGTGGCTAACAGTTCTTAGCCCTCGGTATCGAAGAGCATTGGGACAGATAAAATAGCTTAAAATAACTAAAGGTCTAATTTTTCTAATTAATTAAAAGTACTTAAGGTTTGCCCGGGGTTAACGACGCGTAGGACCACATATCGATGTGTGGGCCTATTTCCGTTTTCCATACGCTCGCCGAGAGGCGTGCGTATGGACAGATCACCTCTTGGCAAAAGAGTTCCGCACTAACCCTCGAGAGAGGAGGCGCGCCAACTCTACCGAATTGGGTCCCCCACCCAATAGCGGGGTTCTTAGCGTAATGCGGTCGTTAAGAGGAATCCTTCGTCGGACGAGAGCCCGGTCGAATAGTCTTAGCGTTCAGGTGAGCGATAGCCCTATAGCTAGGTGAGCTCATTTAGTGGAACCTCCACGACCAAGTCTCCGCCTTAATTAATTAGAAATTTAGGAGCTCTTTTTATTTAAAGTCTATTTTAGTTCATTTGTTTTCTCGGTGCCATCGAGCTAAGCTCTTCATCGGCACCACCTTATTGCTTTATTTTCATGCTTTCATTTTCTTTCTGTCATTTTCTGCTTTTTATTATTATATATAAATATCCCGACAAGTATTATCGGTAAAATAATAGTCCCCTCCAGGGAAGAGTAGAAATAATCGAACCAGACCTGAGAACAATACGACCTCGATATTCCACCCCGAATATCCTGTACTACTCACGATAGGTGCACTTGCCTCCTTTCGTTAAAACTCGATCTAAACCGTTTTATATCCAAATAAATAAATACGCGCGCCCCGTTTCTCTTAATAAAATCACTTCACCTTTTCTCATTAAAACCGCCGGGTCGCCGCGTGACCGTAAATAATTTTGGAGTTTTAACCATCAAGTTTTTGGCACCGTTGCCGGGGAAATTTCGGTTCGTTATTTTAAACCCTGGAAATCTATTAATTTTACCTATATATATTTATATATATATATATATATATATATATATATATATATATATATATATATATGGCCAATATAATATAATAATAATAATAATATAATAATAATAACTATATAAAAAAATATATTACAAAATTATAAAACAAAAAAAAAAATTGAAAACTTATAAAACTAAAAAAAAAAATTTTTTTTTTGCAAAACCTTAAAAACTAAAAACAAAATAAAAAAAACAAAAAAAAAAAAAAAAAACAAAAAAAATGAAAAAGGAAAAACTTAAAAATATATTTTCCTTATGAAAAAAAAAACAAACAAAAAATTAATAATTTGATTTTAAAAAAAAACAAACCCAAAAAAAAAACGTAAGTATATATTTTGTTTAATTTAATTTAACTTATTTTATTTTGATTCGGCGCGGTTCTCACTCTTGTGCACGTTAGGGGTGCGCATTTCTATAGCACTCACGTCGCTAAGGGCTTAGCTACCTTCGAGTCGCCCACGCACATTCCCCCCTACCGCCCGCGCTCTTTAGGCCGAATTTATCTTTTTTTGTTTTTTTCTGTTATCTTTTTGCTTTTTCTTCTAAATAATGCAGGGTTTCCACTTGGGCCTCCCGGACTCGTCTTAGGGAAGCTTCTACCCTCTCTGTTTTTGTTTTTTGTACTTCTTTTAATTTGTATATTATCTGTTCCGGATACTTAGATTGCAACTTTGGGGACAATGTTGGGTTTAAGTATGGGGGTGTTTTCCTATTCTGCACTTTTTATATTCGGTACTAAAAAAAAATAATACAAAAAAAAATTGCAAAAATCAAAAAACTTTAAAATTTTTTTTTTATTATTTTAAGAATAAGTAATAAAAAAAAAAAAAAATTCAAAAAAAAAATCATAAAAGTTCAAAAAAAAAAATTCATAAAAAAAAAAAAAAAATTTCTCTTTCCCCCTCTTCTTCTCTTTTTTGTAAAAACTTGCGTCTTGCCTGCCCGCGACGGTCGACTCATCGAACCAACCATTCAAATAAGAGTCTGTTCGCGGGGCCGCAATCGAGTTTTTACTTTGCCTTTTTTTATTAAAATCTCTCTTTCCCCCCTATCTTCTTTAAAAATAACATTTCTTTCTCTCCTCTTTCTTGTAAATAATTTATCCTCAAAACCTAAAAATCAAAAAAAAAAAATTAGAAAAACCCCAAAACCCTAAAAAGATAAAAAATCTAAAAAATCCTAAAAAGATAATAATTAAAACACAAAAAAATGATAAAACTCTAAAAAATCAAAAAAAAAATGTTTTGTTAAATTATGTAACAAAATAATTCGAATACACCATTTCTTAACCCTTTTTGCTTTCCACAAATCTAGTTTCGAGTTAATTTATATGCGAATTTTAGTTATTCTTTGCTTACTATTCGTTTATTAATTAAAGTTCGATAGATTTAAGTGTCTGGGGTTAAGTCTTAAATAATTTTTTATGTCTTATCCTTATAATAGGGAACTTGTTTTTCACCACCACTTCTAATTTTATAAATAGAACCTCGTTTTTTATGTTAGAAATTAACATCCATGGATTTCAATTATTTCTACTTCATGCTTTTAGAAATATCGGAACGTTCATTTTAAAAAGGTTGCTCTCAAAAACTTTTTTATTAAAATCTAGTTTTCTTTTTGAAAAAAAAAATAAACCCACTTCCTTTTTTTTCATGTCTTACTTTGACATGATTACCCCTTTATCCCTTAAAAGATCCTATGTCAATGGGAATAAGATTTCGTTCCGTAAACATAGGCACCCAATAATTTAAAAAGATTATATATGGAGTAAGAGGATAAAATTCATTACTCCTACAAATATACATTGGGTTATTTTTATTTTTATGAAGAAAGAAAAAAAAATTATTATGTGTTAGGAAAATAAGATTTCATTTTCCTAACTATTCAAAAAAAAAATTTGGAGGTTCGAGAAAAAATTACCTCACCTCAATATCCAAGCCTTCTTCATAATCCACCAAACCACTTAGCCTATTTCAATGATTCTAGACTTAATTTAAAATTTTTTTGAGAGCATAATTTTTAAATTGCATTATTTCCTTTAAACTTCTTTTAAGCTAAAGTTTTTTGTATAAATCCAATCCATCTTTGTTAAACTAACAAAAATAAATTTTTGCTTTCTATTTTATTTCTTCTAGAAGTATTTTTGAAACTCTTCCTCTATTCATAACATTTCATAAATTAGGATTTAATTCTTTAACCCCGGATGTTTATTTTGATCTTCCTTTTAATTAAGTCAAGCGGTAGCTAAACTTAGGATCTTTTTTATTCCTTATAAGTTCATCTCCAACTTTTGCTCTGGAATAGCAAAAGCTTAAGTATGAGGGTATTTGATAAGTTGTAAATGTACCTATTTTTGTGTACATTAATTTAGTTATTTTCATTTATTTTTGTCGTTTTTACTTATTTTTATTCAATAAATGCTCCTATTTTTGTAAATATTATACTAACTTATTTTATTTTATTTTTCAGGAAAAAATGAAAATCTGCCAAAAAATTGACATGTCACGCCCGTGACATATTGGTCACGCCCGTGACCAGGGCGTGACACGTCAAATTCCGTGAAATCAGCAATTTTTGAAGAGCAAAGCCTGACACGCCCGGGGTCACGCCCGTGTCACCCGACACGGGGCGTGACCCAAGCCCGTGTTCACTCCACTCGACGATTTCATCTCGACGATCGTCGAGTGTCGACACCAGCCGACACGCCTAGAGTCACGCCCGTGACCTGGGGCGTGACCTTTCCAGCTAGCCCGACAAGACCTGCCCGAAGACTTTCGGCGCGCACCGCGCCCAGATCCACCTGCCTGTCACGCCCCCTGTCACGCCCGTGACCAAGGGCGTGACCACTGCGAGACCGACACGTGTCCAGCCCGAAGTCCACTTTCCCGTCAAATCGCCGGCCGCCTTCTCAAATAGTACTGTCACGCCCCCTATCACGCCCGTGACCAAGGGCGTGACCCATGTAAATTTTTTCTATAAATTCAGAGGTTCTGCTTTGGATTCCTGTTCCTTTTTTTGAACCATTTTGTAAGGGGAGGTGCTGCGTAAATGGATTTCCAACCTATGGAATGGGGTTTTCTCTTTCTCTCTCTCTTTTATTTTTGTACTAGCTTTGTAATAGTTTTGTAGACATAATATAAATGTAGTTTTTTTTCTCATTTCTATGTTTTGGACTTCATATATGTGCCCACCCTTTGCAATCTTATTTATTTTTGTTTTAACTTAGTTTTTGTTCTCTTTGTAATGGGTGTGTGTGTGTATGAGTGTAAATGTTACTTTTATGTTTTCATAATTTCTTTACTTAGATTTGTTTAGATTAGGTTTTTTTATAGCTTTCTATCTCATTGTTATAAACCGTAAAATTTGATTTCAAAGTGATTTTCATTTCTTTTAACTTAGCTTTTTCTTTTTAGGATGTAAAACCTTTTCGTTCTTTTCGCTTTATTTTCACTTTTTAATCGTTTTTACGGAGTTATAGGAATGATAATATAATCGTTTTAATTTTTCTAGCATTTTCGTTTTTGCATTTATTTTCAAATCTTTTTCCTTATTTAATTTTTTCGTTCTCTTTTTATGCATTTCTACCGCATTCTAGCGGTAGAAACGTATCCGTTTTAATTTTTCGATCACTTGCATTTTCATTTTTATTTGCAAAACTTTCTTCCCGTTTAATTTTTATTTCAGCTTTTTATGCATTTCTACCGCATTCTAGCGGTAGAAATGCAGTTGTTTTAATTTTTTGTCAACTTAGTTTTCTTAATTTTTCGCTCATGTGTGTGTGCGCATTTATTCCGCCTACTCGTTAAGAGTTAAATGGCGCTTGCTTATTTTACTTTCTGTAGAGTGCGTGAGTTTGTAATTTTCCTTTTTTTCCCGCCTACTCACTTGAGTTTTAAATGGCTGGATTTTATTTCGGTAGAGTGTGTGCGTTTTCATTTTTGTCGAGAGAGTGTGTGCGTGCGTTGCATTTATTTTGTCCTACTCGGTTGAGTAGGACCCGCATTTATTTTCTCCTACTCATTTGAGTAGGACTTGCGTGTGTGCGTTTTACTGCTTTCATTTCTCCCACCCACGCATTTGCGCCGGGACTCACAATTTTCAGCTTTCTTCAGTTCTATTCGTTTGAGTAGGACTTGCAATTTACTGCTTTATTTTACTGCTTTCATTTTATCGCTTTCATTTACTGCTTTCTTTACTGCTTTCTTTATTGCTTTCCTCGCATGCCGTCCCCATTCCGATGAGTGGCTAACAGTTCTTAGCCCTCGGTATCGAAGAGCATTGGGACAGATAAAATAGCTTAAAATAACTAAAGGTCTAATTTTTCTAATTAATTAAAAGTACTTAAGGTTTGCCCGGAGTTAACGACGCGTAGGACCACATATCGATGTGTGGGCCCTATTTCCGTTTTCCATACGCTCGCCGAGAGGCCGTGCGTATGGACAGATCACCCCTTGGCAAAGAGAGTTCCGCACTAACCCTCGAGAGAGGAGGCGCGCCAACTCTACCGGATTGGGTCCCCCACCCAATAGCGGGGTTCTTAGCGTAATGCGGGCGTTAAGAGGAATCCTTCGTCGGACGAGAGCCCGGTCGAATAGTCTTAGCGTTCAGGTGAGTGATAGCCCTATAGCTAGGTGAGCTCATTTTAGTGGAACCTCCACGGCCAAGTCTCCGCCTTAATTAATTAGAAATTTAGGAGCTCTTTTTATTTAAAGTTTATTTTAGTTCATTTGTTTTTTCGGTGCCATCGAGCTAAGCTCTTCATCGGCACCACCTTATTGCTTTCTTTTCATGCTTTCATTTTCTTTCTGTCATTTTCTGCTTTTTATTATATATATAAATATCCCGACAAGTATTATCGGTAAAATAATAGTCCCCTCCAGGGAGAGTAGAAATAATCGAACCAGACCGAGAACAATACGACCTCGATATTCCACCCGGAATATCCTGTACTACTCACGATAGGTGCACTTGCCTCCTTTCGTTAAAACTCGATCTAAACATTTTATATCCAAATAAATAAATACGCGCGCCCCGTTTTCTTAAATAAAATCACTTCGCCTTTTTCTCATATAAAACCGCCGGGTCGCCGCGTGACCGTAAATAATTTTGGAGTTTTAACCATCAATGGCCCCCGGGTGGGGGGCACCATCACCGACCTGTTCCGCCCCTCCATCGAAGAAGGGGAGCTCATGGAGATCGACCAGCAAGCTTCGTGGATGGATCCAGTAATAATTTTCCTCTCCACGGGAGAATATCCGGAGGGGGTAGACAGGAAGAAGCTGAGGCACAAGTCCGCTTACTACCTCCTTAAGGACGGGCAGCTATACAGGAAGACCCTCTTCGGGATGCTGGCTCGCTGCGTAGCCGAGGATGAGGCGCAGAGGATCTTGGAGGAAGTCCACTCCGGGGAGTGCGGGAGTCATTCCGGGAGTCGGACCCTAGAGGGAAGGATAGTCAGGCAAGGGTATTTCTGGCCCACCCTGGGCCGAGACGCCGCGGAGTTCGCACGGAGATGTCATAAGTGCCAGCTGTTTGCCCCCCTCCAGCTACAGCCGCCCAACAACTCAAGAGTATCACGGCCCCCTGGCCCTTTGCAATCTGGGGAATGGATTTGGTTGGACCGTTTCCCCAAGCCAACGGTCAGAGAAGATTCCTCCTAGTGATGATCGACTACTTCTCGAAGTGGATGGAAGTGAAGGCGTTGGCCAAGGTGACCTTCCAAGTGATCAGGAACTTCGTCTAGGGGGAGATCATCTGTCTCCATGGGTTGCCCCAGGCCATCGTCACCGACAACGGACCCCAGTTTGCCAGTGCCGAGTTCACCAGCTTCTGCGAGCAGCTTGGAATCGACCTCAGGTTAGCCTCGGTCCACCACCCCAGGAGCAACGGGCAGGTGGAGGCCGCGAACAAGATCATCGTCAATCTCCTCAAGAAAAAGGTGGAGAACTTGAGGGGAAGCTGGGTGGAGCAGCTCCCCGCAGTTCTTTGGGCCCTAAGAACCACCCCTAACACGGCTACGGGGGAGACCCCCTTCAAGATCTCTCATGGGTGCGAGGCGGTGCTCCCCATAGAATTTGAAGTCCAAACGGCGCGAGTCGGGGCGGTCAGGGAGGGCCGAGAGGAATGGCGAACCGAGAACGAGGGGGAGCTGAGGCTCTCCCTTGACATGGTGGAAGAATTGAGGGACCTCTCGGCCATCCGACAGGAGGAGGTAAAAAGAAGGATGGCCAAATACTTTGACAAGCATGTCAGGGTCAAGCAATTCGCAGAAGGAGACCTGGTGCTGAAGAAGGTGGACGCGGCAGGGAGGTCAGCGTCTGTAGGGAAGCTCAACCCCAGCTGGGAGGGGCCCTTTATTGTGAAAGAAGCTTTGAAGTCAGGGGGCTATCGGCTCCAAAATGTAGAGGGCGAGACCCTGAGTCTCACCTGGAGTGGAGACGACCTGAAAAGATTTTTTCCCTAAGCACCTGTAAGCAACACGTTGGTTATAATGAAATCCTTCCCCCCCCAGTATTGTCGTAGCCAGCTAGCATAGAGGATTGGAATGTGTTTGGACCCCGAGAAGATCCCGCTGCCAGGCTCCCACCTAGCTGGAAGGGCTGGAAGTCAATCGGTGTCATCCCTAGCCTCGAGAAGATCCCGCTGCCAGGCTCTCACCTAGCTGGCAGGGCCGAAAGTCACTCGTTGGAATGTATTTTGGACCCCGAGAAGATCCCGCTGCCAGGCTCCCACCTAGCTGGCAGGGCCGGAAGTCACTCGGTGTCATCCCTAGCCTCGAGAAGATACCGCTGTCAGGCTCTCACCTAGCTGGCAGGGCCGGAAGTCACTCGATGGAATGTGTTTGGACCCCGAGAAGATCCCGCAGCCAGGCTCCCACCTAGCTGGCAGGGCCGGAAGTCACTCGGTGTCATCCCTAGCCTCGAGAAGATCCCGCTGCCAGGCTCTCACCTAGCTGGCAGGGCCGGAAGTCACTCGATGGAATGTGTTTGGACCCCGAGAAGATCCCGCTGCCAGGCTCCCACCTAGCTGCAAGGGCCGGAAGTCACTCGGTGTCATCCCTAGCCTCGAGAAGATCCCGCTGCCAGGCTCTCACCTAGCTGGCAGGGCTGGAAGTCACTCGATGGAATGTGTTTTGGACCCCGAGAAGATCCGCTGCCAGGCTCCCCACCTAGCTGGCAGCAGGCCGAAGTCACTCGGTGTCATCCCTAGCCTCGAGAAGATCCCGCTGCCAGGCTCTCACCTAGCTGGCAGGGTCGGAAGTCACTCGATGGAATGTGTTTGGACCCCGAAAAGATCCACTGCCAGGCTCCCACCTAGCTGGCAGGGCCGGAAGTCACTCGGTGTCATCCCTAGCCTCGAGAAGATCCCGCTGCCAGGCTCTCACCTAGCTGGCAGGGCCGGAAGTCACTCGATGGAATGTGTTTGGACCTCGAGAAGATCCCGCTGCCAGGCTCCCACCTAGCTGGCAGGGCCGGAAGTCACTCGGTGTCATCCCTAGCCTCGAGAAGATCCCGCTGCTAGGCTCTCACCTAGCTGGTAGGGCCAGAAGTCACTCGATGGAATGTGTTTTGGACCCCGAAAAGATCTCGCTGCCAGGCTCCCACCTAGCTGGCAGGGCCGGAAGTCACTCGGTGTCATCCCTAGCATCGAGAAGATGCCGCTGCCAGGCTCTCACCTAGCTGGCAGGGCCGGAAGTCACTCGATGGAATGTGTTTGGACCCCGAGAAGATTCCGCTGCCAGGCTCCCACCTAGCTGGCAGGGCCGGAAGTCACTCGGTGTCATCCCTAGCCTCGAGAAGATCCCGCTACCAGGCTCTCACCTAGCTGGCAGGGCGGAAGTCACTCGATGGAATGTGTTTGGACCCCGAGAAGATCCCGCTGCCAGGCTCCCACCTAGCTGGCAGGGCCGGAAGTCACTCGGTGTCATCCCTAGCCTCGAGAAGATCTCGCTGCCAGGCTCTCACCTAGCTGGCAGGGCCGGAAGTCACTCGTTGGAATGTATGGATTTGGACCCCGAAAGATCCCGCTGCCAGGCTCCCACCTAGCTGGCAGGGCCGGAAGTCACTCGGTGTCATCCCTAGCCCTCGAGAAGATACCGCTGTCAGGCTCTCACCTAGCTGGCAGGGCCGGAAGTCACTCGATGGATGGAATGTGTTTGGACCCCGAGAAGATCCCGCAGCCAGGCTCCCACATAGCTGGCAGAGCCGGAAGTCACTCGTGTCATCCCTAGCCTCGAGAAGATCCCGCTGCCAGGCTCTCACCTAGCTGGCAGGGCCGAAGTCACTCGATGGAATGTGTTTGGACCCCGAGAATATCCCGCTGCCAGGCTCCCACCTAGCTGGCAGGGCCGGAAGTCACTCGGTGTCATCCCTAGCCTCGAGAAGATCCCGCTGCCAGGCTCTCACCTAGCTGGCAGGGCCGGAAGTCACTCGATGGAATGTGTTTTGGACCCCGAGAAGATCCCGCTGCCAGGCTCCCACCTAGCTGGCAGGGCCGGAAGTCACTCGGTGTCATCCCTAGCCTCGAGAAGATCCCGCTGCCAGGCTCTCACCTAGCTGGCAGGGCCGGAAGTCACTCGATGGAATGTGTTTGGACCCCGAGAAGATCCCACTGCCAGGCTCCCACCTAGCTGGCAGGGCCGGAAGTCACTCGGTGTCATCCCTAGCCTCGAGAAGATCCCGCTGCCAGGCTCTCACCTAGCTGGCAGGGCCGGAAGTCACTCGATGGAATGTGTTTTGGACCCCGAGAAGATCCCGCTGCCAGGCTCCCACCTAGCTGGCAGGGCCGGAAGTCACTCGGTGTCATCCCTAGCCTCGAGAAGATCCCGCTGCTAGGCTCTCACCTAGCTGGCAGGGCCAGAAGTCACTCGATGGAATGTGTTTTGGACCCCGAGAAGATCTCGCTGCCAGGCTCCCACCTAGCTGGCAGGGCCGGAAGTCACTCGGTGTCATCCCTAGCCTCGAGAAGATGCCGCTGCCAGGCTCTCACCTAGATGGCAGGGCCGGAAGTCACTCGATGGAATGTGTTTGGACCCCGAGAAGATCCCGCTGCCAGGCTCCCACCTAGCTGGCAGGGCCAGAAGTCACTCGGTGTCATCCCTAGCCTCGAGAAGATCCCGCTACCAGGCTCTCACCTAGCTAGCAGGGCCGGAAGTCACTCGATGGAATGTGTTTGGACCCCGAGAAGATCCCGCTGCCAGGCTCCCACCTAGCTGGCAGGGCCGGAAGTCACTCGGTGTCATCCCTAGCCTCGAGAAGATCCCGCTGTCAGGCTCTCACCTAGCGGGCAGGGCCGGAAGTCACTCGATGGCAATGAATTGCGACCCAGATCGAATCACGCTGCCGGGCTCCCACCCAGCCGGCCAGGCCCGTAGCTACTCGAATGGCGTTAATAGCAGACTGGAATCACGAAGATAAGCCAAAAAGGGGTCTAACATGGCCACCCAGCCCCGAGAAAGACGGCAGAATGGAGACGGAAACCTGGGCGAGAACCCGCAAGAGATTCGATAACTCAGGCAAACGGAGAGCCAGCTCGCCTCGCTTGGCGGGCGAGCAGCCGCCTCTTCCGGGGCTGGGCCGCAGAGGCAGGACGCGTCGCATGGCGATAGAAAATATATGAACAAGGCGGGCGAGAAAGCATTTTATAAAAGCAATAGTAAATAAGAATCGAGGAGTATAGGCGCAGCCCGCGCATCTCAAAAAAGGTAAACATACATGATAATATGCATCTAAAAAATAAATGTCGAAAAGCAGGGGAGACGCGAGATCCAGGGCGAGAAGTCCTAAATATGATGGAAGGATTTGTCCCCAGGGTCCAGCACGGGAAGAAATAGCGCTGGCACCACGTCCTCCGCCGAGAGTTCCGCCACCTCGCTCTTGAGGAGATCCGCGCGTCGCAGCATTTGCATCGTATACTTCGCGGCGCTGGCGGCGTTCTTTTGCATCAGCACTTCCAAGTCGTAGTCGGAGAAGTGCTCGAGCGGACAGACCCTGTTGACTGGAGGAGGGACAGCGGCGGCGGCCTCCAGCTCGCGTACCCGCGCCTCCAACGCCGACTTGTCCTGTCCGAGGGTGGCGATCTCGACGCCCATCCGACTGGCCGTCGCGGCATCCTGAAAAGAGAAAGGGAAAGTTATAAGGTGGATCCGCGGGAAAGGCGGGTTGTCGAGGGTGAGCACAAACCACCCCGCCCAAGTACTGCGCGAGGGACTCCTCGGCCGCGTCGGCCCGCCTCCTCTGAATGTTCGCGTCTTCCTAAGCGAGCCTTTGGCCCTCCTCCCTCTCGTCCGTCAGCTTCTTCAGGGAGGTGGCGTTCCGCTCCAGCTGAGTGCAGCGCCTCCCTACCATGTGAGCTAGCTCCAGGCCGCGTAGCTGGGCCCGCGCGCTTTCGTGAACCAATACTCGCGTCGCCTCTTTGTCGTAGATGGCGGCGTCTTCTCGCGAGTACAGGCCGAAGGAGAAGTTGTAGGCCTCCCCGCCGATGGTGTCCTGCTCCATCCAACTCGGCAGCAAGGTCGAGATCGCGGCGCGATTTGACTCCTTGTCCCACGACAGGAGCGGGGCGCCGAGTTTGTCCAAATATCTCTCACCGTAGCCGAAGTTGCGGTGACCCCTCGGCACCAGCTCCGCAGCAACTTGAGACCCACCCGGCGGCGCGGAGGTGCCCGCCGCCCTGCCCGGGGAGTCGCTTGTCGAAGCAACCAGCGGGGGCGAAGGGCCCTCGGCCGGAAGGCCCGCGGGGGCCTTGCCTTTCCTTTGGCTCGCAGCGGGTTGCTGACCCGCGGACTTCGCCACCTTCTACGGAGGGGTGGACTGTCCGCCACCCGGCCGCTTCTTGGCCGAGACCGACGGGGGGTCGCGCTGAGCGGCATCCGTAGCCTGAGCTCGGGCGAGAACCCCGGGGGGAATCCGGGCGCTCTCGTAAGGGGGGTGCAGAGGGATGTCGCGCTCGCCTGCCAAGGAGAAAGGGTGAGATAAAGGAAAAAAGGGGGGGTAAGGCAGAACAGCGGCGTGTAGCAAACCTCCCCCTGGCGGGACGGCGGCGAGGTCGCCAAGATGGCGGCGCAGGTACGTAACCTCAAAATTCTTCCCGGCAAAGAACGCGCACAAGTCGGCTTCATGACCGCCTAGGCTGGGCGGCCGGAAGCTCGTCTCGCTAAGCTGCACCGGCGAGAAGGGGACGTTGCCGAAATCCCCTTTGACGAACAGGAACTTCTTGAGCCAATTATGACTCTTATTGACTGTCTCCCGCACCTTGAGGTGGGCGCTGGAGAAGTAGGCGGTCCCGTCCCGATTCGCCCGGAAGGAAAACAGTTTCCGGAAAACGGCGAGGCTGAACTCCACTCGCTCCTCTCGCAGGAAGCAGGCGAACCCCACCACAACGGCTATAGAGTTCGGGGTCATCTGACCTAGGACGACCCTGAAGTATTTCAGCACCTGGCGCACCTCGGGCCACAGGGGGAGTCGCAGGCCCACCTCAAAGTGGGCTAGAGGGATGGCGAGCTCGTCCCCGGATAAGTCGTTGATCTTTTCTCTATCCTCGGGCCGTCTCGCAGAAAAGCCCGGCGGAACGTGGTCGCCGAGAGCATCCAGGTACTCGCGTTCAGAGATGACGGCGTGAGGAAAATCGTGCTCCGAGAAGGTCCAGGCGCACTTACTCCGTCCGTCCAGTCGCCGCCCGCCTCCGCCCATTCCCACCGAATCGCCGCCAAACGCGCGAGATAGAGCCAGAAGGCGAGCGCGAACCGTACTTCGCGGGAAAAAGGAAGCGAGAGGATGTTTGGAATCAGTGAGGGAATAAGATCCGGCAAGGCCTATTTATAGGGAAAGAGAAAGGGCGGGAAACTTCCCGCCAAAAAAGGGGGTGCAGATAGCAAAAATCAGCCCGACGGTTCGACTTCCCCGCGCGCAACCGCACCCCAAAGGCCGATCAGGCGCGGTTCTCGCCCGGCCACGTCCGCGGAAGACCCGAGCGGGCGAGTCTCGGCCCGCACCCGCCCGGGATTCCGCACGAGTCGGGAGGCTCCCGTCTGGCGAGCTCCTCGGCTCGCCCTCGCCCCGATCAGCACGAGGGGAAGAGCGGATCTTTCCCTTGACCCGGCCACAAAGAGCAAGAGCAACAGCATGATAATTTCAATAAACCTCAGCAGTAAAAGGTTAGGCCCATAGGCGGGCAAAAAGATTTGCAAGTTGTTACAAATACAAGATAACGTTGAAATAACAGCAACCCCGCGGTATCCCACAAGCGGGGGGCAGAAGGCAGGATCAGTACTCGACCCACTTCCACCTGTGCCGCCGCCTCGTCCCCGATCGCGGCGGCACGCGAGGGTCGTGGTAATCGCGAACCGCCACCAGTTCCCGCTGAGCCAGGCCGACTTGCTCTATGGCGCTCCTAAGATGCCCCTCGGCTCGCGTTATGTGCACGCCCGGTGAAGTGACATCGTCGTCTTCCACTGCGCGCGGAGGTCCCTCCAAGGCCGCAAGCCGGGCCTCGGTCTCGGCCTTATCTTCATCGACCCTCTTCACGATCTCCTGCAGCAGCAGCGTGTGTTTTTGGAACAGCCGCGTCACCTGCCTCTTCATACCCACCGCATCGGTCGGATCGCCCGGGTAATCAGAGACACTATCCACGTCGGGCGGAGGCGAATACCCTTCGCTCGTCTCAGTTTCAGAGGAGGCCCTGTTGTAGCCTACAAACGGGGCGAGTCAGAAGGAGCGAACGAGAACAAAGCCAACGGTGAGTACGAGCTTACCAGGGGTTGGCACGTCACCTGCGCCGACGGATGGGTGAGAGGAGCCCGGCCGACCCTGAAAGGTTTCACCCTCGAGGGTCTCAAGGGATTTTCCAGTCCGTGGGGAGCCGGCGGCCGAGGGGTTTCCGGAGGTGGGCGGTCCAGACCTGGGGGACTAGCAACCCTCTCAGACGACAAGGGAGGGAGGCGATCCTTTCCCCCGTCCCCCACATCTTCACAAGGAATTGCCTGCAAAACGAAAGATCAGAGGTACAGCGATAAGTCGAAGAAGGTCATATACCCCAGGGACGACCTCAACATCCGCCGCCGAGCTGGAGCCCGGACGGTCGCCCGCCGGACATCGCCTGACAATCTTCCCCTTCGCCGGCCTAAAGAGAGGGCCGGGAGACCCACGTGCTAGCCAGGGAGCGGCCTCGAGGGCCTCCTCTCGAAGTCTTTTTGGTCCGCTGCCGCAAGACGAGCTCGCCACCTCTTCGATGACCGGCATCGAGAAACTAAAGTCTGCCTCAAAGAAAATGAAGGGATTATGGGGAGCCCCCCTAGGATCAACGGGTGTATTTATAGCCGGGCCAGTTGGGCCCCACAAAGCAAAAACCTCACAAAACAATGAGCGGCATCTAGCAATGCATCATTGCTCCCCAAGCAATAAGAGTTTACAACTCATAAGCCTTTATGACCAATGTATCAGCGTTGTCTTTGTCCCTTTGTCCCTTACATCCGGAAATAACTAGAGGCATGGACCGTGTCACCCTCGTAATAGCTCAATCCAAGTTTTCTTGATCCAGGACGGACTTCCAGAGAATGGTGAGTCCAATATCACATATTGACTCAACCAAGCATGGTCATGCATTTCTCAGTCCAGTTCCATCAAGGGGCCCATGGATGCAACTCCTGTCATACAGAAGGACAAATCCCATATCTGCTCACACACAAACACCCAAATGATTCGTAACATGCCCAACAACCACCCTTATCATCAACCTTTCTCAAGGAAGACTTTAGATGGAATCAAAGCACGCTCTTCCTCACTTGATGAATGCTGTGACTTCAGGTCAAAGGATCACAACACCATTGTCAATTGAGACCTACTCGTGACACGATTGGATGACAATCCACAGAGTACTCTCAGGTTGGGTCTGTCCAGTACAACTTGTTCACTAACAAGTACCCACGTGATGACTTGATATCACAATATCATGACCTGTGAGAACCGGTCATCAGTCAACGCACGTGCTAGTCTTCATGTACGATCATCACCCTTAGCTTCTATGATGATACTCGACCAGGGACCTTTAAGAATGAAGCTTCAAGTAGATCACATGCTCTCACATTCAAGTCATGTACTTGAAGTCCCATGGAAACGAACATTCTAAGGGTATCTATTATGTAAACATTTAACTATCACATAGAAAAATACCTAATAAAAGAACTTGTCATTAATTGTAAAAGGAAAAACTAGGTACACAGTTCATCATATGAACAAACAGCCAACAAAATACATATTTACATGCAATCCACAAGATTCTCGCTAGAGTTGATCATTTAGGTATCGTATACCCATCGATCTAGTATGACCATCATGCTTTCTCTGCGCGAGAGGCTTTGTCAACGGATCCGCAATATTTTCCTCAGTCGTCACTCTGCAAATGTTTACATCTCCTCGTTCGACAATCTCACGAATAAGATGAAACCGCCGAAGTATGTGCTTGGAGCGCTGATGAGATCTAGGTTCCTTAGATTGTGCAATTGCACCATTGTTATCACAGTAGAGAACTACGGGACCAACAATGCTAGGAACTACATCAAGCTCGCCGATGAATTTCCTAATCCATACAGCCTCCTTCGCCGCATTAGCTACTGCGATATACTCGGCCTCTGTTGTAGAATCAGCAACTGTCTCTTGCTTGGAACTCTTCCAGCTCACAGCTCCTCCATTCAGGCAAAACACAAAACCTGACTGAGACTTGGAGTCATCTCTATCAGTTTGGAAGCTAGCATCCGTGTAACCACTTACAACGAGCTTTTCCTCTCCACCATACACCAAGAACACATCCTTAGTCCTTCTTAAATACTTCAGGACATTCTTGACTGCAATCCAGTGACACTCACCAGGGTCTGACTGATACCTGCTAGTCATGCTCAAAGCAAAGGAGACATCGGGTCGAGTACATAATATCGCGTACATGATTGATCCAATTGCCGAAGCATATGGAATCAACTTCATGCGGTCCTTATCTTCACAAGATTTTGGACACTGGTCCTTAGAGAGATTCACACCATGAGACATGGGCAAAAATCCTTTCTTGGACTCAAGCATGTTGAACCGCTTCAACACCTTTTCGATGTACGTACTCTGGGTCAAACCCAGCAACTTCTTCGATCTATCTCTATAGATCTTAATACCGAGTATATAAGTCGCTTCACCCAAATCCTTCATTGAAAAGCAGTTCCCTAGGTTGTTCTTAACAACTTTCAGGGCAGGAATGTCATTCCCAATCAACAGTATGTCATCTACATACAATATCAGGAAGACAACAATGCTCCCACTGATTCGCTTGTAAACACAAGGCTCATCTTAATTCTTGATGAAACCAAACTCTTTGATTTTCTCATCAAAACGAAGATTCCAACTTCGAGAGGCCTGTTTCAGTCCATAAATGGACTTATTCAGCTTGCATATTTTAGTGGCTTCATCTGGGGATACAAAACCCTCGGGTTGTGTCATATACACTTCCTCAAGGAGGTTTCCATTAAGGAAATCCGTTTTGACATCCATCTGCCAGATCTCGTAGTCATAATACGTAGCAACAGCAAGAAATATCCTTATGGACTTTACCTTGGCAACAGGGAAAAATGTCTCATCATAGTCAATACCACGAATTTGCTTGAAACCCTTAGCCACCAGTCGCCCTTTGAATGTCTGTACATTCCCATCCATGTCGGTCTTCTTCTTGAAGACCCACTTGCACCCTATGGGTCGTACCCCTTCAGGTGGTTCCACCAAGTTCCAAACTTGGTTTGCATACATGGAGTCCATTTCGGATTTCATAGCCTCAAGCCATTTGTCGGAGTCCGGTCCATTCATAGCCTCTTGGTAGGTTGCTGGTTCATCATCATGATCCATAAGCAACACATTACCTATTTGAGATACGAGAAATCCATATCTCTCTGGCTCAAATCTCGGTCTACCAGATCTACGTAGGACTTGTGTTCCCTGAGCAGGTTCTCTAGCTACAACATCTTGTAGTCCTGTCTCAGAATCCAATTCTGGTTCATTCACTACATGTGGTTCTTGAACTTCTTCAAGCTCTACCTTTTCAGTCTTTCTTGATAAGAGCTCTTTCTCCAAGAAGACACCAGTTCTTGCGACAAACACTTTGCCCTCAGACGGTAGGTAAAAGTAATACCCTTTCGTTTCCTTAGGATATCCCACCAGATAACATTTATCCGATTTGGGTTCCAGCTTGTCAGGCATTTGACGTCTCACGTATGCCTCACAACCCCAAATTTTAATGAACGACACACTAGGACGCTTCCCAGTCCATATCTCATATGGTGTCTTCAGAACCGTTTTCATTGGAGCGCGATTCAATGTCATTGCAGCAGTCTCTAAAGCAAAACCCCAAAAGGAAACAGGCAAGTCTGCATGACTCATCATCGAACGTACCATGTCTAACAGAGTACGATTTCTCCTCTCAGACACATCATTATGTTGTGGTGTTCTAGGTGGAGTGAGCTGTGATACAATACCACACTCTTTCAGATGATCACGGAACTCATGATGTAAGACCCCATTTTTTTTTTAAATAAAAACACAGGGTCTTATGCCCAGAACCGCCGCTTTGCGGTGACACCTTCCCGCCCGGAAGCATCATCACCACAAAACGCAGTTTCTGCCGGCCAATTCGATCGCAGCATAGTAACAAAATTAGAGTAATAACATGCGAAGCAAAACTCTAAGTAAAAGTCCACAGAAATATCACATCAAGTAAAATATCTCCACGATGGGAGAGTCCACAAAACCAAGCACTGTAAATAAGGGCTTATGCCCGATACAACAATTCCTCACCACAAGATCTCTCATGTGGAAATAAAATAAACACTACTAGAGTAAGGGCCTCACGGTCCCAGCTGTCTGAACTCCTGTGCTAGACTGCCCTATCTCCAAGCGTGTCGACCTCTGGGGCTGCTCCTCCAATCTGGGCTCCGCGATCCCCTAAATGATGTGGTTCGAAAACCGTTAGTCTAAAAGACTAAGTCCTATCATCCCCCACCACCTTCCCTCATGGCTCCTAGGCACCGAGCGGAGAGGAAGAAAGGGAGGACTTGAAAGTGGAGATTATATCAAATGCAGGTGACGGTGGACCTAAAACTAGCAATTTATATAGTAACTAAACATATTTGTAAACAAGTAAAGTAACCTTAACTTATATGGGTACATATAAGCAAGGGGTCTTTAGCAAGGCTCCCATCGTATAAAGAGTCCCATACCAATTTATACGTTGGGGTGTCGGTTATTAACAGCAATATATATATGTAAGGAAAATTAACCTTAATTTATAAACTTGCCCACACAAGCTTATAGACCAAGGGGTCGTTTTGCATGGCCTAATGTATAAGTGTCCCATACCACTTATATTTTAGGTGTCAAAGGTTAAATGAATCGCGTATGCTATGACATGCAAGTGGGTATGATGGATCAAGCAAGTGCAACACACACACCCGACTCTGTGCACACAGACCTTTAGTTCCCCCTTTCTGGAGCCTCACCTCCCAGGGTACCTCCGTAGTGGCAGACGGAAGCGGTGGGTTGGGCCTCGCCCACCTCTAAACCAGTATAGCACTACTGGTCAGACCTATCGTACGCCTCAACGCTGGTGCACTAAGCGGACTCCTGCGTACTCTTGCCGGCTGGCGCACCGGACTTCTGTTGGCGAAGTGCTATCACAACACTTGCCGAGTCAACGTATTGGTGTCTGTGCTAAGATCCTCCAATACCGAAGACCCACCACCTTAATTTCATTCCTTTTATGCACATGCAAATTTACGTACCAACACCGAGCCGAAGCTCACCGGGCCATCCTGCCCTCTTACCACAACGACCGAGCCTACTGCTTGATCATCTAGCCAAAACTACTTCCCGTAACCTCGGGTGTGTGAGAGTGAAACCCTAATTATTCTAGTTACTCTTGAAGTTTCATTATTCCTGTGAGTTGCGTTAGCCCAGGACTGCCCAAGGTATTCCCCGTGAAGGGCTCTCGAAGGCACTAGGAACTACGATGGGATTACGCCCAAAGCTCCCTTTCGCAAGGCACTTATTATTATTGGTTACTACACAAATCTCTCAATCCCTTAGGGTTATAATTGAATTCTAACCCAAGTGTATATGACTCCTTCTTTTCAACGAGGATGAGTGATACTTTGTCGATCCCGAACCCCACACAACTCTAACCAACCTCCACTACTCATCTACACTTCTGATGACAAACCCAATTCACCCACCAGACTAATGCCCCATTATTCCAGCTTCCTAAACTCATTGTGCACTTTAATTTGATTTCTGCTGTTTTTACTAATTGCAGACCTCCCTAAGCTAATATGATGTACTCAATAGGTGATACTCTAAATTCTCCTCCAATAACTCTACAAATTTTACCAGAGGTCTATTATGATAAATATAGTCTAAATTCAGAAAATCATATTTTTCCCAATTAATCTACTATTTATTGAATTTTTCTCAAAACTAGGCCATAGTCAATTTGAACATGAACCATAAGATTTTCTCAGGTAATGGCCTCCTAAAATTTTTATTCACTAAATAACAGAGAAATATTATTGGTTGCCAATTTTCATAATTTTCCAGAAAGTTCTTGACCTCTAAAGGATTTATTAAAAATAATTCCTAAGATCAAATATAATGAAGGAAGTGCCACAAATATGTCTCCAATAATTATGTAAAAATTACTAGGGCTTCATAAGTAACTAGAAACATCATGATGAAGGAATTAAAATTTTTTTGACAATTTAAATGTCATTATTAAATTTACCAAAGTTCCATAGAATTAAATAATTAAAGAAGCAACTACTAAATATCATTCTAAAAAAATTTCAAAAAACTTTACAGAGATGTGTACCATGATTACAAGCCCCTTTGCTAAGTTTCATCAGATTTAATCAAGTATATTTTTCTCCAAAAAGTCCTAAGTGAAAATTGTAAAACATGACTTTGTGAATAAAGTACCAAACATATTCATCCAAAATTTATTATAAAATTTCCAGAGATATATATACCCTAAACAACTACTTATTCAAAAACTCAGCCCTTTTCAGAAAGTTTTGGTATTAGAGCTTATGATTTCAAAGCTAGTGCCCTAAACTAGGGTTATAGATTTAAGGGGTTTAAATTCTTCCAAATGCCCTAAAATTTTAACCACAGGACCATAGTAACCCTATGGACATCATTCCCAAGTTTCAAGTCCATCCAAGGTCCTTTGACCCCAAATTCTTCAAACCCTAGAAATTTACCCTAAAGGGCCTACCCTAAAATTCTAGGGCTACCCCAGTCCAAACCACTCCAAACTTCATAAGTGAGTGTAAAAAGTCAAATTATATCAGTGGCCAAAATTTCAGCCTCTGATGAGGGAATTTGGCCACTCAACCATCAAATAGTGGCTTTTGACCAAAATACCCTTATAAGGTCATATATAGGGTGAGTAAATTACCTATCCTAAACATCTCCAAATGAGCTAAAGTTTTAACCCTATACCTATCATGACATCTAAGACCACCCACCAAAATTTGGGGGAGTTTTAAATTAATTAGGTCACATAATTAAATTACTCATGATTTATTAAATTTTTTCTAAAAACTATAGAAAAATATTCTCCAAAATTCTAAATTTTGGACAGGTTCTAGATATGACTAAGACTTTCTCACTGCCCAAATTTCAACTTGTTTGGACAAGGAATGAAGTGTGGGCACCAAACATAATTCCTGTTTAGGCCTAGGTATAGGTCCTACCAAAAAGGGTACCCTGGTCTAACCAGTGGCCCAAAAGGGGCCAAGCAATTTTTGCTACAAACTAGACACCCTAAGCTACAATTTTCATGTTGGGCAGATTTCCATTCAGGGTCCCTAAGTATTTTTAAAAATTAAATATATTAAATACATCTAATGTGACAGAAATGAAATGATATTTATTTAAATCCTAAGGTATCTGATTTGATGCCGCGCGAATCTTGGCGCAGATCGACGGCGCTGGGTTATCGTCCCCGATGAGCCAACGACCAGGATTGCTTCTTCCTGTGCCGACTTCAAGCGTCTGCCGCCGGCCACCCAGTCCCTTCCCGGCCGGCCACCGCCACCATCACCTCCGTTGAGGTGGTGGCTATCGCCAGACGGCGGCACAGCCGCCGGAGGGGCGGATTCCGGCGATCCAACCAATAAAATTTTCGGCCGAAAGCCATGAATTTTGCGAATTGGATCGGCTCAATTGTGCCCGAACCTTGGCCCTAATGAAACCTAAGATCTACCCATGAGAAAAGAGGAGGAGGAGGACCTTGTTGGCGGCCTGGAGACGAGCGGATCTGCGGGTTGACATGGTGGTGGCGCCGCCGATCGGAATTCTGCAATCTCCCAGTAAACTCGCCGGATTTCTTCAGTTAAGGATTGGGAAATTCTTCTCCAAGCTCACTGATGATGTTTAAAACATCAGAGGGGGAGAAGAATGGAAGAAACTGCCATGGCCATCATGGCCATTAAAGGCTTGTTTCGGCCATGATGGTGGAGGCTGTAACAGCCCCTTGACAGCCAGGAAAACGGCTGGAAACTCCTCCCCTTCACTAGAGGAGATGAATGCTGCCATCAATGGGGACCATTGGCCTTTCCTTGGCCAATCTCCTCCTTCAACTCTCTTTCCCCTTTTCTCTCTCCTCCATTAGTATGGAATGAAGCTTTCTCTCTCTTTCCTAGTCACCAAAGCTGACCATGCTGACTCCCCAGCCTATTGGCAGCCCTTTCCACCCATAATATTTCATTATATTGTGGTTAACTTAAAAGGAAAAAGGGGTTGAGCTTGGGTTGACCCCCCCCCTTTGGATTAAGTTGACCAACTCTAAGCTAGAGTTGACTTGGGTCAGTTTCCCCCTTTGCTAGGTTAATAATGTTGTGATGGGGTCATGGAGTCATGGTGAAGCCCTAATGTCCTTCTAAATTATTGTTTTGAATTTTACTATTTGCAGACCATGGTAGCTTTCATCCTCCTACCTAGGCCCACTTGGTCCCCAAGGTCTTCCTAGGGTTGGTCTTGACCTAGCCTTGCCCAAAATCACCCTTAGGGGGGTCTAGTTGAAATTGGGATGTTACACATGACTCAGGTATTCGCCACCTCGATCAGATCGGAGTGCTTTAACCCTTTTACCCACTAGTTTTCTACTTCATTCTTGAACTCTTTGAACTTTTCAAAGGTCTCGGATTTGCACTTCATAAGATACACATATCCGTATCTACTGAAATCATCAGTAAATGTAATAAAGTAGAAATACCCACCTCTAGCCATGGAACTCATGGGTCCGCATACATCACTATGTACAACACCCAAGAGATCCTCAGCCCTCTCAGTATAACCAGTGAAAGGAGCTTTAGTCATCTTGCCTAACAAACAAGATTCGCATCGCTCAAATGATTCATAATCAAATGAGTCCAAAAGTCCATCTCTATGGAGTTTGGATATGCGCTTCTCGTTGATATGACCCAAACGACAATGCCAGAGATACGTAGGGTTCAAGTCATTTGTTCTTAGTCTTTTATTATTTTCTACATTACAGATCAGATGGTCCAAGTTCAAAACATAAAGACCATTAAACAATTGGGCTACAGCATAACAAACATCATTCTTAAATATAGAACAACAATTGTTCTTAATTATAAAAGAAAACCCAATCATGTCCAAACATGAAATAGATATAATGTTTCTAGTTATGGCCGAAACAAAATAACAATTATCAAGTTCTATTACAAGCCCACTGGGCAAAGAAAGACGGTAAACTCCTACGGCTACAGCAGCAACTCTTGCTCCATTGCCGACGCGGAGGTCCACCTCCCCTTTACTCAGCAATCTTCTCCTTCCCAGTTCCTGCACATTTGTACAAATGTGAGAACCACATCCGGTATCCAATACCCAAGATGAAGGAGCAGAAAGGTTTATCTCTATAACGTAAATATTTGAAGCGGAAGTCATACCTCCCCTCAATTTCTGCAGACCTTCAATGTACGAAGGACAGTTCCTCCTCCAATGACCAGCCTTGCCACAGTGGTGGCATTTCCCTTCCTTCACCGTGCTTTTCTTTTTCATCAGTGCTGAAGACTTGGGCTCAAGATATGACTTAGGTCCCACCTTCGTCTTCTTGGAGCCCTTGGCCTTGCCCTTGCCCTTATGCACCATCAGTATGGGGCTGGCAGGCTTGGCCTTCTTCATGTTGATTTCGGTAGTTCTCAACATGCCTAGGAGCTCGGGCAGTGTCTTGTCTATCTCATTCATATTGTAGTTCAAGACAAACTGCTCATAACTGTCCGGCAACGATTGCAGGATCAGATCTGTGGCCAACTCTTGACCAAGAGGAAAACCCAGCCTTTCAAGGTTCTCTATATACCCAATCATCTTGAGTACGTGAGTCCCTACTGAGTCCCGAACTCCCATCTTGCACTGAAACAATGCTTTTGTGATGTCGAACCTCTCTTGACGAGCCTGCCCTTGAAACATTTTCTTGAGATGCTCATCAATCTCCTTGCACCCCATGTTCTCATGTTGCTTCTGAAGCTTAGAGTTCATAGTGGCAAGCATAAGGCATTCGACATCTAAAGCATCGTCAGTATACTTCTTATAAGTATCCTTCTCAGCACGGGAAGAGTTCCCGGTCGGTACCTCGGGGGCTTCTTCTTCCAAGACATAGAGCTTTCGCTCTTGCCTGAGAACAATTCTCAAGTTCCTATACCAGTCCATGTAATTTGTCCCACTGAGCTTATCCTTCTCAAGGATGGCTCTCAGAGACAACGTGGAGTGTGAAACACTTGTCATGGAATTCTACAAGAATTTATGCAGAATAAAATCAGTACCAAAATTTCAAATACAATTTATTTTAATTTGGACTTCAATTAAAATACTCCCACTATTTTATTTGAAATGATAGCCCTCACTAACAATTCGGAGAGTTCATGCGAGCTTCTCTCTTAGTGGACAAGATCCGTATTTCACCAACACTATGAGTCCGCTTTGGCGTTCCTCTCACGATGCGGTTATTTAGGTAGGCAACGCTTGCCCATTGCATCCTCATGCAATTCTTGTATGGTTGGTGAATAACTCCTTATTCGCATCCATCATATGGTGCATGCCAACCCTATGCCTCTAGGCACTCAACTTTTGAGGTCACCTAGTTAAGCTGGACCCGATGTCGACAGTGGGATATCACAATTATCCGCTCGCACCCTTACCAAGATAGATTAATGCACCTTGCTTTGGCAAGCCCACACTTCATCGATCGAGGCAGGAAGAGTGTCATCCATCGGAAGGCATCCGAACACTTAATATTTGATGAAGGGATTTTTCAATTATAGGTTAACAATTAACCATGATCAACATTTGATCAATGTGCACATCCAAAGAAAAATAATTCTTCTAAAACCACATGCATCCCTTATGTGCACATCCTGACACCATCAACATTTGATCGAAGGAAGGGCTAAATCTGAACATTCGGAAACTTCCAAATCCTCAGATTTACATGCATTGGACAAAGGCAAAGACAACTCAACTAAGAGCAGTAGACAAGCTCATCTCTCTATGTTGGATTCAAAAATCCAAAACAAAATCGAGGGATGGTTACTGCTAGGGAGACAACAATTTCTAACAATTAGAAATTCCCACGCAATTCCAGACGTTCTTGGCGGGGAACCAAGACTAAATCTAGACATTTAGAACACTTCTAAATCCCTAGGTTTACACGCACTGGAATAACAAACTTCCAATACAACGATCATGGCCACAACCTGCCTCTGATACCACTGTTGGGTTTCTCTATGGGGATGGCACAACACTTGTGCACGCAGCGGAAGAATAAAACATTAAGAAAACCCAAAACAAATAGGATCGGGCCATGATAGTTGAATCAAGAAGTTAGCAAACAAGTAGGCAAAAATTACCTCGGTGGCGTTGAGTCACAACTCAACGGAGATGCTCCAAAATTTGTCTTCTTCCTAGTGGCGAGTTCTACGTGGAATAATATCCACGTCTCTGCAGAAATCCACACGAGCGGGAGAACACCAATCTTTCCGTCGCATGAAAAATGGGAAGAACGATGACCGCACCTTTCTATTCCACGGACTGCTAGGTCCGCGCCAGGAAGAGCAGCACCAGCGACGATCGCCGGAGATGGGGAGGTCGACGGAGCGAACATGGTGGCGGCGGAACCCTTCCGTCGGCGGCGGGATTCGGGATCGGCGGAACAATCGCGGAATGGCGGAACGCTTCCGTCGATTTCGATCGTCTGCCGAAAGCTAAAGCGTGAAGCCCGAAAACCCTAAGTGTTCTATTTATACTCAAAGTATAAAATAAACTTAGGAAAATCGCTATCCGCAGACCACCCCGAAAATAGGGTACCAGAATCGGTGAGTATCAGTCGGTGAGAATCGGCGAGAATCGGCGAGAATCGATCAGCGAGCATCACCATGGATCGGCGAGAATCAGAGTACAATACTCGACGATTCTCGCCGATCATCGAGCCTCACTTGACGATACACGTCGAATCTCGTCGACCGTCGAGCCGCGGTCGACGATACTTGTCGAATTCGTCGATCGTCGAGGATCAACATATTGATTCTCGACGATTCTCGTCGATCGGCGAGAATCAGAGAGACGATTCTCGTCAATCGGCGGGAATCAGAGAGACGATTCTCGTCGATCGGCGGGAATCAGAGAGACGATTCTCGAGGATTGTTATCGACCCTCGGACGACAAACCTTACCAGCCCTCCAAGGCAACATTTGCCCAAACCCGACGATCCTTTAAGGCAACACTTTGCCCACAACCCCATTCAGGTCGGTGATTGGCAACCTTTACCAACACAGTCAATCATCCAACTTCTCCACATCTCTTATGTGCGACCCTGCAGGCCCATATCGCGTTGGCAGTGAGATTACATGTTTGATCACTTCCAGATCACAATGGTAACTCCAACAGTTTTATCGTCTTAACACTGCACTTGAGAGCTATAACTGCTTATATTTGCTTGCTTGCCTATTTCATGATAAAGTGCACTTTAGGCCCGTTTTCTGTGTGCTTTAGATGTTTCTGCATTTCCATTTGTTTTACTTGTTCTTTCACCGTGTCTTGAGAATGTGGTGTGCACTTTTGGTGGCCTATCTGCCTCTTTTGCTAGTGCATGGGTCGTGTGCGTGCTCTGGAACCGCTCGGGAGACGCCGACGATACAGGAACACTGCGCACGATCACTGGGCTCACTGCGCACGATCACTGATCATGTGCCACTAATCGTGCGCATTACATTCTCCTTTTCCCCAATTCTATCTTGAGGATTGCACGATCACTGGACCTATTGCGCATGACCATTGGTCGTGCACTGGTTATCGTGTGCTCTGTCCTCTTCTTATTCCTATTTCTGCATAGGGTAATCGCACGAGCACTGGCCATTGTGCGCACGACCATTAGTCGTGCGCCACTGCTCGTGCGCTTTTACCTCTTGCTTTTTGCAGTTGTCTTATCCAATCTCACGATCATTGGATTCAGTGGGCATGACCACCGATCGTGCACCACTGATCGTGCGCATATCTGCTGATGTTTCTGTCCAAGTTGCAGGTTTAATTGGAAATTGTGCACAATCATCGACCGACAGTGCGCACGACCACTGGTCGTGCGCCACTGATCGTGCGCTCTGCTTATTCTGCCTTTGTATTTAAGGGCCTGCTCCACGATTTAGGGCAAGGCTGGTCATTTTCTACGATCGGAGAGTGCACGGGAAGTATCGTTCTACTTCTCCAGCTGCTCCATCCACCTCCACCTTCATCGGGAGTCCGTAGCCGGTGATTCTGAAGCTTTCCAAACCCTCCGGTGAAGCTCTCGGCCATTGATGACCTCAACTCCAAGCTTTCCACCAGAGTTGGAGAAGAAGATGACCTAGAGAACGGACTCAAAGGCCTTCGAGGTGACAGCTCGTTGGTACCGGAAGCCTCCTCGGACTGAGCCCGGAAGCAGATTGACAACTCGCTATTCCGGCCACGACCTGTGGTGGACCTTCACCCTCTAGTGGTTTACTCCTCTTCCGCTTCCTTCGTTGTATGGAATGATTTGATATTGTAATGAACTACATTTTCTACTCTATATCTAAGTGGATGTTTGTAGTTTTCAATTGCTTTTGAGTTGTGTGTTGTGAATGCGCCTCGCCCACTGCACATCCACTCCATACCCTTGTTTCACCCGATTTCACTCCGCACAAGAACACTTCCATCCATTAGCTTTCCGTCCACTCGCCCAACCGAAGTTTGGCATCGCGGCTCATACACTCACCTGATGTTGTGAAGCGGTGCCTTCGACCCGCATAGCCTTAATTAGTTTATTAGATCAAGAAACCACAATCGCACAAGCCCCCTTTTTAATCTTTTCTAAATATAACCCTCATAACGATACTCTCTGAACTGTCGCCACTCTATGCTAATTGCATTACTCAAGAGACCGACACTTGGGGAATTATTCCCAAATTTTATTACTTGTGCGACCGGTTGGCTTGCCGATTTCCACGCATCATGTTTTTGGCGCCGTTGTCGGGGAATGCAACTGTAGAGCGACTCAGGATGACTAAAAATTTCGTTATAAGAGTTATTTGTGTCGCTAAAAGTAGTTTTTAGGAGTTGTTTTGTTTTGTTTTGTTTTGATCCCTTTTCTCTTGTGTTGTTATTCCGTCAGTTGGAATTGTTAGTTTTATTCTCAGAATCTATGCAAAGTAGTTGTATCCTTTATATTTGAAATCTCCGCAATGTGGGCCAATTTCAATATTCGTTGACGTCATTGTGGAGACATCTCTCATGCTGGTGATAGATGCCCTCAGAAGTATAGTAGCCAGGAAATTCAGGAGTCTACATATCGTAGACATAAGCCTGTTAGCTACCGACCCACGGAGCCATTGCCACACTACTTCTATTCGGCTTCAGCACCCGTTGCACCGCTAAAGCCGGCTAAGCAGTGCCTTTTTTGTCAAAGCTGGGATCATGCATTGAAGGATTGCACCGCTTACCTAGCTGAGCAAGAAGTGGATGACGAGCCAGATCTTCGGATTGTCTCCACTTCAACTTTGGGCAGCCCCCCTTCCGTATCGGGTTGTGCACCATTGCCATCTCTATGTTATGGAGAAGGCATCCCAGGTATGTGCACCGATACATATGTTTATCCCCATTCCGACACGGATATTTATACTCCTGAAGTGCATACATCACCTAGCATAGAGTCTATTAGTTGTGAAGAGCCAGCGCTCGACGTCCTACCGAGCTCCGTGCCTTCACCTTCTTCTTTGCATAGCATTCCTTCTTTTTCTGACAGTGCTGTTAAGGTTGATTCGCATGTCGAAATTAGCGTTTCCAGCATTCTATTAGATCCAGTCGAGGAGTTCGACTCCGTGGCCGAGGTTGCGACCTCTACACCATGTAAGGATGCCCGATGCGCAGACGAGGCAGATGCAGCTCTAGAATATTCTTGCATCAGCCTAGACAGCTGTGTAGTAGCACCCACAATTCCACCGACGAGGGATGACTCCTAGACCATCCCCAAGATTGAGGTTCCTTTATGTTATTCTTCTAGTTTATTTCTTGACCCTACTCTCATGTCTACTTCCCTGTAGGACCACATCGTGGAATCGGTCCAATCAGTGCAAGGGCCTGTAATGCGGCCTAGGACTTATAGTGATCAGATGCAGGTGGAGTTGGAGCCGACGAGCTTCCTAAGTTACTTTCTGCCCATGCCTGACACACACGACAGGTATACATATACAGGTATTGGGGCTTCGGTTCTATCTCCGTTCCGGTACCCGCTACCGAAATGCAAACATAAACCACTGCCTGAGCATTTCAAGTTTCATACGCTAATCAGTTAGGAAATGCTTAGATTTTGAATAAGTCTTGTTGGGAGACAATAAACCCAACAGTTATCCAGGGTAGTGTTTCTTTTGTTTTAAATATATATATGTATTTTTTGTCTCTATTTTAGGATTGTTGTTAAATTTATCTGTCGAAAGGGTGTGGTAACCCAGCTGCGTGATGAGCTCTCTGTTGCACCACGTGGTCAGCAGTATAAAATTGACTGAAAAAATCGGGCGTGCGAAAAATTTCACTGCGCACGATCACTGGTCATGCGCACTACTTATCATCGCACGACCACTGGTCGTGCGGCGGCCCAGTTTCTTTAAATTTCAGTCGGTCGTCCACTATGCGTGTGCCCTAATCTCTCGCTTGGTCCGCTGCGCGTGTGTTGTTCGTCGCTCCTCCCGTTATGATTCCTCTCTGGTGATCCGGTCCTTTCTCCTCCGGTAGGCTCCCGTAATCTCAAATCTCTCTTCCTCCTTGTGCTGTAATGGAACCTGGATGCCTCCAAGTGGTAAAGGCCCAGCAACACTCCGGTTGTGCTTCGACAACCCCTGCTTAGATCTTGGGGAGAATGGGAACCTTCTCGAAGGCAGACCATACTCATCGCTACAATTCCTTGAAGGACAGACCATTCCTCTCTCATCGGCTTGTTGACTAGAACGAGCTGCGTTTAATTGGGGATGATGGTGCGTTGGTGGAGACCGTGCTCATCCTCTACTCCTTTGATTTTTGGAGCAAGTTGTTCGAGTGTGACGAGCTTGGATATCGGGAACTGACATTGGAGTTCCTTTCCACATTTGATTGGGATACAACGGCAGACAACCGTTATTTTCCCACTTGTTCAGTCCGGATGATGGGAAACGTCTTCACCATCACATTGTCGGAGGTTGCCATTCATGCCAGCATCTATACCGAGGCGGAGGCATCACAGATTAACTTCCCCCAGTTATGCATTGATTTTCCAGAGGGTGTGACCCCGCGAGTCGCTTGGCATTCTATGACCGGAGGGAACGAGGAGTACGTCGCCCGCCGTGCCAAATCGACGAAGATTGTCTCCCCTGCTCTAAGGTATTTGGAGAATTTGCTTAGTCACTCACTCACCGCAAGGGCCATGAGCAAGAATGTGGTGGGGTGGCAGGATTTGATTTCCCTGTTTAGTATGTAGCAGTAGTTCCCCATCCATCTAGGGTACATGCTTGCCTGTTTCTTCCACCACGAAGCCACTTATGGCCTCGCGGGCGGGATCGCGGTGCTTACTACATTACCCGCATCGCTAAATGTTTGGGAGTTTGGATCCAGCTACCTCCGATGTTGCAGGTCACTGCCCCTTCCATGATTTTCAGGGCCAACCTAGTGAGTTGTCATTTTCTGCAAGTGGTTGGGAGAAAAGTTAGCCGGAAGTTTGTCGTCAATATGCCTGGTGATGTGCCTGAGGGTAGAGATGAGGAGGAAGATGAAGGAGAGTCGGGTGAATCTTCTGCTATGGGTAGGCTGAGTGCGGGAGTGCCACTGCATCAGAGTCAGCAGCAACTGAGGCCTCCAGTAAAGCATGAGGGGCAATCTAGCCGCCAGTTTAGCCCAACTCAGGAGTGGGGCATCCCATATTTGTCTGAGCGCCTTGCTGATCTGGAAGCTTCACAATTTTGGATGCAGGACTTTATTTATCAGAAAGCGGTGAGAGGCGGGTTGGACATTCGACCACCACCTACTCGTGTCACTCCGTCGGCGCCTGCTCCTCATCTATCTCCCATCGAGATTCACGACAACGATAGTGAGGGGAGTGAGTGAAGTTCACCAAGGAGCTAGTCTACCACGCCTTCTGTTCTTATTTTTCATGCTTTATTAAATTGTAGAAATTTTTGTACTTTTTTAGCAGGGTTAGACATGAGACAATTATATTTTTGTGGGTGCCTATCTGGGTGCCGAATGTTTTTTTATATATATACTATATGATCTACTAATACAGGTATTTGGTCCACCTTAAGGACGGTAAACAAAACGTCTTCGGGAGACAACCCATGTTGGACCATTTGGTCTTGTGCTGTGTTTTGAGCTCTTTCTATATATATATATATATATATATATATATATGTGTGTGTGTGTGTGTGTGTGTGTGTCCATCTTTTGTTTTGTGTACGTATTTAAATCGCAGGTGTAGGAATTTTTGAGGCGCTACAACTTGGCCGCACTTGGATATCTCATCACACGACCGGTATGCTCAATTTTGAGCATGGGTACTTCTTCCCCTAGCCCTTTATTTTTATTTACATGTTTTACTTTTTCATATTGTCATATTCTAGTCTGGGGGTGGAGTTTCCTGTGATCACTACACAGCACAGTTTATTGCATACTAGTCTGCATTTATTTATTTCATGATCACTAATTGCACACACTGAATCACCCACATGAGTGCGCACTTAACCATGCATGTGGCTCAGGGCAAATGTATTAATTTTGTGTAAACTCTAAAAAGTGGTGCTGACTTAGGATTTTGGGATATAGTAGTTCGAAACTCATGCAGTGCTCCTAATCGTGTACTCATGATTTGCATAGAAATAGTATAGGATTACTTTTTCTTCATGCTCGTAGACTTAAATTTATTCTGCAAAAGTAAATTTTGTTTGTGCTACTTAAAATTATAGAATCTGGAGTAATCGAACTGTAGTGTAGAGATGAGTGTAGCCGTCACTAGACTCGTATTGCTCGAGTCGGGGGGAAGGATCATCTTTTTTGCGGACTGAGAACTTGCCCCAAGCTACTCTCGAAGCATTGGTGCCTGGTTAGTCGAGTGTGAGCATGAGGTACGCCATCATTTTGGCTAGTTTGAGCATTTTTGTACCTAGTCCTAGCAGCTGGCCCTTGCAAGCCAAATTTGCGCCTACCCTCCTTTTGTTTCAGCTCCACCTATATTCACCAAAGCCTAAAAGCCAACCCTTTTGTCGCAACCAAAACCTTGAGCTTGATCGATTTCAAAAATTTGATATGTTGCGATATTTGGTATTCATGTGATGTGGAGATGAATTTATGAATTGCTAATTTTTAGATTTGGGGATTGCTGAATGAAAAAGAAGAAAAATGAAAAAGAAAAAGATGAATAAAAAAGAAAAAAAATTATAAATTATTACAAGGAGAATTGCAATCCCCATCTTGTGTGTTAGTTTTTGGTCGGGATAGGCCGTGTGCATACCCGGTTTTCAAGTCAAGTCTGGGGGTGTGTCACAAATGCATTTCTTTGTGGCTGTTTGGGTTTAGCTCTTGTTCGCTCGCTTTGATTGCGTATAGCCTCCTTGTTTATCATTGACTACCACACCTTAGACTTAGCCCCATTCAAACCTACAAGTCCTGCTGATTCACATTTGAGTTTACTTAGCATCATAGAGAGAGTGTGAAAGGGCAAGATTTTGGTTCCCAACATTGGTGAATTTCTCTGTAGGTGATCACGAGCCCCGGCTTTTGCAATGCTCACCTTAGTGGCCTGTCTACTTTCTCTATACACATGACCGAACGATTCTCCAGAATTCTAATTTTAAGTAGACACAATATTTATTTACCTCTGTCGAATAATTTAAGCTCCGTAGTATAATTAAAAAGTTTTTCTATTCTATTTTCTATGCGCATGATGTATTTAATTTCTCGTCCTACTTTATTTTGAAGTTTCTAACCCAACTAGCTATTTTTACAGTCCACGGAGTAATGATTTACGCGGGACGCGCAAATGGGTAAGTCTGGGGGTGTGATGAGTCCAAATATTACACTGATGTTTGGACTCATCTGGGCCTATTTTATCGTCTTAGCACTGCACTTGAGAGCTATAATTGCTTATATTTGCTTACTTGCCTATTTCATGATTAAGTGCACTTTAGGCCCATTTTCTGTGTGCTTTAGATGTTTCTGTATTTCCGTTTTTTTACGTGTTCTCTCGCTGTGTCTTGATAATGTGGTGTGCACTTTTGGTGTCCTAATTGCCTCTTCTGCTGGTGCATGGGTCGTGTGCATGCTCCAGAATCGCTCGAGAGACCCCTATTATACAGGAACACTGCGCACGATCACTGGACTCACTGCGCACAACCACTGGTCGTGCGCCACTGATCATGCACATTACATTTGTAACACCTCCCCCGTAATGACCGTATAATATGGGTCTGGTCGGGGCCCCATAACATACAGACGCCACAACTTCAGTATTATAAGATGATATAACTACCCGATCTCAAAACTCATAACCACAGCATAGCGGAAAAAGCAAACAGACTAGAAGTTATCCACAACATATAGGAGTATTGAAGCGGCCTTAAGGCCTTAGAACAAAAGTGAGTCCAACGCTCAAATAATAACACCAGTCATAAATGTGCATAAGCACTCCTAGACTACCTCGACATGCAATCCGGAAAATAAGAGCATCAAACATACAATGTCATAAAAGTAGAGCTACAACAAAATGGTAACGCTTCATGAGGCTTAGGCCCTTTTTGTCGGCGAGCTAGCTCCTACTTGCGATCCTTGCCCTATAAAAATTTGATTGTAACGTGGGTCAGCAAAGGCTGACCTCAAACTGTGTAACAAACACATCTCCTCCCGGCCGCCCCTAACGGACCCCGGGGAACCCCTCCAACCTGCAAGTCAACACTTCGTATACAATATATATATATATATATATATATATATATATATATATATATATATATATATATATATATATATATATAAACAAGTAATGCACTAAGAACAAGTTTGGATGTCTCAAACAACATACACGTTCTCTATTGTTGAGCACATAATGAAAGGGCCTACTTATGCAGCATGTATGCAAAAACCCGGGCTTCACCCAAGACACCCTATCGCGTATGCATCTAACACATCATCACATCATATGTGTACTCATCATTTCCCCATTGGCATAAAGCCGCAAACAAAGTGGGGGTTACCAACATTCCCCCAACGGCATACAAGCCGCCACACGGATCTCTTGCCAAGACCCCACCCGCTCATGGTCTTAGATCCGGGCTTGCCTACATGCTCTGACTACTCATGCCAGGATTCCAATAAACACACTGACTGAATCTAAGAAGCCTTGCTGGACCCCACCCACTCATGGCCTCATTTCCCGAGCTTGCCCATGCTTGGCATTCTCGTCAGTCTCACATAAGGGGACTACTCTCACCGGGACACTCTCCACACATGACGTGCACATCACGGGATAGCCAGCTGACCACGGAGACACATCCATGCCTTGGCACATCACAATCTAAGACAAAACCACCCTAGTCCATCATTCATACTGCAGTGTTCCCGCGCACCAAGAAAACCATCTACCACCAATGCGGGGCTAACCTCGTCCACCAAGGAAACCATCTACCACCATTGAGGAGCTAACCTTGTCCGGTTCCGACTACACATACTTACTCGAGAAAAGTGGGAAAACATCACAAACCTCACAAACGGCATCTTACTGCAACGGATCTCTACGAATCCTTAAAGCTCGCATGCAACATCACCGAGTCAGACTAACGGTCGCGACTACGGCTTCACCCACCATGCCTAATCCACTAATAGAGTGGATGTCTAATGCAAAAACATTTCGGGGACGGACTCAACCGACCAGGAATATCCTCTTTAACCTTGGCGACCCAAACCCCTCTCATTTGAGAGTTTAGTGCCCAAAAACTAGAAAGTAGAAGATGCTAAACATGCATCCTAAAACCAAGAGGAGAAGTGTCATTACCTTCCGACCCCTTTTCCTAGCCATGGAAACTTAGCCAGATGAAAACCTTCGCAACGATCTTGCCTCCACAGATCTGAACTCGGCTCGCGATTTGGAGGACCCGAGCTTCTCCGGCAGCCGAATCTCTCCTAGACCTCCTTCCTTGCTCTCCCTTCTCTCTAGATCTTAGAAAGAGAGTGCTTGAAGAATAATGAGGGTTTCTAAACCCTATTCGCGGACTTAACTCAGCAAGGGCAACCCTGGACCATCAAATCCCAAAATAAGGGAAAGAACGGCCACGATCCGAACTGAAAATCAAAACACCTGGGCCGAACACGGCTTGTGACATGCCCGTGTCCAAGGCCGTATTCCCCAATCGACGTCGAAACCATCGCACCCAAACCAGGACAGGGGTCCAGGACACGTCTATGTCATATTTGACACGGTCGTGTCCAACCCGAACACGCCTGGGCTCCAGGCCGTGTCCAACCCCTCACAAGTCCAGGCTTACAACCCGAGAAGGACACGGCCTGGGACAAGCCCGTGTCTCAGGTCGTGTTTGAAGTCTCGACGATCATCGACTGCCTCTTCATCGAACTCGCAGAAATTCGTCGAACACGCTCGACACGGCCCTGGACACTCCCTTGTCCCGAACCATGTTCACTGCCTCGACACTTCGTGGAGCGAAAAATGTCGAAACCACAGGCGCTCGACGAACCCGGTAAGACACGGCCATAGACACGCCCATGTCCTAGGTCGTGTTCCCTGCCTGTGTCGACACCTCCTCTATGTTGACACAATTGTGTCGACACCACTGTGACGACACCTCCTCTATGTAGACACCATTGTGTCGACACCACTATGTCGACACCTCTGTGTCGACACTCGAGAGAACACGCCTGTGACACGGGCGTGTACCTCCGACACGGGCATGTTGGAGGGCATGTCCCCCACTAGTCGACGAAAAGAGCAAAAAATCGTCGACTTCCCGGGCTCTTAATGAACTCGGTATGACACGGCCATGGACACGCCCGTGTCCTAGGTCGTGTGACCCTCACCAAGGCCCAAACTTGGCTCTCGACGCTGCTCGTCCTTCTTTCGAATTTTGGGGTATTACAACTCTCTCCCCCTTAAAATAATTTCGTCCCGAAATTACCAAAAAGCAAAAAAAACACGGTACACAAAACTTAAATGATACCTGAACAGAAAAACTCTGGATATTCCTCTACCATGGTTTGTTCTCGCTCCCAAGAGAGCTCCTCACTGCCGCAGTTGTCCCATCAGACTTTTACGAGTTTGACCTCTTTGTTCCGCAATTGCCAAATTTCTGAATCCTCTATAGTAATTGGACGGACTCGCGTCCTCAAGTCTTCCTCTATCGGCACCGATGTCGATTCGATCACCACACTAGCCTCTACCAAGGCTTTCCTCAAGACGGAGACATGGAAGACATCATGTAATCCACTCAACTCTGCGGACAACGCCAACTGGTACGCTGCTTCTCCTACCCGTTCAACAACTTCAAAAGGTCCCAAAAACCTTGGACTCAATTTCTTGAGTCGGCGAATCCGTGAAACGCCTTTGAACGGCTTGATCTTCAAATAGACTCAATCGCCTATCGAGAACTCCAACTTCCTGTGGCGCGCATTAAAATATTTTGCTTGCCAATCTTGAGCCACCTTCATGTGCTCTTGAATGGTCTGTACCAACTCACAAGCATCCGCCACCACTTCTTTTCCCAATAGTTTGGTGTCTCCCGCCTTTATCCATGACATCGGTGTTCGACACCGCCACCCATACAGAGCTTCGTATGACACCATCTTTATACTTGCTTGGTAACTATTGTTATATGGGAACTCCACCATGAAGAGTTGATCCTCCAATTTCTTCTCGAAGTCAAGAACACACATCCTCGGCATATCCTCCATAGTACGGTTCGTTCTTTCAGTTTGCCCATCAGTTTGAGGATGGAAAGTCGTACTGAACTTTAGCTTCGTGCACAGACTCTTCTGAACCAACCTCCAGTCCTTGGACGTGAAACGTCCGTCACGATCACTGACTATACTTTTAGGAATCCTATGTGGTCGCACAATGTTGCGAACATACAACTCCACCAGCTTCTCCACGCTGTCATCTTTCCGGTTTGGGATGAAGTGAGCCACTTTGGTTAAGCGATCCACAATCACCCAAATCGCGTCGTTACCCTGCTGTGATCTAGGTAACCCATGCACAAAGTCCATGGAGATGTCATCAAATTTCCACTCGGGGATTGGAAGAGGCTTCAGGAACCCACCCGGCTTCTGACACTCGGCCTTCACCAAGGCACAAGTTTGACATCGATTCACGTACAAAGCTACATCCCGCTTCAGTCCAGGCCACCAAAAGGATCTCTTCATATCCAAGTACATCTTTGTACTGCCCGGATGAATGGAGTACTTTGTGAAGTGAGCCTCAAACATCAACTCCTCACGGAGCTTGTCGAACTGCGGTACATAAATCCTTCCATCCTTCCTCAGAATCCCGTCAATCATCTCTCAGGCGTTGCTCTCGCCTTTTTGAGCTTCCACCACGAATGGCTAAAACTCCACATCCAAACGTGTCGCTTCCCGTATACGATCGGACAAGTCATTCTGCATTTCAATCCAGTTTAACTGAGCCACGCTAAACTCGCCTCTTGCTACACACTCCATGCCAAGGGACTCCCACTCCCGCACCAACCACTCATCATGAGCTTCTAACCAATTCCCTTGCCCAGAGTATTTTCTACTCAAAGCATCGGCCACCACATTGGCCTTGGCTGGCGTATACTGAATCACAACCTCATAGTCTCCAAGTAACTCGACCCACCTGCGCTGCCGCATATCCAAGTCCTTCTGATCTAAGAGATACTTCATGCTTTTATGATCCGTGAAGATCTCTACCTTCGCACCATAGACATAGTGTCGCCATATTTTCAACGTGAAAATTACCGCCGCCAACTCCATGTCATGTACAGGGTAATTCCTCTCATGAGGCTTCAGCTGCCTAGACCCAAAAGCTATCACCCTGCCATGTTGCACCAAAATGCAACCCAAACCGCATCCTGATATGTCACTGAAGATCTGGAATCCTTCGGTCCCTTTCGGTAGACTTAGTATTGGAGCCGTCATCAGTCTTTCCTTCAGCGTCTCGAATGCCTGACTGCACTCTTGAGTCCACACAAACTTCTGGTCTTTACGAGTGAGTGAGGTGAGAGGTAGAGCTATCCGCAAAACATTTTCCACAAATCTCCGATAGTACCCGGCTACTCCAAGAAAACTTTGGACTTCTGCCACGGTTCTCAAAATCGGCCACTCTCTGATGGCTTCCACCTTTGTTGGATCTACCTCCACCCCATCCTCACTAATCACGTGGCCCAAAAATGCCACTTTATCTAACCAGAACTCGCACTTCGAGAACTTTGCATACAATTGGTTCTCCCTCAACACTTGCAAGACCATTCTCAAGTGAGTCTCATGCTCCACTTCCGATTTGGAATACACCAAGATGTCGTCAATAAAGACAACTACAAAAGAGTCCAAGTATTTTCGAAATACTTGATTCATCAAATCCATGAATACAGATGGTGCGTTCGTCAGCCCGAACGGCATCACCGAGAACTCGAAGTGCCCATACCTCGTACCAAACGCTGTCTTGGGTATGTCCTCATCCCGAATCCGCAACTAATAGTATCCTGACTTGAAGTCCAACTTTGAATACACTACCGACCCCACCAACTAGGCGAACAGGTCGTCTATCCGAGAAATCAGATATTTATTCTTGACGGTCAATTTATTCAGCTCTCGGTAGTCTATGCACAGCCGCATACTACCGTATTTCTTCTTTACAAACAACACTGACGCGCTCCACGGTGAAGAACTGGGTCTGATATACCCTTGCTCCAACAGTTCCTGCAACTGTACCTTGAGTTCAGCTAACTCCTTTGGATCCATCCTAAACGGAGGATGTGACACCGGCCTAGCCTCCGGTACTAACTCAATCGAGAAATCGATCTCCCGTCGAGGAGGCGCTCCAGGAAGTTCATCCGGGAATACATCCTCGAACTGTAACACCCCCATCCGTCGCATGGCATATAACAGAAGGTCCAGCTGGAACCCGACGCCATATACCACAGACAGTCGGAAGGGTTACTAAATGAATAAATCAAACCAACCAATTAATACTACACGTCCTAAACACAGAGCATTCTAGCGGAAAGATTTTAAAGTTGAAGAACCCAAACTTAAATCCATCAAATATGAATGTCCACATTTACAACTACAAGAACGAACCCCAAATACACTGAAACAGGTACATGGCCTTATGGCCTTACAAATGTTCATAAATATAACATGTCTTACATACATCGGCTCGCAGGCCGGCCACACATGAGAAATGTAAAAACAACTATTCTACGGCCTTCTAGGGCCAGCACAGCAACATGGGCTCCAGCCCGCTATTTGGCGCTCGGCTCCGCAGCACCTGCAAGCACATACCACCGCACGGTGGCAAATAAAGCAACGGTCAGCTAAAAGCCGACCAAATTATAACGACCCCGCCCCTTACTCGGGACGGCGGTGCTCTTTCCCTGCAAAACATTAGCCCAACAATATATATATATCGCAATAATAATTCGCCACAGGTGTAGGCTCGCATGGCCAAACACCCCGTGCACTCAGGGCACATTCATGGTGAACCCTGACAAATCAGTGCATTCACCACCATCCCTAGGATGGCAACAACATGTGAGCATTTAGCCTTTCTGACCACCGTCTAAGGCTCCGACTATGCCAACGGCCAGTCCCCGTCTTCGGGTCTCTCGCACCGAACCACATAGCCCAGGTCCAATTCCACTTGCCCGTTGCTCACGCCGCATGTCCAATTTAAGGAACTTTGCGCGGGCCAAGCTTCTCTCGGATCCCAAATTTCCCAAAACAATCTCATAACCCAGTTATGATCAAGGCCGGTTCCCAGACCGCCAAGTTAGCAGAACACGTTTCCGCTCAGTTTTCCGGGTGCGCCTTGAAGCTAACCTTCAAGGATCCCTGCTGCAATCTACCGCGTAGAAACCCGAAAAATCCAAAGCACGGAGTCTTCTCCGGCAAAACCATATCAAATGCAACATCACCGATCCAGACAAAACACGTCCGGGTAGGCTTCACACACAATGCCTATGCCCGTACTTACGATTCCGGGCTCTACATGCAACACGAGGGGGACTATTCCCGTCAACCCCAAGGAACACCACGCACTCACCGCATACTCGCGGGAGCGGGATTCCTTATGCAGAAAGAAAGAGATTCAAGCGCTCGAGTTGAGAATCGTTACCCTTGTAGTCCGTTTTGGCGCCATGGAAAAACTACGCGGTTAGAACTCTTCGCAATGACCTTCCCTCCACGGATCCGCTCTCCGATTTCGAAACGGTGCTCCAATGCTCCGCCGGCGGCCGGAAACCTCCTTCTTCTTCCTCTCCTCTCTCACTTTGGAAGGGGAGAACTTTGGAGAGAAAATGAGGGAATAACTCCCTATTCCCGGCCTTAACAGAGCAGGATTTAATCTGGGCCATTGGATCCTAATTAAAGAAAATGAACGGCTCGGATCTGCACAAAATTCCCCAGACCTGGGCCGCACACGGCTTGGCACACGGCCGTGTCCAAGGCCGTGTGCCTCGATCCAGGCACGATCGTCGAACTGAGAAATGCACACGGGCCAAGACACGCCCGTGTCTGACCTGACACGCCCGTGTCGGGATCCTCGACACGCCCGTGTTCGTGGGCGTGTCACGCATAACCGCCACGGCAACGGACACGACCCATCAGGACACGGGTCGGGACACGGGTTGGCACACGCCCGTGTCGGATGACACGCCCGTGTCATCCGGCCGTGTTCCTGGCCGTGTCCTTCTCGGGTTGGAAACGACCAAAAATCACCAGCCAGACACGGCCTTGGACACGCCCGTGTCCTAGGCCGTGTACCCCTACAGGCACCAAAAACTCTTTTTCCGCGACCGACTCGCACACAAAATTCGGGGCGTTACAAATCTCCCCCACTTAAGGAATTTCGTCCCGAAATTAAGCAAAGGTACACGAAAGCTAAATGATACCTGAGTGGAATAACTCGGGGTATTCCTCCAACATAGCTTGCTCTCGCTCCCAAGAAAGCTCCTCACGTCCGCAATTATCCCAACGGACTTTAACCATTCTGACCTCCTTGTTGCGGAGTCGTTTGACCGCAACATCTTCAATTCGTACTGGTCTGACCCTTGTTGTTAACTCATAATCAACCGGCACCTGATCGTCTGCAATGATCTGCGAAGCCTCTTGAACTGCCTTACGCAACACCGATACGTGGAATACGTCATGCAGCCCACTCAACTCCGTCGACAGCTTTAATCTATACGCCGCCTCGCCAACACGCTCCAGGATTTCAAATGGTCCAAGGTATCTCGGACTCAGCTTCTTCAAGCGTCGAACCCGCGATACACCCTTGAACGGCTTGATTTTTAAATATATCATGTCGCCAACGTTGAACTCCACATTTCTATGTTTGGCATTGTAGTACTTTGACTGTCTATCCTGAGCAATCTTCAGCCTTTCTTGAATTGTCCGTATCATTGAAGTGGCATCTTCCACCGCTTGACGTTTATACAACTTTGATTCGCCTGCCTCCAACCAAGACAACGACGTACGACACTTCCTCCCGTACAAAGCTTTGAAAGGCGCCATTCCAATGCTTGCCTGAAAGCTATTGTTGTACGCAAACTCCACCATGTACAGGTGATCCTCCCAATGCTTCCCGAAATCTAGGACGCACATGCGAAGCATGTCCTCCATAGTTCTGTTGACTCTCTCGGTTTGGCCATCTGTCTGTGGGTGAAAGGCTGTGCTGAACTTTAGCTTAGTACCCAACAGACCATGCACCAACCTCCAGTCATTTGACGTGAAGCGTCCATCACGATCACTAACAATACTGCGAGGCACACCATGCAGTCGTACAATATTATCCACGTAGAGTTTGGCTAACCTTTCTACTGGATCTTCCTTTCTCATTGGGATAAAGTGCGACACCTTTGTCAATCTATCTACGACCACCCAAATGGCGTCATTTCCTTTCTGCGACTTCGGCAACCCGTGCACAAAATCCATAGATATATCGTCAAACTTCCATTCTGGGATAGGAAGTGATTTCAAGAAACCTCCGGGCTTCTGACATTCCGCCTTCACCAATGCACAAGTACGACACTTGGCCACATAAAGCGCCACATCCTTCTTCAAACCCGGCCACCAGAATAATTTCTTCATGTCTCTATACATCTTCGTGCTTCCCGGGTGGATTGAGTATTTGGTATGATGAGCCTCATACATCAACTCCTCCCGAATATTATCCGCACTAGGAACGCATAGACGACCGTCCTTCCTTAGCAACCCATCTTCAACCACAAACTGGGAATTTGACCCATCCAAAGATCCATCTAGGATTTGCTTCATGCTGCTATCCTGAACCAAAGCCCTCCGAACTCTATCCGCTAGGTCACACTGCACCTCTGTCCAAAACAATTTCGCCTCGGCACTAGACTGCTTGTCAACGCAAGATATCTCCAATGCCTCCAACTCTTGGACCAATCTCTCATCATGTACTGATAACCAATTGGCTTGTGCGGGAATCTTACGACTCAACGCATCCGCCACTGCATTTCCCTTCCCAGGTACATAGTGTATCTTGAAGGTGTAGTCCCCTAAGAACTCCATCCACCTCCTCTGCCTCATGTTCAGATCCTTTTGGTCCAATAGGTACTTCAAACTCTTATGATCGGTGTAAATATCCACCTTCACACCGTACAGATAGTGCCTCCAAAGCTTTAGAGCAAAAATCACGGCCGCTAACTCTAAGTCGTGGACCGGATAATTCCTCTCGTGAACCTTCAATTGTCGTGAACCATAAACTATCACTCTCCCATGCTGTAGCAGAACACAGCCCAAACCACTGCCTGAAGCATCACTATCAATCTCGAACCCTTCGGTACCACTTGGCGAACATAAAATAGGCGCCGTGGTTAACCGCCTCTTCAACTCTACAAAAGCTTGTTCGCACTCCGGAGACCACACAAACTTCTGATCCTTTCTTGTCAACGTCGTGAGTGGTAGTGCTATCCGCGAGAAGTTCTCTACGAAGCGCCTGTAGTAGCCAGCAAGTCCCAGAAAACTCCGGACCTCTGCCACAGTAGTCAAAGTAGGCCACTCCCGTATCGCCACTATCTTCGTCGGATCCACAGCTATTCCTTCTCCACTGACAACATGACCAAGGAACGCTATCGAGGATAACCAGAATTCACACTTGGAGAACTTTGCATATAACTGACTTTTCCTCAATGTTTCCAACACCATGTGTAAATGCTTGTAGTGATCCTCCTCGCACCGCGAATATACCAGGATATCATCAATAAATACTATCACGAACTGATCCAAGTATTCTCTGAACGTCCTATTCATCAGATCCATAAACACGGATGGAGCATTCGTCAACCCAAACGGCATAACCGTGAACTCGTAATGCCCAAACCGCGTACTGAATGCTGTCTTTGGAATGTCGCTCTCCCTTATCCTCAACTAATAGTAACCAGACTTCAAATCTAACTTCGAATATACAGTTGACCCAACCAACTGATCAAATAGATCGTCAATCCTCGGGATTGGATATTTGTTCTTCTCCGTAAGTTTGTTCAATTCCCGATAATCGATATAAATCTGCAAGCTCCCATCTTTCTTCTTAACAAAGAGAACTGGTGCGCTCCAAGGCGACGAACTTGGACGCACATACCCTTGCTCTAGCAACTCCTGCAGTTGCACCTTCAACTCTGCCTTTTCTCTTGGGGCTATCCGATAGGGGGAGCATGACACCGGTTTGGCACCCGGTACCAGCTCTATAGTAAAGTCTATCTCCCACTGAGGAGGGGCTCCTGGGAGATCATCTGGAAACACATCAGGATATTCGGACACAACTGGGATGTTGCCCAAACTAGGTTTAGGCGTTGAAGTCTACACTAGAGTGACATACAGTTCTGCCCCAGACCGAACTGCCGGGAACACCTGAAGGGCTGACATCAAAATCTTACCCGACCCCTTCATGCCCGCGAAAGTCACCTCATGACTAGCTCTCAACTGACCCACTAGCAACTTCGATCAACGTATGTCTGCTGCTCCGAGAGCCTGACCATACTAAAGATCACGTTGAACTCTCCTAGCGGTAGAAACAACGCCTGCAAATCAAACTTTTGACTCACAATCCATACCTAAACGCAACAGATTCTATCTGCGCGCATCGAACACTACTAGTCAACAACACATCCATTAAGACTTTTGCCATCGGAAGATATATTCCGACACGTAATACAATTCCTTTGGGCAAACGGAGACACAAAGCCCCCTTTAACGAACGGTGCTCGCGCCGGATAAACGAAATTCAGAACAACGCTTAGCACAAGCGGTTCTAGGTTACATGCACAAAGACTACAAGTGTCTAAAGCTAAATGCTAGAATTTTAAACCTTACCTGTCACCACGTCTGCTTGCTTTCTGTCCTCTTGCTGACCAAGCTTGTACTCTTCAGACTTCCTTTCGGACTTTGCACGTCCACTCCAACACTCACGTGCAAAATGTCCCACTTTTTCGCAGATATAGCAAGCTCTTGGGACTCGACTTGTAGTTGCTCCCGACGCACCAGAAGAAGGGGCTGAGTTCGAAGTCTTCAGCTTCTTATTCCAACTGCGGACATCGGACTTTGAACTTGGCCCTTTGAACTGTGGTTTCTTAGTACCAGAGTCCTCACCTGCTCCTGACATAGCTTCCTTAATCTTTTGAGCACCATCCCAACATTCTCGGGCAAAGTGTCCTTTCTTTCCACAAGTATGACAGTTGTAAGCAACCTTGCTAGTCGATGATCTAACCTTCTTCTTCAGCATTTTGCAAGATGCACCCCTCATAGGAATTGCAGAGTTCGATACCCTACTCACTGGTATCTGGTGAATTTTTCCCATTTCCACTTCCAAAGATCTGGCCGACTCTACCAAGGCTCGGAATCCCATTAGTTTTGGTCCTAGAAGTGGAATTCGCAGTTCGTCACGTAGACCACTATAGAATCTATCGACTATAGACCTCTCGTTCTCCAACTCAAAGCATGGGTAGCGGCTTATCAAAAGGAATGCCTGCAAATACTCATCAACTGAGTGCGTACCCTGCACCAAGCACATATTCAACGGCTGACCTGATGGCCTCCTAAATGTCATTTGATTCAACACACCACCCGACATTGAAGTCATCTCGGGGACAAGAGGTTGCACATTGCTTCCTTGCTGTGCACTAGTCATAGCGAGCACCACTTCAACGATCCTTCTTATGGTTTCTAACGAAAGAGGGGTATCAAGCGCGCCACTGGGTGCACTATAATCCTCAGAAACCAGATGTTCTGTCGGCTCTACGCCACTCCCGGTCACCTATAGTCATACAAAACACCAATAAGTGACCAAACAAAATTGCAAAAAGCAATTATAGGAACGCGCAGGTTCCTCAACCACGAGTATTTTTCATTCCTAAGTGGACATTCATGGGTTCTTTTTAATGTTATAACGATGACGCACATGTGTGCTCACCACCCCTTAAAAGAATTCGCCCACGAATTCATTTAAGCTTGACCGTAACCAGAAGTCTGATACCAAATTGTAACACCCCCATCCGTCGCATGGCATATAACAGAAGGTCCAGCTGGAACCCAACGCCATATACCACAGACAGTCGGAAGGGTTACTAAATGAATAAATCAAACCAACCAATTAATACTACACGTCCTAAACACAGAGCATTCTAGCGGAAGATTTTAAAGTTGAAGAACCCAAACTTAAATCCATCAAATATGAATGTCCACATTTACAACTACAAGAACGAACCCCAAATACACTGAAACAGGTACATGGCCTTATGGCCTTACAAATGTTCATAAATATAACATGTCTTACATACATCGGCTCGCAGGCCGGCCACACATGAGAAATGTAAAAACAACTATTCTACAGCCTTCTAGGACCAGCACAGCAACATGGGCTCCAGCCCGCTATTTGGCGCTCGGCTCCGCAGCACCTGCAAGCACATACCACCGCACGGTGGCAAATAAAGCAACGGTCAGCTAAAAGCCGACCAAATTATAACGACCCCGCCCCTTACTCGGGACGGCGGTGCTCTTTCCCTGCAAAACATTAGCCCAACAATATATATATATCGCAATAATAATTCGCCACAGGTGTAGGCTCGCATGGCCAAACACCCCGTGCACTCAGGGCACATTCATGGTGAACCCTGACAAATCAGTGCATTCACCACCATCCCTAGGATGGCAACAACATGTGAGCATTTAGCCTTTCTGACCACCGTCTAAGGCTCCGACTATGCCAACGGCCAGTCCCCGTCTTCGGGTCTCTCGCACCGAACCACATAGCCCAGGTCCAATTCCACTTGCCCGTTGCTCACGCCGCATGTCCAATTTAAGGAACTTTGCGCGGGCCAAGCTTCTCTCGGATCCCAAATTTCCCAAAACAATCTCATAACCCAGTTATGATCAAGGCCGGTTCCCATACCGCCAAGTTAGCAGAACACGTTTCCGCTCAGTTTTCTGGGTGCGCCTTGAAGCTAACCTTCAAGGATCCCTGCTGCAATCTACCGCGTAGAAACCCGAAAAATCCAAAGCACGGAGTCTTCTCCGGCAAAACCATATCAAATGCAACATCACCGATCCAGACAAAACACGTCCGGGTAGGCTTCACACACAATGCCTATGCCCGTACTTACGATTCCGGGCTCTACATGCAACACGAGGGGGACTATTCCCGTCAACCCCGAGGAACACCACGCACTCACCGCATACTCGCGGGAGCGGGATTCCTTATGCAGAAAGAAAGAGATTCAAGCGCTCGAGTTGAGAATCGTTACCCTTGTAGTCCGTTTTGGCGCCATGGAAAAACTACGCGGTTAGAACTCTTCGCAATGACCTTCCCTCCACGGATCCGCTCTCCGATTTCGAAACGGTGCTCCAATGCTCCGCCGGCGGCCGGAAACCTCCTTCTTCTTCCTCTCCTCTCTCACTTTGGAAGGGGAGAACTTTGGAGAGAAAATGAGGGAATAACTCCCTATTCCCGGCCTTAACAGAGCAGGATTTAATCTGGGCCATTGGATCCTAATTAAAGAAAATGAACGGCTCGGATCTGCACAAAATTCCCCAGACCTGGGCCGCACACGGCTTGGCACACGGCCGTGTCCAAGGCCGTGTGCCTCGATCCAGGCACGATCGTCGAACTGAGAAATGCACACGGGCCAAGACACGCCCGTGTCTGACCTGACACGCCCGTGTCGGGATCCTCGACACGCCCGTGTTCGTGGGCGTGTCACGCATAACCGCCACGGCAACGGACACGACCCATCAGGACACGGGTCGGGACACGGGTTGGCACACGCCCGTGTCGGATGACACGCCCGTGTCATCCGGCCGTGTTCCTGGCCGTGTCCTTCTCGGGTTGGAAACGACCAAAAATCACCAGCCAGACACGGCCTTGGACACGCCCGTGTCCTAGGCCGTGTACCCCTACAGGCACCAAAAACTCTTTTTCCGCGACCGACTCGCACACAAAATTCGGGGCGTTACAAATCTCCCCCACTTAAGGAATTTCGTCCCGAAATTAAGCAAAGGTACACGAAAGCTAAATGATACCTGAGTGGAATAACTCGGGGTATTCCTCCAACATAGCTTGCTCTCGCTCCCAAGAAAGCTCCTCACGTCCGCAATTATCCCAACGGACTTTAACCATTCTGACCTCCTTGTTGCGGAGTCGTTTGACCGCAACATCTTCAATTCGTACTGGTCTGACCCTTGTTGTTAACTCATAATCAACCGGCACCTGATCGTCTGCAATGATCTGCGAAGCCTCTTGAACTGCCTTACGCAACACCGATACGTGGAATACGTCATGCAGCCCACTCAACTCCGTCGACAGCTTTAATCTATACGCCGCCTCGCCAACACGCTCCAGGATTTCAAATGGTCCAAGGTATCTCGGACTCAGCTTCTTCAAGCGTCGAACCCGCGATACACCCTTGAACGGCTTGATTTTTAAATACATCATGTCGCCAACGTTGAACTCCACATTTCTATGTTTGGCATTGTAGTACTTTGACTGTCTATCCTGAGCAATCTTCAGCCTTTCTTGAATTGTCCGTATCATTGAAGTGGCATCTTCCACCGCTTGACGTTTATACAACTTTGATTCGCCTGCCTCCAACCAAGACAACGACGTACGACACTTCCTCCCGTACAAAGCTTTGAAAGGCGCCATTCCAATGCTTGCCTGAAAGCTATTGTTGTACGCAAACTCCACCATGTACAGGTGATCCTCCCAATGCTTCCCGAAATCTAGGACGCACATGCGAAGCATGTCCTCCATAGTTCTGTTGACTCTCTCGGTTTGGCCATCTGTCTGTGGGTGAAAGGCTATGCTGAACTTTAGCTTAGTACCCAACAGACCATGCACCAACCTCCAGTCATTTGACGTGAAGCGTCCATCACGATCACTAACAATACTGCAAGGCACACCATGCAGTCGTACAATATTATCCACGTAGAGTTTGGCTAACCTTTCTACTGGATCTTCCTTTCTCATTGGGATAAAGTGCGACACCTTTGTCAATCTATCTACGACCACCCAAATGGCGTCATTTCCTTTCTGCGACTTCGGCAACCCGTGCACAAAATCCATAGATATATCGTCAAACTTCCATTCTGGGATAGGAAGTGATTTCAAGAAACCTCCGGGCTTCTGACATTCCGCCTTCACCAATGCACAAGTACGACACTTGGCCACATAAAGCGCCACATCCTTCTTCAAACCCGGCCACCAGAATAATTTCTTCATGTCTCTATACATCTTCGTGCTTCCCGGGTGGATTGAGTATTTGGTATGATGAGCCTCATACATCAACTCCTCCCGAATATTATCCGCACTAGGAACGCATAGACGACCGTCCTTCCTTAGCAACCCATCTTCAACCACAAACTGGGAATTTGACCCATCCAAAGATCCATCTAGGATTTGCTTCATGCTGCTATCCTGAACCAAAGCCCTCCGAACTCTATCCGCTAGGTCACACTGCACCTCTGTCCAAAACAATTTCGCCTCGGCACTAGACTGCTTGTCAACGCAAGATATCTCCAATGCCTCCAACTCTTGGACCAATCTCTCATCATGTACTGATAACCAATTGGCTTGTGCGGGAATCTTACGACTCAACGCATCCGCCACTGCATTTCCCTTCCCAGGTACATAGTGTATCTTGAAGGTGTAGTCCCCTAAGAACTCCATCCACCTCCTCTGCCTCATGTTCAGATCCTTTTGGTCCAATAGGTACTTCAAACTCTTATGATCGGTGTAAATATCCACCTTCACACCGTACAGATAGTGCCTCCAAAGCTTTAGAGCAAAAATCACGGCCGCTAACTCTAAGTCGTGGACCGGATAATTCCTCTCGTGAACCTTCAATTGTCGTGAACCATAAACTATCACTCTCCCATGCTGTAGCAGAACACAGCCCAAACCACTGCCTGAAGCATCACTATCAATCTCGAACCCTTCGGTACCACTTGGCGAACATAAAATAGGCGCCGTGGTTAACCGCCTCTTCAACTCTACAAAAGCCTGTTCGCACTCCGGAGACCACACAAACTTCTGATCCTTTCTTGTCAACGTCGTGAGTGGTAGTGCTATCCGCGAGAAGTTCTCTACGAAGCGCCTGTAGTAGCCAGCAAGTCCCAGAAAACTCCGGACCTCTGCCACAGTAGTCAAAGTAGGCCACTCCCGTATCGCCACTATCTTCGTCGGATCCACAGCTATTCCTTCTCCACTGACAACATGACCAAGGAACGCTATCGAGGATAACCAGAATTCACACTTGGAGAACTTTGCATATAACTGACTTTTCCTCAATGTTTCCAACACCATGTGTAAATGCTTGTAGTGATCCTCCTCGCACCGCGAATATACCAGGATATCATCAATAAATACTATCACGAACTGATCCAAGTATTCTCTGAACGTCCTATTCATCAGATCCATAAACACGGATGGAGCATTCGTCAACCCAAACGGCATAACCGTGAACTCGTAATGCCCAAACCGCGTACTGAATGCTGTCTTTGGAATGTCGCTCTCCCTTATCCTCAACTAATAGTAACCAGACTTCAAATCTAACTTCGAATATACAGTTGACCCAACCAACTGATCAAATAGATCGTCAATCCTCGGGATTGGATATTTGTTCTTCTCCGTAAGTTTGTTCAATTCCCGATAATCGATATAAATCTGCAAGCTCCCATCTTTCTTCTTAACAAAGAGAACTGGTGCGCTCCAAGGCGACGAACTTGGACGCACATACCCTTGCTCTAGCAACTCCTGCAGTTGCACCTTCAACTCTGCCTTTTCTCTTGGGGCTATCCGATAGGGGGAGCATGACACCGGTTTGGCACCCGGTACCAGCTCTATAGTAAAGTCTATCTCCCACTGAGGAGGGGCTCCTGGGAGATCATCTGGAAACACATCAGGATATTCGGACACAACTGGGATGTTGCCCAAACTAGGTTTAGGCGTTGAAGTCTACACTAGAGTGACATACAGTTCTGCCCCAGACCGAACTGCCGGGAACACCTGAAGGGCTGACATCAAAATCTTACCCGACCCCTTCATGCCCGCGAAAGTCACCTCATGACTAGCTCTCAACTGACCCACTAGCAACTTCGATCAACGTATGTCTGCTGCTCCGAGAGCCTGACCATACTAAAGATCACGTTGAACTCTCCTAGCGGTAGAAACAACGCCTGCAAATCAAACTTTTGACTCACAATCCATACCTAAACGCAACAGATTCTATCTGCGCGCATCGAGCACTACTAGTCAACAACACATCCATTAAGACTTTTGCCATCGGAAGATATATTCCGACACGTAATACAATTCCTTTGGGCAAACGGAGACACAAAGCCCCCTTTAACGAACGGTGCTCGCGCCGGATAAACGAAATTCAGAACAACGCTTAGCACAAGCGGTTCTAGGTTACATGCACAAAGACTACAAGTGTCTAAAGCTAAATGCTAGAATTTTAAACCTTACCTGTCACCACGTCTGCTTGCTTTCTGTCCTCTTGCTGACCAAGCTTGTACTCTTCAGACTTCCTTTCGGACTTTGCACGTCCACTCCAACACTCACGTGCAAAATGTCCCACTTTTTCGCAGATATAGCAAGCTCTTGGGACTCGACTTGTAGTTGCTCCCGACGCACCAGAAGAAGGGGCTGAGTTCGAAGTCTTCAGCTTCTTATTCCAACTGCGGACATCGGACTTTGAACTTGGCCCTTTGAACTGTGGTTTCTTAGTACCAGAGTCCTCACCTGCTCCTGACATAGCTTCCTTAATCTTTTGAGCACCATCCCAACATTCTCGGGCAAAGTGTCCTTTCTTTCCACAAGTATGACAGTTGTAAGCAACCTTGCTAGTCGATGATCTAACCTTCTTCTTCAGCATTTTGCAAGATGCACCCCTCATAGGAATTGCAGAGTTCGATACCCTACTCACTGGTATCTGGTGAATTTTTCTCATTTCCACTTCCAAAGATCTGGCCGACTCTACCAAGGCTCGGAATCCCATTAGTTTTGGTCCTAGAAGTGGAATTCGCAGTTCGTCACGTAGACCACTATAGAATCTATCGACTATAGACCTCTCGTTCTCCAACTCAAAGCATGGGTAGCGGCTTATCAAAAGGAATGCCTGCAAATACTCATCAACTGAGTGCGTACCCTGCACCAAGCACATATTCAACGGCTGACCTGATGGCCTCCTAAATGTCATTTGATTCAACACACCACCCGACATTGAAGTCATCTCGGGGACAAGAGGTTGCACATTGCTTCCTTGCTGTGCACTAGTCATAGCGAGCACCACTTCAACGATCCTTCTTATGGTTTCTAACGAAAGAGGGGTATCAAGCGCGCCACTGGGTGCACTATAATCCTCAGAAACCAGATGTTCTGTCGGCTCTACGCCACTCCCGGTCACCTATAGTCATACAAAACACCAATAAGTGACCAAACAAAATTGCAAAAAGCAATTATAGGAACGCGCAGGTTCCTCAACCACGAGTATTTTTCATTCCTAAGTGGACATTCATGGGTTCTTTTTAATGTTATAACGATGACGCACATGTGTGCTCACCACCCCTTAAAAGAATTCGCCCACGAATTCATTTAAGCTTGACCGTAACCAGAAGTCTGATACCAAATTGTAACACCCCCATCCGTCGCATGGCATATAACAGAAGGTCCAGCTGGAACCCGACGCCATATACCACAGACAGTCGGAAGGGTTACTAAATGAATAAATCAAACCAACCAATTAATACTACACGTCCTAAACACAGAGCATTCTAGCGGAAGATTTTAAAGTTGAAGAACCCAAACTTAAATCCATCAAATATGAATGTCCACATTTACAACTACAAGAACGAACCCCAAATACACTGAAACAGGTACATGGCCTTATGGCCTTACAAATGTTCATAAATATAACATGTCTTACATACATCGGCTCGCAGGCCGGCCACACATGAGAAATGTAAAAACAACTATTCTACGGCCTTCTAGGGCCAGCACAGCAACATGGGCTCCAGCCCGCTATTTGGCGCTCGGCTCCGCAGCACCTGCAAGCACATACCACCGCACGGTGGCAAATAAAGCAACGGTCAGCTAAAAGCCGACCAAATTATAACGACCCCGCCCCTTACTCGGGACGGCGGTGCTCTTTCCCTGCAAAACATTAGCCCAACAATATATATATATCGCAATAATAATTCGCCACAGGTGTAGGCTCGCATGGCCAAACACCCCGTGCACTCAGGGCACATTCATGGTGAACCCTGACAAATCAGTGCATTCACCACCATCCCTAGGATGGCAACAACATGTGAGCATTTAGCCTTTCTGACCACCGTCTAAGGCTCCGACTATGCCAACGGCCAGTCCCCGTCTTCGGGTCTCTCGCACCGAACCACATAGCCCAGGTCCAATTCCACTTGCCCGTTGCTCACGCCGCATGTCCAATTTAAGGAACTTTGCGCGGGCCAAGCTTCTCTCGGATCCCAAATTTCCCAAAACAATCTCATAACCCAGTTATGATCAAGGCCGGTTCCCAGACCGCCAAGTTAGCAGAACACGTTTCCGCTCAGTTTTTCGGGTGCGCCTTGAAGCTAACCTTCAAGGATCCCTGCTGCAATCTACCGCGTAGAAACCCGAAAAATCCAAAGCACGGAGTCTTCTCCGGCAAAACCATATCAAATGCAACATCACCGATCCAGACAAAATACGTCCGGGTAGGCTTCACACACAATGCCTATGCCCGTACTTACGATTCCGGGCTCTACATGCAACACGAGGGGGACTATTCCCGTCAACCCCAAGGAACACCACGCACTCACCGCATACTCGCGGGAGCGGGATTCCTTATGCAGAAAGAAAGAGATTCAAGCGCTCGAGTTGAGAATCGTTACCCTTGTAGTCCGTTTTGGCGCCATGGAAAAACTACGCGGTTAGAACTCTTCGCAATGACCTTCCCTCCACGGATCCGCTCTCCGATTTCGAAACGGTGCTCCAATGCTCCGCCGGCGGCCGGAAACCTCCTTCTTCTTCCTCTCCTCTCTCACTTTGGAAGGGGAGAACTTTGGAGAGAAAATGAGGGAATAACTCCCTATTCCCGGCCTTAACAGAGCAGGATTTAATCTGGGCCATTGGATCCTAATTAAAGAAAATGAACGGCTCGGATCTGCACAAAATTCCCCAGACCTGGGCCGCACACGGCTTGGCACACGGCCGTGTCCAAGGCCGTGTGCCTCGATCCAGGCACGATCGTCGAACTGAGAAATGCACACAGGCCAAGACACGCCCGTGTCTGACCTGACACGCCCGTGTCGGGATCCTCGACACGCCCGTGTTCGTGGGCGTGTCACGCATAACCGCCACGGCAACGGACACGACCCATCAGGACACGGGTCGGGACACGGGTTGGCACACGCCCGTGTCGGATGACACGCCCGTGTCATCCGGCCGTGTTCCTGGCCGTGTCCTTCTCGGGTTGGAAACGACCAAAAATCACCAGCCAGACACGGCCTTGGACACGCCCGTGTCCTAGGCCGTGTACCCCTACAGGCACCAAAAACTCTTTTTCCGCGACCGACTCGCACACAAAATTCGGGGCGTTACACGAACTCTGCCACCACTGGCACTTCACCAAGTGATAACCTGGAAAGGCGAACCTCCAATAACGCTACAAGCGCTACTCCACGCTGGCTAACTGTCCGCGCCAACTGCAAGGCCGAAATCAGAGAACAGGCCTCTCCATTAAGGCCCTCAAATTTGACCTCCGTCTGCCCTTCGCTTCTTAGGGTCACCACCTTGGATAAGCAATCAATACTGGCATGCTGCTCCGCTAGCCAGTCCATTCCCAAAATCACATCAAACTCGACTAATGGTAGGACCTCCGCTATCAACACGAAGTCAACTCCGCTTAGTTCCCAACAAATGCGCCCTTTCTTCCCAGTGGTCATGAATGACCCATTGGGCATGCGCACCTTCAGTTCCGCATCCACCAAAAATGATTCAGCCCCAATCCTTCGGATTAAGCTTTCCACAAGAAAGGAGTGTGACGCTCCCGTATCAAACAATACCCTAGCAGGGTATCCGGAAACTAACACAAAGCCTAAAACATAGACATCAATCATAATGGTCTAAAAGCATGAAGCACAAGGTTAAACCTAAACTTCCTCATACCTGTCACCACATCGGGTTGGCGGATTGCTTCCTGCTGTCCAAGGTTGTAGGCCCTTGGTTGTACTGGTTGGAACCGAGAAGCGCTAGACTCTGCCATCTTCCCTTTCTCTGCGGAACTAGGGCCGGAGCGTACAGTTTGCTCCGGCCTTGCCTCCTGCACCGCACCTCCTTGGTTACAAAAATGAGCAATGTGCCTCACCTTACCACAGTTGAAGCACGTCGGTGACCCCTTTGAGTGAGACCCTCCGGTCGTCCACTTACTTTTCTCACCGTACTTGTACGGGTGAGGCTTCCTCCTCCATCTATTCCCTTCCGACTTTCCATGGGATTGAGAAGGCTTCCCTTCTCCTTGCTTGGGCCAAAACCTTTACGATGTTGGTTCCGCTCCAGATCACTCTCCAACGTCCTGGCCGCCTCAACCAACTCATTGAAACCTGCTCTCTTCATGGCGATGAGGGGTTATCTTAGATTCTCCCTCAGCCCCTGATAGAAGAGGTTATCCCTCTCTTCATCGTCCGTCATGGTCGTCCCCGCGTAACGACCCAAACGACTGAACTCCTGAACATACTCATCCACCGTCTTATCTCACTGCATCAAGTGCAAAAATTGCCTCTGAAGGGCCAACCTTGTCGAAATAGGTATGTATTTCTTTAGGAAGGCATCCCCAAATTCTTCCATGGACGGGGTGCGTCCAGGAAACTGGCGGCCGCTATGGCTCACCCACCACAACTTTGCGTCTCCCTCAAACATGAAGGCCGCAAACTCAGATTTCTTCTCTTTCGGCGTCTCTGCCGCCCTCAAAAGCTCTTGAATCCGTGCCCACCAATCCTCCACATCAGTCGGAGTACCGACACCCTTGAATGTCGGGGGATGGAAGCTCAGAAAGTACTTCATCTTCCGGTCTCCTTGCCCGACAGCCACCCTTTCTGCCAAAGGCTCCACTCGCCTGGCTTCTCCGCCCGGCACAGCCGTCGCCGTATCCAGTGTAGCAGGGGTTGCTACCTGAGCTGTTCCTGTAGCTTGGGCGGCCACCATTGCTTCTGCAAGCATGCGGCATAAGTCAGCCGGGTTTACACCCAAGCCCAAAGGACCCTTAGATGTGGCGCTGCTCGCTGAAAGCTCTTATCTTGGTCTCTACGTACCCACCTCGTTGCTTGCACTCTCCAAGGAAGTAAGAAAACAAGGAATCAGTCTCTAATCGCAAGACTCAAACATAAGGAAACTCATGGTCCCGCATTACTCCTATGTGGATAACTTCTATAAGCACTGACCTTGAACCTAACCTCCCTCTGATACCAAATTCTAACACCTCCCCTGTAATGACCGTATAATATGGGTCCGGTCGGGGCCCCACAACATACAGACGCCACAGCTTCAGTATTATAAGATGATATAACTACCCGATCTCAAAACTCATAACCATAGCACAACGGAAAAAGCAAACAGACTACAAGTTATCCACAACATATAGGAGTATCGAAGCGGACTTAAGGCCTTACAACAAAAGTGAGCCCAATGCTCAAATAATAACACCAGTCATAAATGTCCATAAGCACTCCAAGACTACCTCGGCATGCAAGTCGGAAAACAAGAGCATCAAACATACAATGTCATAAAAGTAGAGCTACAGCAAAACGGTAACACTTCATGAGGCTTAGGCCCCTCTGGCAGGCGAGCTAGCTCCTGCTTTCGATCCTTGCCCTGTAAAAATTTGATTGTAACGTGGGTCAGCAAAGGCTGACCTCAAACTGTGTAACAAACACATCTCCTCCCGGCCGCCCCTAACGGACCCCGGGGAACCCCTCCAACCTGCAAGTCAGCACTTTGTATACAATATATATATATATATATATATATATATATATATATATATATATATATATATATATATATATATATATAAACAAGTAATGAACTAAGAGCGGGCTTGGATGTCTCAAATAACATACACTTCCCTATTGTTGAGCATATAATGAAAGAGTCTACTTATGCAGTATGTATGCAAAAACCCGGGCTTCACCCAAGGCACCCTATCGCGTATGCATCTAGCATATCATCACATCATATGGGTACTCATCATTTCCCCATTGGCATAAAGCCGCAAACAAAGGGGGGTTACCAACATTCCCCCAACGGCATACAAGCCACCACACGGAACTCTTGCCAAGGTCCTACCCGCTCAAGGTCTTAGACCCAAGCTTGCCTGCAAGCTCTGACTACTCATGTCAGGATTCCAACAAACACACTAACCGATTCTAAGAAACCTTGCTGGACCCCACCCACTCATGGCCTCATTGCCCTGGCTTGCCCCATCCTTGGCATTCTCGTCAGTCTCACATAAGGGGACTAGTCTCGCTGGGACACTGTCCACACATGACGTGCACGTCACGGGATAGCCAGCCGACCACGGAGACCCAGCCACGCCTTGGCACATCATAATCCAAAACAAAACCACCCAAGTCCATCATTCATACTGCAGCGTTCCCGCGCACCAAGGAAACCATCTACCACCAATGTGGAGCTAACCTCGTCCACGAAGGAAACCATCTACTGGCATTGAGTAGCTAACCTTGTCTGGTTCCGACTATACGTACTCACTCGAGAAAAGGGGGAAAACATCACAAACCTCACAAACGGCATCTTGCCGCAACGGATCTCTACGAATCCTTAAAGCTTGCATGCAACATCAACGAGTCAGACTAACGGTCGCGACTACGGCTTCACCCACCATGCCTACTCCACTAACGGAGCGGATCTCTAATGCAAAAACATGTCGGGGATGGATTCAATCGACCCGGAGGTTCCTCTTGAACCTTGGCGACCCAAACCCCTCTCATTTGAGAGTTTGGTGCCCAAAAACTAGAAAGTAGAAGATGCTAAACATGCATCCTAAAACCAAGAGGAGAATTGTCGTTACCTTCTGACCCCTCTTGCTTGCCATGGAAACTTAGCCGGATGAAAACCTTTGCAACAATCTTGCCTCCACAGATCTGGACTCGGCTCGCGATTTGGAGGACCGGAGCTTCTCCGGCAGCCGGATCTCTCCTAGACCACCTTCCTTGCTCTCCCTTCTCTCTAGATCTTAGAAAGAGAGTGCTTGAAGAAGAATGAGGGTTTCTAAACCCTATTCCCGGACTTAATTCAGCAAGGGAAACCCTGGACCATCAGATCCCAAAAGAAGGGAAAGAACAGCCACGATCCAAACTAAAAATCAAAACACCTGGGCCGAACACGGCTTGTGACACGCCTGTGTCCAAGGCCGTGTTCCCCAATCGACGCTGAAACCATTGCACCCAAACCAAGACACGGGTCCAGGACACGCCCATGTCACATTTGACACGGCCGTGTCCATCCCGAACACGCCTGGGATCCAGGCCGTGTCCAGCCCCTCACAAGTCCCAACTTACAACCCGAGAAGGACACGGCCTGGGACACGCCCGTGTCTCAGGCCGTGTTTGAAGTCTCGACGATCGTCGACTGCCTCTTCGTAGAACTCGCAGAAATTCATCGAACACGCTCGACACAGCCCTGGACACACCCATGTCCCGAACCATGTTCACTGCCTCAACACTTCATCGAGCGAAAAACGTCAAAACCACAGGCGCTCGACGAACCCGGTAAGACACGGCCATGGACACGCCCATGTCCTAGGCCGTGTTCCCTGCCTGTGTCGACACCTCCTCTTTGTCGACACCATTGTGTAGACACCACTGTGTCGACACCTCTGTGTCGACACCTCCTCTGTGTCGACACCATTGTGTCGACACCTCTTTGTCAACACTCGGGAGAACACGCCTGCGACACGGGAGTATACCTCCGACACGGGCATGTCGGAGGGCGTGTCCCCCACTAGTCGACAAAATGAGCGAAAAAACGTCGACTTCCCGGGCTCTCAATGAACCCGGTACGACACGGCCATGGACACGGCCGTGTCCTAGGCCGTGTGACCCTCACAAAGGCCCAAACTTGGTTCTCGACACTGCTCGTCCTTCTTTAGAATTTCGGGGTGTTACAACTTTCTCCTTTTCCCCAGTTCTGTCTTGACGATCGCACGATAACTGGACCTATTGCGCTCTGTCCTCTTCTTATTCCTAGTTCTACCCGGGTAATCGCACGAGCACTGGCCATTGTGCGCACGACCACTGGTCGTGCGCCACTGCTCGTGTGATTTTACCTCTTGCTTTCTGCAGTTCTGTCTTAGCCAATCGCACGATCAGTGGATTTATTGAGCACGACCACCGGTCGTGCGCCACTGATCGTGCACATATCTGTTGATGTTTCTGTCCAAGTTGTAGGTTTAATTGGAAATTGCCAATGATCATCGACCGACCGTGCGCACGAACACTGGTCGTGCGCCACTGATCTTGCGCTCTACTTATTCTACTTCCATATTTAAGGGCCTGCTCTGCGATTTAGGGCAAGACTGGTCATTTTCTGTGATCGAAGAGTGCACGGGAAGTGCCGTTCTACTTCTCCAGCTGCTCCATCCACCTCCACCTTCATCGAGAGTCTGTAGCCGGTGATTCCGAAGCTTTCCAGACCCTCCGGCGAAGCTCCCGGCCATTGATGACCTCAACTCCAAGCTTTCCACCGGAGTTGGAGAAGAAGACGACCTAGAGAACAGACTCAAAGGCCTTCGAGGTGACAGATCATTGGTACTAGAAGCCTCCTCGGACTGAGCCCGGAAGCGGATTGACAACTCGCTATTCCGGCCACGACCTGCGGTAGACCTTCACCCTCTAGTGGTTTACTCCTCTTCCACTTCCTCCGTTGTATGGAATGATTTGATATTTTAATGAACTACAGTTTCTACTCTATATCTAAGTGGATGTTTGTAGCTTTCATTTGCTTTTGAGTTGTGTGTTGTGAATGCGCCTCGCCCACTCTACATCCACTCCATACCCGTGTTTCACCCGATTGCACTCCGCACAAGAACACTTCCATCCAATAGCTTTCCATCCACTCGCCCAACCGAAGTTCGGTATCGCGGCCGATACACTCACCTCACCTTACGAAGCGGTGACTTCGACCCGCATAGCCTTAATTAGTTTATTAGATCAAGAAACCACAATCTCACAAGCCCCCTTTTTAATCTTTTCTAAGTATAACCCTCATAACGATATTTTCTGAACTATCGCCGCTCTATTCTAATTGCATTCCTCAAGAGACCGACACTCGGGGATTTATTCCCAAATTTTATTACTTGTGTGACCGGTGCGCTTGCCGATTTCAACGCATCAGAACCACTATAAATCCTTGTGTCTTCTGTGTTGCTTGATCTGTTTTCTTTTCTTTTGTGCTGTGATTTTCTTTTCATAGAATATAGATATAACTCAAACTAGTGCAAGTTAAGATCTATCCCTATCTTTCATGCTCCACCACTTCTAATGTACCAAGATATCTCAGACTTAACTTTTTCAGACGCTGAATCCTGGATACACCTTTGAAGGGTTTGATCTTCAAATATACCCAATCGCCCACCGCGAACTCCACGTTCCGGTGCTTGGCATTGTAGTACTTTGCTTGTCGATCCTGGGCTATCAGTAGCCTCTCCCAAATAGCGTGTACCGTCGAATTAGCTTCATCGACTTCTTTACGCTTATACAGTTTGGATTTGCCTGCTTCTTCCTAAGCTAACGGTGTACGGCACTTGCGACCATAAAGAGCTTCAAACTGTGTCATACCGATGCTCGCTCGGTAGCTGTTGTTGTAGGCAAACTCCACCATATAAAGGGTATCTTCCAATCTCTTACCAAAATCCAGGGCCCACATTCGGAGCATATCCTCCATTATTCTGTTGGTCCTCTCAGTTTGGCCATCCATTTGGGGATGAAAGGCCGTACTGAACGTCAATTTCGTTCCCAATAGTTGATGGATTAGCCTCCAATCATTCGATGTAAATCGCCCATCATGATCACTTACGATGCTACGAGGAACACCGTGTAGCCGTACAATCTGCTTAACATAGAGCTTTGCCAAACTTTCCACTGAATCATCCCGCTTGTTCAGAAGGAAGTGAGTCACTTTCGTGAACCGGTCTACAATCACCCAGATTGAATCATTCTCGCGTTGAGATCTCGTCAACCCGTGCACGAAATCCATTGAAATATCATCGAACTTCCATTCCAGAATCAACAAACATCCGCCGAACTTCAGCTCCATTTGTCATGGTAGTGGCGGTTGTAAACACATTGTTTAAACTATCATTCCTTAAAAATCACCTAACAAACATCATCCATTTGAACATAAAAATGGATGAAGTTCAATAGTTGGATGTTAACGAATGACAATTTAACCCCCAAATTCATAGCCGTCGCCACCGTGCCAAACGGTGCATTCTTTATTGTTGAAACTGAGAAGTCGGTCTCTGAGGAGTTCACCCTTGGGGAAGGGGTGATCGCACATTTACTTCTCTACTACGATCTAAACAATAAAGGAAAACGAACAGGGAACAGAACCAAGGGCTTGGCGTGGAGGACCCACCGCATACCCACAAGATCTTAGAGCGCTTCCCCTCCCTAGCCAAATGTCGAGCTAAGGCAACCTCAAAATACGCTAGAAGACCGGGACACAAGTAAGTATGCCTTCTGAGGTACCTCTTGGATCCTATTTATAGATTATTAAAACGGCCTGCAAATAGCCAACCTCCATTGTTCGAAAAAGCTATGTGCATTCCAGGTTGGCCTGCCAACAGCATAACTTCATTGTTTTGGAAGTCTATGGGCAGGCAACGACAACAAAATGATAAAAAAGCATCACAGATCATTGGGCGAGTGGCCTTCTGAAGCCTCAACTCGCCTGGGGCGGCAAGTGCTCGATGGATCTGGCGCTCGCCGCCTCCCTTCGGACCTTGGCTAGTACGGGCGTGGTTATCCCCATTTGCCTGCCACTTGTCGAGCTCCCCTGAGGCGAGTGAGAGTCCTCCACCTCCACTCGCCCCCCGATAAGTCCATGTCGCCCGGGCAAGTTGGAGGCTCCCGAGCTCTGGCACCTTGGGTGCTCGCCCGGGACTAGGACTGCTCGATCTGGCCGATCTGGCTCCTACCGACCATACTCGCCGGATACGGGGTTGTACACAATCCCCACTCTTTGCGAGGTTGATGCAAACTCAGAAGGAATCATCCAACCCCACAGGATTCGACGAGTCTGGAAAGAGCTAAAGAGATGGCATTCCCTTTGGTCTAACCTAGCCGAGATGCCTATCCCCAAAGAGATGTAAGAGAGCCTTGCCCGAGCTCGCGAGGCTGCCTCTTCCCGTGTTTCCGGCTTCACCGACTTTTCTCATAGCATTCCACCGAGCGTCCTGGAAGAATCCAACCCCTCGAAGAAGGCAAAACCACTTCCCCAGGAGGCTGAAACCATCTTCAATGACCTGAGATACACCCTGGAGAACGGGTTAAGTTCCTCCACTTTGCCCGCCACAGAGAAGAAGGGTAAAGAAGTCTTTGACCTTTTCGCCTACCCGGATAGCCAATGGGATGACGGCGATCCCTCCAAGCTGCGAGTTTGGACCCCCCTTGACAACTCGCAACCTAAAACTCTGGAGGCTCGCCAGGGAGACACGTCGCCCCCCTTTGGGATCCTGGGGCTAGACTCGCAGAGGTCGAATTTGTCGGCTCGTACCCCTCCCAACAACAACTTCCTTTTGGAACTGCGGGGGGAGGGGCTGAATCCATCCCCGTGCCGGGCTTCGACCTCCTCCCACCAAAAACTCATCGCTCGGGCGCCGAGCTCGCACGGTAAATTCTGACTTCCACTGATTGGTCTCACGTGATTCTCCTGGAGTGCTAGCCTTTCATGATGATACTTGATTGAACGCCTTTGCAGCTCATCCCAGTCAGTCGGAGGCTGACAAATCTTCAAAGCCAACCCGCTAATTATCCCTCCCTTCTCAAACTCGCTAGACTCCTTCCTGGGTTCTGAGGTGGAGAACGACGAGCTGACGAGGTAGGGAATCAGGATCTTCAAGAAGTTAGGGTCTGTTTGGGACAGCTCTGGCGGATTGAAAAGCTGCTGTCTAGATAGAACTGCTTTAAAATAGATCTCTGGGGAGCAGTTTTGAAAAGCTGCAGAGTGTTTTGGTGTTCTATGCAGAAGTTTGCTTTGAAGAAATAGAGCGAGAGCGGGAGGAGGAGGGAGTGTCGGCTCTGGCGAGATGTGTCAGCTCCGGCGAGATCCGTCGGCTCCCGCGAGTTGCAGGAAGAATTGGAAAAGTCGGGGCCGGTAGATTCCAAAACCTGTGAGAGAGAAAGCTATTTTGCGGGAGCAAAAGCTGGGGGGGGAGGGATTTCCGAAAAGCTGCAAAACAGCTCCAGATTTACGAAAAGCTCTTCATAAGGAGCTATCCCAAACACAAAAAAATAGCTCTGGCGGCTGGAAAAGAGATTCTCCAGCCGCCAGAGCTACGCCAAACAGACCCTTAGTGTGCGGGTTGTGTAAGGTTTAGGAGGACAATGAGGCATTGCAGCGTGACTACGTGTGGATCGTGGACGGGGTGAGGGTTTGCCCGACAGGCGAGGCGATTCTCCTTCTTCGCTTTTGGTTGAGATCGACGAGAACCTCCATAACGTACATAGGAATTGGGGGCGGATCCGCGAGCTCCACAACTCACGCCGACCTACGAGGAAGGAGACATGAGACCGAGTAGGTAGAAATGGCTCCATTACTGAGCCTACCAGCGTTTACCTCCGGCATCCTCAGCTCGTGCGCATGTGACATAACCCCTTCCCCTTCTTCTTCTTTTTTGTTTTGTACCTGATTTCTTTGAGATGAACTCGCCCCCAGTCTATAATAACTTGGAATAATTTTTAGATTTCAATGTTTAATATTTGAATAATATGTTACTCTTGAGGCTCAGCACGACATATAAATAGAATAAGCTTCAGGAGTCGATGAGCTGGGGTTGGCTAGCTGGTTCAGGCGAGCTAGACTGATCGGCTGGCTCGGACTCAGATTTCTTTTCCTATAAATAGTCCCCTCACCAACCCCTATCCACCGCCTTTATTGCTTTCGTACCCCCTGTTCTTGCTCCCTTTCTACATCTCGTACTCAGACATCAACCCTCATGCGAGCATGGGAAAGGCAAACCCTGATGCCGATGGTCGCTCAAAGTGTGCTCTGCGTTTTGCCGAGTACTGCATTTTTGAAGGGAACACAACTGAAGGTGAACTCGTGGAGTTCGTAACTGACTAGGTGCCCCTGGCTTTGAGGCACACTGGACTATGGAGAATGAAGCTATCAACTCCTACCCTGACGAGCTTGCCTTCCCCATCTCACATTTCGAGGTGGGGTTGCGCATACCGCTCTGTCCGGAAGTCTGCCAGATCCTCAAGTACTATGATGTGGTGCTCGCTCAGCTCAAATCGAACGTCATCGCCATGATGGTCGTGTTCGCGTGCTTCCTCCACAAAGAGCGGATAGAGTTCAACCTAGCCATCTTCAGGAAGCTCTTCACCTACAAAGTGACTCCTGATGCCGTCGCCTAGTTCGGGGCTCGTTTATCAAGGTTCGCAAGATTATGAAGAAAAACAAAAACTCGATATCCACGATCGTCTTCATCAAGGGTGATCTCCGCAATGTACCATACTCACCAAAGCAGAAGGGCGAGGAGGTGTACCGCCCCATGTTATATCTAGCAATGATGCCGAGCTCCATAGATTTTTCCTCCACAAAGATTTCGAGGTCACCTTCCTCCGAAGGAGCATCGAATCGCTCCTCCCCGTCTTTCCTGGCGAAGGTATTCCTCACTTTTTCTTCTTGCCGAGCTCGCCCAATCAATAGATTTTTCTGACCAAGTTTGTTCATGCAGGGGAGTGACTGATTCACGAGAACCCGCCTTTTGAGGACTCGGGAATCCACCCTCATCTAGCAAGAAGCGACCCGATCTCATGGGGTCCAGCTCGCCCCACCGCCAACCAACGCAAAAGAGGGTGAAAAGGACAAAGATGATCCCCAGGGCGAGACAATAACAACAACAACAACAAAAATCAAAATACATGAGCTCGCCTGAAACAACCCCTTACGGATCGCCGGAGAGCTCGCTAAAGAAGACGTTAGAAAAAGGGCAGGGGGTGGTAAGTCCTCCACTCCCCCTGCTGCTAATAAGGCCGTGGCCCGCGAGCCCGGCCTACCAAAGAGCCATCCACTCTTTGGCTTCGGGGGAAGGTGGAAGGACTCGGTCGGCGATCCGATGGTCCAATAGGACGAGATGTCCCATCGGGTCTCTATCTCCTCCCTCCAGCCTTCCTGGACAGATCGCCAAACCTCCACCGGGCATGCTTATGCACTCAGCTTCGGCCTCTACGGGTGTGAGGATGCCGAGGCCTAAGGGGGAATTACCCTGCATCAGCTTGGCCATGAGGGCTCGTCGGACCACATGCGGGCCCTAGAGCTGCACGACATGCTGGTTTGTCGCAGCTTCAACCTCAGCCACCTCCTCCAAAAGGCCGAGTAGGGAAGTGACGTTGCCAAGGACAAGACCGCCGACCTGACGAGGCGACTCGGTATTGCCGAGGACCTACTCGCCAAGGTTGTCAGCGGGTTGGTAAGTACTGGCTGCACTAACTTCTTTTACTTGATTTTCTATAATTGATTTATTTACCCTTTTGTTTCAGAGGATGTTGACTCCACTAGCGAGTTACGGGCTCATGCCATCAGGCTGGAAGAAGAAAACAACCAGCTGCATGCTTGCACTGCCGAGTTGGAGGCCCGCATCGTCAGGCTGTAGGCTGACAACGAAAAGATGAAGGATCAGATCAAAGTACTCAACAGTGAGATCAACCGACAGGCGGACTCCTTCCTTCCCCCGGGTGGCAGCGAGCTCCCCTTCCCGTATAAGAGGCCAAGGATCTTCAGTGATGCTGAGGTTATCGAGCGGCTGCGGTTCAACTCAATCGAGTCCACTGAATGCACCGTGAAGATCATGAAGGACACGGGGGTGCTTTTTGAGCTCTGCGAGGAGATCACATCCCGAGATCTTATGTTGAGCCTGTTCCGGTCTACTCTGCCCAGCGAGAAGGAGGACAGTTTCGATCTGCTTTTTTTGGAAGGAATACAAGGAGCACCCATCCGGGGAAGAGGGCGGGGACCACCAGCCTAGGGGGTGGGGCAAGAGCTGACTCGTACACCCATTGTTTTTCTTTTTCTTTAATTCCCCCCTTTTATAACCTCATGGAGGCTCGCTCCCCTTTTGTAATAACATTGTATAATCAAAAATGGTTTTGACATGGTATTTTTCTAGCTTCTTTTTCTTGAACTTACTTACTGCGATGTACTCACCTTCGAGCTCTCCTCCTGGGGAGACCTCGCTAGGATAGAACTCATCGTTAGAATGCATGTCTTAGTATTCGTACACGCGAGTAGACCTTGAGAGCTCGTCATCCCTAAGCAATACGGGGGCGGACCTATCGTCGCGCTGTTCTCGCCACCAACCATCTCGCTCGCGAGCTTCCTTCTTTTTCGCGAATGTCAAACTAAGATTGTTAAAAATTTCCCAAGTAAAACTTGAAGGGGTGGAATGCACCACCAGTGCTTGCCTTATTTCGCCTTCCTCGGTAGATGTCGAGTACTCGGCTTACCATCCCTTCACCCTGCCTTGCCTTGACGATGGCACTCCATGGAAGTAAGTCCTGGCCATTTGCTGAGCACCCCCAGCTCACCTTCTTTGACAAGCCAACTCACCTATTGTCACTTTCCATGGTCACCCTACGGGTGCTACCGCCAGCCCAATCAACTAAGTGAAAACCAGATGGCATGAACTGCTGGGGATCTGGGTAGACTCTCTCAAGTGAATCCAGCCCTGTGAGATAGATGAAAGCATGGCAGCACGATCTGCTCGAGGTCTGGGTAGACTCTCACGAGTGATATCTAGCCCTGCCATTTAGGTGAGAGCCTGACAGCGGGATCTGCTCGGGGTCTGGGTAGACTCTCTCAAGTGATATGCAGCCCTACCAGCTATATGAAAGCCTGACAACGGGATCTTCTCGGGGACTGGGTAAACTCTCTTGAGTTACATCCAGCCCTACCAGCTAGGTGAGGGCCTAACAGCGGGATCTGCTCGGTTCCGGATGGACTCTCTTGAGTGACATCCAGCCCTTCCATCAAGGTAAGGGCCTAGCAGCGGGATCTGCTCGGGGTCTGGGTAGACTCTCTCGAGTGACATCCAGCCTGGCCAGTTAGGTGAGAGCCTATCGGATGGAAAAGGTCTAGAACATGTCGATGCACCCCTTCACCTTTACTAACTATACCTGAAGGGTAGGCTCCCTTGCCTCAAACTCACCATTGATCTGGGAAGCCACCATCATGGAGTCAGTGAGGACCTCCATGTCTTGCACTCCCATCTCCCTCGTCAGGCGTAACACCGCTATTATTGCCTCGTACTCGACCTGGTTGTTGGTGATGGGAAAGTGCACCACCATTTGTTCGATCCTTATTCCCTGGGGGCTCTCCAAGATAACACAAACCCCCAGGGAATGCCTTCCCGAAGCGCCATCTACCTGTTGAAATTTGTGAAGTGGAAGTGGGTGATGGGCAGGTCGGGCTGACTGAGCGGCCTGTGCGGACTGAGTCTGTGGCCTAGGAGGACTGCTGGTTGCGGCCTGGGTGTTGGTTGTATTGGTGGCTTGGATGTTGAGCAGCTTGTGCGGCTTGAGCGGCCTGGTGTGCGACCTGAGTGGTCTATTGTGCGGCGAGGTTGGTCTATGACCAAGGATGGTGGGCTTGTGATGTGACCTGAGCGGACTGCGGTTTGCGAGCTTTTGGCTGGGCTTGTTCAGCGGTCGTGGTTGTGCAAGTGTGTTAACCAGCGGATTGGGTGTTCTATCCATGGGAGGCTTTGCAGACTGGCGAGTCCGGGGTGTCCGCTGTTGTGGGCTGGCCTTGGAGATCGGCTGTGGTCGTTGCCGAGCTCTCTGGTGCGGCAGCGGGTGTTAGCAGTTGTGGAGGACTGCGCGGACTGGTGTCGGAGTCTGGCAGTTGGCCATTTGGGCAGCTATGCGAGGATTGCTTGCGGACTCTTCCTTACTCTAGATGGGTGTTGGCGATCTGCTTTGGGTGTTGGCGGACTGGGCCTTGTCCGCCGAGCTTGTAACGCCCCAAAACTCAAAAGAGCGACGAGAGGCGTTTTGAGCCAAGTTTGGAATTTGGCAGGGGCACACGGCCTGGAACACGGGCGTGTCCCAGGGCGTGTCGAGCTTGGGTCGATGACTTGGCCGTGTGGATGATGAAATTTAGAGTCGACGATCGTCGAGCAGCAAACACGGCCTGGGACAAGGGCGTTTCATAGGTCGTGTGTGTCTTGGGTGGTTGGCCGATTTTATTCACAGGTGAAACACGGCCTGGAAGCTCAGGCATGTTCAGTGGTGACAAGGCCGTGTCAAATGGGACACGGGCGTGTCCAATACCTGTGTGTGTCTCGGGTCGCTGCTGGCCTATGTCAATGGAGGAACACGGCTGGGAACACGACCGTGTACTAGACTGAAAGAAAATATACCTAATCACCTAGAGGGGGGGTGAATATGTGACTTAATCTTTATTAACGTTTTAGGCAGATTTCTGATTATATCACAGATTCTTAACTAATTCTACACTGCAGTCAATCAGCAATCACAACAATCAATCAAACACACAGTGAACACACAAATTTATAGTGGTTCCCCAAGGTTTAGGTACATCCACTTTCCCCCCTTCGCCTATCTAGTAGTGTACTAGATTTGGCCAAACTCCTCCACTATCTCAGATCCTCAGATCTTACACTCAGAACCCCAAAACAGGTTCCTACAGCTCAGGCCCAAGGCCCTACAACTCAGTCTTCTCCAAAGACCTACACTCAGCTTCTTCACAAAGCCTACACTCAGCCACAACAGGCCTACACTCAGAGATAAGAATCTCCTATACTCAGGCACACAGGCCCTACACTCAGCCTTTATAATCACAGGCTTACAACTCAGATCCCTAAGGATCCTACAAGAAATTAGAATACAAAGTTTATACCTACAACTCAGAGAATAGAGAGAAGAGTTGATAGGTTCTTGATGAGTTCTTGGAAGAACTCTGCTGAGATCAATTTCACTTGGTTTTTCTTCAAAGCTTCTTGAATGTAGAACACAACAGGATTGATCTTCTCTGCAGTTGATCTTTGATCTCTGCAACTTAAGATTCAGAACAAGTTCTGAATCCTTCTTCACAGCCTGGTTCCAACGGCTGTCTTCTTGGATGGAGCTCTCTCTCTCCAACTTCTTAGATCTTCACTTGATTCTTCAATGAATAGCTAGATCTTCTTTTCTTTTTCAATTACTTGATCATCTGTTTTTGTAGACAGTATAAGCCTATATATAGGCCTTCTTCATGGTAACCGGCTGGTCCGGTTCATAACTGATTTCTGACAACTCTAACAGGTGCAGTAGACCAGTTGGAATGGCAGCTGTCAAGTCATCCAGTCAGTTCTTGAAAAATCTGTAACTGTCTGAAAGTGTCGAGACTGTCTGTCTTTAAGTGTCGACACTTATAGACCAAGTGTCGACACAAGTAGACTAAGTGTCGACACTAGCTTTCAAGGTGTCGACACAACTCCTTGTGTTGTAGAATTCACTTCTCGACACAGCTTCTTCAATATGTGTCGACACTGATATTGAGTGTCGACACAACTCTTTGTTCTTCAGTACTTTGTTGAATTCTTGTAAGTGTCGACACATCTCCTTTGTATCGACATATCTTCATGTGTTGAACTTGTTCAGTGTTGACACATCTCCTTGGTGTCGACACATGCCTTCTGTGTTGATACTTGCAGAGTGTCGACACAGCTCCTTGTGTTGACACATCTTCTTGTGTTGAGACTTTTGCTGAGTGTCGACACATCTCCTTTGTGTCGACACTTGTACTTAGAATTCTGTTGAACTTTGCTAAGTGTCGACACAGCTCCTTGTGTCGACACTTTCTTCAAGTGTTGAGTCTTCTACTGAGTGTCGACACATTCTTTCTTGTGTCGACACTTTCTTCAAGTGTTGACTCTTCTGCTGAGTGTCGACACATTCTTTATTATGTCGACACTTGTACTTAGATTCTGCTGACTTTTGCTGAATGTCGACACAGCGTACAAGTGTCGACACTTTCTGATGTATACACAGTTCCTCTGGGTGTCGACACATCTGCTAAGTGTCGACACAGCTTCACTGGACTTTTCTTAATTGAGTGTCGACACAGCTCCTTGTGTCGACACTTTCTGTCTGGTGTCGACTCTGCATCCCTGGTGTCGACACTAATACTCCAAGTGTCGACGCTGCTTGCCTGGGTGTCGACACAAGTCTTCTTAAGTGTCGACACTTTCCCTCTGGGTGTCGACGCATGGACTTAGAAACTTTTTCATCTTTCCCTGCAAATACTTCACCTGCACAAGGCAACTCAAAATACATCAAATACATTTTTATGTATATCATTGAGTAGGGTGAGGCTTCTTCAAATCAGGTACATTTAAACCAATGTACCCAACAATCTCCCCCTATTTGGAGAAGTCTTAACCCTTAGTCAATAATATACACCATATAGAATAAAATCATAGCATGATGTAAAGCAGGATTATATAACAGGGCAAACATAAACATGTAGCAAACAAAACATGTATACACAGATATCATCTGAGAACAATTATGAAATAGATTTATAATACATCACATTGTTCTAACAACTTTGTCATATTCATTATACAAAAGTTTACAAAGTGTTTTAATACAAGTGATTACATAGTAAACTTAAGATAATGCAATTTTATTTCTGCTCAGCCTCCTTAATTACAATTCCCTTTCCAGACTGTATCTTGGCTTGTATAGGGGCTCTAGCATCTTCAGTATCAGCAGGCTTTTTCCCTTTCAGCTCCTTCTTCTTTAGCTCTTCAGCTTTAATCTTCTGCCTCTCAAAGTAATGATAAAGCTTGGGAAAGTACTTGCTAGGCTCCTGAGCAGTAGGAGGTAGCTTTCCCATCTTGGCCTTTCTTCTATATTGCACTATGGCTTCTTGTCTAGATTCATGCTTTCTCCACTCCAGTTCAGAAAACCATTTGTTTCTATCTTGAATATTATCTTTGGCATCCTTCCATGCAGTTAAGATAATGTTTCTTGAAGTGGGGCTCCACTGCTCAAAGTCAGGCCTTTGTTCAGCTTGCTCTCTGAACCTCTTCTTAGACAATCTAGCTTCTTGTTCAGCTTGTTCTTTCAGTATAGCCTCCTGTAAAGCCTCAGATACTGGCTGAACCACTTTTTCTAGAATAACATTTTGCAGACCCTCAGGTGGGCTATACATTGTCTGGATATCAGCTTGTATCATATCAAAATCTGGTGGAGGGTAGATTACTTGAGCTACTTCAGGTTGCTCACCTCCAAGATAGGCAGGATGAACTCCAGATTCTGCTACATTGTCATCATCACATAAAGGAGGATAACCAAGAGTAGCTCTGATAGAATTATAAATCCACTTGGCATGATCAGAGCTGGCTTTGACTAACACCCTCTCCCCCTTTATGACTTCTCTTTCCATGTGATCTCTTAGATCATCCTTTTGAAATCTGATTTGTGCATTAAGATAATTAACTCCATCCTTGTAGAAAGGTTTTAACCTTTGGAGTTTTTCTGAGATCAGCTTCTGGGAATCTTGAATAGCAGATGTAACAGAAGTGATGCCCTCTTGTAAAGCTTTATCAAACTCTGTTTTAGTAGTAGCATGAGAAGTAGTCAGTCTAGCAGCTATATTCTTCATCTCTGTGACAATTGCATTATGTGAAGCAGTTAAGTTATCATTCATTCTGATCTGGTTCTCAAGAACATATCCTTGCTTCAGTGCAATGTCATCTACTTGAGCTTTTATTTTCTTTTGATGTGTAGCCAAGTACACCATTGCATTCCATCCCTTGTGGAAGCAGTCAGTCATCTCCTTCTTATTGAGATTCATTTCAAATCTTATAGACTTTATGTCTTGGGCCAGATCAAACTGCAAAGACTTATGCCCCTCATCCACATATGTTTCTATGGCTTTCCTGTGCTCATCAAGCTTAATTTGCATAACAACCATCAGAGCACTGTAATCTACAGATGGTGTTGGCTGTAGTGCAGGCTGTGGTGTTATAGTTTGTAGAGCTTTCTTATAAGTCTGGCTCCTCCTCTTGAATACTTGGAATTTTCTTTTCTTTGCTCTTACAGTCTCCTCATCTTCAGAAGCAGATGTGCTTGCTATTTCTACCCTCTCCCTAGGTAGCTCCTCAATAGCTTTTTGCTTCTCTGGATCTTTCCTTGCAGGTTCTTCTAAAATTTCCACATGCTCCCCCTCAACTTGAGCATTCTCCCCCTCAGCAGCAGCACTTTCCTTCTCAAAGTCTGTCCGATCCAAGTTAAGGAAGAGATCTTCCATAGTAAATTCTTGTTGAGGAAGAGATGGAGATTCTCTTATCTCATCTGTTACTTGATGTGGTTCCACTTGATCTGCAACAGATGTGTCCTCCATGACAACATCTGGGGGTAGACTATCAATCTGTGGTTGTTGATTAACATCAGATAAGTTGTCAATTATAACTGCACTCTCAATAAGGAAATCTAATTGATTGATTTCTGAGATTACCTCAAGGATAGTGTGGGTTGCTAGCTCACTCTCTAGTGGAGTTGGCTCTTCCACTACTAGTGGCTCCCCCTGGATAGTATCCTGATGTACTGGGCTAGCTTGAGGTAGCTCCCCCTGCCTCTCTGCAACTTCTTGTTGAGCTGGAGACTTTTCAGCAGTGCCAGTGTCTTCTTCATCAGGAGTGAAGACAACATGCTCTTCAGAGCTGCTAGATGAATCCTGAGCCACAGGGGCTATCTTCTTCTTCTTCTTTAGGGGTGTTACTTTCTCAGGAGTAGGCATCTCCTTAGTTAAAACTCTGTCCCACCTAGAGAATATCCTCATGTCCATCTTCCTCATATGGTTGATCTTTGTGCCAGCAGCTTAACTCATTACTTCTGGTATACTACCAGCCAAGTAAAGACTGAGAATTCTACCCAAATTGGGTTTCTTCAGGCTCTCCTTAATCTTCTCAAATAATATTGCAGACCAATCAGTAGTTAGTTGAAAGATAATCCTTGTCATGATGCTGAACATATAAGCTGAAATCCTGTCATGTCCTCCATACTTGCACAGGATAACTTTGCCAACAATTTCTGAGAGAAATTTCCCCAGGCTGTTCATTCCTTTCCTATTGAATACAGATCCAATTTTCATCTTGGAATCTAGACCACACCAAGTTAATGCTTCTCTGGTCTTAGAAGCAGTAACTTCATCCTCTTCTTTTGTCCTAGGAAGGTTTAGGACCTTTCTTAAACTCTTTGGTGAGACCTTCACTTTTTCTCCATGAACCCTGGACTTTATCTTGAATCCTGACTCGTCTAGGGTTGCTACATTCAGAAACTCTAGAACTTCTTTCTTCCAAATCTTGGTTGGTTCTGACACAAGAAAATCTAACCCTGAGTTTGCGACTAGGGTTACCACATCCTTGATCTCTTGTTCTGCATCGTCAAACGCATCTCGCACCAGTTCATAGCCTTCATTCACGTTCTCCTCGAGATTTGGCGCCATTAGGGTTGAAGAATTTGAATTGAGAGAAGAGAGGTGTTGACACACAAGTTTGGTCTCGAAACTTTAGTGAGCGTGTTGACAGACAATGGCGAAATTCTATTTATACCTTTCTGGGATTGAAGATGAAAGGGTGGGTTAACTAACGTAAATTGTATCGACACTGTTGAAAAGTGTCGACACAGACATATAATGTCTCGACACCAATGTGTCGACACAAGTATAGTCGACAAAATGTATGTGTCGACACTTGTTTATGTGTCGACACCGCTTAGCTCGACACATAGTCGAGATATTACATCATTAATTTTGCATAAAGACTAAGTGTCGACACCACCTTGGATGTGTCGACACCTACTTATCATGTGTCGACACGAATATTCTGAAGTGTCGACAGCAACTTCCTAGATGTGTCGACACCTTTTCTCTGAAGTGTCGACACCAATTTTCTGTCTCGACACAGACAACTCTGTGTGTCGACACTATTTTACTTAGCCATTTCTATAAACTTATTCTAAGTTTATCATACCTAGTTCAATTTTAAACCTATTGAACTTTGTTTCTTCTAAAGGCTTAGTATACATATCAGCTAGTTGATTATCTGTATTTACATACTCAAGTGATATATCTTCTTTTTCTACATGTTCCCTTAGAAAATGATATTTTATCTCAATATGTTTAGTTCTACTATAGGAAACAGGATTGTTAGCAATAGATATAGCACTAGTAGAATCACAAAACAGTGGTGTTCTACTTACTTGAATACCATAATCCTCAAGCTGATGTTGTATCCATAGAAGTTGAGCACAGCAACTTCCTGCAGCCACATATTCTGACTCTGCAGTGGAGATAGCCACACTTGTTTGCTTCTTGCTACTCCATGAAATCAGTCTTCCACCTATGAATTGACAGGTTCCAGTTGTACTTTTTCTATCTTCCTTGCAGCCTGCAAAATCTGCATCTGAATAACCTGTTAGATCAAAGTCTCTATTCCTAGGGTACCAAAGGCCTAGATAAGGAGTGCCCTTTAGATATCTCAGTATCCTTTTGACTGCTATCAAATGAGACTCTTTAGGGCATGCTTGGTACCTAGCACAGACACATGTAGCATACATGATATCTGGTCTACTTGTAGTTAAATAGAGTAGGGAGCCAACTATCCCTCTATACAAAGTCTCATCTACATGTTTCCCTGCATCATCTTTGCTAAGAGACATACTTTACCCCATAGGATTCTTCATGGTACTGGAAGAATCCATACCATACTTCCTTATCAGTTCTAGGGTAAACTTAGACTGGCATATGGATAAATCATTCTCAGTCTGTCTAACTTGGAGACCCAAGAAGAACTTAAGTTCCCCCATACTGCTCATCTCAAATTGTCCTAGCATTAGTTTTGCAAACTTTTTGCAAACACTACTTTCAGTAGACCCAAATATGATGTCATCTAAATATATTTGGACTAGTATTATCTTGCCTCTGAATTCCCTAAGGAATAGAGTCTTGTCTATTTTCCCCCTTGTGAATTTATTCTCAATGAGGAAACTAGACAGGGTCTCATACCAAGCCCTAGGGGCTTGTTTTAACTCATACAAAGCTTTCCTAAGTCTATAGACATAATTAGGTTGAGTTGAATCAACAAAACCTGATGGCTGTTCCACATAGACTTCCTCTTTCAGATTACCATTCAGAAAGGCTGACTTAACATCCATTTGGTAAACTTTAAATCCTTGATAGGTTGCATAGGCCAGGAACATTCTTATGGCTTCCAGTCTGGCTACTGGAGCAAAGGTTTGATCAAAGTCAATACATTCTTCCTGTCTATATCCTTTAGTAACCAATCTTGCTTTGTTCTTGACAATTACTCCATGTTCATCCACCTTATTCCTAAAGATCGACTTGGTTCCAATTATGTTGTGGTCTTTTGGTTTAGGAACAAGCTCCCAGACTTTGCACCTCTTGAACTGATTCAGCTCTTCTTGCATTGCCTCAATCCAATGAGGGTCTAGGATGGCTTCTTCAAACTTCTTTGGCTCAACTTGGGATAGAAAACTGGAGAAGAGTGATGCACTCAGATTTCTGCTCCTTGTTTGTACCCCTTGTCTTAGATCACCAATGATTTGATCTGCTGGATGATCTCTAAGATGCCTATTAGCTGGAGGCATCCTGGCTTCAGGTTGAACTTCTTCAGTTTCTTCATCTTGCTGCACTCCTTGGACTTCTTCTACATTAGGTACATGTAGTACTCCCCCTGGACAACAGCCACTATCTTCTACCTGCTGTCTTGCAGTAGGTCTTTCTTCTATAGTGAGCTTGTCCATCTTCTCAGTCACACCTGTGGAGCTGCAAATACTACTAGAGAACTCATTGTTAATAAGACTAGTTTCATCAAATACTACATGTACAGTCTCTTCTACAACTTGAGTAGACAAGTTGTAGACCCTATAAGCCTTACTATTGTTGTTGTACCCAACAAAGATCCCCTCTTGGGACTTGGCAGCAAACTTAGTCAAGTAAGACTTTCCATTGTTAAGTATAAAGCACTTACAACCAAAGATCCTGAAATAGGATAAGTTTGGTTTTCTGCCTTTCACAATCTCATAGGGGGTCTTGTTGTGGCTTTTAGTAATGGTAGCCCTATTAATTACATGGCATGCAGTATTAACTGCCTCAGCCCAGAAATATTCTGGGAGAGATGTATCACTTAATAGGGTCCTACCAGCCTCAATCAAGGTTCTATTTTTTCTCTCAGCAATGCCATTTTGTTGAGATGTTCTTGGTGAAGAAAACTCCTGAAATATCCCAAATTCTTCACATAGTTTTGCCATACTATCAGACTGAAATTCAGTACCATGGCCACACCTTATCTTGACCACTGTACTGTCTAGTTCATTCTGAATTTGTTTGACAAAGCTATAGAAGATACTAGGTGTTTCAGATTTATGTCTAAGGAAGAACACCCAAGAAAACCTTGAGTAGTCATCTACAACTACAAAGGTATAGACCTTCCTACCTAGGCTGTGAACTGGCATAAGACCAAAGAGATCCATATGCAAGAGGTATAAACACCTCACAGCATCTTTGTTTTCAATGCTACTAAAGGTGGATCTAGTCTGCTTTCCCTTTTGACAAGCTGTGCATATTCCATCTTTAATACACTTAACTTGAGGACCATTTCTCAGTAACTCTTTGCTAAAGAGTTGGCCAATTGTCTTGTAGTTGAGATGGGCTAGCCTCTTGTGCCATTTGATGCAATGAGAGACTTTCTCATCAGCTACAAGACATACTGGAGAACCATTGTTCTCACACATAATGTCTAGACAGTAGACATTTCTTTTTCTATAACCAGTCAAAATGATCTCTTGATCATTTGATCTCCTGATATGACAACCATCTTTCACAAATGAGATGTCATATCATAAATCACTCAATTGACTTATACTAATAAGGTTATGTTTCAACCCTTCAACATAAGCCACTTGAGTAATAGTAATATGGGTGCTAGAAATGTTACCAAAACCCTTGATGATTCCTTTTTCAGAACCACCAAAGGTGAATTTAGGACCATCCTTGATAGGTGTGTAGTCCTTTAGCAATCCCCTAGTTCCAGTCATGTGTCTGGAACATCCACTGTCCAAGTACCATATTGGGGCATGGCCACTTGGACTTACCTGCAAAACAGATTAGTTGACCTTAGAACCCAAAGAATTCTTGGGTCCTTGGTACTGGTTAGTTTGCTTCCTAACAAAGCTACCTGCAGGTTTTCCAACAGGCAGTTTGCTACTCACTTTGGCACTTGCATTGTGCCAACAGTCCATGGCAAAGTGGCCTACCTTGCCACAGCACCAGCACTCAAATCTATTGTACCTTTGCTTAGGTACATCCCTAGCTGTTTTATCTACAACTGGCTTGTTGAGAGCTGGGGCTTTGCCCTTGGACTTGCACTTGACAGTCCTAGTAGGTTTAGTAAACCCCAGTCCATCTTTATCTTTTTGATGAACAAATTCATCAATTAAGGGTAGAACAGACTTTGGTTTAGAAAACCTAGCAACTAAATCTCTCTCCTTCTGAAGACTAATCTCCAGACTTTTGATTTGATCATTCTTAAATGATATAGTCCCCATCTGAATCACAGTTATGTGCTTCAGTCTGGCTATTTCATTTAGTTTTTGATCAATCATCTTCTCAGAATCAGTTGCAGCAACTTTGAGACTAGCAATTTCCTTTGCCTGACTCTTGGCTAGGGACTTGCTCTTCTTAAAAGCTTGCAATAGAACTCTATATTCATCAATCAATTGATGAATATCCCCTTCTGATTCAGATCCACTGGCATCATTTGATGCTGATGTAACTGATTCAGAACTAGCACTAGAAATTGAACTTAAAGAACAGTTTTGTACCTTACTAGGTTCAGGCTGCTCCTGGATTTTGTCACCTTCTGTCAATGCCATCAGTCCTTGGCACTGACTGTCCTCTTGTTCATATATAGAGTTCATGATCTGGATGAACTCTTCTTCCTCTTTCTCAGCAAACAGTCCTATATATGCTTCAGCTTCTGACTCAGTTTCTGATGAAGATATGTCTGATAGGCTCTTATCCTTTTTGGCAACAAAAGACCTTTCCTTCTTGCCCTTGAATTGAGTCTTTTTCTTATCATTAGGCTCTTTCCTTTTCTCAGGACAGTCAGCAATAACATGTCCTTGTCTGTTACAGCAATAGCAAACAATTTTTGATAAAGTTGCCTTGCTTGACTTGGTCTTTTTCCTGTCTTTCTTTGATGACTTCTTGTTCTGATAATAGTCATCTTTGCCCTGTGAAGTAGATGGCTTTGTCCTCCACTATTTTTTTCTTTAGGAACTTCTGAAAGTGTCTTGTGAAGGCTGCAAAGTACTCATCACTTTCACTGCTTTCAGACTTTCTGCTTTCTGAATCATCTGACTCAGTCTCAGCTACTTTAGGAGGTGGAGTTGGTGACTTACTTCTGTATTTTCTGGTGTCTTCTGTTTTAAATGCCACTGTTCTTTCTTTATTCTCAATTCTGGTAGACTTCTCCTCTTCTTTCCTCACCATCAACTGCATCTCATAGGAAAGCAGTTTTCCAAACAGTGTTGGTGGAGGGATATCTGCTAACTTTGCCATTTCCCTTATGACACAGATCTTGGTGTCTCAATCCTTTGTTAGGGACCTTAGAAACTTATCATTTAGCTCATAATTACTGAATTCTCTGCCATAGGACATTAGCTCATTGACAATCCTATAGAACTTTTTATAGCATTATGTTATGCTATCAGATCTACCTTGCCTGAAGCTTTCATATTCTTGGTTTAATAAGGATTTTCTGTCCTGCCTCACTTCTTCAGAACCCTCCATGTACACTATAAGATTATCCCACATCTCCTTAGATGTCTTACAGTATATCAAATTCTGAAAGGCAGCATCATCTATGGCACTCACAATGATATTCTGAGCCCTCTTGTCCATTGTGGCTAGAATTATCTCATCCTTTGTCATTTCAGAGAAATCCTTTGGTGTTCTCTGATTTGCATCCAGGACTGAAACCTTCATAGGCACATATGGCCCTTCTTTAACTGTGATGTAAATTCTAGGGTCTGAGGCTTCCATAAATAGTCTCACCCTTTCCTTCCAGATGCCAAAAATTTCTTTTCTGCAAATGGGTAGCTTCATAGATCCAAGTTCCTTATGATTCTCTGTTGAACCCATGTTTCTTGATTTTCTTGATTCACTTAATCTGCCAACAGGATCTACTCAGACAGTTATGTCCCTTTTTGAGTAACCTGGCTGTGATACCACTTGAAAGAAATTGTACCTAATCACCTAGAGGGGGGGTGAATAGGTGACTTAATCTTTATTAACTTTTTAGGCAGATTTCTGATTATATCACAGATTCTTAACTAATTCTACACTGCAGTCAATCAGCAATCACAGCAATCAATCAAGCACACAGTGAACACACAAATTTATAGTGGTTCCCCAAGGTTTGGGTACATCCACTTCCCCCCTTCGTCTATCTAGTAGTGTACTAGATTCGGCCAAACTCCTCCGCTATCTCAGATCCTCAGATCTTACACTCAGAACCCCAAAACAGGCTCCTACAGCTCAGGCCCAAGGCCCTACAACTCAGTCTTCTCCAAAGACCTACACTCAGCTTCTTCACAAAGCCTACACTCAGCCACAACAGGCCTACACTCAGCCACAACAGGCCTACACTCAGAGATAAGAATCTCCTACACTCAAGCACACAGGCCCTACACTCAGCCTTTATAATCACAGTCTTACAACTTAGATCCCTAAGGATCCTACAAGAAATTAGAATACAAAGTTTATACCTACAACTCAGAGAATAGAGAGAAGAGTTGATAGGTTCTTGATGAGTTCTTGGAAGAACTCTGCTGAGATCATTCTCACTTGGCTTTTCTTCAAAGCTTCTTGAATGTAGAACACAATAGGATTGATCTTCTCTGCAGTTGATCTTTGATCTCTGCAACTTAAGATTCAGAACAAGTTCTGAATCCTTCTTCACAGCCTAGTTCCAATGGCTGTCTTCTTGGATGGAGCTCTCTCTCTCCAACTTCTTAGATCTTCATTTGATTCTTCAATGAATAGCTAGATCTTCTTTTCTTTTTCAATTACTTGATCATCTGTTTCTGTAGATAGTATTAGCCTATATATAGGCCTTCTTCATGGTAACCGGCTGGTCCGGTTCATAACTGATTTCTGACAACTCTGACAGGTGCAGTAGACTGGCTGGAATGGCAGCTGTCAAGTCATCCAGTCAGTTCTTGAAAAATCTGTAACTGTCTGAAAGTGTCGAGACTGTCTGTCTTTAAGTGTCGACACTTATAGACCAAGTGTCGACACAAGTAGACTAAGTGTCGACACTAGCCTTCAAGGTGTCGACACAACTCCTTGTATTGTAGAATTCACTTCTCGACACATCTTCTTCAATATGTGTCGACATTGATATTGAGTGTCGACACAACTCTTTGTTCTTCAGTACTTTGTTGAATTCTTGTAAGTGTCGACACATCTTCATGTGTTGAACTTGTTCAGTGTCGACACATCTCCTTGGCGTCGACACATGCCTTCTGTATTGATACTTGCAGAGTGTCGACACAGCTCCTTGTGTTGACACATCTTCTTGTGTTGAGACTTTTGCTGAGTGTCGACACATCTCCTTTGTGTCGACACTTGTACTTAGAATTCTGTTGAACTTTGCTAAGTGTCGACACAGCTCCTTGTGTCGACACTTTCTTCAAGTGTTGAGTCTTCTGCTGAGTGTCGACACATTCTTTCTTGTGTCGACACTTTCTTCAAGTGTTGACTCTTCTGCTCAGTGTCGACACATTCTTTATTATGTCGACACTTGTACTTAGATTCTGCTGACTTTTGCTGAGTGTCGACACAGCCTCCAAGTGTCGACACTTTCTTATGTAGACACAGTTCCTCTGGGTGTCGACACATCTGCTAAGTGTCGACACAGCTTCACTGGACTTTTCTTCATTGAGTGTCGACACAGCTCCTTGTGTCAACACTTTCTGTCTGGTGTCGACTCTGCATCCCTGGTGTTGACACTAATACTCCAAGTATCGACACTGCTTGCCTGGGTGTCGACACAAGTCTTCTTAAGTGTCGACACTTTCCCTCTAGGTGTCGACACAGACTTAGAAACTTTTTCATATTTCCCTGCAAATACTTAACCTGCACAAGGCAACTCAAAATACATCAAATACATTTTGATGTATATCATTGAGTAGGGTGAGGCTTCTTCAAATCAGGTACATTTAAATCAATGTACCCAACATAGACGACACGGGCGTGTCAGGTCAAACACGGGCATGTCGGGTGCCCGTGTAATTTTCGAGATGTGTCGATTTCGACGGTGAATGGGGGACACGGCCCTGGACACGGGCGTGTCACAGGCCGTGTTCGGCCCAGATTTTGCATTTCAGGCTCGAATCGTGGTCGTTCGTTTCTTTAATTTGGGATCTGACAGCTGGGGGCTACTAGTGCTTGGATATGCCCTGGATTGGGCCTTTAAAACCCTCATTCCACTTGAGTGGTTCTCTTTCTAAGTCTAGAGAGAGGGGAGAGCGAAGGAGGAAGAAGAAGCCTAGATCTGGTCACCGGCGGAGCTTCGGAGCTCCAAATTGCAAGCCGACTTCGGATCTATGGAGGCAAGGAGATTACGGTGCTTTTCATCCGCGTACATTTCCATGGCGCCAAAGAAGAATGCTAGGGTAACGATTCTCTACTTGAGCATGTGAAGCTCTACTTCTTTTGCATGGGGAAGCTCGCTCTCGCGAGTTTGCGGTTAGTTTGAGGCATTCCTTCAGGTAGACATGAATAGTTCCTGTTGTGTTCATGTAGAGTTCGTATTCGAGAACAGACATAGGCATGATGTGTGAAGCCTACCCAAACAAGTTGGTCTGGATCGGTGATGTTGCATTACATAAGGGCCGGAGAAGACTCCGTGCAAATGGTTGTTTTCGGGTTTTCTACGTGGTAGATTACAACAGGGAGCCTTGGGGATTAACTCCTAGGTGCACCCGAAAAACTGGGCAGATGCGTGATTCTGCCAACATGGTCACCCGGGAGCCAACTTGAACATAATCGGATTATGTGAAGTGTGTAACGGAAGCGGGACTCGGAGAAGTTTGACCCGCGCATATGGCTTAAATTGTCGTTGCGATGTGAGCACGGGTTAGGCGGAACCATACCCGTTCTATGTCGTTCGGTTGGAGCCGTTGGCATAGATGAGGGTCTTATGCGGTCTATGGCTTAAAATGACGTGACCAATGCCTGAAAGACAAATGCTCATAGTTTGGCCATCAAAGTGGCGGTGGTGGGACCGAAATCTCTATGGATTTAATTGACATGACATTGAGGGGTTCACCGAGAATGTGCCCTGAGTGCACGGGGCGTGTGGCCGTGCGTGCCAATGTTTGTGATGAAATGTATATATATACTGCTTGGTTATGCTAATAAAGTGCAGGGAAGGAGCATCGCCGCCCCGAGTTTGGGGCGGGATCATTATAATTTTATCAGCATTGCTGACCGTTGCTTTGGTTTGCCACCGTTGCAGTGGATTGTGCTTGCAGGTGATGCGGAGCTGAGCGGTAAATAGCGGGCTAAAGCCCAAGTTGTTGTGCTGGCCCTCAATAGCCTAATGCTTAGTGTTTTCTTTTATTCATGTATGGTCGGCCTGCGTGCCAAGGTTTGGAAAACACTTCTTTTTGAGTAAACAATTGTAAGTCCTTAAGGCCATTGTACTTGTGTATTTGTACGTTCATTCCATGGCTTGTTAGTGGACATTCATTCTAGTGTTGGGTTCTTTATTCTTACAACTATTAATAATTGCTTCCGCTAGAATGCCCTGTGTAGGGCGTTGATATGAGTTCGATGGTTTTCATTGAGTAACCGCCCGGTCTGTCTGTGGTATATGGCGTCGGGCCCTGGCCGGACCTACTGCTATATGTTATGCGACGGATAGGGGGTGTTATAATTTGGTATTAGATTACTGGTTTCAGTCAGGCTTAAATGAATTCGTGGGCGAATTCTTTTAAGCGGTGGTGAGCACATGTGTGTGCGTCATCGTTATAAAAGCAAAAGAACCAATGAATGTCCACTTAGGAATGAAAATAAACGTGTTTGAGGAACCTGCGCATTCCTGTAATTGCATTTTGCAATTTTGTTTGCTCGTTTAACGGTGTTTTGTACAACTATAGGTGACCAGAAGCGGTGTTGGGCCGTCAGAACGCCGAGTTTCTGAGGCTAGGAGTGCACCAAATAGATTATATAATCGAATAATAGAGTACATGGGGGCATATACGACAACAATAATACGCCAAGCATACGAATGTGTCCCAGCATGATAATACTCCTGCCTCTCATAGACCCCCAGAGAGCATTAGAATATCGAGAGATTGTCGTAGTACTGTGCTCGGGGGCCTTCTAGCACAGGAAGCGACATCTTGTCGGGCACTGTTGTGACCAGGATGTGTCGCGGCGGCATGGGAGACACCGATATGTGTTTTGGTGAATGTGTATGTTGAACCCATAAGACCACTAAAGTATCCTTGTGGAGAAAGAGATAGACAAATCCCCAAAGCTTAGGGGAAATATTAAGAGTATCTCAACTACAACCATTCATCTGGAGAACTCCATGACTAATTGTAATCAAGGTTTAAAACTAGAGCATAGAGATTGTGTTGTTGAAGAAGCACAAATAAGGATGTCATCTCTTAGCAATCTAACCTCATTTATATATAGTGGGAGTTCTAAAGCATTTATTTATTCTTAATGCATACTTCTTTCAAATATGTCCTTACCCATTATTTTTTGTTAGAATTACCATTTCCTTAATATTTGAGGTTAGAAAATAGTCAAATATGTACCATCTAATGCAAGACTTCATCAAGCTTTATTTATAATATTCAGACTCTTGAAAAATCCATCCATATTTCCTAAGTTTTCTAATTGAACTCCTCCTAATCTTAACATAGCTTATTTGCTTTCTTCCAAAATAATCTACATCATTGCTTCTTTTCTACTGGAAACTATTTTCCCCTCACCAAGTGTGTATCTGTTGGGATGCCGCTTAAATTATTGCAAGATGTCATCGAATAAATACACAACTTCTGTTAAGCAAAAATGAAATCATCAGCACTAATCGGAATTACAAAACATGTACAAACCTTTGTATCGAAGCATGCATGGTCTTCCAAACTACCCACTCTTAGGTCAAAGCCATTTTTATTTGGCCATGAATGGCCAATTAAGATTAGAATACATCGATCCCTTGGTCAACCTTTAGTCGAAATATATCTAGACTTTAAAAAGAAAATACATTTAATGTAAAAGTGGTTGACACCTCAAGAAGTTTGTATTAGTGCACGTATCCAAAATACTCCCTTAATAGTATTGATAACAATGTAACTCTAAGCTTGAATCCTGGGAAATATTATTGACAGAGTTCACCGATAATAATTTGGTCAAACAAGGAATTCTTGTTGCGGCCTTGGCCGGCTTGCCGACACAATTTAAATGGTCCAAGTCTCATGCGATTCTGAGTCTGTTTGGTCCCCCAACCGGACCATGGGACGCTAGCACGCCCACGCGCGCAAGCCATGTCACACCACAAACCTAGAATTTATCATGTTTCCTATGTATCATTTCTTAACAATTTAGCATGAGAACTAGACCTATATAAATATGTTAGCATGAAATCAATCTTCATAATCATTTTATGGCCTAGATTCAATTATCTTTCTTATCTTTGTGCTTTTATATCACATCAATGCAGAATTGTTACCAAGCATACAACAATTAGCAAGCTATTAATGGAGCACTAAACATATTTTTTTAATTTTAGATTACAGAGGGACCAGAAAACCAAGAAAAGAAGTATGCGATGTTTTCTCTTTTTTTCACAAATAGAAATGGTCCAAAACAAACACTTATACATGATCTTCTAATGTCAAATTGTAGCATCATTCGTATTTGAATTATTAGGCCATCAAAATTAATTTTGTAAGAAAAATAGTCAACATGAAAATTGTAGCTAACATTTCATATTATTTTCCAAAAGTTGTTTAGAATTTTTGGATATCATTTAGGACCCCAAATCTATGTTAGTGTGGACCCTAGGTGATGCAATGCTTATTATGCTATTTTCAAAATTTGAAGGTGTTAAGGGCCTCCTTTGTAAAAATTCCCTCTCCTGATGATTGTAGTAAAACTGATATCTAGTTTATTTGTATCAAACTATTAAATTTGGGTTCATATCCTTACTATGAGATTTAAGACATACGAGTTATCTCTTATTTAAATGTAATGGTGTTGAATGATGAATATTTTTTGATGAAGTTATAATTATGGGTACTATGTTGGATATACTTAATTTAGTTGTTATGTGTTGGGTACTGCATCCACAATAGCCCAGATTTGTATGAATTCACCCTTAAACTAAGATGAATTAAGTTTGTATTTGATGCGCTTTCTATTAAGTGTTTACAAGACTTAATTGCTAATTGTAGACCAATATCAGTCTACAATGAGTCTCCAAACACAGGACCATACAATGTAATCCTTCATTTTGTGATCCATGGTATTCACTCATGTGTAGCCTCTTTATTGGGACAGACTTCTTTTTCAAGCACTAAGGGCAAGAGAAACGTTGGATGCTAATTTTAATAAAGAATGAGGATTTTAAGTTTTTTAGAAAGTCTAAGTCTTTTTCTCGAGTACTATATTTATACTCGAGAAGGACTTTTGATTATTCTCGAGTAAGACTTGTCTTCATTTCGAGTAACAGAAGTTGTTCTCAAGAAAGCTTCTTGTTGTTCTCGAGAAGGGCTTTTGTTCTCGAGTAATATATGACATCTCTTCTTGGGATGTTTGTTTTCCAGATAAATATTTTTCTAAGTCTTTTTCTCGAGAAGAATGAAATTATTCTCGAGAAGACTATCTTTTGTTCTCGGCATGCAGAAGGTATTTGTTGAGAACAAGATTATTTTTCTCGAGAGCTAGCTATTTTTTCCCGAGATGATTATTTGTTCTCGAGTACCAAAATATTTTTTCTCGAGAGCAAAATGTTGTTTTTCTCGAGCACTTCTTTTCTTTCTCGAGACTGCAGATTTCCACCTACACATATTTTTCTAAGTATTTTTCTCGAGACAGCCTTTTGTTCTCGAGTACCAAAATATTTCTTTTCGAGAACTATGAGCTATTTTTCTCGAGTAATTTCCTTCTTTCCAGATAATGCTGTTTTCTTCCTCAACACTCTTTTTCTCTAAGTCTTCTTCTCGAGAACTTCCTTATTGTTCTCGAGAACAGAATTCTTTGGTTCTCGAGTACTATATTTCTTCTCTAGAACACCCATTCTGATTTTTTGAAAATTGCTAAGTCCAGACAGACGTGTATTTCAAACATCATTAACGCGTGATTGGTCCATGTGGATGTCATTAATGATGACTATGACCGTTAGGGTAATCCTATATATGGTCTTGCCATTTTCTACCAACCCTAAGAAGAAATAAGAAGAATTACAACTGCCGCAAGAAGAAAATTGCAAGATTTCTGAATCTGATATTTCATTCCAAATCGAGCGCCGCCAATCTTATTCTTCATCGCCTAAGAGCTTTTGATACAGATCGATTCAGCGAAGTTGACTCACATATCAAGATTCTTTTCAAACATCAGATCTTCTACTTGATCGTGTGAGTCCAGAGAATTTCAGATCCAGAGATATTGCCGAATCTTCTCTAACAAATTCTGATAAAGCCGCAAAGATCAAAGAAATAAGAACAGGCAGAAGCATTTCAGATCTGAGATCAAATCACTGTTTGTATTTGTTATTTCATTCTATTCTTGTAGGAGATCTTTCTCCGAGTTGTAGGAGTTGTTTTCTCCGAGTTCTTATAGGAAGTATTTATCTTCTGAGTGTAGATCCAGATTTGGGATCGAGTTATAGTAACGTTGTTCCGAGGTGTAGGATTGTTTTCAATCCGAGATTAGTGGAGCGCTATTTCTCCTCATCTTTCTCATTTGGAGAAGTGGGTTTTGAGAAGGAGAGTGGAGAAGGAGGAAGAGAGCTTTCTTCCACCATTGACAGAGCTTCAGACCTCCGATCGTCGTTCTGAGCCCAGATCCATGGAGAGGACTTGGAGGCGCTTGTTTTCATCCATGCAAAGCAAGTTTTCATGGCTATGAAGAGGATTCGAAGGGTAACAACACTTCTCCTCTCGGGTATAGGATGTGTGCATGGCATCTTTTCCTTTTCTTGATTTTATTTCAAGCATATAGGCACCAGATATGTCAAATGAGAGGGATTTGGGTTGCCATGATTCAAGTGGAACCACCAGGTCGATTATGCCCATTCCTGACATGATATTGCATTAGAAATCTGCTCCGTTAGTGGATTAGGCATTGTGGGTGAAGCTGCAGTCATGATCGTTAGTCCGACTCGGTGATGATGCATAGCGGCAAGACACCGTTGGTAATGTTGTATGTTCCCCTCTCATTTTGTATGAGTACGCATATGCGGAACAGGACAAGGTTAGCTCCATTGTGATGTTAGATGGTTTCCTTGGGGCACGGTAATGTTCATCGGAACCGAACAAGGTTAGATCCGTTGTGACTGTAGATGGTTTTCTTGGGGAACGGGGATGCTATGGTACGAACGGTGGATTTGGGCGGGAAAGGTGTGGGATTGTGATGTGATAAGGTGCAATTTGTCTCTACGGTCGTCTGGCTAACCTGTGACGTTGCAAAGTCATGTGTGGAGAGTGTACCGGCGAGACAAGTCCCCCTTCTGTGGAGTTGACGAGAATGCTGAGATTTGGGCAAGCCCAGACGATTCTAGTTGGGTCCTGCTGGGTCTCCTTTGGTGGATATGATTCCTATATTAGAGTCGGTCCTGGGTCATCGCGAACGGGTGGGGTCTAGCAAGGTTTCTTATCGGTTTATTTGTGTTGCGGCTTGTATGCCGTTTGGGGGAATTTAGAGTACCCTTGTGATTGTGGTTTGTATGCCGTTTGGGGGAATTTAGAGTACCCTTGTGTCTACGGCTTGAACGCCGATGGGAAAAATTGGAAGTACCCGATGTGATGATGTGTTAGAAGCATACGCTTTAGGGTGCCTTTTGGTGAAACCCGGGATTGCATTCATGCTGCATTGTAGGCCCCTTTTATTATATGCTCAACATAAAAATGTGTTTACTGTATGAGACATCAAAACCTGTTTTATAGCTTTACATGTTATGTATTTTGCATATGAAGTGCTGACCTGCAGGTGATGGAGTGCCCCGGGGTCCGCTAGGGATGACCGGGAGGAGATGTGTTGGTTACATTGTTGAGGTTAGCCTTTGCTGACCCACATTACGACCAAATTTTTATAGGGCAAGGATCGTAAGCGGGAGCAAGATAGCCGGCCAAAATGGCCTAAGCCTCATGAAGTGTTATAGCTCTGTTTTATGGATTGTAATGTTTTATGTACTATATTTTTCATCTTGCACACCGAGGAAGCCTAAGAGTGTTTATGCACGTTGACACTTAATGTTATGTTTGGATTTTGGACTCTAAAATATTGTAAGGCCATAAGGCCGTGTTGATAGTCTTGTGTTAGTGGATAACTTCTGGTTTTGCTCTTTTGTTTCCGATGTTTTTAGTCTGAGTTTTGAGTTAGGTAGTTTATATCATCTTATAATGCTTAAGTTGTGGCGTCTGTATGTTGTGGGGCCCCGGCCGGACCCATATTATACGATCATTACAGGGTAGGTGTTACAGGCGTTGAGTAAAGTCTACTCACTCAATGTCATGTCAATATAATTAAAATATGTTGAAAGCATTGAGTGAAGAAGCAACACTCAATACTTCTCCAGACAGGAAAATCGGCTAAGTCCAAATGCGTTGAGTGAAAGTTGCTCACTCAACGCTAAGTGATTAGAATCATTTCTAAATGGTATGGCGTTGAGTGAAGCTTACTCAATTAATTCCAAGAGGCAGAAAGATTTTTCTAAGTGTTTTGGTATTGAGTGAAGGTTGCTCACTCAACGCCTAGTGACAGAATGATTGGCAAGGCCAAAAGCTTTGATTGAAGCTTGTTCACTCAACGCCTGAGATAGTTAGAATTCTGTCCAAGTGTTTTGGCGTTGAGTGATGCTTACTCACTCAATGTCTATACTACTGATGTTTGTTTTTTGCTAAGTCCATAGATGCTGACATCAGCAAAAGTCAACAAAGTCAACATGGATCAAAATACTCACGAGAAAGCTACAAAAAGCTACAGAATACAACAACTAGCCCCAAAAACTTACTATACATCTTCTTCTGTTAAAGCAAGTTGCAGAAGTCAACTACAGGTGGTCCCCACTACTTCTTGGTGTCGTTAATCGGCAAAAGATAAAAGGGTCAGCTCCTGGATGTTGAAGACAACTTTTATGGTTTTATCCAAAACAAAAAAATAGTGGTTGAACTTCATCTTCCTCGCCATTGCTGCCGAGAAAAAGCTTGAACCCTTCCAGCAAGAATCAAAAGTTCAGTTAGTTGTTGCATTGTCTTCTGTTGTGGCAAGATCAGAAAGATTTCTGATAAAAAAAAGAAAGGAGAGCCTTGAATCTTCTGCGGGCTCAGTTAGTTGATTGAAGAACTCAAGACCTAGTCGTTCTTCCATCTTCTTCAGCAAGTTCATAACATAAATTCTAAGATTCTTCCAGTAGAGGCATAAATTTCTTCCTACTGCTGTGAAGAAAGATAGAGCTGAGATAACTCATACCTAGCTATTGACAATCAAACCACTGTTTTTACTGTAGGATCCTTTTGGATCTGAACTGTAGGGCCATTGGCCAGAAGTATGGAAATTTGCCTAAGCTGTAGGAGAGTTTGACTCTCTGAGTGTAGGATCTAGTTTGGATCTGAGGTAAGATTCTGTAGAGAATATGAGAGTAGGGATTTGTACTGAATTGTAGGATTCATTTGTGAATCTGAGGTAGGATCCAGTTTAGATCTGAGGTAGGTGATCTTTTGATCACTGAGCTGTAGGGCTTAACAGCCTGAGATAGGTGAGTCATTCTCACTGAGTTGTAGGTCACTTGTGCCTGAGCTGTAAGATCCTTTGGATCTGAGGTAGGGCTTAACAACCTGAGGTAGGATATTCATTCTCTTTGAGGTATGATCCTTTGTGGATCTGAGGTAGGGTTGTCCTCCCAGCCTGAGTTGTAGGGCCTTTAGCCTGAGGTGGGTGATCTACTGATCACTGAGTTGTAGGTCTGTCACAACCCGCATTTTCACCACAATGATGAAATATCAGAGTAAGGGAAAATGCGCGTCATGATGCCACGTCAGCAGGAGATAACTGCAGATGCTCAGGCAACCCTCTGACTCAATACTAAAAATATTATTTAAATATTTTATTGAAGAAGTTTATTTTAAGTTAGGCAATTAGCCATATCCCTCGGCTTAGTGGCTTACGAGTCCACCAGAAGAAAAGTAGTTAAACGCAGTGGAAAATACTATAGTAAATAGGTTAGACATCCTACATGAGTCTAACATTAGAAAAAAAAAACTCAAGGCATACATTACACTAAATTTATAGTAATGATATCGAAGTAGTTTGTACGGTATTTAAATATTGTGATTTAGAGTTTTAAAACATGATGTGCATGATATAGTAAGAATAGTTGGTTTTATAGTTGAAAATACCTATATGCATCCTAGCATAAATCCTTCCCAGAGAGCAAAAACTACTAACACAAAGGTAGACACTAGCAACTAGCCAAATATCTAAGAACGACATTAAACAATCAGTGGGCGTCAAACACCTGACATGAACCCACTAAAATTTCTCAAGTCTGAAGCACACTACAAAAGAACAAAAGCTACCTCGCAACCTCGAGGCACCCTCAACAAACCCAGCAACAAAACTACTCAGCCGCACCACCGACTACAGCCCTGAACCTGAGGAATTCAAGAGAAAAACACCTCAGCAAGCAAAAAAAGCAAGTGGCAAAAGAATAGGAAAGCAAGTGAGTAATCCAAACAAAGGAGGGTGTACCAAACCCATCCCAAGGAGGAAGAATGCAAAAAAACAGCAACAATTAGCCAAATAGAATAAGTAGAGAAAGGTTAGCCAATATAATATCCTCTAAATTAAAAAGAATGCACCAAGTGCGAAGGTGAACAAGTCTGTGTATAATCAGCAAAATTTAGCAAACTGTGGCATAAACCACAAGAAAACAACTGAGCACAATACGGCTCAGAAGAGGGTGGATCATCAACACGTGGTATGACTGCATTGCAGGCCGGAGAGCGCGACGACCTCAAGTTCCCTAAGCCCAACTCCGGATCCTCAACTGTCTCACAATCGGTACTGTGGTCCACAAACATGGCCAAACCGGGCCAACCAGAACCCAACAGTCCAGGAAAGGAGAAACTAAGCATACCCCCACTGTGATGATCCATAGAAAGAAGGGGCCTCCCGGTTGGGTGGTATGCTAACCACAACCAACACTCATATCCCCAACGTCACCATCTCAAAATCGGCACAGCACCTAAGTATTACCACACTAAAATGAAGACCACGACCTATAATCGACCTAAACTAAGCGCAACGCATCCTACACTCAACGGCGTCGAAAAATTTACCCTAAGCGTAAGCCTAAAAATTTTTAACATCTTATACTCTAAAAGAAACATGAACATTAATATAAGATGAAAGTCTTATCATAAATACTTAAGGAAAAGGAGAGGGAAGGAGCCACTTACCTTGGCTTTACCAGAGAAAGCCTCCAAATCACACCTTGTCGTAGATCGGGACTAAGGGAGACAAGAGAAGCCAAAATCTGAACAAGAGTAGACGAAATAGAAATTAGGGCCAAAAAAACCCTAACGAGAAATCTCAAGAAATGGGAAAAAAATTACCACGGTGATGTAGATCTCGCCGAGAGCTTTTCAAAGCTATGCTCGAATGAAGATTTCGAGCACCGGAGCTCCGTCGGCGGCGACCGGAAGGATCACGAAATCTCACGCTCCGCCATCGCCGTCCTCATGTTTCTTCAGTTCTGGTTCAGTTCAATGAAGAAGAAGAAGAAGAAGTTCTAAAGGAAGAGTGGGGCCGGTTCTAATTCTAAGTATACATACATATATATATATATATTTGTGTGTGTGTATTTATAAAAAGTTGTCTAAAAACGGACTATTTACGAGAGGGTGCGTGAAAAACAAAAATAGAGATTGAATATGACTACAAAGTGAAAAGTGGTCAACATGAAATTTGTAGATCTCGTCTATACAAACAAAATTCATGTTAACCATTGTTTGATACGAAGCCATTTTGACCCTCAAAACGGCGCCCGAGCGTAGACATAAACAGACTACTCGAGTGGCAGCATGAACCACTCGAGTTCCAACATAAAATACTCGAGTAGCAGCATATCACTCAAGTTCCAGCATGTTGTACTCGAGTAGCAGCATATTTTACTCGAGTAGCAGCTCATCACTCGAGTTCCAGCATGTATTACTCGAGTAGCAGCATATCACTCGAGTTCCAGCATGAATTACTCGAGTAGCAGCATATCACTCGAGTTCCAGCAGACAAAATGAAAATAGGTGCCCAATATGGCTTCAAATCGAAACGTGGTTAACATGAAAGTTGTAGATATCGTTGAGATAAATAAATGTTATGTTAACCAATTTTTGATACGATGTCATTTTGACCCTCAAAACGGCACCCGAACGCAGATTGGAAGGGACTACTCGAGTGACATCATGAACCACTCAAGTTCCAACATAAAATACTCGAGTAGCAGCATATCACTCAAGTTCCAGCATGTTGTACTCGAGTAGCAGCATATTTTACTCGAGTATCAGCTCATTACTCGAGTTCCAGCATGTATTACTCGAGTAGCAGCATATAACTCGAGTTCTAGCATGAATTACTCGAGTAGTAGCATATCACTCGAGTTGCAGCAAAAACATGAAAATAGGGGCTCAATATGGCCTCAAATAGAAATGTGGTCAACATGAATGTTGTAGACCTCGTCGAGACAAACAAATTTCATGTTAACCAATTTTTGATACGATGTCGTTTTGACCCTCACAACGGTATCCGAGCGAAATCTGAAACGGGCTATTCGAGAAGAACCATAGCTACTCGAGAAGACTCAGAACGGAAGACCAAACGCACATCGAATTAAACGAAACTCGCACCGAAGGCGAACACTGATGCTATGAATTTAACGGCGAAGTCAAAACCAAAATCGAACATGCCAATCTCGAGTTATACACTCACAAAGTCTATGACAAAAGTAAATAATACAAAACTACAATCGCGCGCCGAGACTAAAAAAAATGCTCGGATCGCGAAGAACTTGACGAGCAAGTCAAAAGCCACAAAACTTAACATATCAACTCGAAAACTTTCAGTTTCGACGAAAATCCCAAAATCTGGTCAATCAGACCTAATGGACGCGAAAGCGCACTAACGATGCTGCGCCGACAACATGACGTAAAAAGGGTAACGCTCTGACGTCATAAATATGACGATATCAAATCAAATAAAATCATCGAAAAATCGGGGGCGTTACAGCCACTCCCCCTAAAAAGAAGTTTCGCCCTGAACCTTAATACAACACCAAAACCAAACCCAAACGATAGAATCAAACATCGCAAAAACAAGGAGACTTACCAAAACTAAGGGAAGAGATGCGGATGAGATTTCCTCATCGCCGACTCCATTTCCCACATCGCGCTCTCAACGTCATGATTTCTCCAAAGAACCTTGACCATGGGGATTGTCTTTCTCCGCAGCACTCGATCCTGACACTACAAAATACGAACAGGCACCTCCACAAAAGAAAGTTTTGGCTCCAACTGGGGCATAACATCGAGAATCTGCCTGTCGCTCAACACATACTTCCGCAACTGACTCACATGGAAAACATCGTGCACTCTGGGACAATTTGCCGGTAGGTCCAGCCTATAAGCTGAAACACCAATCCGCGCAACAATTCGGAAGGGTCCCACATATCTTGGGTCCAACTTATGATTCTTACCAAATTGCTTCACACCAGACATCGGGGAAACTTTTAGGAAAACCATATCCTCGACGGCAAACTCCAAATCGGTCCTGCGCCGATTGGCATACTTTTCATAGAGCTCCTGGGCTACCCGAAGCTTCTCTCAGATAAGCCTAACTGAAATTTCCATCTCTTCAAGGGCTTCTCGACCTAGCAACGGTCTCTCACCAACCTCAGCCCAAAATAAAGGAGTCTTGCAAGGTCTCCCATATAAAACTTCAAATGGAGCCATTTCCAAGCTCTCCTGGTAGCTATTATTGTAGGCAAACTCCATTAGCCTCAGATGCTCATCCCACGCTCCACCGTGGTCCAAAATGTAACATTTAATCATGTCCTCCACGATCTGATTTACTCTTTCCGTTTGTCCATTCGTCTGCGAAGGATAGGCGGTGGAATACCTCAAGTCGGTACCCAACCCCTCTTGCAAGCTCTTCCAGAAATGGGACGTGAACCTGGAGTCTCAATCAGATACAATACTGATAGGTACTCCATGCAACCTGATGACCTCGTTCAAATACAATTCAGCTATTTTATTCATGGAGTAGTCAATCTTGAATGGCATGAAGTGAGCACTCTTCGTCAGTCTATCCACAATCACCCAAACTGAGTCATGACCTCTGGGAGATCTCGGCAATCCAGTAATAAAGTCCATCGAGATACTCTGTCATTTCCAACTCGGGATCTCCAAAGGTGTTAACTTGCCTCCAGGCCTTCCATGATCGGCCATAACTCACTTACAGGTGAAACATTCAAATACAAACCTTGCTATATCACCCTTCACACCCATCCACCAAGCAAACTGTTTCAGATTCTGTTACATCTTGGTCGAACCGGGGTGGTAGGCCACATTAGAACCATGTGCCTCCTTGCACAACTGATACATAATATCCTTAACAGCGGGAATGCAAAACCTACCATGGTATCTCAGGATTCTCATATCATCAATAGAAAACTCTGGCAACTCACCCTTCACAGCTCTACTATAAAGATGCAACAGATTTGGATCCTCCTTTTGATGCAATCTAGTAAGCGTAATCCATGAAGGCTCTAAAACTTCTAATTCACTAGTCAAGCTGCCACTTCCCACTGAAATTCTCATCAGTAGAAATTCTTTCACCATTGAATCCACCGAAAGGTTAAAAATTTTAGCCGTCTTCCTGCTCAGGGCATCGGCTACCACATTAGCTTTGCCCGGGTGGTACTGGATCTCAACATCATAGTCTGTCATATGCTCCAGCCATCTACGCTGGTGCAAATTCATTTCCTTCTGTGTGAAGACATATTTCAAACTTTTATGATCAGTATAAATCTTGCATATAGCGCCATACAATAGATGTCTCCACAACTTGAGGGCATAGATCACTGCTGCAAATTCCAGGTCATGCGTAGGGTAATTCCGATCATGAACCTTTAGTTGCCTAGACACATACACAATAACCTTGCCCTCTTGCATCAACACGCATCCGAGCCCAACATGTGATGCGTCCACATACACAGCATACTCCAGTCCTTCAGTAGGCAGGGTCAAAATTGGTGCAGTGCATAATCTCCTCTTCAGCTCCTGGAACGCCTCTTCACACTTATCACTCCAAATAAAGGCTACATGCTTCTGCGTCAACTTTGTCAAAGGCACAAATAATGTAGAGAATCCCTCCACAAATCTTCTATAGTAGCCTGACAGCCCTAGAAAACTTCTTATTTCCTTGGGAGTGGTAGGCCTACTCCAATCCATCACTGCAGCTATCTTCTCCGGATCAACTGTTATCCCATCTTTATTCACCACATGGCCCAAGAATGAGACTTGAGGTAGCCAAAACTCACACTTCCTCGACTTAGCATACAACTTATGCTCTCTCAAAGTTGACAAAACCAATCGCAAGTGCTGCGCATGCTCTTCAGCTTTACGGGAGTAGACTAGAACGTCATCTATGAACACGATGACAAAATGATCCAGGAAGTCCTTGAATACTCTGTTCATCAAATCCATGAATGCATTAGTCAATCCAAAAGACATTACCAAGAACTCGAAATGTCCATGCCGCAAACGAAAAGCAGTTCGTAGAATGTCTGCCTCACGAATCCTCAACTGATGATAACCCGAACACATGTCAATCTTGGAAAATACAGAGCTACCACGCAACTGGTCAAACCGATTATCGATTCTCGGCAAGGGATATCTGTTCTTGATGGTCACTTTATTCAATTCTCTGTAATCTATACACAGCCTCATTAATCCATCTTTCTTCTTTACAATCAGAACGGGAGCACCCCACGGTGACGAACTTGGCCTAATGAAACCGTTCTGTAACAGCTCATCCAACTAGATACGCAGCTCTCCCAACTCACGCGGAGCCATACGGTATGGAGCCTTAGCGATAGGACGGGTACCCGATTCTAAATCTATGACAAACTCAACATCTCTCTCAGGCGGAAGACCAGGAAGATTATCAGGAAACATGTCAGGAAACTCGCGCACTACAACAATCTCCTCCACAAGTAGCAAACTAACAACGATCGCCAACACTGAAACCAAATAGACAAAAGATCCTGAATTCAAAAGCTTTCGAGCACTTACCGCGGAAATGATCGTAGAATCTTGGCACGAATAACCATAAATGCTCCTGCGTTGACCGTCATCCATCTTGAAGTCCAAGTGTCTGACCTTGCACTGGATTATTGCATCGTACTTCGATATCCAATCCATGCCCAGGATTACATCAAAATCTTCCAAGTCTATAACCTTTAGATCCAAAACCGTGAGAAAATCTCCCAACTGGACTGGACAACCCTGAATTCCCTGATCTGACACCACAGAATCACCTGAGGGGAACTTGACATAGAACGGGTCGCCAACAGGATTGAGTGTCAAATGGTGACGCTCTACAAAAGATCTAGCCACGAACGACTGTGTAGCACCGGAATAGAAAAGGACACGCGCCTAGCGGTTACTTACCTTAAACTTTCCTATAAGATTAAATATACAACTAAGGAAAAAGAACGTCGACATTTAGATCATACCTAGAAAATAAAACTAGGTTAGAATCTAACCTGAAATAACTTGGGTCGACGTTTAAGCTTCATCCGCGGACAACACATTCAACTTGCCCTTCCCTTTGTCCATAAGCTGCGGTGGCGGCAAGGCCTGAAGTGGCACTGGCTGCAACGGGTGTTGAGCCTGCGGGCAACGGGTCTTGACATGTAAAACTCCCCCTACCCGGATCCCAAAACACGGCACGAAGGGGGAGTCTTATGCCCGGAACAGCCGCCTTGCGGTAGCATTAGCACACGGGCTAACATGTACCACAAGACGCCTATTCCGCCGGCTACAACAATATCAATATAACATGCCAACCCAACCAAATAAATAAACAACCAGAAGTCAAATCCACACTAAGTTATAATGTCCAAATACATCAATAAGGAGAAGCTAAAACATGCTTCTACCATATATCAGAGTACAGCTAAACATTGCCCAAACGGGCTACATCAGAGTATCAAATACTAACATCAGTAACTGACGGTATCGACGGCACCGTCACCTCAGGCCCTGTCATCCTGGCCTGGCTGTCCTGCTGCGTAGTCTGCGGCTGCTCCACCTGCGGCGTGACCTCCTAAAAAGGAAGACGTAGCAACCGTTAGTCGAAACGACTAAGTGGTTTCACATCCGCTCCCCCGGCGACTCCTCGGCACCGGGCGGAGAAAAGGAACAAGAGTATAGTATATAACAAGTATGCAAGTAAAGGAAGTACAAGCAGGTGGCAGTAGTGTAAGAGTAACAGCATCATAATCAGCATTTAAGTAAAAGCTACACTAAACTAGCAAGTATAAGTAACAGCAGGAAAGTAACTTAACTTATAAGAATGCCCCTACAAACTTATAAGTTAAGGATCGGGTTACATAAAAGTAACTCATCGTATAAGAGTGCCCATACAAACTTATACGATGAGGATCTTGTGGTGCAATGATATGAAATGCTATGAATGCTATGCAATGACTCACCCATGCAATTGCTATGTCGACACGGACTATAGTTCCCACTTTTCGAGCAGGTAGCTAACCTCTCAGGCATCAGCCGCCGTGGCCAGGCGGTGACAGTAGAACGGGCACTTCTACTACTAGGCGGGTATCACGCTACTTCACCTAGGCCTCCGTACGCCTCAACGCTAAGAACACAATAGCGGAGCCCATGCGTACTATGGCCCAGCGGGGTCTTGGGTAGATGTGCACCAAGAACACAGCCCGAACTGGCCTTGCGTGACCCGGAAGGGGCCTCGGAAGAAAGCACGAGGACACAGCCCAACCGTTCACATGGCCGGAGGGGCCTCGGGACGTGAACACCGAGGACACAGCCCAAACCGACCAAGTCTAACTGTCAACTCCCGTCGGTGTGACGACTGGCGAGCCCGTAGACCTTCCACACTATCCTTAACCCGGGATTGTGACACCGCGTGTCGACTCACACCACATGCAAATTCCACATCAACATATCATGGAAGGGGCCTCGGAGTGAGCACGAGGACACAGCCCAACCATCCATCCACACCTTACCTCAACACGACCAAACTTAGTGGCGGTCAACACCGCACTTGCACATTTACTATAACATGCCAATAGGAGACGACACACTATTGTTGGACTCCTAAATTCAATCCGATATATAACATATGCATGGCCATGGGTTACCCATCTATATATCATCCCAAGTGATTTCAACATGATATAAATAAGATTTGCTCTTACGACAACTTACCGAAGTATTATCAAATCAATCCAATTAATCATAAGGAAATCAACAGGCCTCAAGCTATCTTGCGATAATAAATTGATTTCTAAAACAGTAAATATTATCATCCATAACACTTTGGTGGTTAACATAAATTATTTCACCAAAATCTCGAATTAATTGTGACATTGGACCCACCAATTTCAAATCCACAATGTATATAGAGACCCAGAATTTCAGCGCAGGATTAGCACTGGACAGCAACTTCGACCGGAGTTTCCTGAAGTTACAGGAATCCGGTGGAGGCGTGTAACCCCTCGTTGGAAAGACCTTTTCATGATCTACAACTTTCATATTCAGGTCACAACCCAGATCTGACAATAACTTACTCGAAATCTGCTTCAAAGTTCGCTGCGCACAGAACACGATTTCTGTGTACAGGAATTGCCGGACAGCAAACTCGATTAGGTTTTCCCGGGGCCACAGACATCACCTGAAGTCGTGCAACCACTCGTTGGAAAGGTATTTCCAAGGGCTACAACTTTTGTGTTTAACCAAAAGCCCAGATCTGTTGAATTCTGTGAAGTGAAAGTGGGTGAATAGAAGGCTTGGGAAACCTATCCGCGCGGACTACACGGACTGGGTTGGCGGACTGCTAGGACGGCAGGGATGTTGCAGGCGGTTTGCTCTGTGGCGGCCTGGGCGGTCTGTTCGCGCGGACTGCGCGGACAGAAGCGGCGGTCTGACAGGCCAGTGTATGCTCAGCAGGCGGTTTACTCCCAGGAAGTAACCGGGCGGATAGGAATGTTATCCGCGGAGTCCGGCAAGAAGCGGACTGAAGAACTGGAGCTCGGCAGACTGGTTTGGCAGTTGCCTTGGTCTTGCTCTAGTGAAGCGGCAAGTAGTAGTCGCGGAGACCGCCGGTCAGCGCGGACAGAAACTGGAGGTCGCCCGGTATGGCGGGCTAGATCCAGTGTCCGCCAGTAAGTGCGGACTGGCCCTTGTGGCCAGCGGACTGGACTTGGTGGGAATTGAACCAAGTCCAGGTTGGCTCAGTCCGGGGAGATCGCGCAGTGGAGCGCGGGCTGGTTTCTCAGTCCGTCAAGCGTAGTAGAAGTGCTTTGCCTTGTTTGCTAGCTTGGGGAAATGCGGACTGGAGAATTGCTTGTGCAGGAGCGTGCGGACTGGAGCCGGAGTCCGCTGAGTCCGGTTTAGCCTTTGTGATGAGGTTATGGACTCAGGAGTTGCGGACTGGAGTCTGCTGTTAGCGGACTGGATTGGCGTGTCCGCTAAGTCCGGAGGTGCCTTGGCAATGAGGCAATGGACTTGGGATATGCGGACGGTAGCCGGGTGTCCGCTGAGTCCGGCAGGTGCCTTGATGGCGAGGCTGCGGGCTCGGGTTTTGCGGGCTGATGCCTTGTCCGCAGAATGGCGGACACGGCTGTTGTGGAGTCCGGCTGTGGTGGTCCTGGCTTGGCCTCTGGCGGCAAGGCGGGCTGGATTTTGGAGTCCGGCCTTGGAGAAGCTGGAGCGGACTGGCTATCTGCACAGGAGTGGCGAACTGGAAGGTGTGTCCGCGGGCTGAGCGGACACACTTGTTCTAGCTGCGGGTTGTGGCGGTGATCCTATCGGCCAGGGCGGTGACCATACTCATCGTCGTGCCTATAAATAGGACCCATGTCACATCAGGAATTAAGGAACCTAGACCGAAGTAAGTGAACAGTATTTGAGCTCGCGTAAGTTGCTGCGGTCTGGACTTTGTGTCCGCGCGGATTGAAAGTTGACCGGATTGTGCTGTGCAGGTTGTGCGGATAGCGCTGGAAAGCCAGGACTTGGCTCTGATTGCGGTCAGGGACAGTGCGGACTCTGCGGTTAAGCAACAGGCGGTAAACAGCAGGTCGGGGATAGCGACCAGGCGGTCTTCTCTTTGGCGACTTGGTTCGGGGTTCAGGAGGTCGCCTGCTTCAGGCGGACTGTTCCATTCGATGACGCAGCTTGTGCGGTCTGGCGGCGTGCAGACCGGCGGTGAAGAGCTAAGCATTGGAATAAGGGGTGAGTCCACGCGGCTTGTGTTGCGGGCTGGCGACCTGGCGGACTGAGCGGACTCCACAGCAGTAGGTCGGCGGCTTGTTGATTGAGTCCGCGCGGCTTGTTTTTTGTTCTTGTCTTTGTAACTGTCTCTGCTCTCCCGGTGTTGGGTTTTGGTGAAGCATGTCTCGCCATGTATGTCTCGCCTTGTAAAGAAGTTTGCCCTTGATCAATAAAGAAGCTTGTGCTGCATGTGTTGCTGGTTGTTACTGCTTTGTTGAGATAACCTCTGCTAACTCCACGATCCGGGAAATCTTTCAACATTATAAGTGGGCGTATTCTCCTTCGGTTTGTTGAGTTTTCAGCAGGGTATCCAAGGGGGCGTCTGCGGTTTGTTGAATTTTAACATGGTATCAGAGCGAGGTTGTTGGAGTGGTCAAGCAGTGCTCAATGGAAGTAGTTGCTCTTCTGAAGAGGAAACCAGTGGTAGAACCATGGCAGTGGAGGATGCAAGTTGTCTTGGTATTGATCTTCTTACAGAGGCGAACTGTGAACGGTGGATGTCCTGTATGAAGAGCTTTCTTCTTGGCGAGGACCTTTGGGAGGTTGTATGCGGAGCAGGAAGACAAGAAGATACTGCTGGCAATGTTGAAGCGATGAGAGCTTGGAAGGAGGTAAATGCGAAAGCGGAGTCTATTCTCAAGCAGGTGATCTCATCGGAGCTCTTGGACCACATCAGTGGATGTCGGTCAGCTGCGGAGGTTTGGACTTCCCTTGATGGGTTGTTCAGGAAGGAGGTGAAGGTTGCTGCTGATGATGGTCCCTCTACTTCATATCAGGAAGAAAGGAGTGTTTCTCCTAGGCGTGATAGGAAGAGGAAGGAAGGACCACGGTGCTATAAATGCAAGCAGCAAGGTCATCTTCGGAAGGAGTGCAAGGTTGTCTTGCTCTCGGCGAACGTAGCTCAGGTAGGGAGGAAGGAGAAGAACGTAGTTGGGATTTCAACTAGTTCTGGAGTTGATCGGAGGAATGCCAGTGATAGTGCAGCTATCTGGCATGAAAGACTGGGCATGTAGGGATGGACAAGCTGAAAGCAATGGCGGAAAGAAGACTCGTAAGAGGCTTGCCTAGATTGTCATCCTATGGCGATGGTCGGGGGTGTGCGGGATGTCAGGAGAGTGGAGTCTATCGCTTCATGGTTGACAAAGCACAATCCAGGAGTAATGCACCATTGGCGGTTGTCCATTGTGCTCTGGTAGGACCGACCGTCACGGCCAGTCTTGGAGGCAGCAGGTTCATGCTGATATTGGTTGATGACTATTCTGGGTATACTTGGGTATACTTTATGAAGAAGAAGTCCAGCATGGTACGCTTGTTTGTGGAGTTCAAGAAGCTTGTCGAAGGCCAGCTTGGCCGGAGGATCAAGGTGTTGAGGACAAGTTTCGGTGGTGAGTTTGGCTCAACCGAGTTCTCACGCTTTTGCAGGAAGCAAGGGATCCGGATGCAGCTTTCTTGTGGACATACTTCACAACAGGGTAGTATTGCAGCTCGGATGATCCGTTGGTTAACGGAGACCTGCAAGTGTTGGCTTCGGAGTAAAGGCGTTCTGAAGGCTCTTTGGGCGGAGGGAATAGCCTGTGCTGCTCATGTCATCAACCGGGTGCCTCTTAGTCCGATCATAATGAAGACTCCTTATGAGCTGATGTTCGGAGTGAAGCCCTCAGTGAAGCACCTTCGGGTGTTTGGATCTACCTGCTATATACATTCTCCGGGTGCTCTCAAGACAAAGCTAGTCTTTGTTGGGTATGATGAGCAGAGAAGAAGATGGAGGTGTATGGATCCTGCGACGAAGAAACTCATAGTGTCGAGAGATATTGTTTTTGATGAGTTGACGCCGTATTGGGGTAGCTCTTATGTGGAGCTAGAGATAAGCAGGTCAGATGGTGGGCTGAAGGAGGCTGCTGCTAAGGAAGTGGAGTTGCCTGAGTCACCAGGTGCTCCAGGTTGTTCTAGCTCCGGGGCAAAGGCGTCAGAGTCGGGAAGAAGGGGGAGCGATGCTCTAGGACCTTCTGGCTCGAAGGCGGAGGCTTCCGGTTCAGGAAGCAAGGGGAGTGATGTTCTAGGCAGTTCTTGTTCAAGAGGGGAGTCTTCTGGTTCAGGAAGCAGGGGGAGCGTTGCTCCAGATGCTTTTGGTTCCAGTAAGGAGGCATCTTGTTCAGAGAGCAAAGGGGGCATTGTTCTGGGTTTGCCCGGGAACGGAGCTGGTTCAAAAGCAGCGGAGGTGGTTAGCCATGGTCAGGTTCTTCGGAGATCGAAGAGGATCAGTAAGCCACCAGCTCGATATAGTGAAGGGAACACGGCGGACTTGGTCCCGTGTTTCCTTGTTAGCCCTCAGGTCGAGCAAGGGACTTCTGGCTGTGATGACCCCACTAGAATCAAGGAGGTGGTTGACACCAAGTCTGAAGAGGTGACTTCTCTCAGAGGCAACGAGGCTTGGGCTTCTGGGTCCAAGGAAGTTGGTGATACTCCTGTGATGCAAGAGTGGAGGTTGAAGCTGAAGAAGGCAGAGGGAAGCATGACTCCTTTGTGGAGATGCTGGAGGGCTCCCTCATGGTCCATGATATGCGGGGCGAGGACTATGTCTTGGACATCTCTTCGTAGATGCTATCGGAAGGACCAGGTGCAAGGTTACGGGAGCTGCTGGAGTTATTCACCACTTCTCACTTCAAGGGGGAGTGTTGAATTCTGTGAAGTGAAAGTGGGTGAATGGAAGGCTTGGGAAACCTATCCACGCGGACTACGCGGACTGGGTTGGCGGACTGCTAGGACGGCAGGGATGTTGCAGGCGGTTTGCTCTGTGGCGGCCTGGGCGGTCTATTCGCGCGGACTGCGCGGACAGAAGCGGCGGTCTGACAGGCCAGTGTATGCTCAGCAGGCGGTTTACTCCCAGGAAGTAACCGGGCGGATAGGAATGTTATCTGCGGAGTCCGGCAAGAAGCGGACTGAAGAACTGGAGCTCGGCAGACCGGTTTGGCAGTTGCCTTGGTCTTGCTCTAGTGAAGCGGCAAGTAGTAGTCGCGGAGACCGCCGGTCAGCGCGGACAGAAACTGGAGGTCGCCCGGTATGGCGGGCTAGATCCAGTGTCCGCCAGTAAGTGCGGACTGGCCCTTGTGGCCAGCGGACTGGACTTGGTGGGAATTGAACCAAGTCCAGGTTGGCTCAGTCCGGGGAGATCGCGCAGTGGAGCGCGGGCTGGTTTCTCAGTCCGTCAAGCGTAGTAGAAGTGCTTTGCCTTGTTTGCTAGCTTGGGGAAATGCGGACTGGAGAATTGCTTGTGCAGGAGCATGCGGACTGGAGCCGGAGTCCGCTGAGTCCGGTTTAGCCTTTGTGAGGAGGTTATGGACTCAGGAGTTGCGGACTGGAGTCTGCTGTTAGCGGACTGGATTGGCGTGTCCGCTAAGTCCGGAGGTGCCTTGGCAATGAGGCAATGGACTTGGGATATGCGGACGGTAGCCGGGTGTCCGCTGAGTCCGGCAGGTGCCTTGATGGCGAGGCTGCGGGCTCGGGTTTTGCGGGCTGATGCCTTGTCCGCAGAATGGCGGACACGGCTGTTGTGGAGTCCGGCTGTGGTGGTCCTGGCTTGGCCTCTGGCGGCAAGGCGGGCTGGATTTTGGAGTCCGGCCTTGGAGAAGCTGGAGCGGACTGGCTATCTGCACAGGAGCGGCGAACTGGAAGGTGTGTCCGTGGGCTGAGCGGACACACTTGTTCTAGCTGCGGGTTGTGGCGCTGATCCTATCGGCCAGGGCGGTGACCATACTCATCGTCGTGCCTATAAATAGGACCCATGTCACATCAGGAATTAAGGAACCTAGACCGAAGTAAGTGAACAGTATTTGAGCTCGCGTAAGTTGCTGCGGTCTGGACTTTGTGTCCGCGCGGATTGAGAGTTGACCGGATTGTGCTGTGCAGGTTGTGCGGATAGCGCTGGAAAGCCAGGACTTGGCTCTGATTGCGGTCAGGGACAGTGCGGACTCTGCGGTTAAGCAACAGGCGGTAAACAGCAGGTCGCGGATAGCGACCAGGCGGTCTTCTCTTTGGCGACTTGGTTCGGGGTTCAGGAGGTCGCCTGCTTCAGGCGGACTGTTCCATTCGGTGACGCAGCTTGTGCGGTCTGGCGGCGTGCAGACCGGCGGTGAAGAGCTAAGCATTGGAATAAGGGGTGAGTCCGCGCGGCTTGTGTTGCGGGCTGGCGACCTGGCGGACTGAGCGGACTCCACAGCAGTAGGTCGGCGGCTTGTTGATTGAGTCCGCGCGGCTTGTTTTTTGTTCGTCTTTGTAACTGTCTCTGCTCTCCCGGTGTTGGGTTTTGGTGAAGCATGTCTCGCCATGTATGTCTCGCCTTGTAAAGAAGTTTGCTCTTGATCAATAAAGAAGCTTGTGCTGCATGTGTTGCTGGTTGTTACTGCTTTGTTGAGATAACCTCTGCTAACTCCACGATCCGGGAAATCTTTCAACATTATAAGTGGGCGTATTCTCCTTCGGTTTGTTGAGTTTTCAGCAGGGTATCCAAGGGGGCGTCTGCGGTTTGTTGAATTTTAACAAGATCTGCCCATATCCTACACGAAAATGGCCTAGAAGATCGCTGCGCGCAGAATACAGATTCTGTGCGCATCTTAAAGAAAAATGGACGGCATCGGTCCGTCTTCCTCCTCAAGCGATCCTTCCTAAATTTTCCAGAAATGTCCTCCTCCCTTATTCAACCTCAAGGGCCAAAACTCCTCACGAAACCATTCACCCATCGTCGTATTGAAGAAAAGGGGAAGGGTTGAAGAGATCTAAACTCTAGGATTCAAATCCTAGCATGGCCAAACCTAGAAATCTTCTCCTCTCCATCAAGCTCTCTTGAGCCGATGTCTCTCCTATATATCTAAGATCTAGCACCAAGGGAGAGGGTAGGAAACTCACATTGGCTCCAGCGGTACCACCATTTCTTGTCATGGATCGCGTAGTTCTCCTCGGCGGCATCTTCTCTTTCACGGCGATGGCGAATCTCCTCCGGTAGAACTTGCTCCAGCGGTTTTCCTCTCACCAGGAGTTCTCACAGGAGATAGGGGGTGAAATGAGAGTGAAAACGGCTAGGGTTTCCTCTGCCCCTTATAAACAAAACATGACACGGGTAGGGACACGGCCGTGTCCGTACCCGTGTCCCGCTTCCGCGAAACGGCCGTGGCGGTTTCCATGTCGGTTCAATGTTTGACACGGGTAGGGACACGCCCGTGTCCCGACCCGTGTCCCCATGACACGACCGTGTGCATGGCCGTGTCATTGGCCGTGTACTTCTCGGGTTGCATCTCGACACTTCTCGTCGAGCTCAACTCGACGCACACGGGTAGGGACACGCCCGTATCACTACCCATGTCCCCCGCTCGACTATCTCGACGCATCTCGACGATCTCGACACGCTTTGTCGAGATCATCTCGACGCACACGGGTAGGGACACGGCCGTGTCACTACCCGTGTCACCTGGTGTCGACACAGTTCGACGATCTCGACACGGCTCGTCGAGCTCAACTCGACGCACACGGGTAGGGACACGGCCGTGTCACTACCCGTGTCACTTGGTGTCGACACAGCTCGTCAGTCTCGACACGGCTCGTCGAGCTCAACTCGACGCACACGGGTAGGGACACGCCCGTGTCGCTACCCGTGTCACTACCCATGTCTTTTTACACTGATTTCTCCATGTCACCACAAGTGCAGTCCAATTCCCGGCACTTCTCAGGACTCGAGTCAACCCTCCTGACTCAAAACACACACACTAGGGGCCTAGAGCGATTCGGGACGTTACAAATCCTATAAACAAAATAAAAGATTTCGTCCCCGAAATCAGGCTTAGGCTGTGTAGAAAAAGCTTAACAGGAAATTTATCATACGTTTTTAAATAAGATTACCTTGAGCAAACAACTCCGGGTAGCGTTGCTGCATTAAGTCCATTGGCTCCCATGTGTACTCCTCCTTCCCATGATTCAACCATAGCACCTTCACTAAGGGAACACTTTTGCGGCGTAATGTTCTTGTCTCGCTGTCAACAATCCGTACCGGCTCTAGTCGCACAGACCTATCTGACGCCACCGCACCATCAGTAGTGGGAATAAATTGGTCGGGCCGCAATAGTGCTTTTCGAAGCGACGATACATGGAACACGTCGTGAAGATTTTCTAGTTCCGGTGGTAACTCCAACCGATAGGCCAACGGGCCAATTCTTTCCAATATAGTATAAGGCCCAACATACCTTGGGCTGAGCTTTTTCACTCCCCGCACCCGCGACACTCCATGCATCGGCCGAATCTTAAGAAACACTTTTTCGCCCGCTTGGAACTCCACCATCCGGTGCTTTTTATTGTAATATTTTGCCTGTCGACTTTGAGCCTCCAACATGCGGTCTCTTATCAATCTGACAGCCATATCAGTATCATCTATAAATTCATTTCCTAAAGCCTTCGGATCTTCATCCTGCACCCAAGACAAGGGGGTCCTGCACCTTCTTCCGTAAAGGGCTTCATGGGGTGCCATGCCGATGCTCGCCTGATGGCTATTATTGTTGAAGCCAAAATTTGACTTCGACGAATGTTCACAAAATAGGGGTGTAGCCGACTCCTACTTGGCCCAAGCTCCGACCTCTGACCGGTCGTGAAGGGTTAGAAAACTGGCCCAAAGCCGCAGCTGGGAGGTCCCACCGCTTACCCGGAAGGTCACAGAGAGCTTCCCCTCCAAAGCCAAAAGCTGGGCTTGGAGTTCCTCAGAAGACCGTGCCAATGAATCCTCTCCTGAGTTTGAAAAAAGGTCCCTTCTGAAGAACCCCTATGGGCTTATTTATAGATTTCAGAATCTGAACTGCAAATAACAAAACTGCTCCGGCCTGAAATTACTGGGGTACCCTTAGCTGGATCTGCCAACAGCCAAACTCCGCTGTTCTGAGAAGCTATACGCAGCCCACCAAGGGTAAAAGGGTAAAAATACCCGGGGTAGAAGAGTAAAAAACCCCCTGCTTTGATAGGAAAGAGTAAAAAAACTCTCCCCCCCTGGCGAGAGGAAAGGCGCCTGTCGGCGAGAAGGACCCACCGCCCGTCTCGCCGGAGCCTCTCGCCCTTGGAGGTCCTCTCGCTTCTGGGGCCCTCTCGCCTCTAGGGCCCTCTCGCCTCTAGGCGGGGCATTTTGCCCTTTGGGGAGCCCATCATCTTGCTTCTTGCGAGTGGGCCCTCTTGGTACCCTTTGCCTGTCTCGCTTTTTCCTTCTTGAGGGCTCTTTGCGAGCCCGAGGTTGTACAATTATTATAGGAGAATTCCACTAGTGGCAAGAGCCTTTCCCATGGCTCTCCTCTGTCCAGCACACATAATCTCAATAAATCCTCCAGTGTTCTGATGGTCCGCTCTGACTGCCCGTCAGTCTGAGGATGAAATGCGGTACTAAAGGTTAGGCGTGAGCCCAAATACGCCTGTACCGCTTTCCACTCATTGGATGTAAACCGACCATCCCGATCCGAAACAATTGTCTTGGGCACGCCATGATACCGTACAAATTGCTCCACAAAAAGGCGTACCAAAACATCCACGTGTGCTTCCTTCTTCATTGGAATGAACCGGGCCACCTTTGTCAGTCGATCCACAATAACCCACACTGAATCATTCCCGGAGCGTGAGCGAGGTAGCCCATGGACAAAGTCCATGGAGATGTCCTCGAACTTCCATTCGGGGATGGGCAATGACTGCAACAAACCACCGGGACTCCTGCATTCAGCCTTCACTCTTTGGCAAGCTTCGCAATGTGTAACATAGTAGCGAACATCCTTCTTCATTCCCGGCCAACACATGGTCTTCCGCAGTCCGGCGTACATCTTAGCAATACCCGGATGCACTGAATATTGAAAGGAATGCGCCTCTCTCAATATATCTTCCTGAATTTTGCCGCCCTTGGGAATATAAAGTCGGCCTCGAAGATAAACGAGGCCGTCTTTTAGTGTGTACTCATCGGTGGTCCCATCTTCAATTGCCTTGATTGTCGGGGCCAAGGCCGCATCCATTCCTTGCTCCACCCGAATCCGGTCTCGGATATCACAAACTATGCTCATGTTGGCCAAATAGTCCGCATACTCTGCCGAAGGAGCCTTGAATACTAGAGTAATTTCCATCTCTTCGACCATCCGAGCCAACTCCATACTCATCAACCGAGACTCTGGGCTAGAGTCTGGCGCTTTCCTACTCAAGACATCGGCTACGGAGTTCGCTTTCCCGGGGTGGTAGTTCATGGTGAACTCATAGTCGCATAAAAATTCCAACCACCGTCGTTGTCTCATGTTCAACTCCTTCTGAGTGTGGACATACTTCAAGTTCTTGTGATCGGAAAAGATCTCGCAGTGTACGCCATATAGGTAATGCCTCCAGACTTTCAAAGCGAACACCACTGCTCCCAGCTCCAAATCATGAACCGGGTAATTGATTTCATGTTTCTTTAACTGCCTTGAAGCATAAGCGATCACGTGCCCGTGCTGCATCAGCACCGCACCCATCCCTTGATATGATGCGTCCGTGTAAACTTGGAATCCTTCCTTCCCCGACGGAAGAGTAAGGATGGGGGCGGAGGTAAGCCTATCCTTCAACTCTTGAAATGCCGCTTCACATTGAGGTGTCCACTCAAATGGCACACCCTTCTTCGTCAAGGAGGTAAGAGGAAGGGCAATCTTGGAAAATCCTTTCACGAACTTGCGGTAGTACCCGGCAAGTCCAAGAAAGCTTCGTACATCGGCCGCCGACTTCAAGGGCGACCACTCCTTCACGGCCCGCACCTTAGCTGGATCCACAGCTAATCCTGCTCCACTGATCACATGCCCCAAGAAGGCAACCTCCTTAAGCCAGAATTCACACTTGCTAAACTTGGCATACAAGGCGTGCTCCTTCAATTTCTTTAAAACCAAGATCAGGTGCTCGACATGCTCCTCCTCCGTCTTTGAGTAGACTAAGATGTCGTCGATGAAAACGATGACGAAGATGTCCAAGTATGGTTCAAACACCTTGTTCATCAGGCTCATAAAGGCCGAAGGTGCATTTGTGAGCCCAAACGGCATTACTGTGAACTCATACAAACCATATCTCGAACTGAAGGCTGTTTTCTGAATATCCCCCTCTTGTATCCTCAACTGATAGTATCCAGAGCGCAAGTCTAGTTTAGAGAACCAATGTGCTCCCACTAATTGATCGAACAACTCGTCGATCCGAGGTAGCGGATAAGTGTTCCGCACCGTTAATCGATTGAGTTCCCGATAATCTATGCACAATCGCAGGGTTCCATCCTTCTTCTTCACGAACAGCACAGGGGCACCCCATGGTGATGAACTGGGGCGAACGAACCCTGAATCTACTAGTTCTTGCAATTGAACTCTAAACTCCGCGAGTTCTTTCGGGTCCATTCTGTACGGAGCCTTGGACACAGGCTTGGCACCTGGTACTAGATTGATCTGGAAGTCAACCTCTCTATGCGGAGGTAATCCTGGTAGCTTCTCAGGAAATACCTCAGGAAAATCCCGCACAACCCGTACATCCTTTAATTCCAACGCTTCCTCCTTCAACTCGAACCAGATCATGAAGACCTCGTCCCCCTTCATATGAGCTTTTACAACCTGGACGGAAGATAACATCATGCGGGGCGCGAAACCAATACCTTGGAAGATGACGTCAGAGTCTCCATGTCTCAAATAGATCCGCTTCTCCGCGCAGTCGATCCTCGTGATGTGCCAATCCAGCCATACCATGCCCAAAATGATGTCAAACTCCGGCATTCTCAGAACCGTGGCCGGCGTATCAAAGGCCTTCCCATCAATAAATAACTCAAACTCGCACTTGGCGGTTGCGATCATCTCCGAGCCATCCGGAAGGCGTACACGTCGGGCTATGCCAGTGAAGTACTGTACATCCTCCACGTCTTTTATGAAATCCTCGGACACAAAAGAGTGTGAGGCACCGGTATCGAACAGCGCATAGGCCGTCTTCCCGCCAATAATCACGGTGCCTAAGTGCCAACAACCAAAACTTATTGCTAGTGTCTAATAAGTTCTAATCAATTCATGTTAAACCATGCAAATATGTAAACTAATTAAATTATACCTGCAATCACCTCTTGGGGGTTCCGTTCCTGTGCCATGTCAAGTGCGTACACCTGATCCCTAGCAGGATCGGGGTTACCTCTTGGCGGTCCTCGTCCTCGACCACGCATATATCCCCGTCCTCGTGGAGCTGCTGGAGGGAGAGCAGGAGGGAGAGCAAGAGGGACGTTCCCATACAGCTGCGGGCAAAAACGTCGGATGTGGCCCGGCTAGTTGCATTCGAAGCACACTAGACCACGACGCCCTTCAGGTTGTTGAAATCGCTGAGGCTGTGGGGGTGGAGGCAACGCAGGCGGCTGCGGAACTGGATGCTCCACCCTATAGTTTCGGTGGACACGCCCTCCACCTCTTTGGTGTCCCCTTCCTCCTCTGAAGTCTCGCATCCTTCTATTCCATGGGCCGGCTTCCATCACGTCCTCCGCGGGCCTCTTACTACATCCCATGTGGTCCGCCTCCAATCTTTTTGCCATATCAATGATCTCCGCCAAGCTACCATCCGATATAAACAAAAGGGACTGCCTTAGGGGATCTCGCAGCCCCTTGTAGAAGCGCTTGGCATAGCCTCTGTCATCCAACTCGTAAGAATCCGCAAACCTTGCGAGATGCTGGAATTCCCGCTGGTATTCCGTAACCGTCTTTGATCCCTGCTTTAATAGAAGGAACCTCTGCTCAAGCTCATCTCGGGCCGACGTAGGGATAAAGTGCTCCAAGAAAACCTCCGAGAATTCACTCCAACTTATCTCTGTGTAGATCCGGCCTTGGAAGGTAGATCCCATGAGGGACTTCCACCACCTCTTCGCATGGAAGTCCAAGACGGACACTGCCAATGTCATTGCCATGTTGGCCGGGCAACGGATACCAGCCAACAACTCCTGTATCGTCTCTAGCCATTCCTCTGTACGTACAGCCGACTCCGCCCCAAGGTAGACGGGAGGGGAGAGAGCCCGGAAGGTGCTCAGCCAGTTGGAGCTCGGGGCCTGTTGTTGCACCGGAGCCTGCTGTGCCTTAAAAGCATCAAGAATGGCGGTGAGTGTTTGCCCCAACTCAGACTGTTGGAACTGAGTGGGTATGGGAGGGGTAGGAGTACCCCCCATCGGCTCAACATGCAGTGGAACCTACACGTAGACGACAAATTTGTGGTCAGGTTGGCTAAACTCAAGGTCAAAGTTGGACAAACTTAATGTGAATTACATATGGGCACACCACTGCTTCCGCTAAGTCAGTTTGTCCACAAACCGACTAACCAAACGGGGGTGGCACCATTGTTGAATGACTTCCTTAGTTGAGGATCGTGGCAAACTGATACCAATTGTAAAACTCCCCCTACCCGGATCCCAAAACACGGCACGAAGGGGGAGTCTTATGCCCGGAACAGCCGCCTTGCGGTAGCATTAGCACACGGGCTAACCTGTACCACAAGATGCCTATTCCGCCGGCTACAACAATATCAATATAACATGCCAACCCAACCAAATAAATAAACAACCAGAAGTCAAATCCACACTAAGTTATAATGTCCAAATACATCAATAAGGAGAAGCTAAAACATGCTTCTACCATATATCAGAGTACAGCTAAACATTGCCCAAACGGGCTACATCAGAGTATCAAATACTAACATCAGTAACTGACTGTATCGACGGCACCGTCACCTCAGGCCCTGTCATCCTGGCCTGGCTGTCCTGCTGCGTAGTCTGCGGCTGCTCCACCTGCGGCGTGACCTCCTAAAAAGGAAGACGTAGCAACTGTTAGTCGAAACGACTAAGTGGTTTCACATCCGCTCCCCCGGCGACTCCTCGGCACCGGGCGGAGAAAAGGAACAAGAGTATAGTATATAACAAGTATGCAAGTAAAGGAAGTACAAGCAGGTGGCAGTAGTGTAAGAGTAACAGCATCATAATCAGCATTTAAGTAAAAGCTACACTAAACTAGCAAGTATAAGTAACAGCAGGAAAGTAACTTAACTTATAAGAATGCCCCTACAAACTTATAAGTTAAGGATCGGGTTACATAAAAGTAACTCATCGTATAAGAGTGCCCATACAAACTTATACGATGAGGATCTTGTGGTGCAATGATATGAAATGCTATGAATGCTATGCAATGACTCACCCATGCAATTGCTATGTCGACACAGATTATAGTTCCCACTTTTCGAGCAGGTAGCTAACCTCTCAGGCATCAGCCGCCGTGGCCAGGCGGTGACAGTAGAACGGGCACTTCTACTACTAGGCGGGTATCACACTACTTCACCTAGGCCTCCGTACGCCTCAACGCTAAGAACACAACAGCGGAGCTCATGCGTACTATGGCCCAGCGGGGTCTTGGGTAGATGTGCACCAAGAACACAGCCCGAACTGGCCTTGCGTGACCCGGAAGGGGCCTCGGAAGAAAGCACGAGGACACAGCCCAACCGTTCACATGGCCGGAGGGGCCTCGGGACGTGAACACCGAGGACACAGCCCAAACCGACCAAGTCTAACTGTCAACTCCCTTCGGTGTGACGACTGGCGAGCCCGTAGACCTGCCACACTATCCTTAACCCGGGATTGCGACACCGCGTGTCGACTCACACCACATGCAAATTCCACATCAACATATCATGGAAGGGGCCTCGGAGTGAGCACGAGGACACAGCCCAACCATCCATCCACACCTTACCTCAACACGACCAAACTTAGTGGCAGTCAACACCGCACTTGCACATTTACTATAACATGCCAATAGGAGACGACACACTATTGTTGGACTCCTAAATTCAATCTGATATATAACATATGCATGGCCATGGGTTACCCATCTATATATCATCCCAAGTGATTTCAACATGATATAAATAAGATTTGCTCTTACGACAACTTACCGAAGTATTATCAAATCAATCCAATTAATCATAAGGAAATCAACAGGCCTCAAGCTATCTTGCGATAATAAATTGATTTCTAAAACAGTAAATATTATCATCCATAACACTTTGGTGGTTAACATAAATTATTTCACCAAAATCTCGAATTAATTGCGACATTGGACCCACCAATTTCAAATCCACAATGTATATAGAGACCCAGAATTTCAGCGCAGGATTAGCACTGGACAGCAACTTCGACCGGAGTTTCCTGAAGTTACAGGAATCCGGTGGAGGCGTGTAACCCCTCGTTGGAAAGACCTTTTCATGATCTACAACTTTCATATTCAGGTCACAACCCAGATCTGACAATAACTTACTCGAAATCGGCTTCAAAGTTCGCTGCGCACAGAACACGATTTCTGTGTACAGGAATTGCCGGACAGCAAACTCGATTAGGTTTTCCCGGGGCCACAGACATCACCTGAAGTCGTGCAACCACTCGTTGGAAAGGTATTTCCAAGAGCTACAACTTTCGTGTTTAACCAAAAGCCCAGATCTGCCCATATCCTACACGAAAATGGCCTAGAAGATCGCTGCGCGCAGAATACAGATTCTGTGCGCATCTTAAAGAAAAATGGACGGCATCGGTCCGTCTTCCTCCTCAAGCGATCCTTCCTAAATTTTCCAGAAATGTCCTCCTCCCTTATTCAACCTCAAGGGCCAAAACTCCTCACGAAACAATTCACCCATCGTCGTATTGAAGAAAAGGGGAAGGGTTGAAGAGATCTAAACTCTAGGATTCAAATCCTAGCATGGCCAAACCTAGAAATCTTCTCCTCTCCATCAAGCTCTCTTGAGCTGATGTCTCTCCTATATATCTAAGATCTAGCACCAAGGGAGAGACTAGGAAACTCACATTGGCTCCAGCGGTACCACCATTTCTTGCCATGGATCGCGTAGTTCTCCTCGGCGGCATCTTCTCTTTCACGGCGATGGCGAATCTCCTCCGGTAGAACTTGCTCCAGCGGTTTTCCTCTCACCAGGAGTTCTCACAGGAGATAGGGGGTGAAATGAGAGTGAAAACGGCTAGGGTTTCCTCTGCCCCTTATAAATAAAACATGACACGGGTAGGGACACGGCCGTGTCCGTACCCGTGTCCCGCTTCCGCGAAACGGCCGTGGCGGTTTCCATGTCGGTTCAATATTTGACACGGGTAGGGACACGCCCGTGTCCCGACCCGTGTCCCCATGACACAGCCGTGTGCATGGCCGTGTCATTGGCCGTGTACTTCTCGGGTTGCATCTCGACACTTCTCGTCGAGCTCAACTCGACGCACACGGGTAGGGACACGCCCGTGTCACTACCCGTGTCCCCCGCTCGACTATCTCGACGCATCTCGACGATCTCGACACGCTTCGTCGAGATCATCTCGACGCACACGGGTAGGGACACGGCCGTGTCACTACCCGTGTCACCTGGTGTCGACACAGTTCGACGATCTCGACACGGCTCGTCGAGCTCAACTCGACGCACACGGGTAGGGACACGGCCGTGTCACTACCCGTGTCAATTGGTGTCGATACAGCTCGTCAGTCTCGACACGGCTCGTCAAGCTCAACTCGACGCACACGGGTAGGGACACGCCCGTGTCGCTACCCGTGTCGCTACCCATGTCTTTTTACACTGATTTCTCCATGTCACCACAAGTGCAGTCCAATTCCCGGCACTTCTCAGGACTCGAGTCAACCCTCCTGACTCAAAACACACACACTATGGGCCTAGAGCGATTCGGGACGTTACATGACATGCCCCTTCCGCCCACATAGATAACAGGTCTTGTCCTTCCAGCAATGGGCTGCATCATGCCCCATCTTGTTGCAACTGGAACAAACTGATCTCTCTTTGGGAGCGCCCTGAATCGCGAGCACCTGCTCTTGCTTCCGAGCTCCCAGTCTCTGGTAACATCTCTCGAATGGGTGGCCTGCCCGACCACAAAAATTGCACACTTCCTTGCCTCTTTTCTTCTCAATAGTCCCAGATTCCTGTGATTCCTTACCTTCAACAGACTTCCTATTTCCTTCCTCATCTGCTGACCTCTGACATTGGCATTGTTAATGGATTCCACCTTCAGAGCAGCCTCTACCACCTCAGAATAAGTCTCGGATCCGTTGGCACTGGCAAGTTGTTGGATGTCATTCCGAAGACCACTCAGAAATCGCTTGACTCGGTTGGATTCTAAAGATACCAAGTCAGGAGCAAAGCGGCTCAGCTTACTGAACTCCACCTCGTATTCACTGACAGTAAGCTGCCTCTGCTTCAAGTGAAGGAAATCATTCATCAACCGGTCTCTTTCCATATACGGCAAGAACTTCTTCAACAACAACTCCTTGAAGGACCCCCACGAGCATCCATCCTTCAAGCTTTCTTTCTCCCTCAACCACCAACTCTTGGACATGCCCTTGAGTTGATAAGCGGCAACCATCACTCTTTGGTCCGCAGAGATACCAGAGTAGGTAAACATCTCCTCGATGGAAATCATCCAGTCATCTAATGCCATAAAATCTGCCTTACCATCATACATAGGGGGTCCTAACCTTTGGAAGTGTGAAATGAAAGTCATCTCTGGTGGCAACACCATCGGGGGCACCATAGGAGCGGGGGGAACGGGAACAGCTAGATCCACGGCAGGCTCTTGTGCCCTCTGCGACTGACTCGCCATGACTGACAACAATGACTGAATCTGCGAATGCATCTCCAGCATCTGCCTCGACAGGGCCTCATTACTCTATTGCAATCCGGCTATTACGGCCTCACTCTGGGCACCAGAATATTCTCCCTCTGACAGGGGAGTAGTCCTCGTCACCGGACGCTTAGGCGTCATTCTAAACAAACAATAAACAATCTATCAACACCTAGCGTAACCTGCTAGACTTACAGTTTAGCTCAGACATACAACCTTAGATACTTGCTCATGCTGCTAGCTTGCTCTGGGATTTAAAATAAATGATGGCATGTCCTACTTAGGGGGAAAGACCCTCATCCTTATGACTCTTGTGCCTATTATATGAGTGCATGAATGATTATATTTTTATTTCAAATCATGTGTGTACATATGTCATCCTGTAGATCTTTAACTTGACACGTGTGCTTATGCAATGATATGATATGTATGCAGTGCTATGCATTCTAAAGAAAATCCTTAATGCGTGTATGAGCGACGTACACATACAATGTTATGCATCCCATACTACATAATATTTTATGTAACGAAAAAGGTAAAATGTGCTAATGGGCATCCATGTGATGGTGGTTATGCATCCCATACTACATTACCGTCACATGTCACCACATATGGTGGATCCATATACAAATACATATTATGCATCTCATACTACATAATATCCCCCGTATACTTCTTCTTTTGTGTTATGAGTGTAGTGTTCATGCTTCCATCAAGATCTACTGATGACATACCGGTGTGTGTATGCAATGAATGACACGACGAGAGTTTTGCTTGAGGGCAAGTTGTTCGACCAACTTGCCAAACCAACTGCCCCTCTTGCAGAACCTGGCTCTGATACCAACTGTCACAACCCGCATTTTCACCACAATGACGAAATATCAGAGTAAGGGAAAATGCGCGTCATGATGCCATGTCAGCAGAGGATAACTGCACACGCTCAGGCAACCCTCCGACTCAATACTAAAAATATGATTTAAATGTTTTATTGAAGAAGTTTATTTTAAGTTAGGCAATTAGCCGTATTCATCGGCTTAGTGGCTCACGAGTCCACTAGAAGAAAAGTAGTGAAACGCAGCGGAAAATACATGAACAAAATTCATGTTAACCATTGTTTGATACGATGCTGTTTTGACCCTCAAAAGGGCGTCCGAACGCAGACAGGAATGGACTACTCGAGTGGCAGCATGAACCACTCGAGTTCCAACATAAAATACTCGGGTAGCAGCATATCACTCGAGTTCAGCATGTTGTACTCGAGTAGCAGCATGTTTTACTCGAGTAGCAGCTCATCACTCAAGTTCCAGCATGTATTACTCGAGTAGCAGCATATCACTCGATTTCCAGCATGAATTACTCGAGTAGCAGCATATCACTCAAGTTTCAGCAGCAAAAATGAAACTAGGGGCTCAATATGGCTTCAAATCGAAAAGTGGTCAACATAAAAGTTTTAGATCTCGTCGAGACAAACAAATTTCATGTTAAACAATTTTTGATACGATGCAGTTTTGACCCTCAAAACGGTGCACGAACACAGACAGGAAGGGACTACTCGAGTGGCAGCATGAACCACTTGAGTTCCAACATAAAATACTCGAGTAGCAGCATATCACTCGAGTTCCAACATGTTGTACTCGAGTAGCAGCATATTTTACTCGAATAGCAGCTCATTACTCGAGTTCCAGCATGTATTACTCGAGTAGCAGCATATAACTCGAGTTCCAGCATGAATTACTCGAGTAGCAGCATATCACTCGAGTTCCAGCAGAAAAAACAAAAATAGGGGTTCAATATGGCTTCAAATCAAAAAGTGGTCAACATGAAAGTTGTAGATCTCGTCTAGACGAACAAATTGCATGTTAACCAATTTTTAATACGATGTTGTTTTGACCCTCACAATGGCGTCCGAGCGAAATCTGAAACGGGCTATTCGAGAAGAACCATATCTACTCGAGAAGACTCAGAACGGAAGCCCAAACGCGTGCCTAATTAAACGAAACTCGCACCGAAGGCGAACACTGATGCTATAAATTTAACGGCGAAGTCAAAACCAAAATTTGACCTGCCAATCTCGAGTTATACACTCCCAAATTCTATGACAAAAGTAAATAGTACAAAACTACAATCGCGCGCCGAGACTAAAAAAAATGCTCGGGTCGCGACGAACTTGACGAGCAAGTCAAAAACCACAAAACTTAACTTATCAGCTCGAAAACTTTTAGTTTCGATGAAAATCCCAAAATCTGGTCAATCAGACCAAACGGACGCGAAAACGCACTAACAGTGCTGCGCCGACAACATGACATAAAAAGGGTAACGCCCTGACGTCTTAAATATGATGATATCAAATCAAATAAAATCATCGAAAAATCAGGGGCGTTACAAGGTCACTTGTACATGAGCTGTAAGTCTTGGAGGAGACTGAGAGATCCTGAGGGATATGAGGTGTAAGCTCTTTGAGCTGAGTTTTGGAGAAGTGCCTTGTCTAACTGAAAGTTAGAAAGGTGGGAGGAGAGTGGATGTACTCATAATATGGGGAACCAGTATAATATATGTGTGTGCATTTCTGTGTTGTTTTTCTTTTTGCAGGATTCTTGAAATCTAATAACTTCCAACACATTAGGTACTAAAGGAAGAAACAAAAAGATAGTCACAAGATTTAAATAAATCTATTCACCCCCCTCTAGGTTGCAAGCTACCTTGAAAATAAAGACTTTCAATTTCTGTGGTATGTGCTCGGAAACTTTTGAATTCCTGTTGTTCAGCTTGTTTAATTTTTGTTTTGGAAACTGTTGGTAGTTTGTCGTGCGTCGAGGATGTTCCCGTGGTGTGACAGTTTCTCGATGTCTTCCAAGAGAGTCTTCCTGGTCTTCCTCCAGAGAGAGATGTGGAGTTTATTATTGATTTGGAGTCGGGTACTGCCCTATTACCAAGGCACTGTACTGTATGGCCCCGCGTGAGTTGGAAGAGTTACGTACCCAGTTGGATGAGTTATTATAGTGTGGATTTATTAGGCCAAGTACTTTGCCTTGGGGTGCTCCGGTGTTGTTTGTAAAGAAAAAGGATGAGTCTATGAGATTGTGCATCGATTATAGGAAACTGAATAAGGTGACTATCAAGAACAGGTATCCCTTACCATGAATAGATGATTTGTTTGATCAATTGCATGGTAGTACGATGTTTTCGAAGATTGACCTTCGTTCAGGCTACCATCAGTTGAGAATTCATGAGTCGGATGATCCACTGACCGCTTTTCGTTCTCGACATAGATATTTTGAGTTCTTGGTGATGTCGTTTGGATTAACGAATACACCCTCAGCCTTCATGGACATGATGAACAGAGTGTTCAAAGATTTTCTGGACCGTTTTGTTGTTGTGTTTATTAGTGATGTTTTTGTTTGAGTTACCATTGTGATCTGGAAGTGATCAAACATGTAATCTCACTGCCAACGCGATATGAGCCTACAGGGTCGCACATAAGAGATGTGGAGAAGTTGGATAATTGACTGTGTTGGTAAAGGTTGCCAATCACCGACCCGGATGGGGTTGTGGGCAAAGTGTTGCCTTAAAGGATCGTGGGGTTGGGCAAATGTTGCCTTGGAGGGCTGGTAAGGATTGTCGTCCGAGGGTCGATAACATTCGTCGAGAATCGTCTTCTGATTCCCGCCGATCGGTGAGAATCGTCTCTCTGATTCTCGCCGATCGACGAGAATCGTCGAGAATCAATATGTTGATTCTCGACGATCGACGACTTCGACATGTATCGTCGACCACGGCTCGACGGTCGACGAGATTCGACATGTATCATCAAGTGAAGCTCGACGATCGGCGACAATCGTCGAGTATTGTACTCTGATTCTCTCCGATCCATGGTGATGCTCGCTGATCGATTCTCGCTGATTCTCGCCGACTCTCGCCGATTGATACTCGCCGATTCTGAACCTTATTCTTGGGTGGTCTGCGGATAGCGATAAGCCTAGGTTTATTTATACCTTTGGTATAAATACAACACTTAGGGTTTTATCGAAAAAAAAAGGCTTTTGGCTGCTGTGCGAATCGAACCCGACGGAAACCGTTCCGCGATCGTTCCGCCGATCCCGAATCCCGCCGCCGACGGAAGGGTTCCGCCGCCGCCGTGTTCGCTCCGCTGACCTCCTCTTCTCCGGCGACCGTCACTGGTGCTGCTCTTCCTGGCGCGGACCTAGCAGTCCGTGGAATAGCAGAGGTGCGGTCTTCTCCTTCCCGATAATCCGTGCGACGGATAGATCGGCGTTCTCCCGCTCGTGTGGACTTCTATAGAAGTGTGGACATCATTCTACGTAGGACTCGCCACTAGCACGCAGAAGAAATTTGGAGCATCACCGTTGAGTTGTGACTCAACGCCATCGAGGTAATTTTTGTCTAGTTTTTGCTAACTTCTTGATTCAACGTTCATGGCCCGATCCACATCTCTTTGGGTTTTTCTTGATGTTTTTCTTTTCCGCTGCGTGCACAAGTGTTGTGCCATCCTCATAGAGAAACCCAACAGTGGTATCATAGCCAGGTTCCGACCATGATCGTTGTTTTGGAAGTTTATTATTCTAGTGCGTGTAAACCTAGGGATTTAGAAGTGTTCTAAATGCCTAGATTTAGTATTGGTTTCCCTGACAAGAACGTCTGGAATTGCGTGGGAATTTCTAAGTGTTAGAAATTGTGATCTCCTTAGTAGTAACCATCCCTCGATTTTGTTTTGGATTTTGAATCCAACAAAGAGAGATGAGCTTGTCTACTGTTTTAAGTTGAGTTGTCTTTGCCTTTGTCCAATGCATGTAAATCTGAGGATTTGGAAGTTTCCGGATGTTCAGATTTATCCCTTCCTTCTATCAATTGTTGATGGTGTTAGGATGTGCACATAAGGGATGCATGTGGTTTAGAATTGTTTTTCTTTGGATGTGCACATTGATCAAATGTTGATCATGGTTAAATGTTAACCTATAATCAAAATCCCTTCATCTAATATTAAGTGTTCGGATGCCTTCCGATGGATGACACTCTTCCTGCCTCGATCGATGAAGTGTGGGCTTGCCAAAGCAAGGTCCATTAATCTATCTTGGTAAGGGTGCGAGCGGATAATTGTGATATCCCAATGTCGACATCGGGTCATACTTAACTAGGTGACCTCAAAGGTTGAGTGCCTAGAGGCATAGGGTTGGCATGCACCATATGATGGATGTGAATAAGGAGTTATTCACCAACCATACAAGAATTGCATGAGGATGCAATTGGCAAGCGTTGCCTACCTAAATAACCGCATCGTGAGAGGAACGCCAAAGCGGACTCATAGTGTTGGTGAAATATGGATCTTGTCCACTAAGAGAGTAGCTCGCATGAACTCTCCGAATTGTTAGTGAGGCCTATCATTTCGAATAAAATAGTGGGAGTATTTTAATTGAAGTCCAAATTAAAATAAATTGTATTTGAAATTTTGGTACTGATTTTATTCTGCATAAATTCTTGTAGAATTCCATGGCAAGTGTTTCACACTCCACGTTGTCTCTGAGAGCCATCCTTGAGAAGGATAAGCTCAGTGGGACAAATTACATGGACTGGTACAGGAACCTGAGAATTGTTCTCAGGCAAGAGCGAAAGCTCTATGTCTTGGAAGAAGAAGCCCCCGAGGTGCCGACCGGGAACTCTTCCCGTGCTGAGAAAGATACTTATAAGAAGTATACTGACGATGCTTTAGATGTCGAATGCCTTATGCTTGCCACTATGAACTCTGAGCTTCAGAAGCAACATGAGAACATGGGGTGCAAGGAGATTGACGAGCATCTCAAGAAAATGTTTCAAGGGCAGGCTCGTCAAGAGAGGTTCGACATCACAAAAGCGTTGTTTCAGTGCAAGATGGGAGTTCGAGACTCAGTAGGGACTCACGTACTCAAGATGATTGGGTATATAGAGAACCTTGAAAGGCTGGGTTTTCCTCTTGGTCAAGAGTTGGCCACGGATCTGATCCTGCAATCGTTGCCGGACAGTTATGAGCAGTTTGTCTTGAACTACAACATGAATGAAATAGACAAGACACTGCCCGAACTCCTAGGCATGTTGAAAACTGCCGAAATCAATATGAAGAAGGCCAAGCCTGCCAGCCCCATACTGATGGTGCATAAGGGCAAGGGCAAGGCCAAGGGCTCTAAGAAGACGAAGGTGGGACCTAAGTCATACCTTGAGCCCAAGTCTTCAGCACTGATGAAAAAGAAAAGCACGGTGAAGGAAGGGAAATGCCACCACTATGGCAAGGCTGGTCATTGGAGGAGGAACTGCCCTTCGTACATTGAGGGTCTGCAGAAATTGAGGGGAGGTATGACTTCCGCTTCTAATGTTTACGTTATAGAGATAAACCTTTCTGCTCCTTCATCTTGGGTATTGGATACCGGATGTGGTTCTCACATTTGTACAAATGTGCAGGAACTGGGAAGGAGAAATTGTTGAGTAAAGGGGAGGTGGACCTCCGCGTCGGCAATGGAGCAAGATTTGCTGCTGTAGCCGTAGGGGTTTATCGTCTTTCTTTGCCCAGTGGGCTTGTAATAGAACTAGATAACTGTTATTTTGTTCCGGCCATAACTAGAAACATTATATCTATTTCATGTTTGGACATGATTGGATTTTCTTTTATAATTAAGAACAACTGTTGTTCTATATTTAAGAATGATGTTTGTTATGCTGTAGCCCAATTGTTTAATGGTCTTTATGTTTTGAACTTGCACCATCTGATCTGTAATGTAGAAAATAATAAAAGACTAAGAACAAATGACTCAAACCCTATGTATCTCTGGCATTGTCGTTTGGGCCATATCAACGAGAAGCGCATATCCAAGCTCCATAGAGATGGACTTTTGGACTCATTTGATTATGAATCATTTGAGCGATGCGAGTCTTGTTTGTTAGGCAAGATGACTAAAGCTCCTTTCACTAGTTATACTGAGAGGGCTGAGGATCTCTTGGGTGTTGTACATAGTGATGTATGCGGACCCATGAGTTCCATGGCTAGAGGTGGGTATTTCTACTTTGTTACATTTACTGATGATTTCAGTAGATACGGATATATGTATCTTATGAAGTGCAAATCCGAGACCTTTGAAAAGTTCAAAGAGTTCAAGAATGAAGTAGAAAACAAGTTGGGTAAAAGGGTTAAAGCACTCCGATCTGATCGAGGTGGCGAATACCTGAGTCATGAGTTCCGTGATCATCTGATAGAGTGTGGTATTGTATCACAGCTCACTCCACCTAGAACACCACAACATAATGGTGTGTCTGAGAGAAGAAATCGTACTCTGTTAGACATGGTACATTCGATGATGAGTCATGCAGACTTGCCTGTTTCCTTTTGGGGTTTTGCTTTAGAGACTGCTGCAATGACATTGAATCGCGCTCCAACGAAAACAGTTCTGAAGACACCATATGAGATATGGACTGGGAAGCGTCCTAGTATGTCGTTCATTAAAATTTGGGGTTGTGAGGCATACGTGAGACGTCAAATGCCTGACAAGCTGGAACCCAAATCGGATAAATGTTATCTGGTGGGATATCCTAAGGAAACGAAAGGGTATTACTTTTACCTACCGTCTGAGGGCAAAGTGTTTTGTCGCAAGGACTGGTGTCTTCTTGGAGAAAGAGTTCTTATCAAGAAAGACTGAAAAGGTAGAGCTTGAAGAAGTTCAAGAACCACATGTAGTGAATGAACCGGAATTGGATTCTGAGACAGGACTACAAGATGTTGTAGCTAGAGAACCTGCTCAGGGAACACAAGTCCTACGTAGATCTGGTAGACCGAGGTTTGAGCCTGAGAGATATGGATTTCTCATGTCTCAAATAGGTAATGTGTTGCTTATGGATCATGATGATGAGCCAGCAACCTACCAAGAGGCTATGAATGGACCGGACTCCGACAAATGGCTTGAGGCTATGAAATCCGAAATGGACTCCATGTATGCAAACCAAGTTTGGAACTTGGTGGAACCACCTGAAGGGGTACGACCCATAGGGTGCAAATGGGTCTTCAAGAAGAAGACCGACATGGATGGGAATGTACAGACATTCAAAGGGCGACTGGTGGCTAAGGGTTTCAAGCAAATTCATGGTATTGACTATGATGAGACCTTTTCCCCTGTTGTCATGGTAAAGTCCATTAGGATATTGCTTGCTATTGCTGCGTATTATGACTACGAGATCTGGCAGATGGATGTCAAAACGGCTTTCCTTAATGGAAACCTCCTTGAGGAAGTGTATATGACACAACCCTAGGGTTTTGTATCCCCAGATGAAGCCACTAAAATATGCAAGCTGAATAAGTCCATTTATGGACTGAAACAGGCCTCTCGAAGTTGGAATCTTCGTTTTGATGAGAAAATCAAAGAGTTTGGTTTCATCAAGAATGAAGATGAGCCTTGTGTTTACAAGAGAATCAGTGGGAGCATTGTTGTCTTCCTGATATTGTATGTAGATGACATACTGTTGATTGGGAATGACAATCCTACCCTGAAAGTTGTTAAGAACAACCTAGGGAACTGCTTTTCAATGAAGGATTTGGGTGAAGCGACTTATATACTCGGTATTAAGATCTATAGAGATAGATCGAAGAAGTTGCTGGGTTTGACCCAGAGTACGTACATCGAAAAGGTGTTGAAGCGGTTCAACATGCTTGAGTCCAAGAAAGGATTTTTGCCCATATCTCATGGTGTGAATCTCTCTAAGGACCAGTGTCCAAAGTCTTGTGAAGATAAGGACCGCATGAAGTTGATTCCATATGCTTCGGCAATTGGATCAATCATGTACGCGATGTTATGTACTCGACCCGATGTCTCCTTTGCTTTGAGCATGACTAGCATGTATCAGTCAGACCCCGGTGAGTGTCACTGGATTGCAGTTAAGAATATCCTGAAGTACTTGAGAAGGACTAAGGATGTGTTATTGGTGTATGGTGGAGAGGAAGAGCTCGTTGTAAATGGTTACACAGATGCTAGCTTCCAAACTAATAGAGACAACTCCAAGTCTCAGTCAGGTTTTGTGTTTTGCCTGAATGGAGGAGCTGTGAGCTGGAAGAGTTCCAAGCAAGAGACAGTTGCTGATTCTACAACAGAGGCCGAGTATATCGCAGCAGCTAATGCGGCGAAGGAGGCTGTATGGATTAGGAAATTCATCGGCGAGCTTGATGTAGTTCCTAGCATTGTTGGTCCCGTAGTTCTCTACTGTGATAACAATGGTGCAATTGCACAATCTAAGGAACCTAGATCTCATCAGCGCTCCAAGCACATACTTCGGCGGTTTCATCTTATTCGTGAGATTGTCGAACGAGGAGATGTGAACATCTGCAGAGTGCCGACTGAGGAGAACATTGCGGATCCAATGACAAAGCCTCTCGCGCAGAGAAAGCATGATGGTCATACTAGATCGATGGGTATACGATACCTAAATGATCAACTCTAGCGAGAATCTTGTGGGTTGCATGTAATCTTGTATTTTGTTGGCTGTTTGTTCATATGATGAACATTGTACCTAATTTTTCTTTTACAATTAATGGCAAGTTCTTTTATTATGTCTTTTTCTATATGATAGTTAATTGTTAACATAATAGATACCCTTAGAATGTTCGCTTCCATGGGACATCAAGTACGTGACTTGAATGTGAGAGCCCATGATTTATTTGAAGCTTCATTCTTAAAGGTCCCTGGTCGAGTATCATCATAGAAGCTAAGGGTGATGATGATACATGGAGACTAGCACGTGTGTTGACTGATGACCGGTTCTCACAGGTCATGATATTGTGATATCAGGTCATCACGTGGGTACTTGTTAGTGAACAAGTTGTACTGGACAGACCCAACCTGAGAGTACTCTGTGGATTGTCATCCAATCGTGTCACGAGTAGGTCTCAATTGACAATGGTGTTGTGATCATTTGACCTGAAGTCACAACATTCATCAAGTGAGGAAGAGCGTGCTTTGATGCCATCTAAAGTCTTCCTTGAGAAAGGTTGATGATAAGGGTGGTTGTTGGGCATGTTACGAATCATTTGGGTGTTTGTGTGTGAGCAGATATGGGATTTGTCCTCCTGTATGACAGGAGTTGCATCCATGGGCCCCTTGATGGAACTGGACTGAGAAATGCATGGCCATGCTTGGTTGAGTCAATATGTGATATTGGACTCACCATTCTCTGGAAGTCCGTCCTGGATCAAGAAACTTGGATTGAGCTATTACGAGGGTGACACGGTCCATGCCTCTAGTTATTTCCGGATGTAAGGGACAAAGGGACAAAGACAACGCTGATACATTGGTCATAAAGGCTTATGAGTTATGAACTCTTATTGCTTGGGGAGCAATGATGCATTGCTAGATGCCGCTCATTGTTTGTGAGGTTTTTGCTTTGATACTTTCGAGATCAAGTGGGAGTCTGTTGGAGTTACCATTGTGATCTGGAAGTGATCAAACATGTAATCTCACTGCCAACGCGATATGAGCCTACAGGGTCGCACATAAGAGATGTGGAGAAGTTGGATAATTGACTGTGTTGGTAAAGGTTGCCAATCACCGACCTGGATGGGGTTGTGGGCAAAGTGTTGCCTTAAAGGATCGTGGGGTTGGGCAAATGTTGCCTTGGAGGGCTGGTAAGGATTGTCGTCCGAGGGTCGATAACATTCGTCGAGAATCGTCTTCTGATTCCCGCCGATCGGCGAGAATCGTCTCTCTAATTCTCGCCGATCGACGAGAATCGTCGAGAATCAATATGTTGATTCTCGACGATCGACGACTTCGACATGTATCGTCGACCGCGGCTCGACGGTCGACGAGATTCGACGTGTATCATCAAGTGAAGCTCGACGATCGGCGAGAATCGTCGAGTATTGTACTCTGATTCTCGCTGATCCATATTGATGCTCGCTGATCGATTCTCGCCGATTCTCGCCGACTCTCGCCGATTGATACTCACTGATTCTGAACCTTATTCTTGGGTGGTCTGCGGATAGCGATAAGCCTAGGTTTATTTATACCTTTGGTATAAATACAACACTTAGGGTTTTATCGAAAAAAAAGGCTTTTGGCTGCTGTGCGAATCGAACCCGACGGAAACCATTCCGCGATCGTTCCGCCGATCCCGAATCCCGCCGCCGACGGAATGGTTCCGCCGCCGACGGAATGGTTCCGCCGCCGCCGTGTTCGCTCTGCTGACCTCCTCTTCTCCGGCGACCGTCGCTGGTGCTGCTCTTCCTGGCGCGGACCTAGCAGTCCGTGGAATAGCAGAGGTGCGGTCTTCTCCTTCCCGATAATCTGTGCGACGGATAGATCGGCGTTCTCCCGCTCGTGTGGACTTCTGTAGAAGCGTGGACATCATTCTACGTAGGACTCGCCACTAGCACGCAGAAGAAATTTGGAGCATCACCGTTGAGTTGTGACTCAACGCCACCGAGGTAATTTTTGCCTAGTTTTTGCTAACTTCTTGATTCAACGTTCATGGCCCGATCCACATCTCTTTGGGTTTTTCTTGATGTTTTTATTTTCCGCTGCGTGCACAAGTGTTGTGCCATCCTCATAGAGAAACCCAACAGTTTTAGTTTATTCCCGGAGTGCTGAGGAGCATGCCTAGCACTTGCGGTTAGTTTTGTCTATTTTGAGAGAGCATAAGTTTTATGCAAAGTTGAGTAAATGCGAGTTTTGGCTACCTCAGGATTCCTTTTTGGATCATGCTGTGAATAAGGACGAAATTTCTGTTGATCCAGAAAAAATAACTATCGTAATGGGTTGGAAAAGTCCTACCACACCCAAAGAGATAAGAAGCTTCCTAGGATTGGCAGACTATTATAGAAGGTTTTTGGAAAGATTTTCTACGATATCTGCGCCATTGACTAAGCTTATGCAGAAGAACGCAGCGTTTGTTTTGAGTGATAAGTGCGATGGAGCTTTTCAGGAATTAAAAAAGAGATTGTGCACTACTCTAGTGTTGACTTTGCCTACCGAAGGATTGGAGTATGTTGTTTATATGGATACACCACACGTCAAGCTTGGATGTGTCTTGATGCAAGAGGGCAAGATAATTGCGTATGAGTCAAGGCAATTAAAGATACATGAAAGGAACTACCCCACTCATGATATAGAGTTTGCAGTAGTAATTTATGCCTTGAAGTTGTCGAGACATCCTTTGTTTGTAGCGTTGTGCAAGATTTACATGAAACATAAGTGTTTGAAGTACGTCTTCACTCAAAAGGAATTAAATTTGCTCCAGTGTATACGGTTAGAATATGTTGCGGATTACGATGTCGAGATCTAATATCATCTGGGCAAAGGCAATGTGCTAGTCGATGCCTTGAGTAAAAAGACCGCGTAGATCTTTAATATTTCGGTGGAATATTTGGTGGAAAAGTTTCTGTTAATGGGTATCTCGGTCGAAAGTAGTGACTCACCAAGCAGCTTGGAAGTAGCAGAGCCTTCATGGATTAGCTTACAAGGTTGCATCAAAGCGACAATCCTGATTTGCAGCACCTTCGCAATAGAACTGAGAAAAAGGAATTACCAGACTTTTCAATTGATGATGCAGGTACTTTGAAGTACCACAGTAGATATTGTATCCCCACAGTTGAGGATATTCGAGCTAAGTTGTGCAATGAGGTGCATGGTTCTAGTGTTGCCTACCACCCTAGTTCTACTAAGATGTATAGAGATTTGAAATAGATCATTTGGTGGTATGAAATGAATAATGATATAACCAAGTTTGTGTCTGAGTGTTTCACCTGCAAGCGCATGAAAGCAGATCATGGATGGCCTGGTGGCAAGTTGACGCCCTTGGAGATTCCAAGTTGGAAGTGGGAGAGTATTTTGATGGATTTTATTACTGGTTTGACGAGATCTCCCCGATGACATGATTTAGTGTGAGTCATAGTTGACAGACTAATGAAGTGTGATCACTGCCATTCAAGATTGATTACTCCATGAAGAAAATAGAAGAGTTATAATTGGATGAGGTCATCAGACTACATGGAGTGCCTGTTAGTATTGTGTTAGATCGAGATTCCATGTTTACATCTTATTTTTCGAAGAGTTTACAAGAAGGGTTGGGTATCGACATCAGATATTCAACCGCTTATCATCCGCATACCAATGGTCAGATGGAGAGAGTTAATTAATCAGATTGTGGAAGACATGATAAGATATTACATCTTGGACCACGGAGGAGAATGGGACTAGTGGCTGAGATTGATGGAATTCGCCTACAATAATAGTTATCAGGACAGCTGGCAGATGGCCATGTTTGAGGCTTTGTATTGGAGACGTTGCAGAACTCTCTTGTTTTGGGCTGAAGTTGGTGAAGGATCGTTGTTGAGTCCAAAAGCTTTGGAAGTGATCAATACTTATGTGACGCATATTTGAGAGAAGCTTAGAATAGATCAGGAGCGTATGAGAAGAACGCTAATCGGAGAAGTATTGATCGGGAATTTACAGTTGGAGACATGGTTTTTCTCAAGGTTTCTCCGATGGCTAGTGCTAAGAGGTTTCGAACTACAAGTTGGATCCCAGGCATGTGGGACCTTTCCAAGTGGTTGAACGCATCAGAGTGTCAGATTATAGGCTGAATTTGCCCGCAAATTTTCCTGGTGTGCACAATGTGATTAATGTGAGCCAGTTGCTGAAATATGTGCTTATTGACCGACATGTTCTTGATTCGGTGCACCAGTTGAAGCCTAAACTTTCTTACGTTGAGATGCCTGTTTGCATTCTGGATACTCAAGATCAGGTGTTGTGAAGGAAGACAATAACCATGGTCAAAGTTTTGCGGCAAAACCAAGATGTGGAGAGCGCGACTTGGGAGTTGGTGTCAGCTATGAGGGAGGCTCATCCTTATTTGTTCTCCTAAATTCTTTTGGCTAAGTGTTTTTATTTTATAACCCTTGCTTATTTTACTCTTTAGTATATTCTATTGTGTATCAAGTTTCGGGACGAAACTTCCTTTTAGGGGAATGGCTGTAACACCCCTGATTTTTTTTTATGTTTATTTTAATTCTTTTAATGGCATATTTTTGACGTCAGAGCATAATGTTGATGCGTAGTTAATAGGTACCATTACTGGTGCGTGATTTTTGCTCATTTTGTATCTGAGGTTTTGACTTATAATATTAGCATGACTAATTTCTAGAGTGTTTTTTGAGATATCCCTTGCGAGCGAGGTTTGTTTTGGAACTCCGTAAAGCCTTTTTTGGATAGTTGGTGTTTTGGACATCAGGGAGTTTTTACCTGAGTTTGGTTTGTCGGATTTTGATTTCGACTTCGCCGTTGGATTTGTAGTATCGATATTTAGCTTCGGTGCAAATTTTGTGAAAATCCGAGTTGATTGGATTACTGATAGTTTGGACATTTAAGTGTTAATAATAATATTATATTATATTATTAATATATTATAAGTATAAATAGCCTTACGATTTGACGAAAACCCTATTCATCGTCTTCTTCCAATGTCGTTGCGCTATTTTGCGAAAGAGAAGAACGACAAACATTTCTAGGCTTGTGGTCATTGATTGCAGGAGCTTTGCTGCTCGAAATCATCATCAGAGGGTAGATTCGAATTGCTCTCACTGAGATCTATGTGTATGCAGTGTGTTTTTCCCATTTCTTAAAATTTTGGACATTAGGTATTCGGTTTTGACCCTCTTTTCCTCGAAAAGTTTTAGGAAGTGTAGACAAGGTGTTTTTGCGTCTGGATCCTTGAGGAAGGGAGCTTGTGTGGCCGAATTTCTGGAGTTAGAGGCAAATTGTGATTTCTTCCCCTTCCTAAGTCTTTTTTTGTGTGTTTTCTTATTATTTTCTTCTCCCCCCCCCCCTTAGGATTAGGAGTAGTGTAGGGATCGGCCAAGTTCGATCTACTGAATAGTGTAAAATTCCCAGTCAAGAAAAGGTAGGATTCATCATATATTATTGTTAGTCCAGGTTAACCCATCGAGTTTATGATAGTTTGTCTAAGTAGGATTCTTCGAGTATATGACAATTAGTCTAGGTAATTCCGTCGTATATGACAGTCTAAGTATAGACAAATTCGTTGAATATGACCTTTAGCTTAGGTTTAAAAAAAATTCATCGAGTTTGGTGGGGTTAACCTGATTGAAATTCGTCAAGTATGGTCTGGGATTAAGTCAAATTCATCGAATAGTTAAAGAGTTGAGTGAAGTCAAATTCGTCGAGTAATCCCGACGAATTCGCTGAGTATTATCCTTTGGCGTTGAGTATAGTCTTAGCATTGAGTGATCTTTATGACTAAGACAAATTCGTCGATTATTCATGACGAATTCTTTGAGTATTAGTCTCGGCATTGAGTGATTCTGCATTAGTTGAGTATTAGGCATTGAGTTCATCGAGTTATAGGCTTGGCGTTGAGTTATATTGCTTTGGCGTCGAGAGCGTCGAGTGTCGGCGAGGCTAAGTCAAAAGCATCATGTAATCTCGACGAATTCGTCGAGTATTGTCAGTTGGCATCGAGAGAGTCGAGTGAAGGCGTTAAGTGAAATAAAATCGTGGAATTAAGACCAAGCGCTGAGTGGACTCAGCGAGGCATCGGGTATACTTGACGAATTTCCATGGACTTAGTTAATTTTTTCGATTCGTCAAGTATCAAGGTAATTATGTTGAATCATTGAGTATCGTTAAGACAATTGATTTTGTCAAGTATAGTTCGTCATATATCTACTGTATTCGTCGAGTATACTCGACGAATCAGTATGGACGTAGTTTTGTTCGCTGAATTAAGTCTAATTCATCGAGTTTGGGCCTTAGGTTAAATTTCAGGATTTTCTTCCTTCTTGTCATTGGAGAACCCCGGTGTTTTGATTGGGGGTTTTATAGGTATTTATGGATTTTTAGGCGTGGCTCATGGTTGGCAGTGGATAAAGGACCACCAACATAGTGTCGGCCTGTGAATCATTACACTTAGTGGTTGTTGATGTTTTCTCATAGATTGTTGGGTTGTGTTGGACTTTGTTTCCACCACCATTGTGCCTTTTTGAGATGTTTGGACTGTTGGGTTATGTTGGACCTTGCTGCCACCACCACTGTGCCTTTTGAGATGTTTGGACTATTGGGTTGTGTTGGACCTTGTTGCCATAACTGCAGTGCCTTCTCGAGATGTTTGGGTATGTTAGTTCGTGTTGGACATTGTGGCCACCAACTCAGAATTGCTTTTATCGCTGTTAATGATTCACGTGTTTAGAGTTGTTTAGTCTCTTTTATTACTATTGTATAGACATATGTTAGATGCTTGCCTTTGCAGATTTTATCGAAGCATGGCTTCATTCTGCACTTAGTGTAACTTCTCTTACTCTACTATTGAGAATTCTACCTTACTTGTTATAGTTTGACTTATTAGCTGAGGTTTGTCAGCCATTCCTGTGGTTGGGGTTGGTAACCCCTTTTGCTTTCTTTTGATTATTATCTATTGTTGATTTTATTTGCCACTTGTATATTTTGTTGAGGTATTCTTCTCTTTGGAATGTCTCAGGTTTAGAGCAATAGCCGGTTGAGCGGCTAGGTTTGGTGGTTGCTGATTTTCTGCTGTTGTTGCAGACGTCTTTACCTCACTAGTGTGAGGTAGTATTGTTGTTCTGTTGTTAGTTCAGACATACTTATTTTTCCCGTTGGTGGGTTCGTGTCAGGTTATTGATGCCCACCGGAGTTTTTATATTATTAAGATATTTGCTAGCTGTTTAGTCTTTTTTATGACTGGTTGGCTTTACTTACTCTCTGGGAAGGTTTTATGCTAGAATTGCATGTTAGTTATTTTTAAAGTATAAAAGTATCATTTTGAATATTCCCTTTATAGCATAAACCAAATTCACTATATTTTAACTAACGTAAAAGCTATTTATATACTTATATTAAATCTAGAGGTATGCATATCATGAGTTGTCCTGTTGGGATGTGAATGCTCATATAGGATATTAAACCATATAAATAATGTATTTTCCGCAGCGTATATTCATATTTCCACTTGTGGACTAGTTGATCCACTGAGCCGAGGGATACATCCATTAAAACTTAACTTAAATTATAGCTTTCTTCATAACTAACTTGAAGATTTCATATAAAGTGTTAAGTTCGAGTTCTTGCCTGAGCGCCTGCAGTTATCCCCTGCATGTCGTGGCATCATGACATGTATTTTCTCTTACTCTGATATATTGTTTAAATGCAGAGAAAATACGGGTTGTGATAAGGGATCATAGGAAAAGCACTTCCGGGACTTATCAATTCCTTAGAAGGAGGCATATATCATGGAGTAGTAAGAAACAGAATTGTGTATCTATCGCAACCGATGAATCAGAGTATATATCTGCAGAAAGTTATTGCGCACAAGTTTTGTGGATCAGAAATCTAAGATTATAATCTAAAGCTGAAGGATATTTTGATGTTCTGCGACTCATCCATTGTTATAGCTATTACAAACAATCACTACAAGAAAACTCACTTTTAGTGATGAAAAATTTGTGACAAAATATATTTACTCACTAAAAGCACCTATTTAGTGACAAAATATAGTTTGTCACTAAAGACACGTCTTTAGTGACTAAATAGTTATTTGGCAACTGACGACATATTTTTAGTGATGAAATATACATTCCGTTAGTAAAGTACATTTTCTAAAGTATTTAATGATCAAAAATAATGTAGTAACTAAATTATTTATTTAGTGACCAAAACAATTAGTCACTAATCGTCAAAATTTTCGAGTTTATTTAAAAAAAACCATTTATTCTCCCAATTATTTATTTATTGCTCATAAAAATTCTCGTTTCTTAATAAATCATCATTAAAAGTAATACAACACGCGTCATCCAATATTTTCAGAGCTTCGTTGATGTTGGTGGAGCTGACAGATGAGGTGGGATTCTGTGAGAGAACAAATGATAAAAAGGAGTTGACGTGAGAATAATCTGGCGCGATCTGAGAGGCAATGTATAGTGGTTTTCGGCTTAGGAATAATTGGCAGTTGACGGTGTGAGACTCGTGAAAGAATATATATATATATATATATATATATATATATATATATATATATATATATATATATATATATATATATATATATATATATATATATATATATATATATATATACGAGTGCCCGAAACGGGGCTCCGCCCCTATGGCCATGGGCGACAGTACCCGACCGGCAACGACGGGTTTTGCCTGTCCCATCAAGGCGGGTTTCAAATGGGAAGAATCTTATGAAGGCCAGAGTTTGGAGATATTTCAAATGGGATACATGGAGTGTACAAATAAGACTATTAGCGTGTTGAGGAGCGCCACTACTGCCATCGACAATTGCGAGATACAGATCAACGAGGACCTAACTCATATCATCGACGACATCATCTCATGAACGAAGTTTGATAGCAACAAGAAGGGCAAGTAGATCTTCCGTGGGCCATGAGATGTTGGGCATGCTTCTCAATTGGACTGTCATTCTCACAAAATATATAGAATGTGCATTTAAATGTGTTAAGAATGCATATTCATAGATTTTTTTTCATTTTAGATATTTATTCATGTATTCAGTTTAATTATTGTTGAAAACATTATTATTTTGTATTGAGGGGTTTGAGCTACCTCCCACCCTTCTTTTTGTCTATTAATAAAATAACTTATGTTGAACAAATTTTTGTTTGTGATTGTGTATTTAATTTATTCTATTGTTTGAATTTTATGTAATAGCAAAAAGAAATAATTATATGGTATTTTTTGGAGAAATTAAATATAATTTAGTGACAAAAGTTGTTATATTGTGTTGTCTCTTTAGCAATCACATATTTTTTCATTAGTTTTATTTAGTGACTGAGAATTCATTTGGTCAACCAAAATATATTTAGTGACCGAATCAACTTGGTCACTAGAAGTTCATTTAGTGACCAAACCAATTTGGTCACAGAAACATCATGTAGTGACTGATTCAATTTGGTCACTAACACTTTATTTGGTGATCAAATCAATTTGGTCACCAAACCTACTGTTTATGACGATAATTATTTTGGTCACTAAATATGTACAATTAGTGACAAAACACTTTTTGTTCATTAAATGCATTTAGTGGCGGGCATTCGTGACCAGTTAGTGAAGAACAAGATTGGGTCACTAAATGTCATTAGTGATCAAAATATAACTTTTAGTGAGGAAAAATTTTGCCACTACAAGTCAATTTTCTACTAGTGAATCCAATCTCTTACAGCCAGACAAAGCACATCGAGATACGGTATCATTTCATCCGGGAGTATGTGGATAATAAGGACATTAATCTTAGCTATGTCCCGATGGATAAGCAAATTGTAGACATTTTCACGAACCCGTTGGATGAGGCCAAGTTCAATTTCTTCAAAATGAAACTTGATATGCTCAATAAGGAATCATGAAAAGTTCAAGAAATCTGCCCAAGTTTAGAAATTCAACTTCTCAAGAACTCAAGTATTCGTGAAATTAGTCGAAAGCGCTCGTGTAATTTCGATAAATTTGTCGAGACATCTCATGACATTTCTATAAGTCAGAACTTCTTCATATATCATTTCGACAAATCTGGCGAGTTCTCCTATATCATTTTGATAAATCTGTCGAATTCTCTCATGTCATTTCGATGAATTTCTGTCACTCGGGAATTTTTGATAACTTTTATATATTAGATCTGAAGAGTCAAAAATTACAAAGGTACACGCCTATATATCTTCTAAACGTTAATACTATATAAATTATCTTAAGGGTTTCCCGTATTTCACACAATTCATTGAGACTTCATGGAAGCTCCCTCCGATTCAACTCCCAACAGCAAACCAAACTTTCTCCAGACGATTCACCTTTGTTCCCATCAGTGTCCCCCAAAGGCTCCGGAAATCTGCAGGTCGATGGCAAACTAGTACGAACTGGATTTGCCACTACTTCTAATGAATTTTGGAATGTAATCCTCATGCTAGAAATGGATAGTATGTCATTCATTCTCGAGCATACGTGTAGGGTCATCGACAGAGAAGTATTAGAATTCTTCAGGAATGAAAAGATAAGGCATAAAGGTACCATGATTAAGACCAAGGTCAAAAATAAGGTAATTCGACTGAAGGCCAATTCACTTAACCAATTCGTGCGGCTGCTAGTGGCTGAGGAAGAAGATTTGCTTGAAGAAGGATATTTACACAGAACTCTCTCTTTTTATGGTTTATCTAGAAGGACAACTTCAATTCGTAGAAAAGTAATGAATGACGAGGAAATGCTCTTATCTGACATAATTGGAAAAGTTATACTACACAAAGTTGGGTCACACGACTATCTATGCAGTGACATGTTAAAGCTCTTAGCAGTTGTTATTTGCAGGAAAAGGCTGGATTGGGGAGTGGTTCTATTTGATAAGAACAAGGAGAGTCTCAATGCACCAAACTGTGGAAGGATTCTTACATTATATCTGAATCAAGTTGACAAGAATGAGTTTGATATGTCCTCTGGAATGCCCATACATCATATGAATAAGATAGATTCCTCCATCTTCAGTAGATGAGAGAGAAGAATTCCCAAGCTAGGTGGGATAAGAGAAGTTATAGAAGAGGAAGAGTTTGTTGATGAATAAAGAATCAAGTCTCCAACCCCCAATAAAGAACCTGAGAACTTTGGTGCAGCTGCTGAGGGGGAGAACCTCACTTTAGTGAATGTTGAAAGTCTGTTGGACCTTTCTAATCATGTTCCAATCAGTGCAGATGTTGTAGAGACAGTGGTTCAAGAAAATGTTCAGGCTGATGATGTTCAAGATGATGTTGTTGATGTTGTTGTTGATGAAAGTGTTCCTATTAAGAAGGAACCTATTACAGAGGCTGAGGGGGAGCTATTAGTACTCTCTCCCCAAGAGGACTTAGGAGTTGATAGAGTTCCTGCTGAGGGGGCGAAGATGGATATGCTCTCTGAATAAGTTCTAGAAAATGTGATTGTTCTTGCAGAAGAGTTTGAAGATGAGGTAGTAGTGCTATATGGAGAGGTTAGACAAGATGTGGTAATACCTCCTATCCAAGAGCCTATGGTACTACACCTGGTGCTCAAGGATCATTCTTATCTAGGTGTAGCATCTTCAAGAAGTTTTCAAACCAATCCAGTAAGCTTTGATGTTCCAAGATCTGAGGGTGAGAGCGACCCTCCCACAGATAGTTCATTGTTAAAGTACATAGAAACCATGCTAGCCAAGCAAAAAAGATCACTTTGACTCTTCTCTGAAACAAGTTTATGGTAAGGTGGTTTAAGTAAAAAAGGATCTGAACAGTGGATTAGCTTAAATGAAACACAATGTGGGCAAGTTTAGACCTACTTGAATTAATGGTTGACATAAGGTGGCAAGGCCAAAAATCATTCAATTAAGAGCATTGGACATGTATACAATGAGACAGTTCAACTTTCTAAATCGCATGATGCAATGATACATTCCCATGATGTGAGCATGCATCATATTTATATGCAGATGGGAATCTACAAAGCAGATATCATCCAGACCCTCATTTCAGAAGTCAGAAAGGGGGAGGGAAGACTACCGATAAGGATGAGTGAGCTTACTAAGGAGGTGTACAAGCAAATGCAGAGTGCCCATACTTATACATAGAGGAACATTAAGTGGCTACATGAAGAATTAACAGGAAAAGTTCCAGATCAAGCTCCACCTGTTGATATTGAACAACCTGTTGTAGGTGGAGAATTTTATGCTGAAGGAGAAGAGTTCTTTAATCAGCAGCCTAAAGGGGGAGAGTATGCACCTCCTGGCATATATCAGCAAGTTTGGTCTGATGTTGATGAGGAGGAGGTAGAGATCCTTGGAGAATCATCTCAACATCCTCAGAAGAGAAGAAGATATAGGGAAGGTCCCTCTGCTAGGAGTTCTGAACCAAACAGTGAGATCAAAGAATATGCTGAAATATGGAGTCCAATTTCAAAAGGAATTATCTTGGACACTTATAATATTATTGATCTAATGAATGAAGATCCAAGGATTTATTATAGCAAAGATAAATGGGATAAACATGAAGTTTCTAATATAAAGAGGAGGATACACTTCAGAAAGCGCGGAAGAGAAAATCATGATGCTACTCCTCCTCTGAAGTATTATCACAAACCATATGCTTATTTTGACAGACAAAATGAAAAGAACAAGGGTCAGAATTAATGGACTTTTATTTCTAACTTTGTGAAATATAGTGAGAACAGTGAATGAATAAAAGTTTTTTTATATAGATATTAATATTTTGATGATTTATTTCTTCTTGCAATTCACAATGCCTTTTTTTATATTTTATATTAATGATTATTCTCTATGCAATTCAGCTTAGTATTTTGGTTCTGACTTCTTTAAATATGGTAGATTGTTGGGTATTATATCCACAATGGCCTTGATTTGAAGAAGTCTCCCTTGAACTAAGACGAATTGAGATTGTATTTGATGTTGTATTTTATTTATGTACTTGCATGACTTTAATTACTAAGTACAAATCAATGTCAGATTACCATGGGTAATAAAATACAGGACTATGCAATGTAATTTCTCATTGTGTAGGACATAGTGTTGACTCATGTGTAATCTCTCTATTGGGGTGTACTTCATCTCCAAGTGCAATAGAATATTTAAGGAAGGGCTGCTTGCTGAGTTCAGTATAGTCAGAATTTTCCTAAGTAAAATTCATCAAATACTCACTTGAAGACTCATGTCATTCATTGAGACCTCACGTGAGCACTCGTGTAATTCATTGAGTTTACTTGAGAAGTTTCTAAAAGTCGAAAATCATTTTCTATTTTGGCTAAGTAAAATTTGTTGAATGATCTGTTGATCTCTCATGAATACTCGACAAATTCATCGAGTACTCTCCAAAGGTCACGTGAACACTTAACAAAAGTTTTATTCTGATTCATTTTTAGCCAAGTCTTTTTCGTTGAATGGACTCGAGTAATTCGTCGAGTGATTGAGTAATTTGTCGAGTGATTGAGTAATTCGTCGAGTATTCTGGAGATGTCACGTGAAGACTCGACGAATGGAATTAACAGATTTTTAATTTGAATTATATGACGGCTTTCCTTTAAGGCACCAGCCATGTATAGTACACGTGGAGCTCCGTCCTGAAGTGTCCTTCTAGACGTTAGGAGAGGAATCTAAATATATAGTTAAGGGTTAAATTCATAGAACCCAAATCGTGACTATGCCAGTAATTTTGCAAATTCTTTATGTCAGCTATTTCAAGTTCGTGCAAGAAATTTCTCGTCGCTGACCTCTCAAAATCACAATTCCTCTTGAAGAAAGTTTTGACCAGATCTCTACTCTCAAATTCTCCAAGAATTTCTCAAATATCTAGTCGATTCTCAAATCAGATCAAGTTTTCAAGTCTTCTCCTTCGACGTTTATTTCAACATTTTCATTCCAACAAGGAAGAGGATTGATTATCTTAGATCTAAAGAAGATTGTTATTGCAATCTATTTTATTTTGTAAAAACCATTTTTATAACTCTTGTAGGAAGTTCCACTTTTTTGTCTTGTAGATCCTAATTTAGAGGATGAAGCGTAGGAGAGTTTGTTTTTTGAGTTTTTGTAGGAGACATTTTCTCCGAACTTGTAGGAGTTGAAGACTCCAAGGTGTAAGATTTGTTGAAATCTGAGATTGGTGAAGTTGCCAAGTATAGCTCGAAGTGTTAGATGTGCAAGGCAGTAAAGTGGACATACCCATTATGGGGAGCCATTATACATCTATGTGTCTCTGTTGTGTGATGTCTATTATTCTGTGTGCTTATTTTTGAAGTATTTTAATTCCGCTTAAAGACATAAAATTCACCTATTCACCCCGTCTAGGTGATTTAGGTAGACAACTAGATACTTTCACCCTCATTACTCGCTTAGAAGGTTCATTATGAATAATTTAATCTCAATTAAGACAAATTCCTAATGCCTTGGACCACAGGGGACACTCCCAATTGATACTACCCAAAATCCTAAAGGGGACAACCAACATTGTAAATCTATCACTTTGCATAGTGGAAAGAATTACTAAGTTACCTGATAAATTAACAAGCTACGAAGAATGAGGTAGAAAAATATTTGGTGAACGTTAATCCTTCTAACATTGACGATGACCTAAAACAAAATGGTGACAAAAATGAAGATGAAATATAAGTACTAGGGAGAAGAAGGTAGAACCTAGTGTTGAAACAATTAAAAAGAAAGAGAATGCAATATTCTACCCACCCCCGCCATTTTCTCAAAGACTAAGAAAAATTAAACTGAACCAGCAATTTAAAAATTTCATAGAAATTTTTAAAAAATTATAAATAAATTTCCCTTTTGTTGAAGCTCTAGAACAAATACCAAGTTATGTAAAGATTATGAAAGATATTCTCTCTAAGAAAAGAAAATTTGGAGTAAATGTAATGGTAGCACTTAATCAAGTGTGCAGTGCCATACTTCAGAAAAGACTACCACCCAAATTAAAAGATCCAGGAAGTTTTACCATACCGGGCTCCATAAGATATCAATTTGAAGGTAATGCTTTATGTTATTTAGGAGCGAGTATCAACTTAATGCCTCTATCAATATATAGGAAGTTGTAGTTGGGAGATATTTCAAAAACCATATATAACCTTACAATTATTTGATAGAACACTCACATTTCTAAATAGGATTGTAGAAGATGTGTTGGCCAAAGTACACAAATTCATTTTTCCAATGGATTTTGTAGTTTTGGATATGGAAGAGGATAGCAAGGTTCCCATTATCATAGGAAGACCATTCCTAGCGATTGAAAAAACTTTAATTGATGTTCAAATGGATAATTGACCATAAGAGTAAATGAAGAACATGTAACATTTAATGTACTCAAAGCTAAGAAATTTCCTCAAAGAGAGGAGGATAACATGGAAGTGGTTAATAACATATCTATATGTGATTATAATTTGAATAATAAATTTGAAGAGTGAGATGACATGTTAGCCCTAATATTAACTAATGAGGAGTTACTCAATGATGAAGATGAGATTTAGGAGTGCTTACAAGTATTTGAGAAGCAAACTATCTATTACTCGTTGATGAAGATGTGATTCAATATGCTTGAGAAATCCTTAGTAGTTAAGCCTTCTATTATTGATCCACCAACTCTAGAATTAAAACCCATTCCTAAACATCTTACGTATGTCAACCTAATAGAGAATAACACACTACCGATTTTATCAATTCAAAATTTTAACCTGAACAACAACAAAATTTGATTGAACTACTAAAGCAATATAAATTGGTCATAGGTTGGACTGTAGCGGATATTCGAGAAATTAGCCCCTCGTTATTGAAAGTTTTGATTTCAAGAACAACTAATCACCTAGAGGTGGGTGAATAGGTCCAATTCCAAAAAACATTAAGCAATTAATCGATTCTTAACACATCACATCAATCTCATCACAATCAAACCAGCACAGCACATTACACAGAATTTTATAATGGTTCCCCAATTGATGGGTACATCTACTTTCCCCCTTCGCCTATCTAGCAGTATACTATATTCGGCCTAACTTCCTTCTATCTTTCTCAGATCCTAAGATCTTACCGCTCAGAGCTCAACCAGCTCCTACAACTCAGGCACAAGCCCTACCACTCAGATCACCAAGATCCTACAACTCAATTTCTTCCCAAGAACTCTACCTCAGAGTGACTCCACACTCCTATAGCTTAGGAAATCCTGCCCTACCTCAATGTGAATCCACACACCTACAACTCATGCAACTCCTGCCCTACCTCAGCCTTTATAACATATACTTACAAATCAGGCCTTAGCCTTACCACTCAGATTCAAAATGAATCTTACAAAGAAATGTTCAAGATAATGAATTTCAGACACCAGAGAGAATTCTTTGTGCATGTCTACCTAGACTGAGCAGATATCAGCCCTAACTTCTTCTTCACAGCAACAAGATGATATAGAGATCTTGAAATGATGCTCGACTTGTTGTGGAATCAACTACAAGATGAATTCGATCCTTCTTAAGGAAAATCTCCTGATATGGACTGAGCAGATTTCAGCCCCTTCCTTCTTCTTTGATCCAGCAAATTGATCTTCAGATTCTGGCTCGGCTTGGATCGGGAAGATAACTTCAGTTAGGGCACACCTACGCTGATTTGTCTCTCTCAGAGGATTACTCTAAACTTGTCGGAGTGGATGTTGATTGCACCAGCAAACTTAGAAGCCCTTCAGATTTGATCTTGAAGTTCCTGGCTTCTGCAATAATGACGGATGAAGATGATGAACTTCGCTTCTTGTTTTAATCAGAAATTAATCTAATTAATCCTTCAATTAAATTCACTTAGATCTCGATCTATTCTGCTATTTATAATCCCGTCACATTATCAAGATGATCGACACGTGTCTCAGTTTTAACAGTCATTAAAACCTCAGCTCTATTAATCTTGAGATCCACTGTAGACTGACGATGACGTTAATATCAATTTGCATCAAATATGAACTTTGTTGACTTGTTGACTTTGCTGAGTCAGCATCATTCTGGACTTAGCCAAAATTAGCTAACTTTTCTAAAATCCTACGTTTGACGAACTTCAAGCTTAGCTCGACAAAATCTGAACTCAGCTCGATGAAACAGTGAAGCTGAGATCGACGAATTCTCTTAGCTCAGTTCTTTCTTCAGGTGAAGGCTGAGGTCGACGAACTTCGAGCTCAGGTCGACAAAATCTGAACTTCGGTCGATGATTCTGATAGCTGAGTCCTTCTTATAGGTAAAAGCTGAGATCGACGAACTCTGGACTCCAGTCGACAATTCTGATAGCTGAGTCCCTCTTATAGGTAAAAGCTGAGATTGACGAACTCTGAACTCCGGTCGACGAAAGCTAAGCTCAGCTCAACGAATGGTAGACTCAGCGATTCTGGACTTAGAAATTTCTTCAGCTTTGCATGATGGCGTTGAGAGCGTTGAGTGAATATCCCTTACTCAACGCTTTTTCCCTTAGCCATATTCTTCAGCTTTCTACCTGATGGCGTTGAGAGTATTGAGTGAATATCCCTCACTCAATGCTTTTTCTCTTAGCCATATTCTTCAACTTTCTACCTGATGGCGTTGAGAGCGTTGAGTGTATAAGCTTCACTCAACGCATCTGGACTTGGTCGATTTTCTGCAATCTTGCCTTCTTGCTAAAGTTTGGCGTTGACAGACTCAGCATGGCGTTGAGTGATGAAGCTTCACTCAACGCTTCTGGACTTCATCGATTTTCTACAATCTTGCCTTCTTGCTAAAGTTTGGCATTGATAGACTCAGCATGGTGTTGAGTGATGAAGCTTCACTCAACGCTTCTGAAATTAGTCCATTTTTTGGATTCTTCACAGTAAGACTATGACAGGATAACCTTGACTCAACTCTTCTAGCTGTATGGCGTTGAGTGAGTTGAGCTCACTCAATGCTTCTGGACTTAGCCGATTTTTTGGATTCTTCACAGCGGTCTCAATTGTCTCAGTGCTTTTTGCTGAATGACATTGAGTGAGCTTGCCTCACTCAACACTTTTGGACTTTGATAATTTTCTTGCATGCCTTCTCTCAGCGCCATTATCTAGATGACATTGAGTGAGCTTGCCTCACTCAACGCTTTTGGACTTGAGTAATTCTATGAGTTTCCAGCTCCACCTTGAGTCCACCTATCATTGTCTCTTGAACTAGCTGTCTAGTCATTGTGACAAATACTAACCTGTATGCATGAACTTAACCATACATTAAATACAACTATGTTTATCTCATTGACATGTTTGACACCATCAAATCAGGGTCATTGGGATCAATGGACCCAATAATCTCCCCCTATTTGAAGATGTCAAAACCACTGATCAAGCATGTCAAAAACACTGATCAAGCTTCTTTAGTCAATGAGATATACATTACACAGGCAATAAAAGTATATTTATATTAAATTCAGTGAAATGAACTTTACCTACTCCCCTGGATTTCGACAGAGAGAGTTACACCTTAGAGGATTACCTCTTAGCTTGACCACCCTATGACTTTCTCCTACTGTGTTTCTGCCATGAAGGAGCTTGATACTTTCTGATAGTCATCTTCTATCTCTCCCCCCTTGAGCTTGAACAACCAAGGGTAAACATGACCTCCATCTTTAAATCTCTCCCCCTTTTTGACCTCTTCAGATAGTAAGGAAGGATCATCAGGTGTTTTCCCCCATGACTTTCTCCCCCTAGCTGATGTAAATGAAGCAAGGAGTGTAGCTGCCAACATGCCCCTTATACAGAGCTGACTTGTATATCACTTGATACCACTTGAAAGTCAGTATACCAGCACTAGAGAAGATACTGTATACCACTTGAAAGCACTTGAAAGCACTTGAAATTCAGTATCACTAGAAATTCTCTACACTACTAGAGAAGAGTACTTGAAAGTCTCTGGTACTGTAGATGTTGATACCACTTGAAAGGAAGCATCTTCTCTCATCTTGCTTTCCACTAGGTCTGCAGAACCTGTAAAAAGAATAAACTTGTACCAAGCATAATACCTTAAGGAGTACCTGAAGCTATTCTAAGTTCAACATACCCAACTCAATTTTGAAGGTGTTGAACTTAGCTTCATCTAGAGACTTAGTGAAGATATTTGTCACTTGCTTATTAGTGGAGACAAACTCTAGGCAAATATCTTCTCTCTCAACATGCTCCCTAATAAAATGATACTTAATTTCTATATGCTTAGTCCTGTTATGTGAAACTGGATTCCTAGTAATAGAAATTGCACTATTAGAATCACAATATAGAGGAGTTCTACCTATCTTAATGCCATAGTCTTCAAGCTGATGTTGTATCCACGGCAATTGAGCACAACAGCTACCTGCTGCAATGTACTCTGACTCTGCAGTGGAGATAACAACACTAGTTTGTTTCTTGCTGCTGCATGACACCAATCTTCCACCTAGGAATTGATATGTACTAGTGGTAATTTTCCTGTCTTCCTTGCAGCCTGAAAAATCTGCATCTGAAAATCTAGTTAGCTCAAAATCTCTATTCCTAGGGTACCATAGACCAAGATCTGGTGTCCCCTTAAGATATCTTAAAATTCTCTTTGCCTCAGAATAATGAGATTCTTTAGGGCATGTCTGATACCTAGCACAGACACATGTAGCATACATGATGTCAGGCATGCTGGCAGTCAAGTATAGAAGGGAGCCAATTATCCCTCTATACAAAGACTAATCAACAAGTTTCCCTACCTCATATTTTCCTACACGCATACTCGACCACATTGGAGTTCTCATGGTGGAGGCATTCTCCAAACCATATTTCTTAATTAACTCTCTTGTGAACTCAGACTGAGATATAGACAAACCATCATCAGTCTGTCTTACTTGGAGTCCCAAGAAGAATTTTAGCTCACCCATGCTGCTCATCTCAAACTTCCTTTGCATAAGTTTGGCAAACTTCCTATAAAGATTGTTTTCAGTAGATCCAAAGATAATGTCATCGACATATATCTAGACTAGGATGACCTTGCCCTTAGATTCCCTAAGGAATAGAGTCTTATCTATTTTCCCCCTTGAGAATTTGTTCTCAATGAGGAAAGTAGACAATGTTTCATATCATGCTCTAGCGGCTTGTTTCAACCCATATAGAGCTTTATTAAGCTCATAAACAAAATTAAGAAAGTGAGGATCTATAAAACTTGGTAGCTGGTCCATATATACTTCCTCTTTTAAGTCTCCATTCAGGAATGCTGACTTCACATCCATCTAGAAGACTTTGAATCCTTGATAGGCAGCAAAAGCAAGGAATAACCTTATTATTTCCAGCCTTGCTACTGGGGCAAAGGTTTGGTCAAATCTATTCCTTCTTCTTGCTTGTATCCTTTTGCTACCAATCTGGCCTTACTTTTTGACAATAATGCCATTCTCATCTAACTTGTTCCTGTAGATCCATTTTGTTCTTATGACATTATGTCCCTTTGGTCTGGGAACCAGCTCCCAGACACTACATCTTTTGAATTGTTTCAGCTCTTCCTGCATAGAATCAATCCAGTAAGAGTTTTTGATAGCCTCTTCAAGCTTCTTGGGCTCTATTTGTGATAGGAAGCTTGAACATAGAGCTGTATTGATGCTCTTGCTCCTTGTCTAGACACCATATCTTACATCACCAATGATTTGGTATGCTGGATGGTCCCTCAAATGTCTCACAGCTGGAGGCATTCTAGCTTCAGATAGCTATTCTGCATTGTTCTCAGCTGGATGAACCTCATTGTCTTCAGCTAACTATTCTTCATCCTTAGCTTGTGAGTCTTAAGCTCCCCCTGGATAGCACCCATCTTCTTCCTTATCTTATCATGTTGGATCCATTTCCCTGATAGTAAGCCTGTCCATCTCATCCTTTAAACCTGCAGAACTAGAAGAGGTGTTTGGCAGCTCACAGTTAATTAGGTTTGACTCATCAAAGACAACATGTACTTGATGAGTCCACATTTTACACTGATTTTTGGACTCATCTAGGCTAGTTTTATCGTCTTAGCACTACACTTGAGAGCCTTTATTGCTTATTTGTGCTTATGTACCTATTTCACGATTAAGTGCACTGTATGCCCGCTTCTGTGTGCTTTCTGTGTTTCTATTTTTGTTGTTATTCTTTAGCTCTATCTTGGGGATGTGGTGTGCACGTTCTGGTGGCCTTTCTGCCCCTTCTGCTGGTACAGTGGTCGTGTGCGTGCTCCAGAACTGCTCGGGAGACTCCGACGATGCAGGAATACTGCGCACGACCACTGGACTTACTACGCACGACCACTGGTCGTGCGCCACTGTTCGTGTGCATTACACCCCCTTTTTCATAACCCTGTCTCGGTAATCGCACGAGCACTGGCCATAGTGCGCACGACCACTGGTCGTGCGCCACTGCTCGTGCGCATATATGTTGATGCTTCTTATCCAGGTTGCAGGTTTATTTGGAAAAGTCGCACGATCATCGACCTACAGTGCGCACGACCACTGGTCGTGCGCCACTGATCGTGCGCACTGCTTCTGCTGCCTCCGTATATAAGGCTCTGCTCCGCATTTTAGGTCAACGCCTGTCATTTACTGCGATCGGAGAGTGGGTGGGAATCGTCGTTTCAATTCTCCAGCTGCTCCATCACTTCCACCTTCGTCGGGAAGCCATTTCCAACTACTCCGAAGCTTTTCAACACTCCGGCGAAGCCCTCGGCCATTGATGACTTCAACTCCAAGCTTTCCTGCAGAGTTGGTGAAGTAGATAACCTAGAGAACGGACTTAAAGGCCTTCGAGGTGACAGATTTTTGGTACCGGAAGCCTCCTTGGACTGAGCCCGGAAGCGGATTGACAACTCGCTACTCCGGCCACGACCCGCGGTGGATCTTCATTCTCTTTTGGTTTACTCCTCTTCCCCTTCCTCTGTGTTATGAATGTTTTGAGCAGTGTAATGAACATTTCCATCCCTGAACATCAAGCTTATTTTATAGATAATGGAATGTTAGTCTCTTCTTATGCTTGTGAGTTCTGTCTGTGAATGCGCCTCGCTCACCCCACATCCACTTCATTCATGTGCCTTGTCCGATTGCAATCCACACAAGAACACTGCAATCCATTAGCTTCCCTTCCACTCGCCCAACTGAAGTTCGGCATCACGGCCGACAAACCCACTTCACCTTGCGAAGCGGTGCCTTCGACCCGCATAGCTTTTACTAGTTCAGTAGATCAAACATCCACAATCTCCCTAGTCCGCTATTTTCTTTTTGTTCTATTTTTAACTCTCATAACGATATTCTCGGTACTGTTACCGTTCTACGCTAATTGCATTCCTCAAGAGACCGACACTTGTGGATTTATTCCCAAAACTGTATTACTTGTGCGACCGGTGCGCTTGCCGAATTACACGCATCAAGTTTTTGGCACCGTTGCCGGGGAATGCAACTGTAGAGCGACTTCGGATGACTTCCAATATTGTTATAAGAGTTAGTATTGTTTTGTTTTGACTACTGTTTCCTTCTAGTGTGTAGTGTTTGCCACAGTGAATGCAAGGCCGAGTTACAAGAGATTTTGTCACCTATGACCCAGAGATCGAACGTACTCTCTTAGCACGAAGATGCGCCGCAGCCATCATTTTTGCCCCAATGGGAGACCAGCTGAATATTGATGCAGGCAACCGAGTTGGAGGGATACCTCATGTCAACAGAAATGACGACAAAAATGAAGTGAATCCTCCCCAGGTCCGCACCATGAGGGATTATACTACACCCACTGTCGGGAGTATATACCCTGGTTTCGGACCTGCTATCACCAATCCTCAGTTCGAGATTAAACCAGCTATTCTGAATATCATTCGGAACAACGCTCAGTTCTCCGGAATGGCCACTGAAGACGCCCATCTTCACCTTACAGAATTCTCTGAAATCTGCGCCACGTTCCGCTACGCTGGAATCCCAGATGAAACAGTCAAGCTCCGCCTCTTCCCTTTTTCATTAAGGGACAAAGACAAGACATGGCTTCACTCCCTTCCACCTGGAACAGCCCCCACCTGGGAGGCTTTGACTACAAAATTTCTAGCTAAGTTCCATCCGGTGGATCAGATCGTGAGCATGAGGCGCGCAATAGCCAACTTCCGGCAAGCCGATCAAGAAAGTTTAGCCGAAGTTTGGGAGCATTTTAATGAGCTGCTGAGGAAGTGCCCTAATCATGGATTCCAAACGTGGAATCTCATCGAAAGTTTCTACTTTGCTATTGATCCCCACCACCGAGCTATGATCGATGCTGCCTCCGGAGGAACCATCATGAATCTTGCTCTAGATGATGCTCTGAAAGTCTTACAAGACACCGCAACCCACAGTGCTTACTGGACCGCTAGAAGAAACATCCCACGAAGCACCAGTGGAGTGTTTGCCTTGGATATCCCCAAGCCTTCTCCTGCCATCCCAGTGATGGCAATCTCATGTCAAGGGTGCGGAAGCACCGATCATCATAGCTTCGAATGCTTAGGAGTTGAGGTACAAGACGAATCTTTGTTTTTGAATGAATCCGTTAATTTTGTTGCCAATCAAAACAGGGGAGTGCCTTACGGGAATACTTACAACCCGGGGGTGAGAAATCACCCCAACTTTTCTTGGAATCCTAACACATCTGGCCAAAGATGGCAACCGGGGCAGCATCAAAACGATGCGTATGCTTTCGGTAGCCAACCGCGGCCGCCTCAACCGAATTATTCCCAAGGGCCCCCCATCGTTAAGAAAATTTCTTTGGAAGATATGTTCGAGAAGTTTGTTGAGATTTCCCAGACCAACATGACAAATCAGGCCGCCTCGATGCGCAAACTGGAGGCACAATTGGGCCAATTGGCTCAAGTGGTTTCCGAGCGTACCCAAGGCACCTTACCGAGCAACACTGAAAAGAACCCCCATGAACAGGGAAAGCGCCTTGGGGAGGACACTTCGGGAAACCGCAACGAACTTGTCATTAATTGTAAAATCAATAACATCGACACTCCAGCATTATGCGATTCCGAGGCGTCCAGCAACATACTCACTTTGCAAGATGCTGCAAAGATGCAGTTACAAGTTGACATTGAAAATCGAAAATCGCTTATCTTAGCTAATGGCAATCTGGTTGACACGGAGGGCGGTGTGCGGGACGTTGAAATCGATGTTAACGACACCAGTATCACCACTGACTTTCAGGTTTTGGGACCACAGGACAATAACTCCATTCCTATATTAGGAGTCCCATTCCTAACAGCCAGTGGCGCATCCCTCGACTATTCCAAAGGCCGTGTCACTTGGCCAAACGAAGAGTCCACCCTCGATAAAACATCCATACATTTTTCTTCCATCCCAAATAACAATTCTCTGAGTGTCACAGATGTCAAGATGGATTCAGGTCTCCCCGCATTGGAAGCACATCTGGAGGAGACGCCAAAGAACGGACTCCCTCCGGAAGTCGATGAGAAGCAAGAGCTACTGGTCCACGAAGGGATCAATTGCACCAAAGCCACGACCGCCTTTCTACTACCAGCCAACTCTGTTGTTGAGCATGGCGAACTAAGTTTTATTCGGGAGAAATCTCTGGACAATAATTTGTATAATTCTGTTAAACGATCTGTAACTTGGGCAGATCCGGTTGCCGTCACGGTGCCGGATAGGCCGCCACCAACCACGACACAAGGAAACCCCACAGCCTACCTTCATTGGAAGTCTCCCACAGTGGAGAAACTGAAAGAGGCAAAGCGTTTACACGAAGAGCGCGATGCTGCCTTCCGGCGCGCGAAAGAGTGCACTCGCAGTAATAGGACAATGCCTACCCTGAATGCAAAAAGACACTCTATTGTTCTCTCGCATCCCACCGGGGAGACTTACCATAAATCTGCTTATAGCTGATTGTGCCATTCTCTTTCCTCTTTCCATCCTCTTTATCGCTACTTGTTGAATGCTGGTTGCTCTATTTTTAATTTTATTTCCTTTTGCTACTGCCAAGAACTCTCTATTTGAACTGCTAATACAGGTATTTGGTCCACCTTAAGGACGATAAACAAAAGGGCTTTCGGGAGACAACCCAAGTTGGACCGTTTGGTCGTATGCTGTGTTTTGAGTTCTGTTTATTTCTTCATATATATATATATATATATATATATATATATATATATATATATATATATATATATATATATATATATATGTCCAGATTTTATTTGGCTTGCATCCTTTAATCGCAGGTGCAGGAATATTTGAGGCGCGGCAACTTGGCTGCACTTGGACATCTCGTTGCCCGACTGGTATGCTCAATTTTGAGCATAGGTACTTCCTACCCTAGCTATTTATCCTATTTGGAATGCTGATTTTTACTCGTTGTCAACTTTAAGTCTGGGGGGAGTATGCCTGTGGTCACTACACCGCACTTTCTGTTGCATTCCAGTTTCTTGTTTACTTATTTCTTGCTTTTTGTTGCACACACTGAATCACCCACATGAGTGCGCTCTTACCCACGTGCACAACCCGAGTTAAATTTATTGTTTTTGTGTAAACTTTAAAATAGTGGTACTGGCTTAGGATTTCAGGATTGAGTAGTTCGAAACTCATGCAGTGCTCCTAATCGAATACTCATGGTTTGTGTAGAGTTAGGATAGAACTACTTTTTCTTTATGCTCGTAGATTTATTCTTTTCTGCACACGTAAATATTGTTTGTACTGCTCAAAATCTGAATCTGGGATAATCGAACGATAGTGTAGGAATGTGTGTAGCCGCCACTAGACTCGTATTGATCGAGTCGGGGGGAAGGATCATCTTTCTCGGTGGCTAAGAACTTGCCCTAAGCTACTCTCGAAGCATTGGTGCACGGTTAGTTAAGCGTGAGCATGACATAGGCCTTCATTTTGGCTAGTTTGAGGCTTGTTTAGCCATTCCTACCTGTTAACCATTGCATGCCAAATTTGTGCCTACCCTTCCTTTTATCCAGCTCCACTCACTTTCACCAAGGCCTGAAGCTAAACCCACATTCGCAATCAAATGCTTGAGCTGATTTGTATTTACTGTTTTGCCGAGGTTGTGATTAGTGGACATTGTTTTTGGGGGTGCTGATTTTATTCCCGTTTTGATTGCTCTGTTTGGGGATTGCTAGCGCAGAAAAGAAAACAACAGTTTACGAAAATAAAAAGCTGATTCGCGCAAAAGAAAAAAAAAAATATATATATATATATATATGAAAGAATTGCTTTGAGATTTCGATCCCCGTCCTCTTTATTGAATTTGGTCGGGTTCAGCCGTGTTCACACCCGGATTTCAAGCTAAGTCTGGGGGCGTGTGCCCCATTCTTTTCTAAGTGGATGTTTTGGTTTGGGTTGTTTTCGCTCGCTTTGGTTGCATAGAGCCTTCATGTTTATCTTTGACCACCAAGCCGTCGCCTAAGCCCCATTTCCTCCTACAAGTCCTACTGATTCACGCTTGAGTCTAACCCGCGCTGTGGAGAGAGTGTGAACGTGCAAGCGTATGGTCCCCGACATTGGTGGATTCCTTTGGAGGTGATCCTGAGTCTCGAACTTTGGCAATGCTCACCTTAGTGGCCTGCCTACTTTCTTCCTGCACATGATCGCACGATTCTCCAGAATTCTAATTTTGAGCAATTACAATATTTATTTACGTCTGTCGAATAGTTTAAACTACGTTGTATAATTAAAAAGTTTTTTTATTATTTCTTCTATACCCATGATATATTTGATTTCTCGTCTTACTTCTTTTTGAAATTTCTGAACCAGTTAGCTATCTTTGAGTCCACGGAGTAATGATTTGCTCGGGACGTGCAAATGGTTAAGTCTGGGGGTGTGATGAGTCCACATTTTACACTGATTTTTGGACTCATCTGGGCTAGTTTTATCGTCTTAGAACTACATTTGAGAGCCTTTATTGCTTATTTGTGCTTATGTACCTATTTCACGATTAAGTGCACTGTAGGCCCGCTTCTGTGTACTTTCTGTGTTTCTATTTTTGTTGTTATTCTTTAGCTCTATCTCGGGGATGTGGTGTGCACGTTCTTGTGGCCTTTCTGCCCCTTCTGCTGGTACAGTGGTCGTGTGCGTGCTCCGGAACTGCTCGGGAGACTCCGACGATGCAGGAATACTGCGCACGACCACTGGACTTACTGCGCACGACCACTGGTCGTGCGCCACTGTTCGTGCGCATTACACCCCCTTTTTCATAACCTTGTCTCGGTAGTCGCACGAGCACTGGCCATAGTGCGCACGACCACTGGTCGTGCGCCACTTCTCGTGCGCATATATGCTGATGCTTCTTGTCCTGGTTGCAGGTTTATTTGGAAAAGTCGTACGATCATCGACCTACAGTGCGCACGACCACTGGTCGTGCGCCACTGATCGTGTGCACTGCTTCTACTGCCTCCGTATATAAGGCCCTGCTCCGCATTTTAGGTCAACTCCTGTCATTTGCTGCGATCGGAGAGTGCGCGGGAATCGCCGTTTCACTTCTCCAGCTGCTCCATCACTTCCACCTTCGTCGGGAAGCCATTTCCAACTACTCTGAAGCTTTTCAACACTCCGGCGAAGCCCTCGGCCATTGATGACTTCAACTCCAAGCTTTCCTGTAGAGTTGGTGAAGTAGATAACCTAGAGAACGAACTTAAAGGCCTTCAATGTGATAGATCGTTGGTACCGGAAGCCTCCTTGGACTGAGCCCGGAAGCGGATTGACAACTCGCTACTCCGGCCATGACCCGCGGTGGATCTTCATTCTCTTTTGGTTTACTCCTCTTCCCCTTCCTCTGTGTTATGAATGTTTTGAGCAGTGTAATGAACATTTCCATCCCTGAACATCAAGCTTATTTTATAGATAATGGAATGTTAGTCTCTTCTTATGCTTGTGAGTTCTGTCTGTGAATGCGCCTCGCTCACCCCACATCCACTTCATTCCTGTGCCTTGTCCGATTGCAATCCAAACAAGAACACTGCAATCCATTAGCTTCCCTTCCACTCGCCCAACTGAAGTTCGGCATCGCGGCAGACAAACCCACTTCACCTTGCGAAGCGGTGCCTTCGACCCGCATAGCTTTTACTAGTTCAGTAGATCAAACATCCACAATCTCCCTAGTCCGCTATTTTCTTTTTGTTCTATTTTTAACTCTCATAACGATATTCTCGGTACTGTTGCCATTCTACGCTAATTGCATATCTCAAGAGACCGACACTTGGGGATTTATTCCCAAAACTTTATTACTTGTGCGACCGGTGCGCTTGCCGAATTACACGCATCAGTACTGATTCCTCTACAACTTGGTAGTCAAGTTATAGATTCTATATGTCCTACTATTATTGTTGTACCCAATAAATATCCCTTTTTGGACTTGGCAACAAACTTAGTCACATTGGACTTACCATTGTTTAGAACATAGCACTTACTACCAAAAATCTTGAAGTAGGATAAGTTTGGTTTTCTGCCTTTCAAAATCTTATATGGAGTCTTCTTGTGGCTTTTGTGGATGGAAGCCATGTTAAGGACATGACATGTAGTGTTTACTGCCTCAGCCCAGAAATATTCTGGGATAAATGTGTCACTTAACAAGGTTCTACCAGCCTCTATGAGAGTTCTGTTTTTCCTCTCAGCAATCCCATTTTGCTATGGTGTTATAGGAGAGGAGAACTCTTGATGAATCCCAAGCTTTTCACAGAATCTTGTCATGCATTCAGACTGAAACTCAGTCTCATGGCACTTCTGATTTTGACCATAGTACAGTTAAGTTCATTCTGAATTTGCCTAACAAATGTCTGGAATACATCAGAAAATTTAGATTTCTTTCTTAGAAAGAACACCTAGGCAAATCTGGAAAAGTCATCAACAACCACAAGGGTGTAGACTTTCCTACCTAGACTATGAGCTGGCATAGGATCAAATAGATCCATATGTAGGAGGTATAAATACCTCACTGAGTCTTTGGTATCAAGGCTCTGAAAGGAGGTCCTGGTCTGTTTGCCCTTTTGGCATGCTAAGCAGATACCCTCCTTGCTGCACTTCACTTTAGGACTATTTCTCACTAACTCTTCACTAAAGAGTTTGCTTATGATCTTGTAATTCAGATGAGCTAGCCTCTTGTTCCATTGGACACAATGTAAAGCTTTCTCACCTACAAATAGGCATATATGAGAATCCTTACTCTCACAAACAAAATTGAGACAATAGACATTTCATGTCCTAGTGCCAGTCAAGATAACCCCTTGGTCACTTGACCTCCTAATTTGGCACTCATCCCTGAGGAAACAAATGTCATAGCCAAGATCACAAAGTTGTCTTATGCTTATAAAGTTATGTTGCAAACCTTTCACATAAGCTACTTGTGTGACAGTGATTATGTCATTAGATATCTTACCAAACCCTTTGGTTAGTCCTCTTTCTGAACCACCAAAGAAGACTTTGGGTCCATTTTCAACTGGAGTGTACTCCTTCAGCATGCTCCTTATTTCAGTCATGTGCCTGGAACATCCACTGTCCAAGTACCATATAGGGGTATGGCCACTTGGACTCGCCTGCAAAAATAGATCATCTTCCTTAGGACCCCAATTCTTATTGGATCCTAGGTGCAGGTTAGACTAAAATTAATCATGCTTACCTGCAGCTCTTCTGACAAGTAAACTACAATTATTTCTCTGTACACTCTTATTGTGCCAGCAATCAATAGCATAGTGGCCTACTTTACCACAGCAGCAGCACTCATAAATGTTGTACCTTCTTTTGAGGGCTGGCTTTACAACATAGCAGTCTGCAGCTCTCATTCCAGTATGTACAACAACCTTTTTGTTAAGTCTTCTAGCCACAGCCTGATTTGGGATTTATCTGGCAGCAGAGGTACAAGGGATATCTTGTACCCTATCAGTAGCTGTTTTCTTTTCAGAGTGCAAGCTCATGATAGCTTCAGATATACCCAAGTTTAGTGTGCTGACAAACTTTCCTTTAGTCTGAGTGTGGACTGGGAGACTTTGAGAATGGGATACAACCATATCTTTGAGTGTTAGGGCTGGTACACCAAACATAAATGGTCCAGGATGGGCCATTTGGATTTCTTCATTGGCTGCTTTGTAGGCACTAGCACCCTTGCCATTCCTAACACCATACTCCCAGTGACTATGAATGTTGTCATGGTCATACCTGTTAGATGGTAGCACCACTTTCTTAAAAGGAAATGAAGGCTTGGAGGCTAGTGGCTGCACTGGAGCATTGTCCTTCCTTTTGGAATAGGCAGCTCTAGTTCTCCCTTTGAAGCCTCACCCCTTCTTACCCCTTTAAAAGGAGAAGGAATCAATCAAAGGCAATACTGAACATGGCTTTGAGAACTTAGCCACTTGCTCCTCCTTTTGAAATTTACCTTCAAGATTCCTAATTTGGTTATTTTTGAAGGTGATTGTGTCCATCTGAATAACAGTGATGTTTTTCAGCTTGCTGACTTCTTGTATCTTCAGGTTCAGCATGTTTGCTGAGTTTGAAATAGCCAACTTCAGAGAGGTAATCTCCTCAGCCTATTTTTTGGCTAGAAGCTCGCTTCTCTTCAATTCTTGCAGGAGTTCACCAAAATTATTAATCAATTGATTGACATCTCCTTTAGATTCAGAACCATCTTCATCTCTTGATGCAGATGCTTATTATAACACCCCCTATCCATCACATAGCATATAGCAGTAGGTCCGGCCGGGGCCCAACGTCGTATACCACAGACAGACCGGGTGGTTAGTCAATGGAAACCATCCAACTAATATACAACATCCTACACAGAGTCATTCTAACGGAAGCAATTTTAATAGTTGTAAATAAAAGAACCCAGCTACTAGCATGAATGCCCACTATAAAGCCAACAGGAATGATCGTACAAATACACAAGTACTGACCTTAAGGCCTTACAATAGTTTTATTGAATATCAATGTTTTCCAAACCTCGGCATGCAGGCCGACCATACATGAATAACAGAAAACACTCAAAATTAGGCCTTCGAGGGCCGGCTTAGCAACTTGGGCTTTAGCCCGCTATTTAGCACTCGGCTCCACAGAATCTACAAGAAACAATCCACCGCACGGTGGCAAACAAAGGCAACGGTCAGCTATGCTGACCAAATTATAACGATCTCGCCGCCAACTCGGGCGGCGATGCTCCTTCCCTGCACTTTGTTAGCATAATCCAACAGTATAGTGTAAACAACACAACAACACAGGCCTAGGCACTCGCGGCCACACACCCCGTGCTCTCAGGTCACATTCTCGGTGATCACGGTCAAAGTCTGCCGACTCACCACCGCCCCTTGGACGGTAATATCTCGTGAGCATTTGGTATTTCTGGACACTGCCTAAGACCCTTTATCTATGTCAATGGTAAGTTTCAAGTAACTTTAGGTCTCTATAACCGAACGACATAGAGCGGGTACGGTTCCGCCTGACCCGTTGCTCACACCACAACGTTAATTTAAAATATATGTGCGGGTCAAACTTTCTCGAGTCCCAAATCGTCTACATACATCACATAATCCAGTTATGTTCAAGTTGGCTGCCAGGCACACAAGATGGCAAAACCATGCATCCGCCTAGTTTTCTGGGTGCACCTTGGAGTTAATCCCCAAGACTCTCTGTTGAAATCTACCGCGTAGAAAACCCGAAAAACAAACATCCGCACGGAGTCTTCTCCGGCCATTTATACAATGCAACATCACTGATCCATACCAACTTGTATGGGTAGGCTTCACACATCATTCCTATATCCGTTCTCGAATACGGACTCTACATGTACACAACGATAGATTGCAAGAGAATGCCTCAAACTCACCGCAAACTCGCGAGAGCGGGCTTCCCTATGCAAGAGAAGTAGAGCTTCACATGCTCAAGTAGAGAATTGTTACCCTAGCGTTTTTCCTTTGCGCCATGGAAATGTAAGCGGATGAAAAGCACGCACTCTCCTTGCCTCTGTAGATCCGAAGTCGGTTCACGATTTGGAGCTCTGAAGCTCCACTGTTGACCGGATCTAAGCTTCTTCTTCCTCTTTTGCTCTCCCCTCTCTCTAGGCTTTAGAAAGAGAATACCCAAGTGAAATGAGGGTTTTCCAAGTATAATCCCGGGTATATCCCATCAGGAACAACCCCCAGCCGTCGGATCCCAAAGTAAAAAAACGAACGGCCACGATTCGGGCCTGAAATGCAAAATCTGGGCCGAACACGGCCTGTGACATGCCCGTGTCTAGGGTTGTGTCCCTCATTCACCGTCGAAATCGACGCGTCTCGAAAATTACACGGGCACCCGACACGCCCGTGTTTTACCTGACACGCTCGTGTCATCCAGTACACGGTTGTGTTCCTAGCCGTGATCCTCCATAGGCATAGGCCAGCAGCGACCCAAGACACGCACGGGTATTGGACACGCCCATGTCCCATTTGACTCGGCCGTGTCACCAATGAACACGCCTGGGCTTCCAGGCCGTATTTCACCTGTGAATAAAATCAGCCAACCACCCGAGACACACGCGGCCTATGATACGCCCATTTCCCAGGCAGTGTTCGCTGCTCGACGATCGTCGACTCCAAATTTTGTCATCCACACGACCAGGTCATCGACCCAAGCTCGACACGCCCTGTGACACGCCCGTGTCCCAGGTCGTGTGCCCCCTGCCAAATTCCAAACTTGGCTCAAAATACCTCCTGTCGCTCTTTTGAGTTTCGGGGCGTTACAACTCTCTCCCTCTTAAAAGAATTTCGTCCACGAAATTACATAAAGGAAAGATAAGCATAAAACTTAAACGGTACCTGAGCAAAACAACTCCAGGTACTCCTCAAGCATAGTCTGCTCTCGCTCCCAAGAGAACTCCTCCCGACCGCAATTATCCCAATGGACCTTGACCATCCTGATCTCTTTATTGCGTAGCCGCTTGACTTCTGAGTCCTCAATACGTATGGGCTTGACCTTCATCGTCAACCCACTATCGACCGGCACTTGATCGACCGCGATCACTTGCATAGGCTCTTGCATCATCTTCCGTAGCACCGATATATGGAATACATCATGTAGACCACTAAGCTCCACTGACAGCTTCAACCAGTATGCTGTTTCACCAATCCGCTCCAGAACCTCAAACGGTCCAAGGTACCTCGGGCCTAGCTTATTCAAGCGCCGCACCCGCGAGACACCCTTGAATGGCTTCATTTTCAAGTACACCCAATCGCCGACAGCAAACTCCACGTTCTTGTGCTTGGCATTATAGTACTTCGCATGCGGGTCCTGAGCGATAAGCAACCTCTCTTGAATCGTTCGAACCAAAGACGTATCATCATCCACCTCTTGGATCTTGTACAACTTTGACTCACCCGTTTCCAACCAAGACAACGGCGTGCGACATCTTCTACCATAAAGGGCCTCGAAGGGCGCCATTTGTATACTCGTCTGGTAGCATTGTTGTACGCGAACTCCACCAAGTAAAGATGATCTTCCAATTACTTCTCGAAGTCCAGGACACACATGCGAAGCATGTCTTCCATTGTCCTATTGACCCTCTCGGTTTGCCCATCCGTCTACAGATGAAAAGTTGTGCTGAAACTCAGCTTTGTTCCCAACATCTGCTGCACCAACCTCCAATCGTTGGACGGGAACTGCCCATCCCGGTCACTCACGATGCTGTGGGGCACACCGTGAAGCTGTACTATGTTATCCACATACAACTTTGCCAATTTCTCAACTGGATCATCCTTCCTATACGAAATGAAGTGCGACACCTTCGTTAGACGATCTACGATAACCGAAATGGCATCGTTCCCATTGTGCGACCTTGGCAACCCGTGCACAAAGTCCATAGTAATGTCGTCGAACTTCCACTCTGGAATAGGTAAGGATTTCAAGAATCCTCCCGGCTTTTGGCACTCCGCTTTCACCAAGGCGTAAGTTTGACACTTCGTCACGTAGAGCGCCACATACTTTTTCAGTCCTTGCCACCAGAACAATTTCTTAACATCGCAGTACATCTTCGTGCTCCCCGGGTGGATTAAGCACTTGGTATGATGCGCCTCATACAATAATTCGACCCGCAAATTGCCCATGATTGGGACGCACAGACGACCGTCCTTCCAAAGCAATTCATCCTCAACGATGAATTGGGAATTTGACCCATCCATAGCTTCAACCATGATCTACTTTATGTGCTCATCCATGTCCAAAGCATGTCGAATCCGATCAGCCAGGTCATACTGGACTTCAGTCCAATTCAATAGTGCTTCAGCACTTGACTGCTTATCCACGCAAAAGATCTCCAATGCCTCCAACTCCTGAACCAACCGCTCGTCATGGAGCGACAGCCAATTGGCTTGAGCTGGGGCCTGACGACTCAATGCGTCCGCAACCGCATTACCTTTACCAGGAACGTAGTGGATCTTGAATTATAGTCCCCCAGGAACTCCATCCATCTACATTGCCGCATGTTCAGATCTTTCTGATCCAGCAAATATTTCAGGCTCTTATGATCTGTGTATGTTGTAACACCCTATTACTGATTTGGGCAAGGATCACTATGTCTTTTAGGAAATCTGTTTTGACCTCCTTGTATAGATCTAAAGGTCAATTAGAATTGAGTCTAAGGGTTAGTATTTAGGTTTGGAAGCTGCCTTCAAGACCAGATATTTCAGTTCTCGAGACTAAGTCATTTCGTCGAGCTCAGGATGACGAATCGTCGAACTCCATTCGACGATCGCTGAGCTCACTTCGATGAATCGTCAAACTCCATTCGACGATCGCTGAGCTCACTTCGACGAATCGTCAAACTCCATTCGACGATCTCTGAGCTCAACTTCAACGAGTTGTCGAACTCCATTCGACGATCTTCGAGCTCAGATCGACGTTCTTGTCTCCAATTTGTTTCTCTATCTCTGAGCTCAGTTCGACGTTAGTTGAGCTCAGATCGACAATCTCTGTTTCAGTCTAAGTCCAGTCTCTAAGCTCAGTTCAACGATAGTGGAGCTCAGGTTGATGTTTTTCTGAAGAGATCGACGTTTTTCAAGATTCAAATTCAGACAGTTGTGGAATTTTTCTCAGCATTTATGTCAAGGATCTTGTAGCCGTTTTCAATTAATTTGGAGCAAGTTTCAAGGGATTTTCAAAGGAATGTTTTTATTGGACTTTTCTCCAGATGACAAAATGCAGTTAAGGAAGTCATTTATAACAGGCTAACGCCTATCTTATACAGAGAAATGTTCTTTCAAATCTAAGGAATAAAAGATCAATTTTTTATTCCTGCTACACATCATCAAGAACAACCATTACAACAAGAACAATAGAAAGAGAAAGAGTAGCAGCCATTCTCAGTCTTAGAACTCATAGAAGAACACCATCACAAAAGGAGATCAACATATTGAAATTTTCAGATCCCTCTTGGTTCCAGTGTTCAAAGGCCATCATCATTCAAGACTCCAGACAACACGCATTTCAGCTACTGCTGGAATCATCTTTTGCTGGAGATCAAATCTTCTGAAGGCCTATCACCCTACTGCAAAGCTTCACTTCCTGAACAACTCAAGAACTCAGGGGGAGCTTTGACAACATCCACTATCATCTCTCTGATTGTTGACAGAGAAGATCATCTCATCCCTCTCTCTCTCTCTCTGCTGTAAAGGGTTTAACAAACTCCCTTCAAAAGATTGTGCTGGTTTCTGATACCTTGTCAAAACTCAGTGGTGGCAAGGCACCTGATCAAAAAATCTGGTTTGGTTTTTGAGTACCTTATCAAAAGCTCATTGGTGCCCAAGACACCTGATCAATTCATCCTGCAGTGGATTCCTACCTAGGGTGGTAGAAGAGTGGATGTACCCAGATTGATTGGGGAACCACTATAGCTCATTGTGTCATCTGGTTTCTTACTTTCTTTTATTTTCTGGCTGTGGTTTGTGATTGTTCTGTATTTAGTTAGTTGTTGTGTTTGCTTTGTTTTATTTGCTTCCTTGTTCACTTAGAAATACAACAACAGTTGTAAAAAGTTTTTAGCAAGCACCATACTCTATTCACCCCCCCCTAGAGTATATCAGATCTAACCTGCACTTTCAATTGGTATCAAAGCAAGGTTGGTTAAAATACCACACCTTAGTGGTTGCACAGGCTAACACCTGAACCCAAAGATCCCTCTAGTTAGATCTGCTTCTTTTGATTTTGTTATTAGAATTATTTCTTCACAAAACATGGCCCAAAACAAAGATTATGCTAGCACCAGACCTCCAGTGTGCAATCTATCTAAGTTTGCACTTTGGAAGGCAAGGATTAGACTGTACATGAACTCTATTGATGAGGACATTTTCAATTCTGTTTTGACAGTGTGTCCAAGACCTCCAGAGAATACAAATACAAGTGTTGTTCCACCTCCTTCAGGAACAAATGCAGAAATAAAGAAATGGAAATTGGCTGATGCAAAAGCTATGAACATTCTAGCCCAGACTATGTCTGATGAGATATTCCAAAAAGTAGTTGAATGCAACTCAGCAAAGGACATCTGGGACAAGTTATCTGAGATAGTCTCAGGATCTGCTGATGAGAGAAAAGATAGAAGATCTCATCTCATAACCCAGTAGGAGAATTTCAAGAAAGGAGAAGCTGAGTCAGTAGCAGACATGTATAATAGACTCAGTCTCATAGTCAATGAGCTGAAAACTTTGGACAAGGAGATCTCATTAACTGAGCTCAATGATAAAATCCTAATGTGCTTTCCAAGCACTTGGGACTCAAGGATCTGGCCAATCAAGGATGTCAGAAGCCTAAATGAGATCACCACTGAAGCTCTCTTGGGCAAGCTCAAGTCTTATGAGCTACTCATCAAGAACAAAGAAGAAGAGCAGAAGGTTGCCTCACCAGCTACAAGAAAATAAAAATCAATAGCTTTCAAAGCCATTGAAGATCAGCCTGAAGACAAGGTCACAGGAAATGAAGAGTTGCTAAGCCTACTGGCCAAAAGATTTTACAAAATGGCCCGGAAAGATTTCAGGAAAAAGTCTGTCATATGGCATGACAAGCCAAGGTATGACAAATAAAATAACAAAGAGATTATTTGTTTTGGATGCAGGAAACCAGGCCACATTGTACCTGACTGTCCAGAAAATAAAAACAAGGACAAGAAGGACAGGAAATAAAGAAGAAAAGACAAAGACTTCAGGAAGAACAGCAATGACAAACCCTCCTCCAGCAAGAACAAACACACCAGGAAGGGGTATGTAGCTAAAACTTGGAGTGAGACAGAAGAAGAATCAGAAGCTTCATCCAGCTCTAGTGATGATGAAGATGATGCTAATGAAAAGGAATTCTGCATGATGGCTATCAATGCCTCACAATAAAATTCTGATGCAGAAGAGTCAGAGTCAGAGTCAGAATCAGAGACTCAATCTGAAGAGGACCAGGTAATAAGTTCTTTTGATTTTAATTCTGAGGACTTCAAGTGTGAGTTTAAAGCACTATGTTTAGACTTATTAAAATCTAAGAAGGAAATCATTTCTCTCAGAAATCAATTATCTGAACACAGTACTTTAAAATCAGAAAACCTCAAACTCTCTGAGGAGTTGGAATATTGTAGGGAGCAGATAGCCTCACAGAAAAGTGAACTATTAGAGGCCAAGAAGCTTGAAGAATCCCTCAATGGGAGAAGTATCAAGCTAATGGACATCACAAGCACAGTGAACTCAAGATTCAATAGTACACTGGGCTTGGGTGCTTCATCCAGCCAACCTATAGTACTAACAACCCCAATTAAATTTATCTCTGATAAAGGTAAGGGAGTTGTAGAGGTAGCTAGGAAGAATTCTGACTTACCCAAGAAAACAAGAGTTCAACAGAAATCGTCGAACGGAGCTAGATGATCGTCGAATACAGAACAACAATCTCAGGCTAAATCGTCGAACTCAGGTCGACGATCTCTAAACCATGAACTCTGCCACAGTCGATCTTCGAACGGAGCTCGACGATCTGACCCAAGATCATCGAGCTCAGCTCAGCGATCGTCGAGCAGAGATCAGAGTTTTGAAAACCTTTTCAAAGGTAAATCAAATTCCAAACCTAGGGGTTCTTCATCCCAAAGATTTAACCCTTATACTGAATGGATAATACCTCCAAGGAGATATCATCCTGAAGGTTATAAGAGTCAACTAGGGATGTCTTTTATTTCTGAGTTCAAAGGTTATCAACATAGGCCCAAGGTAAACTGGGTCAAAAAATAAGTAAATTATTTTATGTGCAGTTGAAGACCTATCCAACATCAAACCAGTAATGGTATCTGGATAGTGGATGCTCAAAGCACATGACAGGAAACAAGGACAATTTCACATCCTTCAAAGCCAAGCTTGGACCCAAAGTAATTTTTGGTGATTCAAACTTTGGACTAACAAAAGGATATGGTGCTGTCCAGATTGCCACAGTCACATTCAAGAAAGTAGCATATGTGGAAGGACTGAAGCATAACTTGATCAGTATCAGTCAACTGTGTGATGAAGGCTACCAAGTGACTTTCAACAAATCATTGTGCAAGATCAAATCAGAGGACAACACAACTGTATTGACAAGTAAAAGGAAAGGTAACATCTATCTTGTAGATTTTCTTTCAACCAAGGTAGATATTTGCTTATTTAATTCTATTTGTAGACCTAATGAACTATGGCACAAGAGATTAGGACATATAAACCTTAGAACCATTGCTATGCTATCCAAGGACAACCTTGTTAGAGGACTACCTTCTGGCCCCTACAAGAAGAAAGGACTTTGCAGGGCTTGTCAATTAGGCAAGCAAACCAAAAATAGTTTCAAGTCACTTAATAAGAGTGATTCACCTAGGATTTTGTATCTGTTACACATGAATCTCTTTGGACCCATTACAGTACAAAGCTTAGGAGGGAAATCGTATACTTTAGTGGTTGTAGATGACTTCTCTAGATTCACATGGGTGTTCTTTCTGAGGAAGAAGTCTGATAACTTTAAATGTTTGACAGAGTTTCTCAAATGCATACAGAGTGAGTTCAATACTCACATTGCCCTGATCAGAAGTGATCATGGGACAGAGTTTGATTCTCTTCTTATGCAAGAGTTCTGTCAGAGTGAAGGGATCAGGCACACTTTCTCAGCTCCTAGAACTCCTCAACAAAATGGGATAGCTGAAAGGAAAAAATAGAACCCTTATTGAATCTGCTACTACATTGTTGCCAGATGCTCACCTTCCTCTATCCTTTTGGGCAGAGGCAGTGAACACCTCCAACTATGTGTTGAATAGAAGTTTAATACATAAACTGAAGGGCAAGACTCCATATGAATTACTCAAAGGAAAGAAACCTAAAGTAGATTACTTTAAAATTTTTGGTTGTATTTGTTACATTCATAATAATGACAAGAAATATTAGCAAAATTTCAAGCTAAAGCTGATGAAGGAGTGTTTCTGGGATACTCCATGATCAGTAAAGCTTATAGGGTATATAATAAATCAACTCTCAAAATTGAAGAATCTGTTCATATATCTTTTGATGAGTCTAACATGTCTTTCAAGGAGAAGAATACTTCTACCATAGAACCTTTGCAGGTACACTCTCTTGCAGAAGACTTGAATAGGTTACAAATTATTCAAAAAGAGGAAAGCAGTGAAGATGAAGAAGACATTCAACACCTTGAAGAGAAACTTCTTGAAGAGCTAGTTGTTGTACCACCAGAGGAAACAACAACACAGGTTGGTGAACAATCAACATCACCTGTTGATTTAGTAACATCAAGAGACCATCCAATCTCCCAAGTGATTGGAGACATCTCAGCTGGTGTGCAAACCAGAAATCAGGTCAACCAAAACCTGATGCACACTTGCTTTCTTTCTCAAATTGAACCTCAATCCATTCAAGATGTAGAGCAAGATCCACACTGGAACATTGCAATGCAAGAAGAGTTGCATCAATTTGAAAGGAACAAAGTTTGGGAACTAGTACCAAGGCCAAAGGATCACTCCATTGTTGGAACAAAGTGGGTGTTCAGAAATAAATTGGATGATCAAGGAGTCATTGTAAGGAACAAGGAAAGGCTAGTTGCTCAAGGGTACTCTCAAGAAGTAGGGATAGATTATGATCATACCTTTGCACCAGTTGCAAGGTTAGAGGTCATAAGAATCTTCTTAGCATATGCAGCACACAAAGGATTCAAAGTATACCAGATGGATGTAAAGAGTGCTTTTCTCAATGGAGATATTGATGGTTAAAACTCCAAAATTATTTACGGTCACGCGGCGACCCGGCGGTTTTGTTTGAGAAAAAGGCGAAGTGATTTTATTTAAGAAAACGGGGCGCGCGTATTTATTTATTTGGATATAAAACGGTTTAGATCGAGTTTTAACGAAAGGAGGCAAGTGCACCTATCGTGAGTAGTACAGGATATTCCGGGTGGAATATCGAGGTCGTATTGTTCTCGGGTCCGGTTCGATTATTTCTACTCTTCCCTGGAGGGGACTATTATTTTACCGATAATTATCTTGTCGGGATATTTATATATAATAAAATGCAGAAAATGACAGAAAGAAAATGAAAGCAATAAAAAGAAAGCTTGAAGGTGGTGCCGATGAAGAGCTTCGCTCGATGGCACCGAAAAAACAATTGAACTAAAATAGACTTTAAATAAAAAGAGCTCCTAAATTTCTAATTAATTAAGGCGGAGACTTGGCCGTGGAGGTTCCACTAAAATGAGCTCACCTAGCTATAGGGCTATCGCTCACCTGAACGCTAAGACTATTCGACCGGGCTCTCGTCCGACGAAGGATTCCTCTTAACGCCCGCATTACACTAAGAACCCCGCTATTGGGTGGGGAACCCAATCCGGTAGAGTTGGCGCGCCTCCTCTCTCGAGGGTTAGTGCGGAACTCTCTTTGCCAAGGGGTGATCTGTCCATACGCACGGCCTCTCGGCGAGCGTATGGAAAACGGAAATAGGGCCCACACATCGATATGTGGTCCTACGCGTCGTTAACCCCGGGCAAACCTTAAGTGCTTTTAATTAATTAGAAAGATTAGACCTTTAATTATTTTAAGCTATTTTATCTGTCCCAATGCTCTTCGATGCCGAGGGCTAAGAACGATTAGCCACTCATCGGAATGGGGACGGCTTGCGGAAAAAGCAGAAAAGAAAGCAATAAAGGAAAGCAGTAAATGAAAGCGATAAAATAAAGCAGTAAAGGAAAGCTGAAAATTGCAAGTCCTACTCAAACGAGTAGGACTGAAGAAAGCAGTAAATTGCGAGTCCCGGCGCAAATGCGTGGGCGGGAGAAAGAAAGCGTGTCCTACTCAAACGAGTAGGACTAAATAAATGCAACTCACGCACATGCTCTCTCGACATAAATGAAAACACACACACTCTACCGAAACGAAATCCAGCCATTAAACTCAAGTGAGTAGGCGGAAAAAAGGAAAATTACAAACTCACGCACTCTACAGAAAGTAAAATAAGCAAGCGCCATTTAACTCTTAACGAGTAGGCGGAAATAAATGCGCACACATAAAAAATTGCAAAAAAAACTAAGTTGCCGAAAAATTAAAACAACTGCATTTCTACCGCTTAAATGCGGTAGAAATGCATAAAAAGCGAAAATAAAAATTAAATGGGAAGAAAGTTTTGCACATAAAAATGAAAATGCAAGTGATCGAAAAATTAAAACGAATACATTTCTACCGCTAGAATGCGGTAGAAATGCATAAAATGAGAGCGAAAAAATTAAATAAGGAAAAAGTTTAAATGAAAAAAACTAAGTCCGCGAAAAATTAAAACGACTATATTTTCATTCTTATAATTTTATAAAAATGCTAGAAAAGTGATAATAAAGTTAAAAGGAGTAAAAAGTTTTACGGATAAAAACGAACAAAACTAGCGAAAAGGAGAAAAAATCACTTTTAAAACGTTTTTATAAACTCATAAGGATGAACATTATATGAACGGAAAAGCTAAACTATGAAGATTATGAAAGCAATAAAACTAATTTAAACTCATACACACACACACACCTTTAAAGAAGAACGAAAAAAAAACTAAGTTAAAACAAGGAAGAAAGATAAGATTGCATAGGGGAGATTGTAAAGATCCATTCCAAAGCTATATTAAGAGAAGAAAATGGAGACAAATTTTATTAACTAAAAACACGGGTTACAAAGACATGAAAATAAAAGCTAAGGAGAGGGGGAAAAATATCCCTTACATAGACTTTGGAGGCATCCCGGCAGCATTTCCCCTATACAAAATGGTGCCCAAAAGGGGAACAGAAATCCAGAGCAGAACCTCTGAATTTATAGAAAAAATTTACATGTGTCACGCCCTTGGTCACGGGCGTGACAGGGGGCGTGACAGTACTATTTGAGAAGGCGGCCGGCGATTTGACGGGAAAGTTGACTTTGGCTGGACACGTGTCGGTCTCGCAGTGGTCACGCCCCAGGTCACGGGCGTGACGGGGGGCGTGTCAAGCAGGTGGATCTGGGCGCGGTGCGCGCCGAAAGTCTTCGGACAGGTCTTGTCGGCCAGGCGTAGTGGTCACGCCCTTGGTCACGGGCGTGACTCTGGGCGTGTCGGCTGGTGTCGACACTCGACGAATGTCGAGCTGAAAGTGTCGAGTTGAAAATCGTCGAGCGGAAAGAGGTGTCACGCCCTAGGTCACGGGCATGACTCTAGGCGTGACTGCTAGTGTCGACACTCGACGATCGTCGAGATGAATTCGTCGAGTGGAGTGAACACGGGCTTGGGTCATGCCCCGTGTCGGGTGACACGGGCGTGACCCCGGGCGTGTCAGGCTTTGCTTCTCGAAAATCGCAGATTTCACGATTTTTGACGTGTCACGCCCTGGGCACGGGCGTGACCAATATGTCACGGGCGTGACATGTCAATTTTTGGCAGATTTTCCATTTTTTCCTGAAAAATAAAATAAGTTAAGTTAGTAATAAATTTATAAAATAGGAGCATTTTATTGAATAAAAATATGTAAAAACGACAAAAAAAAATAAAAACGACTAAATTAATGTACAGAAAAATAGGTATATTTACAATTCATCAAATACCCCCATACTTAAGCTTTTGCTATTCCAGAGCAAAAGTTGGAGATGAACTTATAAGGAATAAAAGAAATCCTAAGTTTAGCTACCGCTTGAATTAATTAAAAAGAAAGATCAAAATAAACATCCGGGGTTAAAGAATTAAATCCTAATTTATGAAATGTTATGAATAGAGGAACAGTTTCAAAAAGACTTCTAGATAAAATAAAATAGAAAGCAAAAATTTATTTTTGTTAGTTTAACAAAGATGGATTGGATTTATATAAAAAACATTTGCTTAAAAGAAGTTAAAGAAAATAATGCAATTTAAAAGTTATGCTCTCAAAAAAATTTAAATTAATTCTAGAATCATTGAAATGAGATAAGTGGTTTGGTGGTTTATGAAGAAGGTTTGAATAGTGAGGTGAGGTAATTTTTTCTCGAACCTCCAATTTTTTTTCTTTTTGGATAGTTAGGAAAACGAAATCTTATTTTCCTAACACATAATAAATTTTTTTTTCTTCATAAGGATAAAATTAACCCAATGTATATTTGTAGGAGTAATGAATTTTATCCTCTTACTCCATATATAATCTTTTTAAATTATTGGGTGCCTATGTTTACGGAACGAAATCTTATTCCCATTGACATAGGATCTTTTAAGGGATAGGGGGGAATCATGTCAATTAAGACACGAAAAAAATGGAAGTGGGTTTAGTTTTTCAAAAATAAAACTAGCTTTTAATCAAAAAGTTTTGAGAGCAACCTTTTTAAAATGAACGTTTCAATGTTTCTAAAAGCATGAAGTAGAAATAATTGAAATCCATGGATGTTATTTTATAACATAAAAAATGAGCTTCTATTTATAAAATTAGAAGTGGTGGTGAAAAACAAGTTCCCTATTATAAGGAAAAGACATAAAAAATTCTTTAAATCTTAACCCCAGACACTTAAATCTATCGAACTTTAATTAATAAACGAATAGTAAGCAAAGAATAACTAAAATTCGCATATAAATTAACTCGAAACTAGATTTGTGGAAAGCAAAAAGAGTTAAGATATGGTGTATTCGAATTATTTTGTTACATAATTAACAAAACATTTTTTTGGATTTTTTAGAGTTTTATCATTTTTTTTATTTTTTTTCTGATTATGATCTTTTTTGTTGAATTTTTAGAGTTATTATCTGTTTTTATGAATTTTTGGTTTTTCTAATTTTTTTTGATGTTTTAGTGTTTGTAGATAAGTTATTTACAAGAAAGAAGAGAGAAAGAAATGTTATTTGCAAAGAAGGTAGGGGGGAAAGAGAGATTTTTACAAAAAAGGCAAAGTAAAAACTCGATTGCGGCCCCGCGAACAGACTCTTATTTGAATGGTTGGTTCGATGAGTCGACCGTCGCGGGCAAGCAAGACGCAAGTTTTTACAAAAAAGAAGATGAGGGGGAAAGAGAATTTTTTTTTTTTCTGAGTTTTATGAATTTTTTTTGAAGTTTTATGATAAAAAAAACAAGAAAAATTTTTTAGATTTTAAGTTTTGCAAATTTTTTTTTGTAGTTTTGATGAGTACAGAATAAAAAAAAATTGCAGTATAGGAAAACACCCCCATACTTAAACCCAACATTGTCCCCAATGTTGCAGTCTAAGTATGCGGAACGATTAATATACAAAATATAATAAGTACAAAAAGAAAAAGGGAGGGTAGGAGCTTCCCTTAGACGAGTCCGGGAAGGCGCAGGTTGAAACGCTGCATTAATATTAGAAGAGGAAAGAAGAGCAAAACAAGAATAGAAAAAACAAAAAACGAAAAATTCGGCTAAAGGGTTGCAGGCGGTAGGGGGCAAGTGCGTGGGGGAGTCGAAGGTAGCTAAGGCCTTAGCTACGTGAGTGTGATGGAAATGCGCACCCCTAACGTGCACAAGAATGGAAGCGCGCCGAAGCGAAACAAAACAAAATAAAACAAGTTAAAAAAAAAAAGACAAAATATATACACTTGTATTTTTTGTGTTTTTAAGGACGTTTTTTTATTTTTTAGTTGTTTTTTCATTTTTTTTTTTCGAATGTTTTTTTTTTAGTTTTGTTTGTTTTATAGTTTTTTTTTTCTTTTTATTAAAAGAATGAAAAATAAAAATTTTTTTGTTAAGTTTTTTTTGTTTTTTCATTTTTTTGGGTTTTAGTTGTTTTTTATTTAGTTTTTTTTTGTTTTATAGTTTTTTTTCAAATTTTTAATGTTTAAGGTTTTTCAAAAAAAAATTTTGGTTTTGTAAGTTTTTCAAAAAAAAATTTTTTTATAAATTTGTATATATATATTTTTTATTTTTTATTTTTATTATTATTATTATTATTATATTTTTTTGTTAGTTGACCAAACTATTTTTTTTTATATAAAAATATATAGGTAAAATTAATAGTTTTCTAGGGTTCAAAATAACGAGCCGAAAACTCCCCGGCAACGGCGCCAAAAACTTGATGGTTAAAACTCCAAAATTATTTACGGTCACGCGGCGACCCGGCGGTTTTGTTTGAGAAAAAGGCGAAGTGATTTTATTTAAGAAAACGGGGCGCGCGTATTTATTTATTTGGATATAAAACGGTTTAGATCGAGTTTTAACGAAAGGAGGCAAGTGCACCTATCGTGAGTAGTACAGGATATTCCGGGTGGAATATCGAGGTCGTATTGTTCTCGGGTCCGGTTCGATTATTTCTACTCTTCCCTGGAGGGGACTATTATTTTACCGATAATTATCTTGTCGGGATATTTATATATAATAAAATGCAGAAAATGACAGAAAGAAAATGAAAGCAATAAAAAGAAAGCTTGAAGGTGGTGCCGATGAAGAGCTTAGCTCGATGGCACCGAAAAAACAATTGAACTAAAATAGACTTTAAATAAAAAGAGCTCCTAAATTTCTAATTAATTAAGGCGGAGACTTGGCCGTGGAGGTTCCACTAAAATGAGCTCACCTAGCTATAGGGCTATCGCTCACCTGAACGCTAAGACTATTCGACCGGGCTCTCGTCCGACGAAGGATTTCTCTTAACGCCCGCATTACGCTAAGAACCCCGCTATTGGGTGGGGAACCCAATCCGGTAGAGTTGGCGCGCCTCCTCTCTCGAGGGTTAGTGCGGAACTCTCTTTGCCAAGGGGTGATCTGTCCATACGCACGGCCTCTCGGCGAGCGTATGGAAAACGGAAATAGGGCCCACACATCGATATGTGGTCCTACGCGTCGTTAACCCCGGGCAAACCTTAAGTGCTTTTAATTAATTAGAAAGATTAGACCTTTAATTATTTTAAGCTATTTTATCTGTCCCAATGCTCTTCGATGCCGAGGGCTAAGAACGATTAGCCACTCATCGGAATGGGGACGGCTTGCGGAAAAAGCAGAAAAGAAAGCAATAAAGGAAAGCAGTAAATGAAAGCGATAAAATAAAGCAGTAAAGGAAAGCTGAAAATTGCAAGTCCTACTCAAACGAGTAGGACTGAAGAAAGCAGTAAATTGCGAGTCCCGGCGCAAATGCATGGGCGGGAGAAAGAAAGCGTGTCCTACTCAAACGAGTAGGACTAAATAAATGCAACCCACGCACACGCTCTCTCGACATAAATGAAAACACACACACTCTACCGAAACGAAATCCAGCCATTAAACTCAAGTGAGTAGGCGGAAAAAAGGAAAATTACAAACTCACGCACTCTACAGAAAGTAAAATAAGCAAGCGTCATTTAACTCTTAACGAGTAGGCGGAAATAAATGCGCACACATAAAAAATTGCAAAAAAAACTAAGTTGCCGAAAAATTAAAACAACTGCATTTCTACCGCTTAAATGCGGTAGAAATGCATAAAAAGCGAAAATAAAAATTAAACGGGAAGAAAGTTTTGCACATAAAAATGAAAATGCAAGTGATCGAAAAATTAAAACGAATACATTTCTACCGCTAGAATGCGGTAGAAATGCATAAAATGAGAGCGAAAAAATTAAATAAGGAAAAAGTTTAAATGAAAAAAACTAAGTGCGCGAAAAATTAAAACGACTATATTTTCATTCTTATAATTTTATAAAAATGCTAGAAAAGTGATAATAAAGTTAAAAGGAGTAAAAAGTTTTACGGATAAAAACGAACAAAACTAGCGAAAAGGAGAAAAAATCACTTTTAAAACGTTTTTATAAACTCATAAGGATGAACATTATATGAACGGAAAAGCTAAACTATGAAGATTATGAAAGCAATAAAACTAATTTAAACTCATACACACACACACACCTTTAAAGAAGAACGAAAAAAAAACTAAGTTAAAACAAGGAAGAAAGATAAGATTGCATAGGGGAGATTGTAAAGATCCATTCGAAAGCTATATTAAGAGAAGAAAATGGAGACAAATTTTATTAACTAAAAACACGGGTTACAAAGACATGAAAATAAAAGCTAAGGAGAGGGGGAAAAATATCCCTTACATAGACTTTGGAGGCATCCCGGCAGCATTTCCCCTATACAAAATGGTGCCCAAAAGGGGAACAGAAATCCATAGCAGAACCTCTGAATTTATAGAAAAAATTTACATGTGTCACGCCCTTGGTCACGGGCGTGACAGGGGGCGTGACAGTACTATTTGAGAAGGCGGCCGGCGATTTGACGGGAAAGTTGACTTTGGCTGGACACGTGTCGGTCTCGCAGTGGTCACGCCCCAGGTCACGGGCGTGACGGGGGGCGTGTCAAGCAGGTGGATCTGGGCGCGGTGCGCGCCGAAAGTCTTCGGGCAGGTCTTGTCGGCCAGGCGCAGTGGTCACGCCCTTGGTCACGGGCGTGACTCTGGGCGTGTCGGCTGGTGTCGACACTCGACGAATGTCGAGCTGAAAGTGTCGAGTTGAAAATCGTCGAGCGGAAAGAGGTGTCACGCCCTAGGTCACGAGCGTGACTCTAGGCGTGACTGCTAGTGTCGACACTCGACGATCGTCGAGATGAATTCGTCGAGTGGAGTGAACACGGGCTTGGGTCACGCCCCGTGTTGGGTGACACGGGCGTGACCCCGGGCGTGTCAGGCTTTGCTTCTCGAAAATCGCAGATTTCACGGTTTTTGACATGTCACGCCCTGGGCACGGGCGTGACCAATATGTCACGGGCGTGACATGTCAATTTTTGGCAGATTTTCCATTTTTTCCTGAAAAATAAAATAAGTTAAGTTAGTAATATATTTATAAAATAGGAGCATTTTATTGAATAAAAATATGTAAAAACGACAAAAAGAAATGAAAACGACTAAATTAATGTACAGAAAAATAGGTATATTTACAATTCATCAGATATCAAAGAAGAAGTCTATGTCAGACAACCCTCAGGTTTTATCTCTTCAACTCATCCTGATTATGTTTTCAAATTGCATAAAGCATTATATGGTCTAAAGCAAGCTCCTAGAGCATGGTATGAGACTCTAGCATGCTTTCTTCTGAAAAATGAGTTTATAAGGGGTAGAGTAGACCAAACTCTTTTTATTAGAACTCATAAGTCTCATACCCTACTAGTACAAATCTATGTAGATGATATTATATTTGGTTCTACTGACTCAAATTTGTGCAGAAGGTTTTCCAATCTAATGCATTCTAAAATAATGTGTAGATATCAATCTTCACACCATACAAATAATGTCTCCACAGCTTCAAGGCAAAAATCACGGCCGCTAACTCCAAGTTGTGGACCGGATAATTCCTCTTGTGCACTTTCAGCTGTCTCGAGCCATAAGCTATAACACTTCCATATTGTAGTAGCACGCAACTCAAACCACTGCCCGAAGCATCGCTGTAGATCTCAAAACCTTCGGTCCCACTTGGCGAACTCAGCACAGGCGTCGTGGTCAACCGACACTTCAACTCCTCAAAAGCTCGCGCGCACTCCGGCATCCAAACGAACTTCTGCTCTTTCCTCGTCAAAGTAGCGAGAGGTAACGCTATCCGCGAGAAGTTCTCCACGAAGTGCCTATAATAGCCAGCAAACCCCAGAAAGCTCCGGACTTCCGCTACCGTAGAAAGCACAGGCCACTCTCGTATCGCAACAATCTTCGTCGGATCCACTGTAATACCCTCTCCACTCACTATATGACCGAGGAATGCCACTGAGGACAACCAAAACTCCCATTTAGAGAACTTGGCATACAACTGATTCCTCCTCAGCGTCTCCAAAATCAAAATATCGTAGATGAAGACGATCACAAAATGGTCCAAGTACTCCCGGACAGTTATGTTCATCAAATCTATGAACACCGACGGCGCATTGGTCAGCCCAAATGGCATGACCGTAAACTCGTAATGCCCGTATCTCGTACTGAACACTGTCTTAGGGATATCACTCTCCCTTATTCTCAGCTGATAGTAACCGGACTTGAGTTCCAACTTTGAGTACACCGTCGACCCAACTAACTGATCAAAGAGGTCATCAATCCTTGGGATCGGGTACTTGTTCTTTTCTGTTAGCTTGTTTAGCTCCCGATAATCTATACATAGTCTTAAGCTTTCATCCTTCTTCTTAACAAAGAGGACCGGTGCGCTCCAAGGAGAAGAACTTGGTCGCACGTAACCTTGCTCCAACAACTCCTGAAGTTGCACCTTCAGCTCCACCATTTCCTTAGGCGCTAGCCGATACGGAGATCGTGACACATGCTTTGCACCTGGCACCAGTTCAATCGTGAAATCTATCTCCTGCTGCGGCGGAGCTCCAGGAAGATCACCAGTGTTGATGCGCGAAAACGGCACCGGGGGGACAGCTATCACCGAGGGGGTGATTGGGCCTCACAGGCTAGGTGAGGAGGAAGGAGAAGGTTGCGGAGGAAGGGAGAGGCTTGAGAGAAGAGGCGAGCCTTGATCAATAGAGAGGGTTGATCAAGAGGGGAAGAGGAGGGAGACCGGGAACGGTCGAGCAGACAGTAATCGCAACGGTTGCACTTGCAGGTTGAAAGCCGAAGAGAGCTGAGCTGAGCTGAGGGCAAGGCTTGCTGAGCAGAGGAGCAAGGCTTGCTGAGCAGAGGAGCAAGGCTTGTCGAGCAGAGGAGCAAGGCTTGCTGAGCAGAGGAGAGGAGAGGGGGCCGCTAGCAGCGGCAACAACACACTTCGCCCGTCGCGGCTTAAATGCTACTCCTACGACGGGCTTTCCTTTTATTAAAAGCTAGAGGTTACAAGCTTACAAGTACACCTTTACAACAAATCAATAAAAGGGGTACAAGGAGAAGCTGGCGGCTAAGAGAGAAGAAGATGCCAGAAAGCAGAGGAGAGAAGGTGCCAGAGCTGTGGAGGACTGCGCGGACAGGAAACTGAGTCCGCTGAGCTTGCTGGAGAGGTGATGACGGACTGGAAAACGGAGTCCGCAGGGGCTGCTAGCAAGACTTGTCTCCACCACCAGGATCCAGGATCCAGCCTCTAGCCCCCCGAATGAGAGGCTTCAGGGGGTATTTATAGGCCCAGGGAGGTTCTTGAAGAAGCGGGGCCCAGTGACATCAGCATGACGACCTGCGCGGACTCCGCGGACTGAGATTTTGCGTCCGCCACTGTTGACTGAGGAAGCAAGCGGAAGGAGGCTCCTAGAGAGAACTGGAGGTCGCCCCCTCGCGGGCGACCTGGGCGGACTCCGGGAGGAGTCCGCCCGACAGGCCGGAGGCCGCCCCCTAGCGGGCGGCCTGGGCGGACTCCAGGGGAGTCCGCCCGGCGGGCCTGGCCGCCCCCTTGCGGGCGGCCTGGGCGGACTCCAGGGGGAGTCCGCCCGGCGGGCCTGGCCGCCCCCTTGCGGGCGGCCTGGGCGGACTCCAGGGGGAGTCCGCCCGGCTGGTCGCCGGGGCCGCCCCCTAGCGGGCGGCCTGGGCGGACTCCAGGGGGAGTCCGCCCGGCGGGCCTGGCCGCCCCCTTGCGGGCGGCCTGAGCGGACTCCGGGGGGAGTCCGCCCGGCTGGTCGCCGGGGCCGCCCCCTAGCGGGCGGCATGGGCGGACTCCAGGGGGAGTCCGCCCGGCGGGCCTGGCCGCCCCCTTGTGGGCGGCCTGGGCGGACTCTGGGGGGAGTCCGCCCGGCTGGTCGCCGGGGCCGCCCCCTAGCGGGCGGCCTGGGCGGACTCCAGGGGGAGTCCGCCCGGCGGGCCTAGCCGCCCCCTTGCGGGCGGCCTGGGCGGACTCCGGGGGAGTCCGCCCGGCTGGTCGCCGGGGCCGCCCCCTAGCGGGCGGCCTGGGCGGACTCCAGGGGGAGTCCACCCGGCGGGCCTGGCCGCCCCCTTGCGGGCGGCCTGGGCGGACTCCAGGGGGAGTCCGCCCGGCTGGTCGCCGGGGCCGCCCCCTAGCGGGCGGCCTGGGCGGACTTCAGGGGGAGTCCGCCCGGCGGGCCTGGCCGCCCCCTTGCGGGCGGCCTGGGCGGACTCCAGGGGGAGTCCGCCCGGCTGGTCGCCGGGGCCGCCCCCTAGCGGGCGGCCTGGGCGGACTCCAGGGGGAGTCCGCCCGGCGGGCCTGGCCGCCCCCTTGCGGGCGGCCTGGGCGGACTCCAGGGGGAGTCCGCCCGGCTGGCGGGCAGAGGCCGCCCCGGGTGGGCGGCCTCGGCGGACGGCGGCAGGAGGCCGCCACCCCTCGGGCAGCAGGGAGGTCGCCCCTGGTGGGCGACCTCGACGGATAGCGGCAGGAGACTGCCGCTCCTTGGGCTGATTAGGAGGTCGCTCCCGGTGGTGCTGTTGGAAAACTCCTGCAAGGAAAAGCACTGCACGATTAGCAGACCTAACCGCATGTCCCGCGAGGGTGAGCCATGGGAACAGCCCGCCGTCCCGCAGGGCACGCTGTTGCTAGGAAACCTAGGGGGACAGGGAAAACTGTCCGCATACGTGGGGACTTGTCGCGATCGAAAGGGAGAACCTAAGGGTCGCGACTAGCCAGCTGGCCACCTTGGGAAGGATCGCCGATTTCTGGGTTAACATAATCCCCGCACTTTTTTAAGTTCCGAAGGGAACTTCGAAAAAGTTGGAGACCCACGAAAATCGTGATCCACCCCAAAGGAAAGAGAGGGGGAAGCATGGAGAGATAGAACCTGAAGCCTCTCCTAACAAGCTTGGTGTTTCCTGTTTTATTTTCCTGCAAGAGGAAAATTAAGGGTAAGCACGTATGAGTGGTACATCGAGTGTGTACCTGAGTTTGATTTTGCAAAACGAAGAAGGCGCTTCTCCTGTAAAGTTCTTCAAAACAATAGTGAGGGAAAACAGAAAGGCATAATAACTTGCAAGTACCTGATAGAGGCTTGCAAGCACCTGTCATTCTCTGCAAAAAGAGAAGGGAAAAGCGTATTCAAGGACAGAAAAAATGAGTTACAAGTACCTAGAAGGAACTTGCAAATCTTTGGTGCTCTCTGCGAGAGAAGAGTTAAGAGTATGCATAGTACATGAAAGTAACTTGCAAGTACCTGAATGGAGCTTGCAAGTGTTGGTGACTTCTGCAAGAAGAGAGTTAGAGGCAGATATTGTATATAGAGATAAGCTGCAAGTACCTGAATGACTTGCAGATGTCTGCTAACCACTGCAAAGTGAAGAGTAAGCAGCAGAGATAAAATAATGATTTAAATTGCAAGTACCTGGATGAGGTTTGCAGGTGTCTGTTGTTCTCTACAGAGAGAAAAGTTAGAAGCAGATAATTTGCATATGAATGGAGCTTGCAAGTACCTGTGGAGAGGCTTGCAAGGGTTTGCCAACCTCTGTGAGGAGAGAGATTTGAAGCAAATAAGACGCAAGGATAACCGCACCAGAACCATACCAAAAATGTTGATATGACTCGATTAATGTTTGACGTCATTAGACTTTGGCAAGAATAATGAGTAGCTCTGTGAATCTCCATATGATAGAGCTTGAGCAGACAAAGTACATGAGGTGAGCATAAGCAAAGTGATTGCTGAAAATCCTTTTGAGATAACCCATGAAGGTTGATGAGATAGGGTCGATATGACCAAGTAGCAAGAGAAATGCCCGATGAACATTATCACGAAGTCCAGATTAATGAATCGAGCACTAGCTGTTGACACGGCTGGAAATCCTTTTGGCAGGTTGGATTAACCTGTTCACCTGTGAAAGGAGGGAAGAGAGAAAAGGAGGTCTGTACCCGGAATGACTAAAGAGGGTTGAATGCTGCCACAGGTGTTCCCCGTGGGCCTTATGCATCACTTGCCCGAAAAATCATCCCGAGTACAGTCCTACTCAAAGCGGGCTGGCCGCGCATCCTCAAGGAGGGGGGAAAAGGAAAAAGAGGCCCATGTTCGGAATGACTAAGGAGGGTTGAATGATGCCGCAGGTGTTCCCCGTGGTCCTTATGCATCACTTGCCCGAAAAATCATTCCGAGCATGATCCTGCTCAAAGCGGGCTGGCCGCGCATCCTCAAGGAGGGCACAAAAGAGGAAAGCAAGGGAAAGGTCCTGAGAAGGACCGCTAGAAGGACCGCTCTCTCGCCTTGGGTACAAGCATCACTGATCAACGAGACGGGTTGCGCCAAGAGGCCTATCTTGTCTGTGTATTGATCAGTGGAGTTGCGAACCCGAGAAGGCACGGATCGAGGATACCGGAGAGTGCTTCGGCCACCACAGTTGAAGGATGAGCAAAGAGACAAGGCTACGCTTGATCGCCATTGCTTGTCCAGCGAAGATCATCCTAACCGTAGTGTATCCTATAGGACGCACAACAGAGCTAACACATGGGGCTCCCCTAGCACACACTCTGTGTCAGATGTTGGCTAGGATCCTAAGCCTGAAGCCCATAGTCGTAGATGAACTGCTCCCACTACACACATGGGTATACTCCCGCCATGTGTGGTCGAAGCGGTAGTGCGAGAACAAACTACGGAGGGAACATTTCAGACTCGGCGAAATCTCATTGGCGTAACGATCCTAAGAGAGGGAGAAGAGAGGAAGGAGCAACACAAGAAGGGAACTGTGTCAGTACGGGATCCCTGAATAAAAGCTTTGCTCGAAAGCAAGTAAAGAACACTGAGAAGTGTTGTAATGAAAATGTTTGAAAAGGAGAGAGAGAAAGGGTTGAGATAACCCCTGAAGGTTGCAAGGAGCTCCGGAGGACTGTGAAGTCCATCGCTTTGGAGGACTGTGAAGTCCATCGCTAGCTTAGAATAGCCTTCCCAGCACACCCTCGTCGTCGGCATCGAAGCATTCGACTTCTTGGTTAACAACGAGGAGAGGAGGCTCTGCGACGTGGTTCACTCCTCTTGAGGAGCAAGGAGCGTCTGAAAGTTCTTTGCCCTTTGAAGTTGTTGGATCAGGGCGATCTTCTTTAGGAAGCAGGTCATGCATCTTGCCTTGCCGGAGCATCCTTTGCACAAGCTGGCGGAATGCTCGGCAGTCTTCTGTTCGATGGCCTGACTCTTTGTGGAATTCACAATAAGGCTCTGAGATTCTAGACCTCTGATCGGTCGGCTGATAGGGCTTCTTGTAGTTTGCCCTATCTTTCATGATCTGGACTACTTCTTGCACGACGTCGTCGAGATCAGACTCATGCAAGTCATCATCTTGCTCTTGTTGAACAGCTGCTATTTGAGAACGAGCTAGCGGCAACAATGAGTCTTGAGCATTGTCTCGGCTTGGGAAGGAGTATCGCTGGCGATGAAGCCTTCTCTCCTTCCTTGAGTAAGTTGGGGCGTGATTGCGAGGAGACCTTGGAGGATGCTTGCGGGAGGGATCCTCCTCGGATAGAAGTTTGGAGACGAAGCCTGGATTGCTCTTCTCGCCTCGGATGTATGAGTTGGCTAGAGCGATCAACTCTTGATATGTCCTTGGAGCACGGACGTTGGCTTTAAATTTGAGAGGCCCTTCGCGAAGACCGTGGATAAGAGCCACTCGGTACATCTCTTGATCAGTAACTTCGATGTCCAAAATCTCTCTTTGGAATCGATCAACAAACTGAGACCAAGTCTCATTTCCGCGCTGCCTGATCTCAAAGAGGGCTTCAGGACCGCCCTTTCTCTTGGTTGACGTAGAGAATCTGAGAAGAAACTCCCTTCGAAGATCAAGGAAGGAAGCGATGGAGTGAGGACGGAGGCCATAGAACCAGTCCCTCACTTGCCCATCAAAAGAGGTAACAAGAAGCTTGCATTTGGTTGCATCTGAGAGAGTCTTGAGAGCAACGGCTGACTCAAAAGCTTGGAGGTGCTTTACTGGATCTGTCTCTCCAGTGTAGGTTGGTAGTCGAGGCTCTCTGAAGTTTGCTGGAGTTGGCTCATGGCGGACACTCTCCGCGAATGGTGAAGGTTCTTCTTGCTCTCCTACAGCATAGGGAAAGAAAGGAGCATAAGCTGCAGCTGCAAAAGGAGCATGAGGATAACAAGGAAAAGTTGCTGCAGGAGGAGCAGGGGCAGGAGCTGAAGGTTAGGGATGAATTCCCTGAAAGTTGAGAACTCTAGCTGGACTTCCCCGGGCTGCTTCCCGGAAGAAGTTATGGCGAGCAGCGAACTCTTCATCTTGAGTCCGCAAAGGAGCTGCAGGCCCTTGCGGAAAGGTTGGAGTGTACGGGGGATAGAACGACGGACAAGCTTGAGAGTAAGCTTGCTGACGCTCTGCTGTTGGTGATGGGTTGATTGGGGCAGATGGAGCAGCTGCTGGTTGAGCATCCAATCGCTGCGTTATAGCAGCAATAACTTTGTTGATAGCTTGGAACTGTTGAGCATTCTCTCGACGCGACTGCTCAAAGGCTTCCCAGAGAGGATCTTCACTGGGACTTGGAGCATGGTTCTCAGCTGACTGATGGTCTGACATGATTAACTGTTGCTTTCACTGCCTGTTCTGATCTGAAGGTTTGCGCGTGAGCTGTTCGGATCCACGCTCACCGCACCAAATGTTGATGCGCGAAAATGGCACCGGGGGGACAGCTATCACCGAGGGGGTGATTGGGCCTCATAGGCTAGGTGAGGAGGAAGAAGAAGGTTGCGGAGGAAGGGAGAGGCTTGAGAGAAGAGGCGAGCCTTGATCAACAGAGAGGGTTGATCAAGAGGGGAAGAGGAGGGAGACCGGGAACGGTCGAGCAGACAGTAATCGCAACGGTTGCACTTGCAGGTTGAAAGCCGAAGAGAGCTGAGCTAAGCTGAGGGCAAGGCTTGCGGAGCAGAGGAGCAAGGCTTGCTGAGCAGAGGAGCAAGGCTTGCCGAGCAGAGGAGCAAGGCTTGCTGAGCAGAGGAGAGGAGAGGGGGCCGCTAGCAGCGGCAACAACACACTTCGCCCGTCGCGGCTTAAATACCACTCCTACGACGGGCTTTCCTTTTATTAAAAGCTAGAGGTTACAAGCTTACAAGTACACCTTTACAACAAATCAATAAAAGGGGTACAAGGAGAAGCTGGCGGCTAAGAGAGAAGAAGATGCCAGAAAGCAGAGGAGAGAAGGTGTCATAGCTGTGGAGGACTGCGCAGACAGGAAACTGAGTCCGCTGAGCTTGCTGGAGAGGTGATGACGGACTGGAAAACGGAGTCCGCAGGGGCTGCTGGCAAGACTTGTCTCCACCACCAGGATCCAGGATCCAGCCTCTAGCCCCCGAATGAGAGGCTTCAGGCAGTATTTATAGGCCCAGGGAGGTTCTTGAAGAAGCGGGGCCCAGTGACATCAGCATGACGACCTGCGCGGACTCCGCGGACTGAGATTTTGCGTCCGCCACTGTTGACTGAGGAAGCAAGTGGAAGGAGGCTCCTGGAGAGAACTGGAGGTCGCCCCCTAGCGGGCGACCTGAGCGGACTCCGGGAGGAGTCCGCCCGACAGGCCGGAGGCCGCCCCCTAGCGGGCGGCCTGGGCGGACTCCAGGGGGAGTCCGCCCGGCGGGCCTAGCCGCCCCCTTACGGGCGGCCTGGGCGGACTCCAGGGGGAGTCCGCCCGGCGGGCCTGGCCGCCCCCTTGCGGGCGGCCTGGGCGGACTCCAGGGGGAGTCCGCCCGGCTGGTCGCCGGGGTCGCCCCCTAGCGGGCGGCCTGGGCGGACTCCAGGGGGAGTCCGCCCGGCGGGCCTGGCCGCCCCCTTGCGGGCGGCCTGAGCGGACTCCGGGGGGAGTCCGACCTGCTGGTCACCGGGGCCGCCCCCTAGCGGGCGGCCTGGGCGGACTCCAGGGGGAGTCCGCCCGGCGGCCTTGGCCGCCCCCTTGCGGGCGGCCTGGGCGGACTCCGGGGGGAGTCCGCCCGGCTGGTCGCCGGGGCCGCCCCCTAGCGGGCGGCCTGGGCGGACTCCAAGGGGGAGTCCGCCCAGCGGGCCTGGCCGCCCCCTTGCGGGCGGCCTGGGCGGACACCGGGGGGGGTCCGCCCGGCTGGTCGCCGGGGCCGCCCCCTAGCGGGCGGCCTGGGCGGACTCCAGGGGGAGTCTGCCCGGCGGGCCTGGCCGCCCCCTTGCGGGCGGCCTGGGCAGACTCCAGGGGGAGTCCGCCCGGCTGGTCGCCGGGGCCGCCCCCTAGCGGGCGGCCTGGGCGGACTCCAAGGGGAGTCCGCCCGGCGGGCCTGGCCGCCCCCTTGCGGGCGGCCTGGGCGGACTCCAGGGGGAGTCCGCCCGGCTGGTCGCCGGGGCCGCCCCCTAGCGGGCGGCCTGGGCGGACTCCAGGGGGATTCCGCCCGGCGGGCCTGGCCGCCCCCTTGCGGGCGGCCTGGGCAGACTCCAGGGGGAGTCCGCCCGGCTGGCGGGCAGAGGCCGCCCCGGGTGGGCGGCCTCGGCGGACGGCGGCAGGAAGGCCGCCGCCCCTCGGGCAGCAGGGAGGTCGCCCCTGGTGGGCGACCCCGACGGATGGCGGCAGGAGACTGCCGCTCCTTGGGCTGATTAGGAGGTCGCTCCCGGTGGTGCTGTTGGCAAACTCCTGCAAGGAAAAGCACTGCACGATTAGCGGACCTAACCGCATGTCCCGCGAGGGTGAGCCATAGGAACAGCCCGCCGTCCCGCAGGGCACACGGTTGCTAGGAAACCTAGGCGGACAGGGAAAACTGTCCGCATACGCGGGGACTTGTCGCGATCGAAAGGGAGAACCTAAGGGTCGCGACTAGCCAGCTGGCCACCTTGGGAAGGATCGCCGATTTCTGGGTTAACATAATCCCCGCACTTTTTTAAGTTCCGAAGGGAACTTCGAAAAAGTTGGAGACCCACGAAAATCGTGATCCACCCCAAAGGAAAGAGAGGGGGAAGCAAGGAGAGATAGAACCTGAAGCCTCTCCTTACAAACTTGGTGTTTCCTGTTTTATTTTCCTGCAAGAGGAAAATTAAGGGTAAGCACGTATGAGTGGTACATCGAGTGTGTACCTGAGTTTGATTTTGCAAAACGAAGAAGGCGCTTCTCCTGTAAAGTTCTGCAAAACAATAGTGAGGGAAAACAGAAAGGCATAATAACTTGCAAGTACCTGATAGAGGCTTGCAAGCACCTGTCATTCTCTGCAAAAAGAGAAGGGAAAAGCGTATTCAAGGACAGAAAAAATGAGTTACAAGTACCTGGAAGGAACTTGCAAATCTTTGGTGGTCTCTGCGAGAGAAGAGTTAAGAGTATGCATAGTACATGAAAGTAACTTGCAAGTACCTGAATGGAGCTTGCAAGTGTTGGTGACTTCTGCAAGAAGAGAGTTAGAGGCAGATATTGTATATAGAGATAAGCTGCAAGTACCTGAATGACTTGCAGATGTCTGCTAACCACTGCAAAGTGAAGAGTAAGCAGCAGAGATAAAATAATGATTTAAACTGCAAGTACTTGGATGAGGTTTGCAGGTGTCTGTTGTTCTCTACAGAGAGAAAAGTTAGAAGCAGACAATTTGCATATGAATGGAGCTTGCAAGTACCTGTGGAGAAGGCTTGCAAGGGTTTGCCAACCTCTGTGAGGAGAGAGATTTGAAGCAAATAAGACACGAGGATAACCGCACCAGAACCTTACCAAAAATGTTGATATGACTCGATTAATGTTTGACGCCATTAGACTTTGGCAAGAATAATGAGTAGCTCTGTGAATCTCCATATGATAGAGCTTGAGCAGACAAAGTACATGAGGTGAGCATAAGCAAAGTGATTGCTGAAAATCCTTTTGAGATAACCCATGAAGGTTGATGAGATAGGGTCGATATGACCAAGTAGCAAGAGAAATGCCCGATGAACATTATCACGAAGTCTAGATTAATGAATCGAGCACTAGCTGTTGACACGGCTGGAAATCCTTTTGGCAGGTTGGATTAACCTGTTCACCTGTGAAAGGAGGGAAGAGAGAAAAGGAGGTCTGTACCCGGAATGACTAAAGAGGGTTGAATGCTGCCACAGGTGTTCCCCGTGGGCCTTATGCATCACTTGCCCGAAAAATCATCCCGAGTACAGTCCTACTCAAAGCGGGCTGGCCGCGCATCCTCAAGGAGGGGGGAAAAGGAAAAAGAGGCCCATGTTCGGAATGACTAAGGAGGGTTGAATGCTGCCGCAGGTGTTCCCCGTGGGCCTTATGCATCACTTGCCCGAAAAATCATTCCGAGCATGATCCTGCTCAAAGCGGGCTGGCCGCGCATCATCAAGGAGGGCACAAAAGAGGAAAGCAAGGGAAAGGTCCTGAGAAGGACCGCTAGAAGGACCGCTCTCTCGCCTTGGGTACAAGCATCACTGATCAACGAGACGGGTTGCGCCAAGAGGCCTATCTTGTCTGTGTATTGATCAGTGGAGTTGCGAACCCGAGAAGGCACGGATCGAGGATACCGGAGAGTGCTTCGGCCACCACAGTTGAAGGATGAGCAAAGAGACAAGGCTACGCTTGATCGCCATTGCTTGTCCAGCGAAGATCATCCTAACCGTAGTGTATCCTATAGGACGCACAACAGAGCTAACACATGGGGCTCCCCTAGCACACACTCTGTGTCAGATGTTGGCTAGGATCCTAAGCCTGAAGCCCATAGTCGTAGATGAACTGCTCCCACTACACACATGGGTATACTCCCGCCATGTGTGGTCGAAGCGGTAGTGCGAGAACAAACTACGGAGGGAACGTTTCAGACTCGGCGAAATCTCATTGGCATAACGATCCTAAGAGAGGGAGAAGAGAGGAAGGAGCAACACAAGAAGGGAACTGTGTCAGTACGGGATCCCTGAATAAAAGCTTTGCTCGAAAGCAAGTAAAGAACACTGAGAAGTGTTGTAATGAAAATGTTTGAAAAGGAGAGAGAGAAAGGGTTGAGATAACCCCTGAAGGTTGCAAGGAGCTCCGGAGGACTGTGAAGTCCATCGCTTTGGAGGACTGTGAAGTCCATCGCTAGCTTAGAATAGCCTTCCCAGCACACCCTCGTCGTCGGCATCGAAGCATTCGACTTCTTGGTTAACAATGAGGAGAGGAGGCTCTGCGACGTGGTTCACTCCTCTTGAGGAGCAAGGAGCGTCTGAAAGTTCTTTGCCCTTTGAAGTTGTTGGATCAGGGCGATCTTCTTTAGGAAGCAGGTCACGCATCTTGCCTTGCCGGAGCATCCTTTGCACAAGCTGGCGGAATGCTCGGCAGTCTTCTGTTCGATGGCCTGACTCTTTGTGGAATTCACAATAAGGCTCTGAGATTCTAGACCTCTGATCGGTCGGCTGATAGGGCTTCTTGTAGTTTGCCCTATCTTTCATGATCTGGACTACTTCTTGCACGACGTCGTCGAGATCAGACTCATGCAAGTCATCGTCTTGCTCTTGTTGAACAGCTGCTGTTTGAGAACGAGCTAGCGGCAATAATGAGTCTTGAGCATTGTCTCGGCTTGGGAAGGAGTATCGCTGGCGATGAAGCCTTCTCTCCTTCCTTGAGTAAGTTGGGGCGTAATTGCGAGGAGACCTTGGAGGATGCTTGCGGGAGGGATCCTCCTCGGATAGAAGTTTGGAGACGAAGCCTGGATTGCTCTTCTCGCCTCGGATGTATGAGTTGGCTAGAGCGATCAACTCTTGATATGTCCTTGGAGCACGGACGTTGGCTTCAAATTTGAGAGGCCCTTCGCGAAGACCGTGGATAAGAGCCACTCGGTACATCTCTTGATCAGTAACTTCGATGTCCAAAATCTCTCTTTGGAATCGATCAACAAACTGAGACCAAGTCTCATTTCCACGCTGCCTGATCTCAAAGAGGGCTTCAGGACCGCCCTTTCTCTTGGTTGACGTAGAGAATCTGAGAAGAAACTCCCTTCGAAGATCAAGGAAGGAAGCGATGGAGTGAGGACGGAGGCCATAGAACCAGTCCCTCACTTGCCCATCAAAAGAGGTAACAAGAAGCTTGCATTTGGTTGCAACTGAGAGAGTCTTGAGAGCAACGGCTGACTCAAAAGCTTGGAGGTGCTTTACTGGATCTGTCTCTCCAGTGTAGGTTGGTAGTCGAGGCTCTCTGAAGTTTGCTGGAGTTGGCTCATGGCGGACACTCTCCGCGAATGGTGAAGGTTCTTCTTGCTCTCCTACAGCATAGGGAAAGAAAGGAGCATAAGCTGCAGCTGCAAAAGGAGCATGAGGATAACAAGGAAAAGTTACTGCAGGAGGAGCAGGGGCAGGAGCTGAAGGGTAGGGATGACTTCCCTGAAAGTTGAGAACTCTAGCTGGACTTCCCCGGGCTGCTTCCCGGAAGAAGTTATGGCGAGCAGCGAACTCTTCATCTTGAGTCCGCAAAGGAGCTGTAGGCCCTTGCGGAAAGGTTGGAGTGTACGGGGGATAGAACGACGGACAAGCTTGAGAGTAAGCTTGTTGACGCTCTGCTGTTGGTGATGGGTTGATTGGGGCAGCTGGAGCAGCTGCTGGTTGAGCATCCAATCGCTGCGTTATAGCAGCAAGAACTTTGTTGATAGCTTGGAACTGTTGAGCATTCTCTCGACGCGACTGCTCAAAGGCTTCCCAGAGAGGATCTTCACTGGGACTTGGAGCATGGTTCTCAGCTGACTGATGGTCTGACATGATTAACTGTTGCTTTCACTGCCTGTTCTGATCTGAAGGTTTGCGCGTGAGCTGTTCGGATCCACGCTCACCGCACCAAATGTTGATGCGCGAAAACGGCACCGGGGGGACAGCTATCACCGAGGGGGTGATTGGGCCTCACAGGCTAGGTGAGGAGGAAGGAGAAGGTTGCGGAGGAAGGGAGAGGCTTGAGAGAAGAGGCGAGCCTTGATCAACAGAGAGGGTTGATCAAGAGGGGAAGAGGAGGGAGACCGGGAACGGTCGAGCAGACAGTAATCGCAACGGTTGCACTTGCAGGTTGAAAGCCGAAGAGAGCTGAGCTGAGCTGAGGGCAAGGCTTGCTGAGCAGAGGAGCAAGGCTTGCTGAGCAGAGGAGCAAGGCTTGCCGAGCAGAGGAGCAAGGCTTGCTGAGCAGAGGAGAGGAGAGGGGGCCGCTAGCAGCGGCAACAACACACTTCGTCCGTCGCGGCTTAAATACCACTCCTGCGACGGGCTTTCCTTTTATTAAAAGCTAGAGGTTACAAGCTTACAAGTACACCTTTACAACAAATCAATAAAAGGGGTACAAAGAGAAGCTGGCGGCTAAGAGAGAAGAAGATGCCAGAAAGCAGAGGAGAGAAGGTGCCAGAGCTGTGGAGGACTGCGCGGACAGGAAACTGAGTCCGCTGAGCTTGCTGGAGAGGTGATGACGGACTGGAAAACGGAGTTCGCAAGGGCTGCTGGCAAGACTTGTCTCCACCACCAGGATCCAGGATCCAGCCTCTAGCACCCCGAATGAGAGGCTTCAGGGGGTATTTATAGGCCCAGGGAGGTTCTTGAAGAAGCGGGGCCCAGTGACATCAGCATGATGACCTGCGCGGACTCCGCGGACTGAGATTTTGCGTCCGCCACTGTTGACTGAGGAAGCAAGCGGAAGGAGGCTCCTGGAGAGAACTGGAGGTCGCCCCCTAGCGGGCGACCTGGGCGGACTCCGGGAGGAGTCCGCCCGGCAGGCCGGAGGCCGCCCCCTAGCGGGCGGCCTGGGCGGACTCCAGGGGGAGTCCGCCAAGCGGGCCTGGCCGCCCCCTTGCGGGCGGCCTGGGCGGACTCCAGGGGGAGTCCGCCCGGAGGGCCTGGCCGCCCCCTTGCGGGTGGCCTGGGCGGACTCCAGGGGGAGTCCGCCCGGCTGGTCGCCGCGGCCGCCCCCTAGCGGGCGGCCTGGGCGGACTCCAGGGGGAGTCCGCCCGGCGGGCCTGGCCGCCCCCTTGCGGGCGGCCTGGGCGGACTCCAGGGGGAGTCCGCCCGGCTGGCGGGCAGAGGCCGCCCCGGGTGGGCGGCCTCGGCGGACGGCGGCAGGAGGCCGCCGCCCCTCGGGCAGCAGGGAGGTCGCCCCTGGTGGGCGACCCCGACGGATGGCGGCAGGAGACTGCCGCTCCTTGGGCTGATTAGGAGGTCGCTCCCGGTGGTGCTGTTGGCAAACTCCTGCAAGGAAAAGCACTGCACGATTAGCGGACCTAACCGCATGTCCCACGAGGGTGAGCCATGGGAACAGCCCGCCGTCCCGCAGGGCACGCGGTTGCTAGGAAACCTAGGCGGACAGGGAAAACTGTCCGCATACGCGGGGACTTGTCGCGATCGAAAGGGAGAACCTAAGGGTCGCGACTAGCCAGCTGGCCACCTTGGGAAGGATCGCCGATTTCTGGGTTAACAACCAGGGAACACATCAGGGTACTCTAATACCACTGAAATACTATCCAACGTAGGCTTTGGCTTTGCAACCTCCACTAGCATAAAGGACAGCTCTGCTCCAGCACGAACCGCCTTCACCACCTGAAGAGCAGACTTCAACGTCTTGCTCGACCCCTTTCAAGCTCGTAAAAATCGTCTCACGACTTGTTCCCGACTTGACCCCCTTTACGATTGCGATCGATGTATGCTTGCTGCACCGAGAGCCAGTACATAACAAAGATCACGTCGAACTCCACCAGCGATAGTAATGACGTTTGTAAATCAAACTCTTGACTCCCATTCTATACCTAAGCGCAACAGATTCTACCCGCTCGCATTGAGCACCATTGGACCATAACGCATCCAATTTGTCTCTTACCATCGAAGGAGGTACTCCGATGCACAATATAATTCCTAAATAAAGGAATGTGAAGCTCCCTAAACGAACGCTGCTCTCGCCGGATAAACGAAAATCAGAACAAAGCTTAGCACAAGTAGTTCTAAGCTAACATGCATAAAGGCGACAAGTATTTAAGGCTAAACTGCTATAACTTTAAACCATACCTGTCCTAACGACGGCGTGCTTCCTCTCGGTGTTGAAACCAGAACCCGGCTTCCTGTGGAGCTCGCCCTTGGGGAAAGGGGGTGGTCTCGCGCCTACTTCGCTCCTGCAAGAAAAACGACGAAAGCAATGAGAAATCGACCCAAGGGCTCGGCAGGGAGGTCCCACCACAAACCCGGAAGATCTCAGAGCGCTTCCCCTCCTTAGCCTGAAGCCGAGCTAAGGTACCCTCAGAAAGCACTTAAAGATTTTGGGGAGAAGAGCACCGGGTGAACCTACTTTTTGGGGTACCCCTTGGGTCCTATTTATAGCTTTTGAAATCCGGACTGCCAATAACCAAAATAACTGACCTGAAATTACCAGGAAACCCTTAGCTGGGCCTGCCAACAGCCAAACTCCGCTGTTTTGAACGGCTATGGGCAGACCAGCAGGGGTAAAACAGTAAAAGGTACCTCTGACCCCCAGGCGAGCTGGGACCCCTGGCCACCTCGGCATGCTCTGCTCGCCCGCTGCTGCTGAGTTCCACTGCGAGGGCGGGAGTTGCAGCCCGCTCGGCGAATGCCGAGATCGGGGTCGCCGATCGACGATTTCTGGCCGACGGACGTCGAGCTCGGGCTCGCCCTTGCTGATGCCGAGCTCGCCTGCTGCTGCCGAGCTCCCTTGTGACCTTGCTCGCCGGACACGGGGTTGTACACAATCCCCGCTCTTTTCGAGTTTGTCAAAAAGCTCGGAAAGAAACATCCAACCCGAAGTGTGCGGCGAGCTCTGGCTGGCGAGTTGGAGGGAATCTTCTGGTGGGGGCCACCTGCGCCTATATATATGCACCTGCTATGCTGCCTGGCTCTTGCCATTCCCCCTGCTGCCTTGCCAAGATGCCCCTTCCCAAGGAGATTCAAGAGCGCATAGACCGAGCTCGCCAGGCTTCCGCGGCTCGCGTTGCCGCGCTGACGACGGTCCCCGCGAAAGTTCCTCAAATTGACCCCGCCGAGCCGAGCTCCAAGAGGACAAAGCTGTTCCCCGAGGCGGCCGAGCCCATCTTCCACGACTTGAGGGCCACGCTGGCTCGCGAGACCGGCTCCTCTACTCGAACTATTCTGGAGAATGATAGGGAGGTCGTTGTCGTCGGCGACGATCAGGGCGGCCTACCAGATGACGAGGGCACCGCGCCGCGGGTCCCTACGCCGCGAGGCGAGGTCACGCTCGCCACTTCGCGACTCTCGGCACCGGACAACCATCCCCGGGATCCGCCGCTCCTCTTCGGGATCCTGCCTGTGAGCTCGCAGAGGCCAGCTTCACCACATGGCTCCCCTCCTCGGCAAAGTGATGCGACCGCCGGGGGAGGCCTGGGGTCCATTCCTCTCCCGGGCTTCGAGCTTATCTCGTCGGGGGCTCGCGGCCCAGGTCGCGGGAAGGACCTGAGGTTCATCCCTCCTCGCGTTTCCTTTGAGCCGCCGAGCTCTTCAGGTCTGCCTCGCTCAACCCTGTGCTTCACTAGCTTTTGCTTTGCTGACGTTTGCCTTTACAGCCCTTCCCAGTCAATCGGCTGCCGAGGAGTCCTCGCGGGCAGCCCACCATTCTCCCCTCCCATCTCCGAGCTCGCTGGACTCTTACTTGGGTCCGGGGGTTGATCAGGGCGAGCTGTCGAGGAGGGTGGTCAAGCTCCTCAAGAAGCTGGTGTGCGGACTGCGCGAGGTGCAAGGAGTCAACGAGACGCTGCAGCGCGATTATGCGCGTCTTGCTGAGGAGGTGCGCCTCGGCCGACCTGGCGAGTTGATGTCTCCCTCCCGACTCCTGGATGAGATAGACGACGGTCTCTTGGTTGCGCAAAGGAATTCTGGAAGGATCCGCGAGCTACTCCGCGCACGGCAGCTTGGGGGGCGGGGGTCGCGAGGCCGGGGTAGGTAAGTCTGCGGGCTCCTCTGCCGAGCCGACCGGCGCTCGCATCCCGGTGCCCTCCCTGCTTGCGCGCCCTGTTTTCTGTTCTGAACTTTCCCCTTCTGTGATGAATAACTTAGAACATTCTTAATTATGTTATTTAAATAAAAAGCCGTAATGTTTGACTTAGCCTCAGTTGGGATGCGCTGGAAGTCGGCGAGCTGGGGTGGAGAGCTGGGGTGGCGAGCTGGGGTGGCGAGCTGGGGCGGCGAGCTGCGCCGATGTGACAGCCTGCCTCAGATTCCTTTTCCTATAAATAGCCCCCCCCCCCCCCCCTCACCTACCCCCGTACTGTCTTTATTGCTTTGCCTTCCCTTCCCTGCTTTTTCCTTTCTCTGCTCGCGCAGCGCTTCGCTTCTTCTCTGCGATCATGGGCAAGACCAACCCGGACGCCGATGGCCGCTCCAAATGCGCGCAACACTTCGCGGATTACTGCTTCTTCGACGGCCACACCAGCGAGGAGGAGATCGCAGAATTCATAGCCTTGTATGAGCCGCAGGGCTTTGAGGCGCGCAGGCCGGGGCCGGGCGAGGCCATCAACACGTTCTATGAGAACGAGCTCGCCTTCCCCATCTCGCACTTCGAGGTGGGGCTGTGACTTCCCTTGTGGCCGGAGATTCGGCAGATCCTGAAATACTACGGGGCCATCCCCGCGCAGCTGAACTCAAACGCCATCGCCATGATGGTGGCGTTCGCGAGCTACCTCCGGCGGGAGAGGATTGAGTTCAACCTGACGTTGTTCAGGAAACTCTTCTCCTATAAGGCGACGACGGACGGGGTTGCCTACTTCGGCGGCCCCTTGATCAAAGTTCGCGAGATCGCGAACAAGCACCATACCTGGATGACCAAGATCGCCTTCATCAAGGGCGATCTCGGCAACATCCCCTACTCGCCGCAACAAAAAGGCGAGGAGGTGTATCGCCCGCCGGCCGTGTCCGGCAACGACGCCGAGCTCCACAAATTCTTCCTCCACAAGGATTTCGAGGTCGCCTTCCTGCGAAGGGGCCTCGACGCGCTCCCCCCGGTTCTGCCCGGCGAAGGTATGTTCTCCTCATCTTGCCGAGCTCGCCTATTCGCCGAGCTCGGCACATCATCATATCTGAATTTTCTAACCTTTCCAAGTATTTACCTGCAGGGGAGTGAATAATCCCCGCGAACCCGCCATTTGCGGACCCGGGGCTTGATACTGACCCCCTTGCTCGCGAGAGGGTGGCGGCAGCGGCCTGCCGAGACGAGGCGGCCCTCTCGCAACCCTCTTCCGGCAAGAGGCGATCTGAGGACGCGGGGTCGAACCCGCCATCTGGCCCCCGTCAGATGAAAAAGATGCGGAGAGCCCTGCTGGCTCCGCGGGGGCAACAACAACATCAACATCAGCCCAGCCCCAAGTACATCAGCTCGTCGGAGACTCCACCCGACGTGTCACCGGGGAGCCCGCTGAAGGAGACGACCAGCAAGGGCCGAAAGGGTGGCAAGGGCCCCTCCACCTCGGCTGCGATCTCCCCTCCTCCTTCGGCGAAGAGGGCCGCCCGCGAGCGCGCGCCGCCGAAGCAGCACCCCCTCTTCAACTTCGGCGCGTGCTGGAAGGATTCCGCGGGCGAGCCCATGCTGCAGTGGGACGAGCTCGCTCATCGAGTCTCTGTCTCCACTCTGCACCCGTCCTGGCACGACCGCGAGCCCGCCACCGGTCACACCTACGCCCTCAGCTTCGGCCTTTATGGCCGGGAGGATGCCGAGGCCTACAAGAGGACGACCCTCCGGCAGCTCGGCCACGAGGGGCTGCAGTCCCACCTGCGGACTCTGGAGCTACACCACATGCTGGCGCGCCGCAGCTTCGCCATCAGCCACCAGCTCGAAAAGGCCAAGCAGGCTCGCGACCTCGCCAAGGAGCAGGTCGCCGATCAGGCGAGGCGGCTCGGCATCGCGGATAGTCTTCTCGCCCAGACTGCTGGCGGGCTGGTAAGTGTTACGCACCGCTCTCTTTTACTTAGAAAGCTTTGCTGCCGCTAAATGGGCTTTTTTTCAGGATGCCAAGGCGGCGGGCGAGCTCCAGGCTCGCAACACTGAGCTGGGGGAGGAGGTTAGCCGGCTGCGCGCGCAACTGGTCGCGGATGCCGATGCTGCTGGCGAGCTCCAGGCTCGCAATGCCGAGCTCGGGGAGGAGAACAGCCGACTGCGCGCACGCCTCGGCGAGCTGGAGGGTGCGAACGCGAAGCTGAAGGGGGAGAACCAGCACCTCCTCGGCGAGGTGCGTCGCCAGGCGGAGATCTTCTTCCCGTCGCATAACATCGATCCCACACTCCCCTACAAGAGCCCGCGCATCTTCGGCGAGGCCGACCTCGTCGAGAGACTGCGGATCAACTCGATCTAGACCGCCGAGTGCACCCTCGCGATGATGACGGACTCCGGAGTGCTGGTGGAAGGATGCGGGGAGATCTCTGCTCGGGACCTGATGCCGAGTCTGTTTCCGGCGACGCCGCCCAGCGAGAAGGAAGATAGCCTGGACACAATGTTCGGGAAGAGCTTTCAGGACCATTCGGGCGACGGCGGGGACCAGCCCGGCGGAGGGGGCGAGGCCAGCTGACAGCCTTGTATTTTTTTTTTCTTTTTTCTTTCCTTTTTTGAGTACTCGCTGTGGCGAGCTCCCTGTACATTTGTGAATAATCAAATGAAAGTTTTTTGATCATACCGGTGCTCCTTTACTATGCTTGTTGTGTTATGAATGTATGCGAGTGCTTCCTCCCGCGACCTCGCAGGGACAGGTTCCGTGAGTAGAGTGATTATGAGAGCGCGCACGCGAGCGAGACGCGCTTGGGGTGTTCGCCGAGCCCCAAACGATTTCACGGTGAGTTGCTCTCCCCCTCATCGCGCCACTATGCTTACATGCGAGCCACCCAGGTTGTGCCCGTCGAAGGGGGAAAATTTTGAAGTGTAATGGGCCAGGGAGGCGAGATCCCCTGGTCCGGCTTGCCTTCCTTTGGCGAGTCCTGGGCTTGCGGCCTACTCGCCAATACCGAGCTGGAGATGACGAGTCCAAACTTCGCCCGTGCAGAGCCCTTCAGCTCGGCCTACCTTCTTGACTGTGCCGAGCTGAGTTTGCCGAGTCCTGAGCTCGTCCTGGCAGGACCCTTCCCCTTGGCTCCTTACCACAGACTGGCCTGCACCTGATGATTTTAAGGCCGACATCATCGAGTGACTCCCAGCCCTGCCAGCTAGGTGAGAGCCTGACAGCGGGATCTGCGCGAGGCTAAGGATGACACCGAGTGACTTCCAGCCCTGTCAGCTAGGGGAAAGCCTGACAGCGGGATCTACTCGGGGTCCGTTACTACCACCATCGAGTGACTTCCAGCCCTGTCAGCTAGGTGAGAGCCTGACAGCGGGATCTGCTCGAGGCCAAGGATGACACCGAGTGACTTCCAGCCCTGCCAGCTAAGCGAGATCCTGACAGCGGGATCTGCTCGGGGTCCGTTACTACCACCATCGAGTGACTTCCAGCCCTGTCAGCTAGGTGAGAGCCTGACAGCGGGATCTGCTTGAGGCCAAGGATGACACCGAGTGACTTCCAGCCCTGCCAGCTAAGCGAGAGCTTGACAGCGGGATCTGCTCGGGGTCCGTTACTGCCACCATCGAGTGACTTCCAGCCCTGCCAGCTAGTTGAGAGCTTGACAGCGGGATCTGCTCGAGGCCAAGGATGACACCGAGTGACTTCCAGCCCTGCCAGCTAAGTGAGAGCCTGACAGCGGGATCTGCTCGGGGTCCGTTACTGCCACCATCGAGTGACTTCCAGCCCTGCCAGCTAGTTGAGAGCCTGACAACGGGATCTGCTCGAGGCCAAGGATGACACCGAGTGACTTCCAGCCCTGCCAGCTAAGCGAGAGCCTGACAGCGGGATCTGCTCAGGGTCCGTTACTGCCACCATCGAGTGACTTCCAGCCCTGCCAGCTAGTTGAGAGCCTGACAGCGGGATCTGCTCGAGGCCAAGGATGACACCGAGTGACTTCCAGCCCTGCCAGCTAAGTGAGAGCCTGACAGCGGGATCTGCTCGGGGTCCGTTACACATCTCATTCTACCATGCAGGCTAGTTACAACATTATCAGAGAGCTTGAAGGAATTTATTATAATCAAAGTGCTGCTTACATGTTTTAGGGGAAGAATCGCTTGAGGTCGTCACCACTCCAGGTGAGACTCAGGGTCTCGCCCTCTATATTTTGGAGTCGGTAGCCCCCTGACCCCAAGGCTACCTTTACAATGAATGGTCCCTCCCAGCTGGGATTGAGCTTTCCTACGGATGCTGACCGCCCTGTCGCATCTACTTTATTCAGCACCAAGTCCCCTTCCACGAACTGCTTGACCCTGACGTGCTTGTCAAAGTACTTGGCCATTCTTCTTTTTACCTCCTCCTGCCTGATAGCGGAAAGGTCTCTTACCTCTTCCACCATATCAAGGGAAAGCCTTAGTTCCTCCTCATTCTCTGCTTGCCATTCCTCACGGCCTTCTTTTGTTGCCACGACTCGTGGTGTTCGGATTTCGAATTCAATAGGGAGCACGGCCTCGCACCCATGGGAGAGTTTGAAGGGGGTCTCTCCTGTAGCTGTGTTGGGGGTGGTCCTCAGGGCCCAAAGAACCGCGGGAAGCTGCTCCACCCAACTCCCTTTCAGGTTCTCCACCTTCTTTTTGAAGAGGTTGACGATGATCTTGTTTGCGGCCTCCACCTGCCCGTTACTCCTGGGGTGATGGACCGAGGCGAACCTGAGATCGATCCCAAGCTGTCCGCAGAAGCTGGTGAACTCGGCACTGGCGAACTGGGGCCCGTTGTCTGTGACGATGGCCTGGGGCAGCCCATGGCGACAGATGATCTCCCCCCAAACAAAGTTCCTGATCACCTGGGAGGTCACCTTGGCCAATGCCTTCACCTCCATCCATTTTGAGAAGTAGTCTATCATTACCAGGAGGAACCTTCTCTGGCCACTGGCTTGGGGGAACGGCCCAACCAAATACATTCCCCAAATTGCGAAGGGCCACGGGGCCGTGATACTTCGGAGCCGCTGGGCCGGCTGCAGCTGGAGAGGGGCAAACAGCTGGCACTTGTGACATCGTCTTGCGAATTCTGCAGCGTCCCAGCCTAGGGTGGGCCAGAAATAACCTTGCCTGACTATCCTCCCTTCCAGGGTCCGACTCCCAGAGTGACTCCCACATTCCCCGGAGTGGACCTCCTCCAAGATCCTTCGCGCTTCTCCCTCGGTTACGCAGCGGGCCAGCATCCCTGAGAGGGTCTTTTTGTACAGCTGCCCGTCCTGGAGGAGGTAGTATGCTGACTTGTGCCTCAGCTTCTTCTTGTCCACCCCCTCCGGATACTCTCCTGTGGAGAGAAAAACAATCACTGGATCCATCCATGAAGCTTGCTGATTGATTTCCATGAGCTCTCCTTCTTCGATGGAGGGGTGAAACAGGTCGGTGATGGTGCCCCCCACCTGGGGACCATGCTTAGCCAATTGATCGGCTTGTTCATTCTCTTCCCTGGGCACGTGTCGGATGGTGAAAGTTTGAAAAGTGCCAATGACCCCCTTCACCTTGGCCAAGTACGATCGCAGGGTGGGCTCCCTTGCCTCAAACTCCCCGTTAATCTGAGAAGCCACTATCATGGAGTCGGTAAGGACCTCCACATCTGATACCCCCAGCTCCCTGGCCAGGCGCAGCCCTGCTATCACGGCCTCGTACTCGGCCTGGTTGTTGGTAATGGGAAAGTGCACCACCACCGTCTGCTCGATTCGGGTCCCTTGAGGGCTTTCTAGGATCACCCCTACTCCTAAGGAATGCCTTACCGAGGCTCCATCCACCCTCACCTTCCAAGAAGCCGGGCGAGTGAGTTCTTCCTCCGCCACTTCAACCACGTAGTCATCAAGAAAGTCGGCCATCGCCTGGGCTTTGATCGAGAGCCGCGGAACGAAGGAGGCGTCGAACTCGCTCATCTCCACCGACCACTTAGCCAACCTGCCTGAATGCTCCACCCCTCAAAGATGTTGCGGAGGGGGTGGTCGGTTACCACTCGGATTGAGTGTGCCTGGAAGTAAGGTCGTAGCCTCCGAGCCGAGATGATTAGGGCGAACGCAAGCTTCTCCAAGATCGGGTACCGGAGCTCGGCCTTCCTCAGGACCCGGCTCACGTAGTAAATAGGGAGTTGCCTCTTCCCTTCTTCACGAACCAAGATGGAGCTCAAGGCCTCAGCCCCGACCCCGAGATATAGGAACAGGTCCTCCCCCTCCTTCGGCCCTTGGAGCAGCGGAGCCTGTGTCAACTGCACCTTGAGGGCCTGGAACGCCTCCTCGCATTCCTTGGTCCATTCAAACCTCTGGCCCCCCTTAGCGTCTTGAAGAAGGGGGAGCACTTTTCTCCTGCCCGTGAAAGGAAGCGACTCAGCCCTGCCAGCTTCCCTGTCAGCCGCTGGACCTCCTTTGCATTCCGCGGGGACCCCAGCTATAGGATAGCTTTGACCTTGTCTGGATTCGGCTCGACCCCTGCAGGGGTGAGGAGATGCCCTAAGAACTTTCCTCGGCTGGCCCCGAAGACACACTTAAGGGGGTTCAACCGCATTTTGTATCTGCGCAGGGTGGCGAATGTTTCCTCCAGGTCCCAGAGGTGGGCATCCACATCCCGGCTTTTGATCATGAGGTCGTCCATGTACACCTCCAAGTTCCTTCCCCTTTGCTCCTTGAAGACCCTGTCCATCATCTTCTGGTAGGTAGCCCCAGCATTTTTCAGCCCAAAGGGCATCATCTTGTAGCAGTAGCATCCATCCCCGGTGATGAATGAGACATCCTTGATGTCTGGGGGGTGCATCCTGATCTGATGGTAACCTGAAAAAGCATCCAAAAAACTCATTACAGAAAAACCGACGGCTGGGTCAACCAGCGCGTCGATCCGAGGCAAGGGGTAACAATCCTTATGACAAGCTTTATTAAGTAAGGAAAAGTCGATACACATCCTCCATCGGCCATCCCCTTTTTTAACCATAACCATGTTGGAGACCCAGCCGGCGTACTGAATCTCAGACACGAAGCCTGCCTTGAGGAGTTTTGCCACCTCCTCCCGGATGGGTTCCGCCAGCTTGTCCGCGGTGGACCTCTTCTTCTGCTGAACGGGGCGTGTTCCCGGGTCCAGGTTGAGGCGGTGGCAAGCCACATCCGCGTCGACCCCGGCATCTCCGCGGCGTTCCAGGCGAAGATGTCCACGTTCTTCTGGATGCACTCCAGCATCCTGCCCTGGTCCTCCGGGGTCAGCCCCCCGCTGACGCGGATCTTCTCCACCCTTCCTCCTCGGGTGAGCACCTCCAGCTCCACCACCTCATATGCTGCCTCCAGCCTAGATCGCTCTGCCCATCCTTCGGCATCCCCTTCCTCCGGAACGGGGACCTCTACCTCCAGCTCTCCTCCAACGGCCCTCACTTCGGCCACCTCCTCCAGATCTCCTCCTGCCGCCTCCTCTGCGCAGCTCTTCTCTCCCAGCTCCTCCCTTCCTGCTTCCTGGCCGACCTCCTCCATCCTTCGCCCCATCTCCTCGGCTCCCTCCTGCCAGGAGATGGTATTCACCGCAGTGACATAACACTCCCGCGCCACCTTTGGGTCTCCCCTAACCCTGACTTGGATCCCCTCGGCGTTGAACTTCAAGCATTGATGAAAAGATGAGGGGATGCAGCGGAAGGCGCTGATCAGGGGCCTCCCAAAGATGGCGCTGTAGCTGCTGGGGGCGTCCACGATGACGAACTTGTAGTTTCGGGACTGCCCCCCCCCCCCCCCCAAGGTGACATGGAGTCCAACTCCTCCCTCCACTTCCTTCCTTTCTCCTGAAAATCCGAACAAGGGGCCATCTGAGGCCAGCACCCTCTTTGCCTCCACCTTCATCGCGTCGAACGCCTTTTTGAAGACGACGTTGACGGAGCTCCCGTTGTCCACGAGAATCCGAGAGACGGTGAAGTTCTCGATGGCCGCCTTGATGACCAGCGCATCACAGAACGGATCCTCGTGGTCTGGCAGATCACTCCTGGAGAAGGTGATCCTCTCCTCCGGTGGCGGGGTTTGGGATGTAGAGGCGACGCTCCGCCGGTACATGGTGTGGAGGCTTGCCTTGCGGGAAGCCTCGATCCCTGCTCCCCCATGGATCATCCCGATTCCCCCTCGGGTCCCCACATCCACCCGGTCTTCACACCGATCCTCCTCCGCCCGAGGCAGGACCTCCTCAATCCTCACCTCCTGTCGCGCCTCCTGGTGCTGCTGCTGCCGCTCCCTGTTCCTTCTCATCTCGAGGAACTCCAGACAGGTGGTCGTGGCGTGCCCCTCTTCCTGGTGGAAGTCGCAATAGGGCAGCTCCACCCTGACCTCTCTTCTTCTCCTTCTCCATGCTCCCCTCCTTGCTCCCAGGGCTATGGCCATGGCCTCCTCTTGATCGGGGAGCCGGGGCCTCTGGCCCTGCCTCCAGCCCGGGGGGTGGAATTGGTCTCGCCTCCCCTGAAAGTGACCCCTTCCGAAGTTCCCCTCTACGGCTCGTGCCCCTGCCACTCTGGCCTCCAACCTAACCGACGATCGGGCTCCTGACGCCCCCACCCCGGCTGCTGCGGCCCTTGGAGCTGCCTCTGCTCCCTCTGCCTCGGTTCCCCTCTTCTCTCCTCCTGTGCCTTTCCTCCTCTCGACTCTCTCTCTTCCTCTGTGGCCCACCTGGCCAGTTTCCTTGCAAATTCTGGGTTCGACGCCTCCCCGTCGACCTCTCTCGCCGCCCTCTCCATCAACTCCTCGTAGGAGAGGGGGGAACTCTCTTCAGCTCCATCCGGAAGAAACCCTGCTGCAGGCCCAGGGTAAAGTCCATCATCAGACTATGGCCCGGCATCTCCTTGACTTGAGTAACTTCCTCCTAGAAACGGTCCACATAGCTTCCCAACGTCTCGTTTACCCCCTGCTTTATGTGGAACAAAGACTCGGACTCCTTCTTTCTCTTCTTCGAAGTGGTGAATCTCAGCATGAATCCTCGGCGCAGGTCCTCGAAGTAGTAGATGGAGCTGGCCGGTAGCTGGTGGAACCACTCTCTCGCCTTTTCCCGGAGGGTGATGGCGAAGAGCCGGCACTTGAATCCGTCCGACATCTGACGTATGGAGACCACGTCCTCGAACCATTGGACATGCTGGACCGGGTCTCCCTTCCCAGTGTAGTAGGACATCTCGGGCTCCCTGAACCCATCTGGAACGGGAGCTGAAGAGACCAGCTCGCTGAAAGGACTCCCTCCCCCCACTGGGCGAGCTGGCGAGTCTCGCAAGCCCAGCTCGCCGAAGCGACCTCGGCCTGCCGAGCCGGGGAAGAGCTCGCGTCTGGGGAGCTCGCACCCTCGGCCTTCCTCGGCCACTTCCTTCCCAGCTCGCCTGCCGGGAGCGTCCTCGCCCAATGAGGGCGCGGCCGCGATCTGGTTTGCCGGAGTCGAGCACTCGGCCCGCGTGCCGAGTGCGAACTTGACCAGATTCAGCACCTCGTTTCTGAAGTCTTCAAACATTCCCGCCGTTGCGAGAGGCGGGGGGGCGGCGAGCTCGGCCTGTCGGATCCTTGTCCCGTCATCGAGCTCGCGGAAACTTTTCTGCGATGACCACTGTCCACGCTCACCGCACCAAAATGTTGAAACCGGAACCCGGCTTCCTGTGGATCTCGCCCTTGGGAAAAGGGGGTGGTCTCGCGCCTACTTCGCTCCTGCAAGAAAAACGACGAAAGCAAGGAGAAACCGACCCAAGGGCTCGGCAGGGAGGTCCCACCACAAACCCGGAAGATCTCAGAGCGCTTCCCCTCCTTAGCCTGAAGCCGAGCTAAGGTACCCTCAGAAAGCACTTAAAGATTTTGGGGAGAAGAGCACCAGGAGAACCTGCTTTCTGGGGTACCCCTTGGGTCCTATTTATAGCTTTTGAAATCCGGACTACCAATAACCAAAATAACTGACCTGAAATTACCAGGAAACCCTTGGCTGGGCCTGCCAACAGCCAAACTCTGCTGTTTTGAAGGGCTATGGGCAGACCAGCAGGGGTAAAACAGTAAAAGGTACCTCTGACCCCCAGACGAGCTGGGACCCCTGGCCACCTCGGCATGCTCTGCTCGCCCGCTGCTGCTGAGTTCCACTGCGAGGGCGCGAGTTGCAGCCCGCTCGACGAATGCCGAGCTCGGGGTCGCCGATCGACGATTTCTGGCCGACGGACGTCGAGCTCGGGCTCGCCCTTGCTGATGCCGAGCTCGCCTGCTGCTGCCGAGCTCCATTGTGACCTTGCTCGCCGGACACGGGGTTGTACACTCGGACTTTAGGCACCCACGGGCATAATGCCCCAGCTCCCCATAGTTGTAACATGCGCCCGGGGTTTGGCTTGTAGTTGCCCCCCGAAGCACCGAAAGGAGGGGCTAGACACAAAGTCCTAGCCTTCTTATACCACCTACGATATCCAGACTTGGAGGTGTTCGGCATTTTGAACGTCGTTTACTTTGCACTAAAGTACTCAACTTCTCCTGACATAGCTTTCATAGTCTTCTGAGCACCATTCTGACACTCTCGGGCAAAGTGCCATTTCCTTCCACAAGTATGACAAGTGTAAGTAGCTTTGCTAGTCGATGTTGTAGCCCCTTTCTCCAGCATTCTACTGGATGCAGCTCTAATGGGCTTGCATAGTTCGATACCATGGTCGCTGGCATCAGGTGAGTCTTCCTCAAGTCTACTTCCAAAGATCTAGCCGACTCCACCAAGGCTCAGAATCCCAGTAATTTTGGTCCTAGTAGTAGGATTCGCAGCTCTCCACGCAGACCATTATAAAATCTATCGACTATAGCCTGCTCGTTCTCCAACTCAAAGCATGGGTAGTGGCTTATTATAAGAAATGCTTGCAAATATTCGTCAACTGAGTGCGCTCCCTACACTAAACGCATGTTCAACTGCTGGCCCGATGATATACCAAATGTCATCTGCTCCATCACGCCACCCGGTGTTGAAGTCACAATAGGGTCACAGGGTTGTACATTTCTTCCATGTTTTGTATTAGTCATAGCGAACACCGCTTCAACGATCCTTCTTACGGTTTCAGACGAAGTAGGGGTCTCAAACACCTCACTGGGTGCACTATACTCCTCAGAAACCGAGCTTTCTGGCGGCCCAGCACCACTTCTGGTCACCTATAGTTGTACAAAACACCGTTAAGAAACCAAGCAAAATTGCAAAACGCAATTATAGGAACACGCAGGTTCCTCAAACACGTGTATTTTCAATCCTAAGTGGACATTCATGGGTTCTTTTGATGTTATAATGATGATGCACACACATTTGCTCACCACCCCTTAAAAAGAATTCATCCACGAATTCATTTTAAGCCCGATCGAAACTAGGAGTCTGATACCAAATTATAACACCCCCTATCCGGCACATAGCATATAGCAGTAGGTCCGGTCGGGGCCCGACGCCATATACCACAGACAGACCGGGTGGTTACTCAATGGAAACCATCCAACTAATATACAACGTCCTACACAGAGTCATTCTAGAGGAAGCAATTTTAATAGTTGCAAATAAAAGAACCCAGCTACTAGCATGAATGTCCACTACAAAGCCAACAGGAATGATCGTACAAATACACAAGTACTGACCTTAAGGCCTTACAATAGTTTGCTTGAATATCAATGTTTTCCAAACCTCAGCACGCAGGCCGGCCATACATGAATAACATAAAACACTCAAAATTAGGCCTTCGAGTGCCGGCTCAGCAACTTGGGCTTTAGCCCGCTATTTAACACTCGGCTCCGCAGCACCTGCAAGCAACAATCCACCGCATGGTGGCAAACAAAGGCAACAGTCAGCTATGCTGACCAAATTATAACAATCCCGCCCCCAACTCGGGGCGGTGATGCTCCTTCCCTGTACTTTGTTAGCATAATCCAAAAGTATAGTGTAAACAACACAATAACACAGGCGTAGGCACTCACGACCACACATCCCGTGCTCTCAGGGCACATTCTCGGTGATCACGGTCAAAGTCCGCTGACTCACCACCGCCCCTTGGACGGTAATATCTCGTGAGCATTTGGTCTTTCTGGCCACTGCCTAAGACCCTTTATCTATGCCAATGGTAAGTGTCAAGTAACTTTAGGTCTCTTTAACCGAACGACATAGAGCAGGTACGGTTCCGCCTGACCCATTGCTCACACCGCAACGTTAATTTAAAACATATGTGCGGGTCAAACTTTCCCGAGTCCCAAATCATCTACATACATTACATAACCCAGTTATGTTCAAGTTGGCTCCCACGCACACAAGATGGCAGAACCACGCATCATCCCAGTTTTCCGGGTGCACCTTGGAGTTAATCCCCAAGACTCCCTATTGCAATCTACCGCTTAGAAAACCCGAAAAACAAACATCCGTACGGAGTCTTCTCCGGCCATTTATGCAATGCAACATCACCGATCCAGACCAACTTGTCTGGATAGGCTTCACACATCATGCCTATGTCCGTTCTCTAATACAGACTCTGCATGTACACAATGGGGACTATTCATGGATACCCGAAGGAATGCCTCAAACTCACCGCAAACTCGTGAGAGCGGGCTTTCCTATGTAAGAGAAGTAGAGCTTCACATGCTCAAGTAGAAATCGTTACCCTAGTATTTTTCCTTGGCGCCATGGAAATGTAAGCATATGAAAAGCACCGCACTCTCCTTGCCTCCGTAGATCTGAAGTCGGTTCGCGATTTGGAGCTCCGAAGCTCCGCCGGTGACCGGATCTAAGCTTCTTCTTCCTCTTTTGCTCTCCCCTCTCTCTATGCTTTAGAAAGAGAATACCCAAGTGAAATGAGGGTTTTCTAAGTCTAATCCCTGGTATATCCCATCAGGAACAACCCCCAGCCGTCGGATCCCAAAGTAAAGAAACGAACGGCCACGATTCGGGCCTGAAATGCAAAATCTGGGCCGAACACAGCCTGTGACACGCCTGTGTCCAGGGCCGTGTCCCCCATTCGCCGTCGAAATCGACGCATCTCGAAAATTACACGGGCACCCGACACACCCATGTTTGACCTGACATGCCCGTGTCATCCAGTATATTGCTGTGTTCCCAGCCGTGTTCCTCCATTGACAAAGGCCAGCAGTGACCCGAGACACACACGGGTATTGGACATGCCCATGTCCCATTTGACACGGCCATGTCACCAATGAACACATCTGGGCTTCGAGGCCGTGTTTCACCTGTGAATAAAATCGGCCAACCACCCGAGACACACACGGCCTATTACACGCCCGTGTCCCAGGACGTGTTCGCTGCTCGATGATCGTCGACTACAAATTTCGTCATCCACACAGCCAGGTCGTCGACCCAAGCTCGACACGCCCGGGGACACGCCCGTGTCCCAGGCCGTATGCCCCCTGCCAAATTCCAAACTTGGCTCAAAACGCCTCCTGACGCTCTTTTGAGTTTCGGGGCATTACACTTATGATTCTGGACTAGTTACATAATCTGACAAATAAGGTATAGAATGTACCTTACTAGGGCCAGGCTGCTCCTGGCTGGGTCCTTCCTCAGTTAAAGCCATCAACCCAAGGCAATGACTGACTTCTTCTCCTTCTTCAGATCTAGCAGCATCATCAGCTTCTCCAGTGATTGCAGCCATCATCTCTAAGAAGTCTGCTTTTACAGATTCTTCTTTAGCAGTAAATAGCCCAATGAGTGCTTCTGCTTCATCTTCCTCTTCTGACTCTGATGTTTGAGTGAGTTGAGCTCACTAAACGCTTCTAAACTTAGCCGATTTTCTGGATTCTTCACAGCGATCTCAACTGTCTCTGTGCTTTTTGCTGAATGGCGTTGAGTGAGCTTGCCTCACTCAATGCTTTTGGACTTTGGTAATTCTCCTGCCTGCCTTCTCTCAGCGCCATTAGCTAGATGGCGTTGAGTGAGCTTGACTCACTCAACGCTTTTAGACTTAGGAAATTTTCTGAGCTTCCAGCTCCACTTTGAGTCCACCTGTCATTGTCTCTTGAACTAGCTGTACAATCATTGTGACAACGACTAACCTGTATGCATGAACTTAATCATACATTAAATACAACTATGTCTATCTCATTGACATGTTTGACATCATCAAATCAGGTCTATTGGGATCAATGTACCCAATAGTTATGCATGCACAAATTCTTCTATACGAATCTTTTAAGGGATCTATCAAGCCTCAATGTTGTCTAAGCCCACCCATGAAGGAAGTAGTTTAGAAGGAGATTATTAAGTGGGTAGATGCAAGGATTATATGCCCTATCTCAGATAGCTCATGGGTTTCATCGGTATAGTGTGTTCCAAAGAATGGGGGGATGATGGTGATAAGAAATGAAAAGAATGAGATGGTATCCACTACAGCAATCATAAGGTGACGTATTTTTATGGACTATAAAAAATTGAATATGTCCGCGCGAAAAGATCATTTCCCTTGCCCTTTATTGATCAAGTTTTAGATAAAATAACAGGGAATGTTTTTTCTATTTTCTAGATGGATATTCAGGATATAACAATATCATATTAGATCCTGAAGATTAGGAAAAAACCGCATTCACTTATCCTTAAGAAACTTTTGCATTTAGGAGAATGTCATTTGGTCTGTATAATGCTCCTGCTACTTCCCAACGTTGTATGTTCGCTATATTCTCTGATATTATGGATTATCGAATAGAAATTTTTTAAGGTTGATCTTTCTATTTTTGGTAAATTTGTTGATGCTTGTTTGGAGTGTTTAGAGAAGTTGCTTGTGTGGTGCGTGGAGACCAATCTTATTTTAAATTGGGAAAAATGTCACTTCATTGTTCACGGGGGAATAATACTTGGACATCATGTTTTTAGGCATGGGTTAGGAGTTTATAAAGCCAACCATAATGTAATTAAAAAGCTACTACCACCTAAAACGTGAAATTTGCGAAGCTTTCTAGTACAAGATAGATTTTATAGAAAATTTATTAAATATTTCACGAAAATTGCAAAACTATTGAGCAGGCTCTTAGAAAAATACATGAAATTTTATTTTAATGACGCTTGTTTAAATGCTTTTGACAAACAAAAAGTCGATTTACTACTGCACCTGTTGTGGTAACCCCCGATTGGCAAGTGTGGGAGGACTTCCACACAATAGCTTATGCTAGTAAAACCTTAATAGAAGCCAAGTCAACTATACCACCACAAAAAAATATTTGCTAGTAGTAATATTCTCTTTTGAGAAGTTTAGCTCCTATCTCTTATGCACTAATGTCATAGTTTACACTGATCATGCAGCCAAATGTTACCTTTTGGGGAAGAAGGATACTAAACCATGACTGATTTGATGAGTTCTTCTCTTGCAAGAGTTAGATGTAGATATCAAAGATAGGAAGGGTGTGGATAACCCCGTGGAGAATCATTTATCTAGGATTGAGTGTTCACAACCATCCCTACATTATGAAATTGATGAGAGATTTCCTGATGAGTGGTTATTAACTATATCAGAATGCACAATGCCCTGGTATGCCGATTATGTAAACTATATCGTTAGCAGAGTCTTTCCACATGATTTACTCTATCAACGGAAAAATAAATTCCCGCATCAAGTTCGTTCTTATCTCTTAGATGCACCGTATTTACTTAAGGTTGGGCCTGATTGTGTTATGAGGCATTGCATTCTCGAGTATGAAATGAAAGCTATATTGGAGAAGTATCACAATTCTCCTTATGAAGGACATTTTATGAGGGATAGGACAGCGATGAAAGTCTTAGAGGTCGGTTTCTTTTGGCCCAATTCATTTCTTGACGCTAGAGAATTTGTTAAACAATGTGATTGGTGTCAAAGGAGTGAAAATATTAGAAAAACTGATGTGATTCCCATGAACACGATCTTAGAAGTTGAACTATTTGATGTTTAAGGAAAGACTTATGGGGCCATTCGTAAATTCGAAGGGTGACATGTATAGCCTTATAGCAGTCGATTATGTATCTAAGTGGGTGGAAGAAATTGCGACACCAAGAAAAGATGCTAATGTAGTTTTAAATTTTTTGAAAAACTTTATATTCAATCGGTTCGGAACCCTATGGGCAATTATTAGTGATGGAGGGAGTCAATTTGGCAATGCCCAATTTGATGTGTTACTGAGAAAATATGGGGTAACACATAAGGTTGCACTATAACATATCACCCCCAAACAAATGGGTTAACGGAGGTGTCCAACTGAGAAATTAAAAAACTTCTAGATAAAACGGTTAGCATCAACCGAAAAGATTTGTTCCGAAAGCTAAATGATGCATTATGGGCGTACCGTAATTCTTTTAAAACACTGATTAGGTTAACGCCATATAGGCTAATTTATGGGAAAGCATGTCATCTACCCCTAGAATTATAGCATCAAGCGTATTGGGCCATAAAGAAAATAAATTATGATTTCCAAGATGCAAGTAAGAAAATACTATTGTGTAGCCCCCCCCCCCCCCCCCACCAACCTTAGCCCTAGGTCAGGCCGGAGGGGATCTTACTGCCCAAAGCGTCCACCCAGTGCTCCTTAAGAGTGTCAACCCACACTATTAAACACTAGTTGGTCGTCTTGCTCGGCTTAAATCACAATATTCACATCACATCACAGAGTTTAGTGGATGCATTAACAGGAAGCCACATCAAATATATATAACAATACATATTTAACAGAAAACGCAAAAGGCCGTAGCCACTGTTTATACATGAAGCTCGTAGGCTATAATAGCACTACAACTAGCAACTCCTCTCTCTACTTTGCTCGCCAATACTCAAGTCTCAAAACTCTAGAGACGACTGGGGTGTCTCTGCTCGGGTAGTCCTATCAGCTGGCATAACGTCCTGTAGCAGCTGGTTGCTACGGTGCTCCATTTCCTGTGAATGGTTTTTTAAATAACTGTTAGTCACAAAGCTAAGTAGAAACAAATCTCCTCCCCGGATTCATATCCTGGGGACGAGTACACACCTACCCAATCAAAAGTAGATAGTCGAAGCAAGGGAGAGTTTGTACAAAACTTCATATATATAGGCTAGGAGCAATTATAAAGATGTGCAACATAGTATAACTGGAAAAATAGCAGCAATGCATATCAGTTGTTAATTATAGCTCCACTAGCATATCAGCACCTCAGGTGTTCAAAACTTGTACCCTATCGCAGGCATTCACAGCCGCGCACATACCGAAGGCATTCACAGTCGCGCACACAACCCAATGTTGATATAGTATGGATTGCTTCTATTCCAGCAGGGTAGCGAGCCCCGCGGGCCTCACCAACATGGCTGGCGGTGATAGTGTCCGGTCCTGCCACTTTTGGGGGTGGTCATAACACACAGCCCCAGGCCCCAACGTACATCTCTGTGTACTCCTGGATGTGAGCGACCTCCAATGATTCAATATTTTTGGCTGACCGATGGTGGAAAACCTGACGTGGAAAATATGACGGTCGGACACCCGTGATACACATCTCCTTATCGCCTTTAGTCATCACCATTCCCGCACCGGTACGAACGGTCTGTGAGAGGGACTGGCCCGCCATAATTTACTGCAAGCAATTCACAAGCAATCAATCAAACAATCATGCTAATACGCACCGGGTTTGCGGCGGCCTGCCCTACTATATGTTAACTTTCAGTCAGCGACTATCAGCTCAACTTTTGATAAGGAGCGTGAGAGCGCTTTATCTGAGGCTAAACCCAGAGGAACACCTCAACTCTGGTTATCCCCAACTAAGGCTCAACCTTAACAAACAACTGCTCATTAAAGCAGGACCCGTGCTTATGATAGTAAATTACAGTAATGAGAATGCAGTAATTTAAGCTGTTGATAATAAATGTTGCATAATAAGATGTGACCAGTACGAGACTGGAGTAGCACTGAAATAGAAGTACTGAACTGAAATGAACTTGACCAGTACGAGACTAGAGTAGTACTGAACTGAAATGAACTTGACCAGTACGGGATTGGAGTAGTACTGAATTGAAATGAACTTGACCAGTACGTGACTGGAGTAGTACTGAATTAAAAGTTTTGAACTGAAATGAACTTGACCAGTACGTGACTGGAGTAGTACTGAATTGAAAGTACTGAACTAAAATGAAATTGACCAGTACGTGACTAGAGTGGTACTGAATTGAAAGTACTGAACGGAAATAAACTTGGCCAATACGAGACTGGAGTAGTACTGAATTGAACGTACTGAACTAAAATGAATAAAGGAGCTGGACCAGTGCAAGACTGGAATAATCACAAAGAAAATGGTTAGTAGTTCAATCACTCCATCCAGGAGGCTTTAGTTCCATCTCCGTTCTCAATAGGATTCTTTGGGTTTCACCCATTATTAAGGTTCGATAACTATTCAGTTGCGCCCTTTTTAATCACGGCTTAATCAGATCATGGGAGGCTTATTATGAGTTACATTTATATTATTCATCATAGAATAAATATCAATTTGATTGCCTGCGTCGGATCGAATCCGAGTGTTGGAACCAGCTTTCTGGTTCCTCCTAAAGTTCGAAACTGAGGATGCAGCCCACATGTACTCTTCTTGAACTACCCTCCCGACGTGAGTTGGAGACCTGAAAACTGACCGAGGGGTCTAATCTCGGAGGTCCCACCTCTTTCCCGGAAGAATTAAAAATCTTCCCTCCCTAGCCAATGTTGAGCTAGCTGCATGTGAGGAAGACAGTGGAAAGGTTCAACAACCATCTCAGGCACCTTATCGGTCTATTTATAGGCCTCTGAATCTGATCTGCAAATATCACTTCTGAACTAACCTGGAATGACCAAAACACCCTGGGTTGGGTCTGCCAACAGCCAAACTCTGTTGTTCTAGAGATCTATACGGAGACCTTCAGGGGTAGAAATGTAAAACTACCTGGGGTACAAAGGTAAAATCCCCCTTGGGGGTAAAAAGGTAGAGATAACTCCTCTCCCATGTGGCGAGTGGGGAAGAGACTGAAGGGCGAGACGACCCTCTCTGTCCGTCTCGCTGGCATCTCGGCCTGTTGGTTCTCTCGCCTCCTAGAATAATCTCGCCCACTAGGAGGTCTCGCCCACTTCAGAGCATCCCCCATCTCGCCTCCTGCAGGTTGGCATCCTATCATCTCTCCAGTCTCCCCTTCTCGCTCGCTGGACCACCTCTCGCGAGCCCAAGGTTGTACAACGAGAATCTCATTAGATGGCACATTTTTTCTCGAATTTCAACCTCGATAATTGCTTCCAACATATGAGGGAAATTCTTTTCCCAAAACGGGGTGGGGAATTATATTACTCGAAGCTCGTACTTTCATTTTCGGAGTTCACCAAAATGCCCACGAGTTATTTTAAAAATGAGGAGCTTGATGGTTTCGCAAAAATCTCGAAATACTCAGCGCTCGAGATCTTGACATGATAACTTTCATCGATTACCCAATTGAAGTTAATATTCAATATATATAAAGTGTTCGCGCGCTCCGATTTCCATTTTCGAAGAATTTGAGCGCGTAATTTTTTCTAAGCGCGACCCTAGACTCCAAAAATTGGAAAATCTTCAATTTTTATCCCAAGGTTCTCAAGTTTTGATACAGCCTTTAAGAGAGCCTAAAAAGAGACAAGTGATTTTTCGAAAATTTTCCGAGCAATTTTGGGCCTCTAAATTGGCCAAATAATTCTTATTTAGGCTTTTAAAAATAAATAATTAACTTCAACAATTCCCAAACTTTTTGGGTAGACTGCCCTCATCTATGGAAATAATTTTCATGTTCAAAACTTTTTCATCGGGGTTGTAATTTAGCCTCAGAAAAATCAAAACCCTTTTTTTAATTATAATATTATAATATTTAAAATATTATAATTATTATAAATTATATATATACATATATATATATATATCTTTATATCATCTCGTTCCCCAAACGCCTGTACCGAAACCGCCCATCACGGGGCTTCTTCCGCCGCCAGGCCGGCCGCCTGGCCGGTCGTGACTCCGCCCCCGGCCGACTCCCAGGGAGCCGGGCGCTCCCTCTTGGCGGTGGTCCGGCGGCATGCCGCCACCGACCATCGTCGGAGCTCTCTTTTTATTTTTGAACGGAATGGAGGGGTGATGGAGGCGGCGCTCCGGACGCCGGAGCTCACATGCAATTTGTTAGAAAGATAGGGAGGAAGGAGAGAAGAAGTTTTCCACTTTATTTCCGGTCTCCGGAGGCTCTCGGCAAAATCCGCCATGGGAGGTGGTCGAGGTGGCGGTGGAGCTCGGGTAGGTCGTTTCCGACGAGGTAGAGCTCCGGCAGGGGTGGTTGTGCCTCATTTTGAGCTTGGAAGAGGGGTGCCAAGCTCTGAGGGAGGGGAGGTCTTTATATAGAGGAGGAGGAGAGCCCCCCCCCCCCCCCCTCATCTTCTTCTTCACGACCATGGAAGAAGATGAGTTTGACTAATCTTACCATGGTAAGGTGGGGGTGAGGTGGCTATATTCTATTGCCTGATCGACCTCTAGTGGCTAGGTTAGGGGTTAATTTTAATAGAAATGAGGGAAATGCATGTTACGGCCAATGGGGAAGAGAGAGATGGTGGGAACAAGGGTTGGTTCAACCAAAAATTGGAGCAGCTGACAGTGCTCTATTAGAGTCACATGGTCTCATCTTGAGTCATAACTTAGGTGGGCTTGGGTTTGGGAGTGGAGAGAGAGAGAGAGAGAGAGAGAGAGGGGGGAGCTCTCTTTCTTTGCCCCGCTCGACGGTTTCGTCGAGCCCCGCTCGACGGTTTCGTCCAGCCCCGCTCGACGATTTCGTCCAGCCCCACTCGACGGTTACCGTCGAGCCCCGCTCAACGGTTTCGTCCGGCCCCGCTCGACGGTTACCGTCGAGCCCCGCTCGACGGTTACCGTCCAGCCCCGCTCGACGGTTACCGTCCAGCCCCGCTCGACGTTACCGTCCAGCCCCGCTCGACGTTACCGTCCAGCCCCGCTCGACGGTTACCGTCCAGCCCCGCTCGACGGTTACCGTCCAGCCACGCTCGACGGTCCAGCCCCGCTCCGGTTACCTTCCAGCCCCGCTCGACGGTTACCTTCCAGCCCCGCTCGACGGTTACCTTCCAACCCCGCTCGACGGTTACCGTCCAGCCCCGCTCGATGATTACCGTCCATGGGTAGAGGTTGCCTCCTACCGGGTCATGGGTAGACAATTAGCCAGTACTTTTGGAGTGTTACAGGTTGCCTCCTACCGGGTCATGGGTAGACAATTAACCTGTACTTTTGGAGTGTTACAGGTTGCCTCCTACCGGGTCATGGGTAGACAATTAGCCTGTACTTTTGGAGTGTTACAGGTTGCCTCCTATCGGGTAATGGGTAGAGGTTCGAGTCACTTTTATTGGGCTCATTAGGGTTCTGGTGGCCCAATAAAAATCGGGATGTTACATACTGTAACTCAATAAGTTTGAAGAAATAATGATGAATGCATATGAGAATTCACAAATCTATAAGGAGGGAACGAAGAAATGACATGATCTACGCTTGAGTGAAAAACAATTTGAGCCCAAACAATTGGTCTTATTATTTAATTCTTATTTAAAAAAAATTCCCGGGAACTGAAATCTCAATAGTCGGGTACGTTTAGAATAAAAGAAGTGCATCTGTATGGAGCGGTAAACGACACTGAACGAAAAAATATGGTATTTAGTTTTAAGGTGAATGTGCAAGGGTTAAGCTTTATAGAGGGACGAAAATGAACGAGTAGTCTCCTCCATTGCTTTAAATTGACAAAAGTTAGTCGGCAAAGTCGTGTCGAGACTTGAAATTAGGCTCTGTTTGGGGGGAACCCAATTTTTTGTTAGAATTATTAGTTTGCATCACAATTTTTATTTAAGATTTTGATAGTATCCTAAGTATTAAGTATGTTTGTGGCTATTTGAGTATTTAAATAAAATTAATAGAAGAAAATATATCTTTAAATATATATAAATATAATAAACCATGATATATTTAGAGTAATGTTATAAGCACACCAATTATCGCTATTGACAGCCCATTTATATTGGCACACCAAATTTTTTTATTTTCACACCAATTCTTTATTGCCACAACGATTGTTAGAATTGTTAATGACACATCAAAAAGTCAAACTTTTTTCTTTTCTATTAGATTTTTGACGGTCCAAAAATACATCCAATAGTCCAAAAATACATCCAATAGTCCAAAAATACATCAACATTAAAAAAATTGAGATCCCAAAAAATCGAGTTAACATATCCGTTGGCAAATCTCCACCAAAATGTTCTAGACCTGCATACATATTAAATCATTCCAAGTTAACGAGATATAAAATAGGGCTTAACTAAGATTATTAGTAACACTATATACCTTTGATTTAAAATCAGTTTTAGCGATAAATGCTTAACGACGTAGATCCAAGGCTTCTGTACCTACAAGAGACAATATTATGAAAAATTAAATTATATAAAGCCAGTTTATTTGCTATGAATTAAAATGTATAATCTTGCATACCTTAAGGATCGGCCAAATTAACTATTTCATCATCTTCACCTTTATAACTAGAATCTCATTGGTTTGCAACTACAGTGTGATATCTCGTCCACATGCTGATCACAGGCGGCATTGGACAATCCTTTTGCATTAATAACTGAATGAAGTGGTTGTTGTTGACAAAACCAATGTAAATAGTCTTCCTAACCATTGGAGGGGCCGAATTTAGTGGCAAAAATGTAAATGACTGAAACTTTGAAAAATGTACAACTGCCACATTGTAACATGATGAAATGACTAGTCCCATGTCCGGCATCGTCATCCTTTTATCGAGTGGTGCAGGAGTAGACATGCAATCCAAATGTACAACCTGGGGCTCGCGAGAGACGGTCCAGCGGGCGAAGGGATGACTGGCGAGAGTATAGGATGCCCACCTACAGGAGGCGAGATGGGGGATCCTCTGGAGTGGGCGAGACCTTCTAGTGGGCGAGACGGGGGATCCTCTGGAGTGGCGAGACCTTCTAGTGGGCGAAATCATCCTAGAAGGCGAAAGAGCTCACATGCCGAAAAGGCGGCGAGACGGGCATGGCGGCCGTCTCGCCCGGCAGTATCTTCCCCACTCGCCGCAGGGGAAAAAGATATCTTTACCTATTTTGACCCACAAGGGGGATTTTACCTTCGTGCCCCAGATAGTTTTACATTATTACCCCTGGAGGCCTGCATATAGCTCTCCAGAACAGCGGAGTTTGGCTATAGGCAGACCCAGCCCAGAGGTGTTTTGGTATTTTCAGGTGGATTTAAGAGTGATATTTGCAGAACAGATTCAGAAACCTATAAATAGACTGATAAGGTGCCTGAGAAAGGGTTGTTGAACCTTCCCACTTTTTCCCTCTCAGGCACCTAGCTCAGCACTGGCTAGGGAGGGGAAGACTAACAGTTCTTCCGGGTAAGAGGCGGGACCTCCAAGCTGAACCCCCTCGGTCTGTTTTCAGGTCGCTGACTCTCGTCAGGACGGTAGCGCAGGGAGAGTACGTGTGGGCTGCATCCTGTTTTGAACTCTAGGAGGGACCGGAAAGCCGGTTCCAAACATTTTGGTGCGGTGAGCGTGGACCGCAGCCCTCAGAGAAGAACCTTGAGCAACCAACATGGCGGGAGATCATGGAGAAGGAGAAGGAGGGGAGTCAGATAATCAGGGGGGATTTGTAGGAAGAAACGGAATTCCTGGCTTCGATCAAGGGGATCGTGGATCTATTGCAAGGGATCTCGCGGCAGGGAGACTGTTCAACTCCACTGCCCTACAGTGCCAGCTCTCGCGACTCAGGAGGAACTCGTCTCGGCGCGAGTCGGAGAAGACGCCCCGGGGAGAAGGCCGGGAAAGGAGGTGATGTTGGAAGGGACCGGGAGGGACATGGCGGGAAGGGAGCTGTTCCCAAGTCCGGCGAGTACCATCGCGCCAGGGGAGGTCGTCGCGCGAGTAGGGGTGGCGAGACCGGCGGCGCGGGGGTCCCCCTTTTGCGAGCTAGTTGTTCTGTCCTGTCCGCTCCGGTCCCGGAGGGCTTCCGAGAGCCCGAGATGAATTACTATGTGGGGAAGGACGATCCCCTCCATCACTTGCAGTGGTTCGAAGAACGCTGTCTCGATCAGGCCCATGACGGAAGCGTTTTAAGTGCCGCCTCTTTGCGATCACTCTGAAAGACAAGGCTAGGGACTGGTTCCACCAACTCCCGGCAGGATCAATATATTGCTTCGAGGACTTGAGTAGGAGCTTCCAGCTCCGGTTCTCCACATCTAAGAAAAGGAAGAAGAACCCAGAGTCGATCTTCTTGATTAAGCAGAAGGCGGATGAATCACTGGCTCAATACGTGGATAGGTTCGAAGAGGAAATTCTGGATATACAGGAGGTGCCAGGTTTTGCCCTCCAGATGGCTTTCACGGTGGGACTGCGAGAAGGGTTCTTCAAAATGAGCCTCACCCGGAAGGCGCCGCTTTCCTTTGAGGGCTTGATGGAGAAGGCAGCCAAGGAAATAGCAATGGAGGCAGCAAACCCGGCCTTCGCAAAGAAGCTGGCAAGGCTCACTGAGGTAGAGTCGAGGGAGACAGGAGGGAGGCAACACGAAGCGAGGAGAAGGGAAGAGCCGAGGGCTCCGGCGTATCCGGAGCTGGGGTGGAGGCAGCAGGGGGGACTGCCCCCGGGCAAGGTAGAGGATTTCCCCAAGGGGGAAGGAATCAACAGGGAGGACCGGGAAGGTTCAATCAGATGGGGTGGGGGTATGGTCATAGACCACCCCTACCTCCTCCGCAGCAGGCCATGGCCATCGGCCGAGGTAGAGGAAGGGCCGGGAAAGAGGAAGAGGAGCAGGAGCAGGGAGAAGGAGGAACCCTCAGGAAGGGAGACCGGAGGGGGGGGTGGCGTTGCCATACTGTGACTTCCACGAGGAGGAAGGTCACGCAACGGCTACCTGCCCGGATTTCTTGGAGTTAAGGAGGACTCGAGGAGCTGGGGAACAGCCAAGGCCGGTGCGGATAGAGGAAGTAACAATTACAGGAGAAGAGGATCGGTGTGTGCATCGTGCGGATGAAGGGGATCGCGGGCTGGTTGGGGTGATCAATGGGGGGGTGGGGATAGAGGCGGCCCGAAAGGCGAGCCTTCACACTATGTACCGCCGAAGTGTCGCCTCGACGTCGCAATCCCCTCCTCCAGATGAAAAGATTACGTTTTCAAGAAAAGACATGCAAGACCATGAGGACCCCTTTTGTGACGCGCTGGTGATACGGACCGCCATCGAGAACTTCACGGTGTCGCGGATCCTAGTCGACAATGGGAGCTCGGTGAACGTGATTTTTAAGAAGGCATTCAATGCAATGAGGGTGGAGGCGCGGAGGGTACTGGCAGCGGATGGACCATTGTTTGGATTCTCAGGAGAAAGAAAAGAGGTCGAGGGGGGTGTGGGACTCCAAGTAACTTTGGGAGGGCTATCTAGAAATTGCCGTTTTGTCATAGTGGATGCCCCCAGTAGCTACAACGCTATCTTTGGGCGCCCCTTGATCAGCGCTTTCAGATGCGTTCCGTCGTCGTTTCACCAGTGCTTGAAGCTGAATTCTGGAGGTACTCAAGTCAGGGTATGAGGAGATCCGAAGGCAGCAAGGGAATGCTACGTGACGGCGGTAAACACAATCTCCTGGCAGGGGGACGCAGAGGAGTTGGAAAAGAGGATGGAGCGATTGCAACAAGAGCAGGGAGGCGAAGAAGAGCGAGGAGAGGAAGGTGCTGGAGGAGAGGGAGAAGTAGTAGCGGTTGGAGGCATTGCGGGGGAGCCAGCGATGGCGGGAGAGAAGTTTGGGGAGACGGGGATGACAGAGGAATGGGAGGAGGAAGGTGCTGGAGGAGAGGGAGAAGTAGTAGTGGTTGGAGGCATTGCGAAGGAGCAAGGAATGGCGGGAGAGGAGTTCGGGGAGACGGGGATGGAAGAAGAAAGGGAGAGGGGAAGAGCTGGAGGTGAGGGAGGAGTGGCAAGGAACAAGGGTATGCGGAAGGAGCTAGAAATGGCTGGAGCAGAGGGAGGAGAGACGGGAGCGGCAGGGGAAGTGGGGCAAAGAGAAGAGGAAGGGAGAAAGGAGAAGAGGAAGACGGAAGAGGTGGGCGGATCACCCGGAGAGGGGACCCGTCCAGAAAAGAGAAGAGCCTCCTGGCAGGAAAAAAGAGGGCACGAGCAAGTGGGAGGCGGAGCAGCCGGGGGAAGAGGGAATGGTGGCCAACGTAGAAGACAAAGCCCAACAGCAGGGTAAGCAGGCAGAACAGGAAGAAGAGGAGGAGCCATCCAGGCTGAAAGCTGCGGTGGAGGTCCTGGAGGTAGAAATACGCACCAATGAAGGCCGAGTAAAAAGGATAAAAATCAGTGGCGAGCTCAACCCGGAGGACCAGAGAAGGTCAGAACCTGCGTGCAAAACAATATCGACGTCTTCGCGTGGAGCGCCGCGGACATGTCGGGGGTCGATGCAGACGTCGCCTGTCACCGCCTCAATCTAGACCCCAACACCCGCCCCATACAACAGAAGAAGAGGGCCATCGCCTCGAAGATGGCCGGACCTATTAGAGAGGAAGTGGAAAAATTACTTAAGGCGGGGTTTGTGTCCGCCTGTAAGTATCCGGGGTGGGTGAGTAATGTTGTAATGGTCCAAAAAGGGGAGGGTAAGTGGAGGATGTGCGTAGATTTTTCTCTTTTAAATAAAGCATGCCCTAAGGATTGTTATCCGCTGCCCCGAATCGACGCGCTGGTTGACTCAGCCGTCGGTTTCCCTTTTATGAGTTTCTTGGACGCGTTTTCTTGGTACCATCAAATACGCATGCATCCTCCGGACATTAAGGACGTCACCTTCGTCACGGAGGATGGGTGCTTCTGCTTTAATATGATGCCCTTCGGTTTGAAAAATGCGGGCGCAACCTATCAAAGGATGATGGATCGAATTTTCCGAGAACAGAGAGGAAGGAATCTCGAGGTTTACGTAGACGACTTGATGATCAAAAGCAAGGACCTCGGGGCTCATGTCCTAGATTTGGAGGAAACCTTTAAAACCCTGAGGGAGTATAAAATGAGGCTCAACCCCCTGAAGTGCGTTTTCGGCGCTAGCAGAGGAAGATTCCTGGGGCATCTACTCACTCCATCTGGGGTGGAGCCCAACCCCGAAAAAGTGAGAGCAATCCTAGAACTGGAGTCCCCTCGGAATGTGAAGGAAGTCCAGCGTCTCACAGGAAAGTTGGCCGGGCTGAGCAGGTTCCTTTCCCGGGCGGGGGAGAGATGCTCGCCCTTCTTTCGAACGCTGCGAGGGGGTAAGGGTTTCGAGTGGACCGCGGAGTGCGAGACGGCTTTTCAGGCCATAAAGCAGCAGCTTACCCAGACGCCTTTACTCCAGGGACCAAGGGAAGCCGAAGACCTGTTCCTATATTTGGGGGTAGGGATGGAGGCGGTAAGCTCGGTTCTTGTGCGTAAAGAAGGAAAGAAACAATTCCCAATTTATTACGTGAGCAGGGTCCTGAAGAAGGCGGAACTCGGGTACCCCATCCTGGAAAAGTTAGCATTTGCCCTCATCGTCTCGGCCCGAAAGCTCAGACCGTATTTCCAGGCGCACTCCATCCGAGTGGTGACTGACCACCCTCTCGTAACATCTTGAGCGGGGTAGAGCATTCGGGGAGGCTGGCAAAATGGTCAATAGAGCTCAGCGAATTTGATCTCGTCTTCGTTCCACGGCTCGCCATCAAGGCGCAGGCGGTGGCCGATATCTTGGCAGACTATGTGGTCGAGGTCCGAGAAGCGGAGACGCCCCCTCGAGCAGCTTGGAAAATGTTAGTGGATGGAGCGTCGGGAAGAAACTCTTTTGGGGGGGAGTGGTCTTGACCAGTCCGGAGGGGACCCAGATTGAGCAAGCCTTGAAGATTCATTTCGCAGTCACCAACAACCAGGCAGAATATGAGGCGGTCATTGCAGGGCTGAGGTTAGCCCGGGAGCTGGGCATACAAGACATTGAGGCCTCGACGGACTCCATGGTGGTGGCAGGTCAGATCAAAGGGGAGTTCGAGGCAAGGGAGCCAGCCCTCCAGCTGTATTTGGGAAAGGTCAAGGACATCATAGGGCAGTTCCGAAGTTTCTCAATTCAACACGTCCCGAGAGAGGAGAGCACCCAGGCCGACCAACTCGCCAAGCATGGCCCTCGGGCCGGGGGAACGGTGACGGAACTCTTCAGACCGTCCATAAAGGAAGGAGAACTTATGGAAGTGTGCCAACAAAGGTCGTGGATGGACCCCTTTATCACTTTTTTGGCATCAGGACAGTTACCCGCGACGGAGCTCGACAAGAAGCGTACCAGATACAAGTCGGCATACTACCTATTGAAGGATGGAGTTTTATATCGCAAGACCTTGACAGGATTGCTGGCCAGGTGTGTGTCGGAGGAAGAGGCTCCTAGGGTTCTGCAAGAGATCCACTCCGGAGAATGTGGAAGTCACTCGGGGAGCCGGACTTTAGAGGGGAGGGTGCTGAGGTAGGGGTACTTTTGGCCTACCCTTAGGAGAGATGCGGAGGAATTTGCGAAAAAGTGCCAAAAGTGCCAGGAGTTCGCCCCTCTTCAGCTCCTCCCGGCCCAGAGGTTGCGGACCATTACAGCTCCCTGGCCATTCGCTATATGGGGACTAGATCTGGTGGGCCCCTTTCCCCAAGCAAGTGGCCAAAGGAAGTTCCTGATAGTCATGGTGGATTACTTTTCAAAGTGGCTGGAGGTGAAAGCATTGGCTAAGGTAACCTCGCAGGTGGTCAAGAACTTCGTTTGGGGGGAGATCGTCTGCCGGCATGGGTTGCCCCTAGCCATTGTGACGGATAATGGACCCCAGTTTGCAAGCAGGGAGTTCGTGGATTTCTGCATTCGTTTGGGGATAGATCTCCGCTTTGCCTCTGTTCATCATCCGCGGAGTAACGGACAGGTCGAAGCGGCCAATAAGGTCATTGTCAATCTGTTGAAGAAAAAGGTGGAGAATTTAAGAGGAAGCTGGGTGGAGCAATTACCTTCAGTACTGTGGGCCTTAAGAACCACACCAAACACAGCCACGGGAGAAACCCCGTTTAAGCTCTCTCACAGCTCAGAGGCCGTCATACCTGTCGAGTTCGAGGTCGCATCGCCAAGAGTAGTGGTTGCAAGGGAAGGAGACGAAGGATGGAGGACATAGAACGAAGAAGAGCAGAGACTTTCGTTGGATCTCGTGGAGGAGCTCCGAGATTTAGCAGTGGTCCGGCAGGAGGAAGTCAAGCGCCGGATGGCGAGGTACTTCGACAAGCATGTAAGGGTTAAACAGTTTGCGAAAGGAGATTTGGTCCTAAAAAAGGTTGACGCGGCGGGTAGAGGAGCCTCTGTAGGAAAACTTAACCCAAATTGGGAGGGTCCTTTTGTAATAAAAGAAGTCTTAAAGTCAGGAGGGTACCACCTCCAGAATGTGGACGGGGTATCTCTCGAGCGAGCCCGGAGTGGGGATGATTTGAAGAGATTTTACCTGTAGCACTCTACTTCACAGTATCTTTCTATTGTTATTTGGAAATGCTTATCATCCCGATGTGCTCTTTTGGTGGAAGTGTGGGTGACCCCTGTGAGGCACCAGGGGCGAGGTGATTTATAGAAACAACCCCGAGCAGACCCGCTGACCAGGCTCCCATCTAGCTGGCAGGGCTATAGGCTCACTCGGTGGTTGGTGGTGTTTTGGAGAGGAGACCCCGAGTAGACCCGCTGACCAGGCTCCCATCTAGCTGGCAGGGCTGTAGGCTCACTCGGTGGTTGGTGGTGCTTTGGAGAGGAGACCCCGAGCAGACCCGCTGACCAGGCTCCCATCTAGCTGGCAGGGCTGTAGGCTCACTCGGTGGTTGGTGGTGTTTTGGAGAGGAGACCCGAGCAGACCCGCTGACCAGGCTCCCATCTAGCTGGCAGGGTTGTAGGCTCACTCGGTGGTTGGTGGTGCTTTGGAGAGGAGACCCCGAGCAGACCCGCTGACCAGGCTCCCATCTAGCTGGCAGGGCTGTAGGCTCACTCGGTGGTTGGTGGTGTTTTGGAGAGGAGACCCCGAGCAGACCCGCTGACCAGGCTCCCATCTAGCTGGCAGGGCTGTAGGCTCACTCGGTGGTTGGTGGTGTTTCGGAGAGGAGACCCCGAGCAGACCCGCTGACCAGGCTCCCATCCAGCTGGCAGGGCTGTAGGCTCACTCAGTGGTTGGTGGTGCTTTGGAGAGGAGACCCCGAGCAGACCCGCTGACCAGGCTCCCATCTAGCTGGCAGGGCTGTAGGCTCACTCGGTGGTTGGTGGTGTTTTGGAGAGGAGACCCCGAGCAGACCCGCTGACCAGGCTCCCATCTAGCTGGCAGGGCTGTAGGCTCACTCGGTGGTTGGTGGTGTTTCGGAGAGGAGACCCCGAGCAGACCCGCTGACCAGGCTCCCATCCAGCTGGCAGGGATGTAGGCTCACTCGGTGGTTGGTGGTGTTTTGGAGAGGAGACCCCGAGCAGACCCGCTGACCAGGCTCCCATCTAGCTGGCAGGGTTGTAGGCTCACTCGGTGGTTGAGGGTGTTTTGGAGAGGAGACCCCGAGCAGACCCGCTGACCAGGCTCTCATCTAGCTGGCAGGGCTGTAGGCTCACTCGGTGGTTGAGGGTGTTTTGGGAGGACGGTACTCACTTGGGGAAACAAGTCTAAGGGTAAGAATTCGCGTGGAGAAAAATTCATGACTCATCAAGAGGGGGATAGTCCCTGAAACAGAGTGACCAGGAATAGGGCCAGGGAAGAAGGTCCCTAGCCGGCACTCGCCATAGGGGGTCTCGCCACTCGCGGGAAGGTTTTCCCCATCCCAGGATCAAGTGGGCTGAAGTGGCCGAAACCGACTGGCGAGACGACTGGTCTCAAAAATTTTGTGGCGAGATGATCTCGCAGTGCAGCGCCGACGGAGGTAATCAAGACGGGTAAAAGTGATAAAGGGGGGCCCCGCGCCAGTTTTCAGCGAAATGGAAGGCAATAAAAGTAGTGATTAAACAGCGTCCCAAAAAATAGCCATACACCTTGGACTGGTAGTTAAGCGAGAGGGTGGAAAATCAAACTGGCAATTAAAATAAAGTAACTCCTAAATAACTATTGCACAACACCCCAAAAGGGGAAGCGGCCGTCAGCATATAAAGAGTTTTAACAAAAAATTAATGAGGCAGAGACACCTCGCTCTCCCTTTAAGAAAGGGAACCAGGATCATAAGTGTTAGACAAAAAGATGAGGGCGAGAGGAAAACATTGTGAGGGATGGTGCACTACTCATTGTCAGAGGAGGCGCTGCCGTCCGATTCGTCGAACAAATGCGGGACTAGGTCGCGGACGGTCACCGTCTCCGCATCAGCGCGCACCACTCCCAGCTCCTTCATCATCTTAAGGACGACCTCCGCTGTCTTGATGTTTGAGTCCCGGCAGATGGCCTCCACCTCATCCACAGAATATCGGGAAGAAACGGGAAACTGATCCGTGGGGGGCGTCGCGCTGCTCTGAAGGCGAAGGTTCTCGGCTTTCAGCTTCTTGTTTTCCCCCTCCAGCTCCTCGATACGCGAGCGCATCCTGTTCGCCGTCTCGGCATCCTGCGGGAGGGTGAAAGTAAGAAGCTATAAGGGGCAAGGGCGAGGCAGGCAAAGCAAAGGTAAGGAAACTTACCACGCCACCCTGGCTCTGTGCAAGGAGCTTGTCAGCGACATTCAACCGCTTCTCCAAGTCAATAGACTTCTCGCGCTCCGCGGCGAGACCGGTCTCCGCCTCTTTCCATTTCCTGTTGTTGAAGACAAGACGGCGCGAGACGCGATGCGCGAGCTCCAGGGAGCGAAACTGCGAGTGGACGCTTTTCAGAATAAGGTCCCGCGAGGCCTTGTTGTCAGCAGGTTCGGAGCCAAGACCGCCATAAAGCCCAAAACCTAGGGAAAAGGCGTGGCTGGTGGGGTGGTCCTGTTCCTTCCAGGAAGGGAGAAGGGTGGACACCGACACTCGATTGGAATCCTGCTCCCATATTAGAACCGGCTCGCCGGCGTCATCCTCCGTCGCGGGCCCCATATTATAGTTAGGGTGCGAGGCAGGAGCCGGGCGGCTGGACGAGCCAGTTTCGCCAGGAGGAAGCTGAGGGGGCTGAGCACGACCGTGGGCGGCTGGTTCTGCAGAAACCGTCTCGCGGGTTGGCAAGACGGGCTGACGTGGAGGCGAGGGAGACGATAGGGTGATAGGGGAGAGAGACCCCGCGAGCTCTTCTCTTCTCTTGGCCGGCTTTTCCTTCTCGAAGGACACAGTCTTTTTCTTCTTCTTGGGGCTGAGGCGAGAGGTACCCTCGCCCGCAGGCCTCTTCTTGGCGACAGGGGTCAGCGTATCTTTCGCAGCCTCAGCCGCCATATTCGCTAAAGCGAGAGCGCGATTGCTCTGGTAGGGGGGATTGACGGGGACGGTCCTTTCTCCTAGATAAGGTAACAGTTAGCGGGAGGAAAAAAACTTTTACAGGGACAGAAGGGAATAGAGGCTTACCTTCGCCCGGAAAAACGGCGGGCAGCGAATCCAGGTCTCGCCGCAGGTATTGGACTTCAAAATTCTTTCCCATGAAGAAGTCGCAGAGTTCTTTTTCGGCGCCCCCCACCTTGGGGGTATCATAATAGCACTCGGCGGGGGATACCGGGGCGAGGGGGATGCCTCCTAGATCCCCGCGTATGAAGACGAACCGTGTCAACCAATGGTGGTTCTTGTTCGGGGTCTCGCATACTTTGAGGCCTTGACCGGTGAAGTAAGAAATACCGTCGTCCTTGGCGTGGTAGACAAACAGCTTGCGGAAGGCGGTTAGACTGAACTCGATGCGCTCTCGCCTCAGGTAGCAGGCGAAGGCGACCAGCATAGAGATAGCATTGGGGTTGAACTGGGCAGGGACGACCCCAAAATACTTCAGCACCAATTTAACCTCCGGCCAGAGGGGGAGCCTCAGTCCCGCCTCAGTCCCGCCTCAGTCCCGCCTCCAAGGCTTCTTTTCCCTCATTGCCATCATCCTCTCCTTCATCATCCATGAAATCATCTTCATCAGCATCCTCTTCCAACTCTTGGTCAGCAGTCCCCTGTACATCAGCTTCGGCTCCTTGATCGTTTCGGTTCAGGGCCTCCTCATGCTCCAGCACAGTTTCACTTTCTTCTTGTATTTCGGCCACAGCATCCCTGGCCACCTGGGAGATGTAAGCTACGATATCAGTCTGAGTGGGTAGAGGCTCCCCTTCAATTCCTGCAGTCAAAGTATCAGGAATTTCACTGGGGGTTACTGCTGGAGATACTTCCTGTTGGTCTTCCATGGCAGCCTGCCCAATTCGCCTCTCCCATCTGTCAAAAACACTTGCGTCCATTTTCTTCAGGTAGTGTAGAGGAACACCTGTCCTCATGTCAAACTTGTCTCCATTCAGCTGATTGAGATATAGACTTATGATTCGGCCAAAGCTCGGAGAGCTCAAGGTGTCCTTTATCTTCTCAAACAGCAACGCCCCCCAGTTGAACCTTTTACGGCAGACAATAGCCACCAGGATCTTGAACATATCCGCAGAGATATGGTCATGAGATCCTGGCTTGTAGATGAGTACCTTTCCAATTATGTCAGACAGAAGCTTCCCTTCTTCATTCATATCCTTGCGCTTGATCAATCGAGTTCCTCTTGGGAGACAGCAGAATAAGAGAGTCCTGGTCTTGTCTTCGTCCTCCAGATAGTCCTCGTGCTCCGAGCTAGAGAGCTGCAGGAAGCGAGTCAGCTTGCTGGCAGACATCTTGACCTTTGCCCCAGCCACCTTGCTTTTGATTAGAGAGTCGCCATTCCGAAGTCTTGCGGTAGCGAAGAACTCCAGCACCTCTTTGTCCAGGATTTTGCATGGGTGCTCCAGGACGAAAGATAGCCCAGCCTCTTCCAGCATCAGAATGATGTTTCTGAATTCGTCAGAGGCGTGAGAGAACCCAGTTCGAACAAGCTCGCAACCAGTGACCAACCCAGCAGTTGTCCTTGGAGCCATTGCATATCTAGGGAGAGAAGCCCTAAATGTGTAGACGGTGGGTTAGTGCGATGAAGACGAGGGACACCCGATGAGTGTACGCGGAGAAATTCCTGGAGGCAAGAATTGAAGCCGGAAGAGCGTCCAAGAACAAGGTGAGCGTCCTGCGGGAAACTTGCGGTGAGAAGCGATGAGAAGCGATGAAAGGCAAGAAGCGGTGAGCGTCCTGCGGGAAACTTTTCGATTAGGAGAGATTCCAGCGGGAATCGGCGGGATACCTTCGATGGAGATTGGTTCGGCGAGCTTTCCTGCAGGAGTCGGCGAGTTTCCGGCGGAGGAGTTGATTCGGCGAGATTTCCTGCGGGCTTCGGCGAGTCGGCGGGTAAGGGAAGAGTCGGCGGAAGAGATTTTGCGGGATTTCTGCAGAATGTGAAGAGTCGGCGGGTTTCGGAGAGTTTGCTCCTTCGGCGGGATTCGAAATGTATAAAGGGTCGGCGGGATTTCTGCTCATTCGACGAGTATTCTGCGGTAAGTTTCCCGTGGAAATGAAAGGTCGGCGGGATTTCTTTGCGTTAACGACAGGTTATAATAAGGGTTTAACAAGTTATAACGGGATCCCTTTGCTAAGAATCGGAGGGAATTTGTCTAAGTTGTAATCGAAAGGTTTCTTTGTCTAAGTTGAAATCGAAAGATTTCTTTACTAGGAATCTTCAAGTTAAGAGGCATTGCAGCATTTTCGAATTCTTCTGATGTCAAGTCAATTTAAAAATTATAAATATATATATATCTTAAAGTCAATCTATTTGGTTTTGAACGGGGCTTTTCCAAACACTTCTTGATGTCAATCGTGAGTTGGCGAGATTCACAATGACTTATCTTTGTTAACTCTTTATTGATGTATAAAAGGTTTGTATGTATCGAGTTAACCTATCCTTAGATGAGCACACATATATGTATAAGCATAAGTATAAATGTACATATATATAGATATATATGTAAATGTGGATACAATATGACTCAAGTCCTTGAACTGATCAAAAGTTCCTGGGATTATGAGAGTTAACCTTTAGTCTCTCTGACTATAACATACCAGGTGCTCGATGTTAGAATGCTTATGTAGATATCACTTCTGTTATTCCAGATGCATGTTCCAATTCAGTCTTGGAACACCTACTGTCTAGTTCCTCACATATTTACGGGAACCTAGACTACCCTGCAAGAAAGAATTACCTTACCTTAGGAACCCAAATCATATTGGGTCCTAGGTTCCTGTTAGTATAAGCACTCGACTGCCTTCCCCCAGAAAACCTGTCAGGAAGACTACCTCTGTCCCGTGAATATGGATAAGCCATTGCCTTTGGCACAGAGGGGTTGTGCCAACAGTCGATGGCAAAGTGTCCCACTTTGCCACAGTACCAACATGGGTGAATGTTGTATCGCCGTTTCCGACCTGATCTAGTGACTGAGGTAGTCACGGTCCTAGGTCTAAACGGGATAGAGCATGATCTCCTCACAAAATTTCCTCTTCCATCGTGATACATGGAAGGGTGGAAGGAATGCATGTTGTGAGCGTCATGAGGCCGGGAAGGTGGTGCCATTCTTTCAGGCATCCCCCTTCCTGAGGCCCCATGAAAACTTACACCATGACTTCTATCCTCCCTATCCTGTGTCCTCGGGTGGTGAGAAGTCTTCTGTGAGCTGGGACATGCAGATTCACACCGAGTTGAGGCAGTGGCAGTGAATACAAAGGGCTCAGAATGAGCCTTAGGTATTCTCTCATGGGTGGCCACGACGGCCCTTGCACTCCGGGTGTCTCCACATGGGGACAGATCACCCTTGCAGTGACCACGACTATTCCTGTGGTCATACCTGAAGGCATGATGAGTTGCCTTCCTGCTTGGAGTGGGGGGTCAGAATACTGTTTCCCCATTTCTCCACGAATTGATAATCCGGGAGATCCACCCGTTTTCTTGTTTTCTCTTTATAGCATCCAACTTGGAAAAGTTTGATACTATTCTTTTCTCATTCTCTAGACTACTCTCTAGAGCTGAGATCTTATATTCCTTGACCTTGTTGGACGCCAATGGAGAACCAACAAGATCTTCAGTCGAGCAATCTCTTGAGCTTGCTCCTCAGCAAGTAGGTTGCTTTTCTGAAGGGCTCTCTTCAGGGAATCAGAATCTTCTGAAGGAAAGAAGATCCTGTCTTCAGAAATTTCAAGAGATACGGGGCAGGATGAAGAGGTTACCTGCTCTTCTGTGTTATTGTCATTAGAGCCAGTGACCATTGTCTCATCCTCATCAGAGCTGCTTTCCTCACTGGCCTCTTCAGTCTCTGACACGGACACTGGAGCTCTGATGTTGTCCGAGAGATCCATGCCTTCATCCTCTGAGGTGAGGACCCCCACATAAGCTTCATCCTCTGGTTGATAGCAGATTCCAGCTTTCTCTGACCCCCCCATCAGCTCTGAGATCATCAACCATAGAGATTTAGCCGTCCTACATTTTTCCAATCTAGAGCGAGAAGCTCCAGACCAGATATCCATGATAATTTGTCGAATCCTCTTATCCAAATTAAAGAATGAAAGTTCCATTTCCGACATCTCAGCAATGCACTTGGGCACTTGAATTACAGAGTCGGAGGTCTTCATAGGAATAAAAGGACCCTCTTCCAGGATGAAAGATACACGAGGATCGATGGCATCCAAGTGATACGACACTCTCATCCTCCAGACGGGATAAAACTCCTTTGTACATGCGGGGAGTCTGAGTGGCGATATCTCATAATCCAGCTTCATGCTTCTGACACTGGTGGCAGGATACTACTCAAGGTGTAAACCTTTTTGATGAGTAACCTCGCTCTGATACCACTTGAAAGTCCACCTAGTGTCAACTAGCTTCACCTACGGGGGGGAATAGGTGACGTGCGGCGTTTTTGCGGAATTTAAGATTGTACCTGCACAATAAAAATAACCAGCACAGCACACAGAATACACAGGCAATTTATAGTGGTTCCCCGACTTGGGTACATCCACTTTCCCCCTTCGACCTATCTCCCAACAAGGGACGACTCGGTCACTTCTCCAACAGGATTGAAATCCAATCCTTGCACTATCGGAAGGAACCCTTCCACACGTAGGAGTCAACACTCCCACAAACCGGGTTGCACCCAACCCTTACAATCACGGAACAAACGTTCCTTTACAACAAAAGTAAAATAGAATGTACACGAGATACAAACTTCGTTTGGAGACTAAGATGTCCCTCTTTGTTGACGACATGTTCTTGACGTCCACAAGAAGTCCACGACCTTAGATCTCTCTTGGAGAGGATCTCCCTGGAACCAGCGGCGGCAAGATGAGCAGCGGCTAGGTTCACGGGATCGGCGGCAACAACGATGTGAGGCTGCACTACTTTGTTGATCCAAACTTCGTAGAGAAGCAAGCTAGGTCTACCAACGGTCACACTAGGATCAATCGTCTCGATCAATTCAGATGGGGAAGATTTTCCCGATCAATAAATCGAGAGACAAGAGATCTCCGGATAGACACGTGAGACGCTAAGCTTAGCTAGGCTTCTGTCGCAGGAGAATCTGGGCGAAACCACGATCAACCGGCGAACACCTTGTCGCGAGCGGCAGCGGCGGCAGCGGAGCGGAAGCAGCAATTTTAGGGTTCGTCCGTGCTCGCGTATTTCTTATCTGCTTCGCTGTCTTTTACTGTTCAAAAATACCCGAGTATTTATACACTGTAGACACTTACAATATGACCGGTGTGGGTCCCACACGTAGACACCCGAATTCCGGTTCAAAATAGTGCAGCGGCAGAATCCGGTCCAGCAGCATCCAGAGAAAACGCCAAGTAAAATTCGTCGAGAATCATTGGTGATTCTCGACGAATCGGCGAGAATCAGTTAATGATTCTCGACGATTCGTCGAGAATCACTAGTGATTCTCGACGATTCACTTGTTGATTCTCAACGAATATAACTTGGTTTTCATGATCTGCTCCACGATGGGTTCGGCGAGAATCATTAGTGATTCTCACCGAATCTTACTTGGCACAATTTTGAGGTAGCCGGAAGGAGTCGGCGAGAATCACTAATGATTCTCGACGATTCGGCGAGAATCACTAGTGATTCTCGCCGAATCGGCGAGAATCACTTGGTGATTCTCGTCGAATTTTACTTAGACGAATTTTCGTCTTTCCACCCAAGAGCTGCCCCTTGACCCATCCTTGCTCCTTGTCTTCTCTTGCATAAATACGGCCCTGTACTTGAAAGTAAGTGCACTCCAATAGAGAGAGTACACGTAGGCCAACACACTGATCTGCTCAACGAGGGATTACGTCGTGCAGACCCGTGTATATTGACCTACTGCACCCTGACATTGGTGTGCACTTAGCGTGGAAGAACTGCAAGCACAACTTAAGAAGTTTCATCAAATATATTGTGAATTCATCTTAGCTTAATAGGTGGCTTCCTCAAATCCAGGTAATTGTGGATACAATACCCAACACCCGTGTCTCGACACCTCATCGACACAAAGTGTCGACACTCGACACAACTGGACACGCCCGTGTCACAGGCCGTGTCCCCTCTCTCGACACCCGATACTCGACACTCAACACTCGACACGCAACACTCGACACTCGACACTGCGGGACACGGCCCGTGACACGCCCGTGTCACGGGGCGTGTACCCCATTCGTTGAGCTTAACTCGACACCAGAAAATCGTCGAGTCAAGGAGGTCACGCCCAGGTCACGCCCTGGGTCACGCCCCGACACGCCCGTGTCGGGGGGCGTGTCACGCACAAAAATGACTAATTTTCCCTGTTTTGACAAATGTTCCTGTGTCGTCCTAGACCATTTTTGCCTTAAGAACTTTTTACCCTTTTTTTATTTCCTGTACCAGCAACTCACTTTCAGCAACATTTCCCGGGCGCGAAAAAGTGCAAACATTCCCTAAGAGGCCTCACCGAGTCCCCAATTTGGACTCCGGTTTGCTGGGGAATCGTGCAACTCGGCAACCAAAACAGCCACTCGCAAGCCCGCGGGGAAAACCATGCTCGAACAACGTTCAAAGCCAACGTAACGCCCATCATGCGTACGCAATCAAAATCAGGGGCGTTACAATCACTCCCCCTAACAAAAAGTTTCGCCTCGAAACTTTTCACGAAATCAAATATAGAAGCAAACCAAAACATGAATGCAACCAAACACCAAGTCACATACTAGCTTATCTATGGGAACAAATAAGGGTGAGCCGCCCGCATCGTTGACTCGAGCTCCCACGTCGCGCTTTCCACATCCTGATTTTTCCATAGCACCTTGACCATGGGAATCTTCTTTTTCCGCAACACGCGATCTTGGGAGTCCAATATTAGGATGGGCATCTCCACATAAGAAAGGTTTGGCGCCAATGGCGGCACCACGTCCAACACTTGCGTGTCATGACGCACACACTTGCGAAGTTGGCTAACATGAAACACATCGTGAACACCAGGAAAGTTCACGGGTAATTCTACCTTGTAAGCAGATGCACCAACTCGCGCAAGAATCTTGAAGGGACCCACAAATCTTGGGTCTAATTTGCGCTCTTTACCAAACCTTTTAATCCCAACCATTGGGTAGACTTTCAAGAAAACGGAATCTCCCACCGCAAACTCTAATTCCGACCTTCGTCGATTGGCATACTTTTCATATCGCTCTTGGGCGATTCGGAGCTTCTCGCGGATCCATCGTACGGTAACTTCCATGTCCTCGAGCGCCTCTGGGCCCAACAAAAGCCGCTCGCCAACCTCAGTCCAAAAGAGGGTAGTCCGACATCGACGCCCATATAAAGCTTCGAATGGAGCCATTTGCAAGCTTTCTTGATAGCTGTTATTATATGTGAATTCCATAAGCCGCAAACGTTCATCCCATGCTCCGTCATACTCAAGAATATAGCATCGAATCATATCCTCTACAATTTGATTTACTCGTTCTGTTTGGCCATTCGTCTGAGGGTGGTAAGCAGTGGAATACCACAAATCCGTCCCCAAACCCTCTTGTAGACTCTTCCAGAAATGAGAAGTAAATCGGGAATCCCTGTCTGATATGATATTGACTGGCACACCATGCAGTCGGATGATTTCGTTCCAATAGAGCTCCGCTATTGTCTTCATCGGGTAGTTGACCTTAAATGGTATGAAATGAGCACACTTGGTCAATCTATCCACGACTACCCACACGGAATCATGTCCTCATGGAGATCTTGGTAAACCTGTAATAAAATCCATTGAGATGCTTTCCCACTTCCATGTTGGAATCTCCAATGGTGTCAACTTGCCACCAGGCCTCCCATGATCAGCTTTCACCCGCTTGCAGGTATGACATGTAGAGACAAATTGTGTTATATCTCTTTTCATTCCATACCACCAGACAATTTGTTTCAAATCACGGTACATTTTTTGTTGAGCCTGGATGGTAGGCCATACTTGCGCTATATGCTTCCCTACACACCATCTCGCGAATATCTCCAACTGCGGGAATACAAAATCGACCACGATACTTTAACGTGCCCCCCACATCAATAGAAAAATCCGGTAACTCACTCTGTTCAGTTCGAAGAAACAAATGTAATAGATCAGGATCATCCTTTTGATGTTGTCTTGCAAGCACCAGCCATGAAGGTTCTTCTACCATCGAATGACTTTGCGGGTCATATTTTCCCACGGAAATATCCATCAATAGAAATTCCTCCACAAGACGGTCGACTGAAAGATGAAATAATTTCCCCGTCTTCCGACTCAAAGCATCGGCCACAACATTCGCTTTCCCCGGATGATACTGAATGTCCACATCATAATCAGCTACATATTCCAGCCATCACCGTTGGCGCAGATTCAGTTCCTTCTGTGTGAAGACATACTTTAAACTTTTATGAACTGTAAAGATTTTACACTGTGCACCATACAGTAAGTGTCTCCACAACTTCAATGCAAATATCACCGCTGCGAACTACAAATCATGCGTTGGGTAGTTCTTTTCATGACTTTTCAACTGCCTAGACCCATACGCAATTACCTTTTTGTCTTGCATTAATACACATCCAAGTCCAACGTGCGACGCATCCACAAAAACGTCATAATCTATCCCTTCTGTCGGCAAGATCAACACAGGAGCGGTACATAACCTGTTCTTGAGTTCAAGGAATGATGCCTCACACTTGTCATTCCACTCAAACGCCACATTATTCTGGGTTAAGCGAGTCAAAGGTGCGGCCAACGTCTCAAACCCTTCGACAAATCTGCGATAATAGTCTGCCAGTCCCAAGAAGCTTCGAATCTCCTTGGGTGTCTCCGGTCTTTTCCACTCCATGACCGCAGAAATCATTTCGGGATCCACTGAAATTCCATGGTGATTAATGACATGACCCAGAAAGGCAACTTGAGACAACCAAAACTCGCATTTGCTTAGTTTGGCAAATAACTTTTGGTCTCGCAAAGTGGCCAATACTAAGCGCAGATGTTGTTCATGCTCCTCAGCACTGCGAGAGTAGACAAGTACGTCATCAATAAAAACCACCACAAACTTATCCAAGTAGTCCTTGAACACCCGGTTCATCATATCCATGAAGGCTGATGGTGCGTTGGTCAAACCAAACGACATCACCAGAAATTCAAAATGGTCATGCCTTGATCGAAATGCAGTCCGCGGAATATCAGACTCCCGGACTTTGAGCTGATGATAGCCCGAGCGGAGATCAATCTTCGAAAATACGGAACTGCCACACAGTTGATCAAACAAATCATCGATTCTTGGCAGTGGGTACTTGTTTTTAATCGTCACCTTGTTCAACTCCCGGTAATCGATGCAAAGTCGCATCGACCCATCTTTCTTCTTTACAAATAACACCGGTGCACCCCAAGGTGATGAACTCGGCCTGATAAACCCTTTTGCCAATAAGTCATCCAACTGAGTACGCAACTCTGATAGCTCACGCGGGGCCATTCTGTACGGCGCTTTCGCAATAGGCCGCCTACCCGGTTCCAAATCAATAACGAACTCGACATCACGATCAGGGGGAAGACCAGGAAGATCCGTAGGAAAAACATCTGGAAATTCACGCACAACAGGAATCTCCTCCAAACGCGGCAAAACAGCACTAGTCCCCACAACTGAGACTAGACAAGCAAAACAGTCGGAAACAAACAACGTCCGAACACATCCCACCGAAATCCCTGGAGTATCCTGGCATGAATCACCATAAACACTTCCCGGCTGACCATTGTCTTTGAGAAAATCCAAGCGCTTTCCTCTGCACTGGATGACGGCATCATAGCGGGATAACCAGTCCATGCCCAGAATGACGTCAAAATCCTCCAAATCGATCATCTTGAAATTAGCTTTTACTACGAAATCGCCCAACAAAATGGGACAATCAAGAATACCCCAGTCTGCCACCACCGAAGCACCGGAAGGAAATTTCACCAAAAACGCATTCCCCACTTGATCTGGTGTCAAATGATACCGATCCAGAAAGGTTCGCGCCACAAAAGAATGGGTCGCGTCAGAATCAAATAGAACACGCGCCCAACGGTTCTTTACCTTAAAGTTTCCTATAAGGTTATATATGCTAAGAACTACACATAAGAAGCAGAAACAAAACAGGAACCAGAGGAATGAATCGAACCTGAGATAACCTGAGGTGACGTCTGAGCTTACTCTGAAGAGGCCACATTCAACTTCCCTTTGCCTTTGTCTAAACGCGGAGGCGGAGGCAAAGCCTAGAGTGGTGCGGGTTGCAAAACAGGTTTGATCTGCGGGCACCTTGCACGAAGATGTCCTGGTCTGCCACACTGGAAGCACACCTTGTCTTTGGCCCAGCAGTGGCCCACATCATGACCTCTTCTCCCACAAAATGTACACTCCAAGTCTCTGGTTGGCGCACCCTGAATGGCGTGCACTCGCTCCTTCTTTTGCATCCCCAATCGCTTGAAACATTTCTCAAACGGGTGACCGGCTCGGCCACAGAAGCTACATAGTTCCTTCTTCTTCTTTATGTCTACCTCGTGGGACATTTTCTCTCCTACCAGCTGTCTCTTGCCCTGCCTCATCTGCTGTCCTCTTTGTTTGGCATTTTCGATGGCTTCCACCTTCAATGCAGCCTCAACCACAGTAGTGTAACTCGTCGCTCCATAAGCACTTGCGAATTGTTGCACGTCGCTGCGGAGTCCGCCAAGAAATCTCTTTACTCGGTCAGCTTTCGTAGTCACCAAGCTCGGAGCGAACCGACTTAACTTGCTAAACTCAATTTCATACTCACTCACTGTGAGTTTCCTCTACTTCAAGTACAAGAAGTCATTCATCAGGCGGTCCCTTTTCACTGCCGGTAGAAACTTGCGCCGTAACATTTCTTTGAACGCTTCCCACGAACAGCCCGCCCCTAGGCCTTCCTTTTCTCGCAACCACCAACCTTTTGCCAACCCTTTGAGTTGATAGGCGGCAAGCATCACCTTCTGGTCCTCGGTAACGCCAGAATACACAAACATCTCTTCCAATGTGATTACCCAATCATCCAAGATCACAAAGTCTGCTTTTCCATCATAAGTCTGTGGTCCAAGTCGCTGAAACTGCGAGATGAAAGTCATCGCAGGAGGAACCACAACTGGGGGTGTCACTGCCACTGAAGGAGTCGAACTAGTGGGGCCTCTAACCGTCTCTTGTCCTCTTGGTGCCAGCCCCGACATTGCTGATGACATAGCTTGGAGCTGGGACTGCACTTCCTGCACCTGCCCCGTCAAAGCCTCATTACTTTGGCGAAGACTATCCATCAGGGCATTATTCTGCGCGCCCGAAGACTCACCCTCGGATTGGGGAGTTTGCCTTGTCACTGGACGCTTCGACATCCTATACACACGTTCACTCTTATCAAGCTCAAACCCAACAAAACACACAACGGGTACGTACAGACCATACATATATATACATATGAATATCAACTGCTAACTTGCTCTGGGAGTTTGAGAATGATGGTATGCCTAACCTAAAGATGACTCACCATCATCCCACTACCTTGTGCCTAACCAATGAATGCATGACTTTATTTGACCCAAAACCATGAGTGTACAGGTGTCATCATGTACATCTTTAGCTTGGCACGTTGTGCTCATGCAATGTTATGTTATGCGTGCTATGCGATGCAATCTAGAAAAAAGCCTTAATGCATGCCATGAGCGGTCGTACGCATCACAATGCTATGCATCCCACACTACATAGCATTGCATGCAACGAAGAAAAGAAAATGTGCTAGTCGCATCCATATGGTAAGGTTATGCATCTCATACTACATAACCCGCACATGTTGCCCCTATGGTGGATCCATATACAACCACATATTATGCATCCCATACTACATAATATGCCCCGTATACTTCTTGTCATGCCATGAGTGTAGTGTGCGTGCGTCGGCCAAGACATACTGATGGCACCTCGGTGTGTGTATGATATGATGCTGACAACCAAAAAGAAAGTTTGCCCGACCAATTGTCAAGCAAACCTCGCTTTGATACCAACTGTCACAACCCGCATTTCCTCAACGAGTACCTCGTATCAGAGCAAGAGGAACTACGGGTTATGATGTCACGTCGTGCAGGGGATAACTGCACACGCTCAGGCAACCCTTGACGCTCACTTTATGAGTTGAAATTCAACAGTGAAATGTAAGAAAACCTTTGGATTGAATGGCCGTATCCCTCGGCCTTAGGTATCAAAAATTGTATTCGTACGCGGCGGAAATACTTTGTTTATTTATGACGATCTCCTATACGCAGTCTATAGTGATACTACTATAAGAAATCCTCTTTGTTTATGTCATTTTGGAAAATACGTCTTAGTTGATCAAAACATGTATGCATGATATACAATAATAGGTTTGGTGTAGCTTAGAAAATACCTAATGCAACCTACCATATATCCTTCCCAAGAGCAAAAAGACATCATCCAAATGAGTCACATAGCAGTCTATTATTCATACATCACAAGTAAAGAAAACCACCAATGGGCGCCAACAAACTGACACGAACCCATTGGGACACATGTATGTTTGTACAACAAAGAAAAGAACTACCTCGCTACGTAAGCTCGGCTAGCTCCAAAGAAACTCTGTCCATCAAACCTAGCCGCTCAACCGGCTACAACCTGCACCTGAGGCATTCAACAAAGAATACCTCAGCAATCCTTGAAGATACAATAAAAAGAAGAGCAGTATCATGAAGGGGCTTACCGAACCCGTAGCAATGTTTCATATAGGTAAAATGAGTGAATAAAACAAGTGGAAAACGCACCAAAACACATGCCAAACGCACCAAGTGCGTACAAGTGCAACAAGTCCTGCTCCACCCGCAGGAGCAAAAGGGCAATACACATGCCCAAATTTAGCATCTTTCGAACAAGAAACAACCAAACTAGTGAAACATAGGCAGCGGTTAAGTTCAATTCCGCAAGAGTCTTTCGGTGGCGGCCCTAAAGTGGAACGCACCAATTCAAACCAGCCCAAATCGGGGCTAAAATGGTCTCTCATACCATAAAACAAAACCCGGTGGCCACCAAGGCTGAAACCACACCACCCCCTGCAGAATTCTCACACAAACGCTCCTGCCATGGTTCACAATTCGCCTCGCAAAACGCCCCATAACTCAAGTTAAACACGTTCCTTTCATCGTTCTCACGCATGACGACAAGTTGCTAGAAAAGTAATTAAGCTATAATCTACATGAATTACATGATGAGGAACAAGAACAAATCACATGATTAGGCAAGAAAAAGGCTACATGAACATGAATAAATAGAGCTACATGAGTCACATGAACAAGACAAACGACATGAAGCAACCTATCATAGACTTGATAACCAAAGAAAACTAAGCATGGAAATCATATTCATGGAGTATAGGAAATTCAAAAGCATAATCATAAAGCTAGTGAGGAAGAACTCAACACAAGAAGAACAAGCTAGGGAATTTGAAAGGTAAACACTAGCTATGTTGGCACAATCAAAATCAATAAAGAGGATTGGCAAGGGTGAAGAACACCGCTTGCCTGAACCGAGACGATGTCGCGACAGCTGCTCCTCTCTTTCCTTGCCTTGCTTGAGCCTTTCTCCCTTGCTTTCTCTTTGAGAATGAAGAAGAAGATGAAGAGAAGGTGAAATGAGAAGAATAATTCTCTGTTTCGGCCTTATTTCCTCCAGAACAGAGCTGGACCGTTAGATACAGAATCAAGGAAATGAACGGTACAAAAAAAACTGGAAAAACTCGATTTTTCGGGCCGGTCACGCCCGTGACGCAGGGCGTGTACCTTAAGCGGCGCAGAAAGTCGGCAATTCCAAGTTTATCCACACGGTACACGGCCGGGTACACGCCCGTGACGGGTCAGTCACGCCCGTGACGGGTCAGTCACACCCGTAACCTAGGGCGTGTAGCCCGTGTCTCGACACCTCGTCGACACAAAGTGTCGACACTCGACACAACTGGACACGCCCTGTGACACGCCCGTGTCACAGGCCGTGTCCCCTCTCTCGACACCCGACACTCGACACTCAACACTCGACACGCAACACTCGACACTCGACACTGCGGGATACGGCCCGTGACACGCCCGTGTCACGGGGCGTGTACCCCATTCGTCGAGCTTAACTCGACACCAGAAAATCGTCGAGTCAAGGAGGTCACGCCCAGGTCACGCCCTAGGTCACGCCCCGACACGCCCGTGTCGGGGGGCGTGTCACGCACAAAAATGTCTAATTTTTCTTGCTTTGACAAATGTTCCTGTGTCGTCCTAGACCATTTTTGCCTTAAGAACTTTTTACCCTTTTTTTATTTCCTATACCAGCAACTCACTTTCAGCAACATTTCCCGGGCGCGAAAAAGTGCAAACATTCCCTAAGAGGCCTCACCGAGTCCCCAATTTGGACTCCGGTTTGCTGGGGAATCGTGCAACTCGGCAACCAAAACAGCCACTCGCAAGCCCGCGGGGAAAACCATGCTCGAACAACATTCAAAGCCAACGTAACGCCCATCATGCGTACGCAATCAAAATCCGGGGCGTTACACAGGTAGTGGTGGAACCTTTGGTGCCGAGGAGAGTAACTGAAAGGCAACTCAAACACGTTATGAGCTTTAATCCTCTTGTGTTCTCGGGGTTGGGAACCCCATCTCAATCTGATGACTGGCTCTCCCGAGTGAAGAGAATCTTGACAGCTACTGAGACGGATGAGTGGCAGATGACCACTATAGCCACATTCCTGTTGGACGGAGGAGCTAGGCTGTGGTGGGAAGGTTTGGAGTTACTGTTGGGTGCATTAGAAAATGTGTACCATATTTGGTGAAGCCTCACCTAACTCAATGATATTCATCAATGTGTATTTGATGGTGTTTTGAGTTTCAATGTGCAGGTTAAGGAAATACAGAAAAAGCTTCTAAGTACAAGTGTCGACACCTGAGAAGAATTGTGTCGACACTTGGGAAAGGTTGTGTCTACACCAGGAGCCAGATTGTGAGGACACACAGGACTTGTGTCGACATACAGAAAATCTGTGGACAACAACTGTGTCGACACACAGGACTTCTGTCGACACATTCCAGAATTCTATCGACAACAATTATGTCGACACACAGGACTTGTGTCGACACACTCCAGAATTCTGTCGACATCAACTTTGTCGAGACTAGGCGTTCTTATGTCGACACATAGGACTTGTGTCGACACATTCCAGAGAAACTGTGTCAAGAATATAAAGAAGAGCTGTGTCGACATTATGTGAGCTGTGTCGACATCACCAAGGATTGTGTCGACACATGATCTATTTGTGTCGACACATTTAAAGTATTGTCTCGACACTTTGCTGTTGAGTTAAAGTTCAATGAAGTATCAGATGTCATGACTGGAGACTTGACAGATGTCATAACCAACACAGCAGTTGCATCTGTCAGAGCTGTCAGAAGGCCGTTAGGAACCGGATCAGCCAGTAACCTCGGATGGGGTCTATATAAAGACTTATTCTATCAATAAACGAGGAACACAACAAGAAAAGAACAAGAAGAAGAGAGGTATTCATCCAGAGATTAACAAGTCTCTAAGGGCAGATTCTGAACAAGTCTGCAAGAAATATTTAGAGCCATATTTGAATAGAAGAAGGAAGCTGGATTGAAGATCATCTCCAACTTCACAAGAAGATATACCTTACTTTGTTCAAATTCAAGAAGCTTTGAAGAAGCTAAGACAGGTTGAATCTGAAGTTATAATATCTATCAATAACTGATCAAGAAACCTTCAACCCATTCTCTCTCTACCTGGGTGAAGGATTTATTCTTTTTATAATCAATTTTCTCTGTAGGATCTTTTATAGATCTGAGTGTAGGAGAGTTATCTTTCTGAGTTATAAGCCTAAATCTATAAAGGCTGAGGTAGGGCTGAGTGACTGAGATAGGGGATTAATTTCTCTGAGTTGTAGGCATGTTGAAGAGGCTGAGGTAGGGCTTGATTGCCTGAGTTGTAGGAGTGTGGACTCACTTTGAGGTAGGATTCTATGAGAGGATCTGAGTTGTAGGACTTGCTGAAGTTTGAGTTATAGGAACCATTCTGGGTTCTGAGTTATAAGATCTGAGGATCTGAGAAGGAAGAAGGGAGTTAGGCCGAATCTAGTATACTGTTAGATAGGTGAAGGGGGAAAGTGGATGTACCCATCACTTGGGGAACCACTATAAATCTGTGTGTATGTTGTGTTGCCTGTGTTTGCTATAATCTGTGCTATGATAGATATTGCTAAGGCTGTCTAACAAGTAATTTACATTATCTGCCTGAATAAAAAGAATTGAACTTATTCACCCCCACCCCCCCTCTAGGTGTTTAGGACATCTTGAATCCAATTCTTTCAAGTGATATCAGAGCCAGGTTACTCAAGATTGGACTTAACAGTCTGAGTTGATCTATAAGGCAGTTATCAGTTAGACAGAATCGATTCAGGTGAGAATCAGAAGAAACTTGGATCCATGAAGCTTCCTATCTGTAGGAAAGAAAATTTTGGCATATGGAAAGAGAGGGTCAGATTATTCATGGAAGCATCTGATCCAAGAATTTACATCACAGTGCTAGAAGGGCCATTTATTCTTATGAACATATCAGTTCTTGATGCTAACCTCAAGACTCCAAAAAGTTATTCAGAAATGACTAAGGAAGAGATCATCCTAGCAACCTTAGACAAGAGGGCACAGAACATAATTGTGAGTGTCATAGATGACTCTACATTCCAGAATCTGGTCCATTGCAAAACCTCCAAGGAGATATGGGACACCTTGATTGTCTACATGGAGGGAGCAGAAGAAGTGAGAGAGGATAGGAAGTCTATGTTAAATCAAGAGTATGAAAGCTTTAGACAGGCTAAGACAGATATCATACCTGAATGCTATAAGAAATTTTTTAGAACTGTTAATGAACTAATGACATATAGAGGAGTCTTTAGCATGCACTTATGAATTAAATGACAGGTTTCTCAGATCTCTAACCAAGGATTGAGATACTAAAATATGTGTCATGAGAGAGGTGGACAGGCTTGCAGATACACCTCCACCAACCTTATTTGGAAAACTGTTATCCTATGAGATGCAGCTCACTGCCAGAAAGGAGGAGGAGAAAAGCAATAAGTCTGAATACAAAGAGAAGTCAGTTGCTTTTAAGGCTGAAGGCATAAGAAAGGGCAGGAGAAAGTCACCTTCTCCTCCCAAGAGAATGGCTGAAGTTGAATCTAAAAATTTTGACATCAGCACTTCAGACAGTCACAAATCTGATGAAGACTTTGCTGCCTTCACAAGGCAGTTTCAAAGGTTCATGAAGAAGACGAAATAGAGATCAAAGCCATCTTCATTTTTCTCCAAGGATGACTATTACAAGAAGAAGAAAACATCTAAGGATGACAGGTATGTCTCTAATCCCAGTAAACAAACTTTTTCTAAAATTGTTTGTTATTATTGCAACAGGTCAGGACATGTCATAACTGATTGTCCTGATAAAAGAAAGGAATCTAAAGATAAAAAGAGGCAACAAAATAAGGGCAAGAAGGAGAGATCCTTTATTGCAAAGAAGTAGAAGAGTTGGACTGACTCATCATCATCAGAATCAGGAAAAGAGACTGAAGCTGAAGCTTATATAGGATTGTTCACTACTGAAGAGGATTCAGTAGAATCTGAGTTCTTACAAATGTTGGACTCTATCAATGGGAGTGAAGATCTTCATTGCAAAGGGCTGATGGCTTTGACTGAGGAAGATCAGTGTCAGGATCAGCCTGGTCCCAATAAGGTAAACAACCTATCTTCAGATTCTGATTATTACACTGGATCAGAATCAGAAGCATCTGCATCAAGAGATGGGGATGGTTCTGAATCTGAAGGGGATGTTCATCAATTAATTGATGAGTATGGTGATTTGTTGTAAGTTCTTAAGAGAAGCAGAATCCTTAACAAGAAACAGGATAAGGAAATTGCAACTCTTCAATCGGCTACATCAGATTCAGCAAAAATGCTGGATTTGAAGATGAATGAAGTTGCCAAACTAAAAAATATAGCTTTTATTCAGATGGGTACAATTACATTCAAAAATGATCAAATCAAGAATCTGGAAGTCAGACTTAAGAGAGAGAAGGATCTTAGGGCTAAATTCTCAAAGCCAAAATCAGTCTTACCCTTAATTGATGACTTTATTCTCCAAAAGGGTAAGACAAGATTAGGCTTCAAGGGAAGAACTAGGGCAGCTAAGTCTAAAGGAAAAGGCAAAGCCCCAGTTCAGCACTAGCCTTCAAACCCCCTATGCTTTCAGGAAAGTGATGCAGTCTACTAACAGGTATGATCATGACATTACACATGGTCACTGTAAGCCTGGTAATCTAAATGACAAGGGTGTAAATGCCAATAGGGCAGGCCATGTATAAACACATTATGATCTTCAGGAATCATCAATGTTTGATGGATCAGCCCCAACACTCAAGAAAAGGACCATTGTACCTACAGTTTTAAGGTCTGCTGACAGCAATGCTGTTAAGATTGTACCTAAAAGAAGATACAATAGATATGAGTGTTGGTGTTGTGGTAAAGTGGGTCATTATGCCATTGATTGTTGGCACAACACTACTATTAGGAAGAATGTCAGCTTACCTGTCAGAAAGGTTGCAGGCAAGCATGTCAAGTTTCAGTCTAACCTGAACCTAGAACCCAATAATTATTGGGGTTCTAAGGTTAAGTAATTTTATTTTATGTAGGTGAGTCCAAGTGGCCATACCCCAATACGGTACTTGGATAGTGGATGTTCCAGGCGCATGACTGGAACAAGAAGGATGTTGGAGGATTACTCTCCCATAGAGAATGGACCCAAAGTGATCTTTGGTGGATCTGAAAAGGGGTTCATCAAAGGGTTTGATAATATTTCTAATAGCTCAATCATTATCACCCAAGTGACTTATGTGAAAGGTCTGAAACATAACCTAATAAGCGTAAGCCAACTGAGTGATCTTAGTTATGACACCTCTTTTATTAGGAATGAGTGTCAGATTAGAAGGACAAGTGATCAAGAGGTCATCTTGTCAGGTTATAGAAAAGGAAATGTTTATTGTCTCAACTTTGATTGTGAGAATAAGAACTCACCTATTTGTCTAGTTGCATATGAGAAAGCTTCTCATTTTGTCAAATGACATAAGAGGCTGACTCACCTGAACTACAAGTCAATAGGCCAACTCTATAGTATGGATTTAGTGAGGAATGGTCCTCAGGTCAAGTGCATCCAGGAGGGTGTGTGTTCAGCTTGTCAAAAAGGCAAACAGACAAAGACCTCCTTCCACAGTCTTGATACCAAAGACTCAGTGAGGTGTTTCTACCTCTTTCATATGAATCTATTTGGTCATATGCCAGTTCATAGTCTAGGTAGAAAAGTATACACATTTGTGGTTGTGGATGACTATTCTATATTTACATGGGTTTTCTTCTTGAGGCAGAAATCTGAAACCCTTACCTGTCTTCCACAATTTTGTTAGGAAAATTCAGAATGAACTTAACAATTCAGTGATCAAAATCAGAAGTGACCATTGGACTGAATTTCAGTCTGAATGCATGACAAGATTTTGTGAAGAGCTAGGGATTCATCAAGAGTTCTCCTCACCTAGAACTCCCCAGCAAAATGATATTGCTGAAAGAAAGAATATGACTCTTATTGAGGCTGGTAGAACTTTACTAAGTGGCACTTCTCTCCCAGAATATTTCTGGGCTGAGGCAGTAAACATTGCATGTCATGTTCTCAATAAGGCTTCCATCACCAAAAGCCACAAGAAGACAACCTATGAGATTATGAAAGGTAGAAAACCAAATTTAGCCTATTTTAGAATCTTTGGTAGCAAGTGTTATGTTCTTAATAATGACAAGCACTATTTAACTAAGTTTGCTGCCAAATCCCAAGAAGGGATATTTGTTGGGTACAACAACAGCAGTAGGGCATACAAAGTCTACAACTTGACTACTCAAGTTGTAGAAGAATCTGTCCATGTAGTTTTTGATGAAACTAAACTAATCAACTGTGAGCTGTCTAATACTTCTTGTAGCTCTACAGGTTTGAAGGAAAAGATGGATAAGCTAACCATTAGTGAAGACCAACCTGTAAGGCAGGATGAAGAAAATGATGGATGGTGTCCAAGGGGAGTACAAGACCCACAAGTTGATGAAGAGGACAATGAAGTACAATATGGTGAGGTGATTGGAGAAAATCAAGGTGTAGATAGATTACTTCCAGCAATAAGACATCTAAAGGATCATCCAGCACACCAAATTATTAGTGATCCAAGACATGGTGTTCAGGCAAGGAGCAAGAACATGAACACAATCCTTTGCTCAAGTATCTTGTCCTAGATGGAACCCAAGAAATTTGAAGAAGCCATACAAGACCCAAATTGGATTGATGTCATGCAGGAAGAGCTGAATCAATTCAAAAGATGCAAAGTCTGTAAGTTGGTTCCTAAACCAATGAACCACAATGTCATAGGGACTAAGTGGGTCTACAGGAACAAGTTGGATGAAAATGGCATTATAGTTAAGAACAAAGCAAGACTGGTGGCAAAGGGATACAGACAGCAAGAAGGAATAGATTTTGACCAGACATTTGCCCCAGTTGAAATCATCATTCGCCGCCCAATGAAACTCAAAGGATGCCAAGAACTCGACGGTGAGCTCAAGGAAAGCATGCTCTGAAATGGAGAATAGGGAACTCCATCCAGGGGTGGATAGAAATTCCCCAATAAAATCTGCAGCTCCAAAGGTTGCAACGATCGCCCAATCCAAGATACGGAATACGCGAGGGGTTTGGCGCGTAGGCGATCGCTGCGATCCTGCTGGGTGGAGTTTTCAAAAAGGAGCATGGCTTCCGCCACGGTGTGATCCGCGGGGTGCTCGATGTACGAAGCGATGGAGCGAGGGTGGTGGCAAGGCATTGTGGAAGGAGGGAGGAAAATAGGTTTTCAGGTTAGCTAAGGGAAGGAGGAGGGCTGGATGGTGTGGAGGAAAGATAGGGGAGAAATCCTATCTATAGGATTTCTCGGGTCGGTCACGCCCCCCTGTCACGCCCGTGACAGGGGGCGTGTACTTAAAAAAAAATAAAAAGGCTCAAGAATCTGAGGCTCACTACCTCGAATTCGTGGGTGACGCCCCAGCGACACGCCCGTGACTCTGGGGCATGTCACATAAAACAAATGAAGGCTAGCTGGAATCCGAGGCATTGACAGAGTCATTGCCTCAGATTCGTTGTAGATGGCCCAGGGTCACGCTCGTGACCCTCAGGCATGTAACAGAATATGAATCATTATATGACACATGGGAACGATTCAAGGAACTATTAAAGAAGTGTCCCCATGATTCATTACCTTCCTAGCTTTAGATTCAGACCTTCTACAATGGTCTCAATCCAGCCACTAAACAGATGATCGATGCAACTAGTGGAGGCACCGTGAACAATAAGACACCAAAAGCGGCTCAACAGTTGAAAGAAGACATGACCATGAATAACTATCAATGGACCAATGTGAGACAAAATCCTAACACGCCTGGAAGAATCTATGAAGTGGATGTCATCACTGTCTTAGCAATTCAAGTGGAGAAGCTTCACCAGAAGATGGATAACCTATCTTTAGCATCACCCTCCATGGTACCTCAACAATGGGACCCTTCTTTTAATGGAATTTCTGGTTGTGAGCCTCAGATCCATGAGAGAGTGTGAGCCTGCTGTTCCACTCGCCACTATTCTGCTCCACCCCACTTAGTCGAGCCGACGTGGCTGTAAAGATCTGACCCAATGCCAAAAAAGAGGCGTTGAGTGTATGGGCTTCACTCAACACTAAGAAAAGAGGCATCGGGTTAACAAGCCTCACTCAACTCCAAGATCAAGAGGTGTTGAGTGAGTTCACCTCACTCAACGTCGGGGCGGAAGGCGTCAAGTGGAATCGACTCCAGTGGAAGGCATCGAGTGGACTCAACACCAGGGGCTCGGCTCGCCTGGGACTTGAACAAGTTGACTTGGCTTGTCTGGCTCCTGTCGATCCCCACTCGCCAGATATGGTTTTGTACAAGCACAAAAAGAGAAGGCAGAACTGAAAGTTCAATTACAAGAATTTCTAGAGCCAGCCTATAAAGCATGTCTCTCTTTGTCGAATTCGAAGTCCAAGGCAAACAATAATGGTTTTACAAACCATAATGAGTGTCGATTACTGCTAAGGTGACATATTTCTAAAACAATGAAATTGCTTGGCAATCACAATCGTTCCTCAAGAGGAATAAATTTGAGTACTTAGCATATTATTATAGCTCACGATTTGCACAGATTGGATCGTCAACCTCCCCCTGATACCACTACTGGGTTTTCTATATAGTTCAAAACTATAAACACACCAAATGTGCGCAGCGGAAAGTAATACAGGATAACCCTAAACAGTATAAGAATCTTGCAATTTCATGAATCAAAAAATAAAAAGTACAATAAGAGTAATATTCTTGAAGGGGATTGAGTCTCCACTCAACCAAGGTACTCCAAAGGAATCTTAGACGTTTTGCGGCAAGAGTTTCGAGTATAGAAAGTATATTCACGCCTCTACGGGTATCCATACGAGCTTGGACAATCCCAAAGCACTTGTCACACAAGCATCGGGTTGGATGAAGGAAAGCCCTCTATGTCTCCACAGATTGCTAGATCTGCTAATGGAGAGGCGACGTTAATGAAGACGAAGCTCTAGAAACAGTTTCCAGATGATACTGACGGGTCAGAAGAGCATGCGGTACAGGAGCATCGATCGCGATCTTCTAAGGTTCGGGATTTCCGTCGGGAAGAAGATGAATAGTTGTCGACATCTTGTATGTACAAGGTATATATATGAACCATAGAGGAATCGTGAGGGCCCCACCCGCAAACCAGGCCCAAAAGGAACTTACAAAAAATAGACCTGCGTCAGTTCGTCGAGAACTGTTTGTCGAGAACAATTCATCGAGTATATACGACGAACGACACATCCACTCGACGGATTCGTCGAATATCAGATTCGTCGTAATAGATTTGTCGGGAGCAATTTGTCGAGTATACTCAACGAATAGAAAGAACTCGCGAAGGATTCATCGATTCGGCCGTCTCGACGAACACAACCTGTCACGTCGAATTCGTCGAGTTTACTAGACAAACTAGTTGAGAATACTCGACGAATTCGTCGAGAATACTCGACGAACTGACTTACCTTTTAGACGATTTCCTGAAGGTCCTCGAATTCACAATTTAGGTCTTTTGGCTGATCTAATTTCAAGTCCATGTCAAAAGACTTGGCCCTTCACTCATATCACATATGAGCAAGGCCAACACGGTCCTTTCTAACTTCTCCATAACTCTTATGTGCAACCACATAGGCTCATATTGTGTTGGCAGCAAGACTAACTATTTGATTATCTCAGATCACAACAAAAGAACTCCAACAGGAGGACCTCAGGAGTTTTCTTGAACTTGTCGGCTACTATAGGCGCTTTGTGGAGAACTTTTCGAAGATTGCTTTGCCTCTCAATACGTTGACAAGTCAGGATCAAAAGTTCATTTGGATGCCAAAGTGCTCACGAGCTTTTGAGGGGTCGAAGAGTCGTCTGACCACGACGCCTATTTTGTGTTTGCCATGTGGTGTAGAAAGCTATAAGATTTTTAGAGATGCCTCAGGGAGCAGCTTAGGTTGTATTCTTCTATAGTTCGGCAAGGTTATAGCTTATGGCTCTCGTCAGCTGAAGGTGCACGAGAGAAATTATCCAGTCCACGAGATATTTGCTCTTAAGCTACGATGACATTATTTGTATGGAATGAAGGTTGACATCTTTACGGACCATAAGAACCTAAAATACTTGTTACATCAGAAGGATCTGAATATGCAACAGCGAAGGTGGATGAAGTTCCTTGGGTACTATACCTTTGAGATCCATTACACTCCCGGGAAGGGAAATGTAGTCGCGGATACGTTGAGTCGCAAGGCTCCAACATGAGCAAATTGGTTACAGATGCGTGATGAGGGTCTTATTCATGAGTTGGAGGCTTTGAACATCTCGTGTGTTGACAGGAGGACGAGCGCAGATGTATGCTTAAGCTGGACTGAGGTGCAATATGACCTCGCGGACTGGATACGACAAGAGTTGGAGCTTGACGAGAACAAGAAGTGCTATATGGCGGAGATAATGGATGGGTCGAATTCCTAATTCTTGTTAAACAACGGTCTTTTGTGGAAGCACGGTTGGCTGTGAGTCCTGAATATTGGCAAATTACATGAGGAGTTGATGTACGAGGTACATTTTAACCAGTACACAATCCACCCAGGGAGCACAAAAATGTTCAGAGACATGAAAAAGTTGTTCTGCTAGCCAGGGTTGAAGAAGGACATAGCACTTTATGTAGTGAAGTGTCAAATTTGCATCCTAGAGAAGGCTGAATGTCAAAAACTCGGTGGTTTCTTGAAATCGTTACCAATATAGGAATGGAAGTTTGATGATATATCTTTGAATTTTGTGCATGGTTTGCCGAGATTGCAACACGAAAATGATGTCATTAAGGTGATAATGGACCGGTTGACAAAGGTGTCACACGTCATTCCAAATCAAAGGGACGATTCAGTGGAAAAGTTAGTCAAACTTTATGTTGAACAGATCGTACGATTGCACGGTGTGCCCCATAGCATCGTTAGTGACCGAGATGGATGTTTTATGTCAAATAATTGGAAGCTTATTCATCAACTGTTGTGTACCAAACTTAAATTCAGCACGGCCTTTCATCCTCAGACGGATGGTCAGACTGAGAGGGTAAAAAAAACAATGGAAGATATGATTTGCATGTGCGCCTTGGATTTCAGGAAGAGATGGGAGGACCATCTCTTTATGATTGAATTCGCCTACAATAATAGCTACCAAGCAAGTATTCAAATGGCACCTTTTGAGGCCTTATACGGTAGGAAGTGTTGTACTATGTTGGCTTCAGTAGAATAAGGTGTATCAAAGCTTTATAAACGTAAAGACGTCGAATATGTGACTTCGATGATACATTTAATTCGAGAACGGTTGATGATTTCTCAAGATAAGCAGGCAAAAAACAACATTGCTAAGCACTGAAACATGTAGTTTACGGTTGGCGATTGGGTTTTTCTCAATATAAAATCGTTCAAGTGCGTATCTAGGATTCGACGCTTAAAAAATTGAGTCTGAGACACCTTGTGCCATTTGAAATCATTGAGCGGATTGGTGAAGCTGCCTATCGGCTGAATATTTCAGCTGAACTCAGTGGTTTGTACGATGTGTTTCACATATTGGTGATGCAGAAGGCTGTGCAAGAGCCCACATAAGTGGTTGTGATGCAGTCCAATGGTTGCGATGGGATAATAATAACGCTCTCTATGGTTCGGATAATTAACTAGGATGTATAGCGTGCAATTTTTCTCTAAATACACTACCAAAGAGTTATCCAACTAGTGGCACAAAATTTAACAATACACAATGCAAAGGGCCGCTACCCCTTTAAGAGATTAAACAAGAGCTTTATTCCAATGTTCGCTCAAGCGAATAGTACCTACTCAATCCGGACAATTAGCTAATCAAATTAATAATATTCGCAAGCATACACAAACCCCAATAAAAGAAGATCCGGACTAAAATAGCGATTTCAACAAAGTCCAAAATCAATCCCAAATTAATTTATAAGAGGAAGGTCAAATCACTTGAACTCAAGGAGAAATAAAGAGTTAAAGAACCCGATCTCAACTAGCGTTCACGAGATCTACCTGATCCAATTTATACAAAAAAATTCGGATATATAACGCTTGAAATTCAAATTTTAGTAAAACACTATTTTTAGGATAATTTTATTGGCAAACCGCAAACGGATATTGACAAACTAGATTTATTTCAAAACTCACCTTTTTATTTCCTCAATTTTAACACCTAAAGGTAGCCCAACCTAATTTCCCGATCATGGCCCTATCTCCCGAACTCTACCGGGATCGTCCCTACCGGCTCCGATCGCACGCCGCCTTCCCATTCCAGTTCATTGTCGCCCGTCAGTGCTACTCCGACGACCCCTTCCTGGTGGTGCGACTCCACCTTCCCCTCGTGCGAAGCATAGGGCTGCTCCCTACCCGAACTGTCGCCCGCCCCAACTCGAGCTGCTGCCACCCGACTCCTCCAAGCGCTGGCTGACCGCCCTTCCTAGTTCCTACCAACTCTCTTCTACAACAAAAATCCAACCACCACTCCTCATCTCCTAACTACCCGACCAGCTCACATCTACAACAAACGGTGGACCACCATTTTAATTTCTGATCACCTCACCACTTCAACTTCAAGATCAGACCAGCTAACAACTCTCTCCGATCGTTCTTGGTGTCGGAGCACTGTTTCACTGTCGGGAACTCCACATTGTGCCTTTGAGGATGTGTTGGTGAAGAAACTCATCCGCTCGGTGTGACTTCGGTGATCTGTGGTAGACAGACTTTCCACCGAAAACTCATTTGTGAGCTTGGGTAACGATTTTCCCCACTCTCTTGTGTGTGATTCCTCATACGTGGTTTGTGTGGTGAAAGAGGCCTGCAGTGGTGTAAAGGCTCTGAGAGGAAATACAAAAGGGCAATAGTATGAAGCAGAGTTTTGAAGTTTTAATTAGTATTATTTTTGACTAATTACTCTTCATGTACTAAGATATATATGGAGGTTTATCAAGTTTTGGAGAATTTAAAAGGTTCAAATTATTGTGAATATTGTATAACACAGATAGTTTTGATTTTTATTATTTTTCTCTTGGTCTGTTATTAACATAATGGTTTGTGATTAAATTTCTACGATCTTTCATTAACAATGGGCTGCCATTAGCATAAATAAGTTTGCCAATAACACCCTCCTATTTTTAATATAAATCCTGACTAAATACTAGTCTTCTAATCCACCAAATCTCACAAATATTATGGAAGAAATCACAAAAGAGGAGGTTTTAGAATTTGATGGTTAAAACTCCAAAAATTATTCAGGACTCGCGGTGCCCCGGGCGGTTTATTTAGAAAAGGCAGATTTGATTTTATTTAGGAAGACAGGGCGCGCGGATTTATTATTTGGATATAAAACAGTTGAAATCGAGTTTTAACGAAAGGAGTCAAGTGCACTTATTGTAACGGTCCAGGCCCATCCCATGGGAACCCGCTGGACCGCCGGCCTACCAGAGTCCAGACCCGGGCCCACTCCTGGTAGTTAGCCTATCACATTCAAGCCTGCAGGCCATGCACCCCAACCCCTCTCCGCGCCTGTTTATCAGCAGCGGTAGGTTGTTGCCACTGGGTCTCGAACCCAGGACCTTGATAAGAGAGCTTTCCTCCACTCCCTCATCACCAACTGAGCTTGCTCCCGAACTCGATTCTCCACCAAAAGCTTCGATCCAGGTATCGAATTCCACTCCTTTGGACCTTCTGAAGCTAATGGGATGGTTGGTTTTGGCTGATATGGCTTGTATACAGAGATGCCATGATGGGAATTTCGGCCATGAGCTTTGGTTTCTCCTCCTTGGCTCCAAGTGGCATGAAATTGGGTTGGAAAGGATGATAATTGATGTGTGGGTTCAGATTTGTGCTTGGAAAGAGAGGAGGAGGGCCACATGGCCTTCATCCCCATTTTCCCTCTCTTCTCTCTCCTCTTTTTCCCCCAATTTCCAAAACTACCCCTTGCATGCAATCTCTCTCCACTTTCAGGAGGGTAGGGGCTGTCATTAACCATTAAGGCTGGTCATGGGCCAATTTGGTGGGCTTGGTCCAAGGGGAAATGGCTTGGCCTTCATTTCACTATTTAGGTCAATTTGTTGACCAAATTGACTTTTAGGGTTGACTGGTCAACCATGGTGGGTGGACTGACCCCACTTGGTGGAAATGGGTCTAGTGGCACCACCCAACTTGGTTTGGGTCAAGGGGGTGCCCCACTTAGGTTAATTAGGCCTATGGGTGTGGGTTTGACCAAATTAAGCCCAAGGTTGACCTTGGTCAACTGGGGTCAAAATGTTGACCCAGCGACGTACCCTAGGGTCCACTTAGATTGTTTTTAGGGTTAGGGCAATGTGGTGGGGTCATGGTGTGGCTAGGGTCCCTAATTAGGCTAGTTTGACCTAGTTTGACTTGGTCCTATAGTGGGCTCCACATGGCTACCACCCACTACCTAGGGTCAAACCTAGTTGATCTCCTTAGGTCTCACCCCATGCCTAACCCAATCTAAGTTGAGGGGTCCAGAAGTAACATGGGATGTTACACTTATTGCGTGTAGTACAGGATATCCCTATGAGGAATATCGGGGTCGTATTATTCTCGGGGACGGGTTGATTATTTCTACTCTTTCCTGGAGGGGACTATTATTTTACCAATGTTGAAGTATTAGACCGGGCGGCCTTGCGGTCTGATCCAGCGGTTTGTTGACCGAGCGGTCTGGCGGTCTCACTCTGAAGCCTAGAGACCGGGCGGTCTATCGGTCTCCCATTGCGGCCTATTCTATCCTGCTGGAGTTGCCGAGCGGTTAACCCATCTGTCTAACCGCGCGGCCTGTGCGGTCTCCTTTATTTCTAGCCGCTCAGTACTGTAAATGTTTAGTCCCACATTGTTTGTATACTCTCTCTCATATCTCCTTCATTCTATATAAGGGAGGTCATACCTTTGTAAATGAGATCTTTTTTGGATAATAAAATTTCAATTATTCAAAAGTCTATCCGTTTGTTCTTTCTTATTCGCTACTTTCTACATGGTATCAGAGGACAGGGTCGTTTCCTCCTGATTGTGTGGGCTCGGCTTGTTTTCCGCTTTCCGCGACCTGTCTCACTGCTTGCCTTCTCTTCTGTCTGCTGCCCTGTTCGCGCGTCTTATTTCTGTCCGCTGCCCTGTTCGCGCGGCTTGCTTCTCCTTGGTTCTCTTCTCCTACTGCTTTTCGTCGCCGCGACCTGTTTCGTTGTCGCCGCGACGTGTTTCTTGCCTCTCCGACTTCCTAGTCATTGCGGCCTGTTTCTGTTTGCCCGGCCTGCGACTTGTTGTAGTCGCTGCTTCTTGCCTCCTCTTCTCTTCTGTTCGCTCGGCCTTTTCAGTCCGCGCGACCTCTTCCCCGCTGTGCCTTTGACTGCTTTCTAGCATCTTGTGTTCGCGCGGCTTCTTCCTTTTCTATCCGCTGCGGTTTCTTGCTGTGTTCTATGACCACTTCCGGTCTCACCACTACTCCTGCAACTCCTTCTCCTCCTCCTCCTTCGGGCAACCTTGGCACCCTTTCTAAGCTTGTTGGCTCCAACTATCTCGATTGGAGCGTTTCTTTCACTTTTCTCCTTCGCTCTCAACGCAAGCGTCATCACCTCACCGATGACCCTCCTCCTCGTACCTCTCCTGAGTTTGATGACTGGGATGCGAGTGATGCTCTTGTCCGCACCTGGCTGGCCAACAGCCTTTCTGATGAGTGCCTTCCTGTCATTCGCCATGATGAGACGGTCAAGGCCGCCTGGCTTCACCTCGCTGCTCTATATTCGAAGGGGGGCCAGACGTCCCGCATTTATACTCTCTATGCGGACCTCTGCGCCCGCCCTTCTATGTCTCCTGCTGCGGCTTATCAGCAGGTTCAGGCTCTTGGTGCTGAAATCCTCCAGAATCGCCCCTTCTCCACGGACTTGGCTGACCAGCACAAACACTTCCAGGAACTCCTGGTTGTTTGTTATCTTCTTCATCTTCCCGATTCTTATGATATGATCCGCCAGCAGATCTTGGGTGAGGCGGAATCTCCTACTTTGGATGCCACTGCGGCTCGCATTGCCGCTGTTACTTCACTGCTCCAGCGGCCTTTGTTGGCCTCCCCCCCCCCCCCTTCCCAGGACTCCTTTGCTCACCAAGCTCAGAGGGGGGGACCTAGTAGCCGCGGCCACTCCGGCGGACGGGGTTCATCCCGGTTCCTCTGCTCTCACTGTGGTCGTACTGGCCATTCTGTTGACCGCTGCTGGCAGAAACATCCTCATCTTCGCCCTTCCGTTGATGCTCCTTCTTCGGCCTCCGCCTCTTCTCGGCCGTCTGCCTCTGTGGCCACGACGTCAGGTAGTGCCCACGTCGTTACCCAAGGTAAATGGCTGATTGACTCTGGTGCTACAAATCATATGACGGGCAACCCTCATTGCTTCTCCTGTCTTGAGACACATGACCGCTTACCCCCGGTCCGTGTGGCAGATGGTTCACCGTCCGCGGTTCCTGGGACGGGCATGGTTCAACTCACCCCATCGCTTTGCTTGGAGGACACCGTCTATGTCCCGAAGTTCCCGTGCAATTTTTTATCAGATACTACTTTATGCCGGCAACTTCAGTGCTCTGTCTTATTCACTCCCACTACTTGTTCTTTTCAGGACCCGAGGACCCAGCGGACGATTGCTACTGGGACTGAGAGCGACGGCCTCTACTTCCTCGACGATGTTTCCGCTCTGTCCGCCTACTCCTCCTCCACAGATCTCCTTCAATGGCATCTACGCCTTGGACATCCTCCTCCTTGGATTCTTCGCCAGCTTCTGCCCCACTTACCTCCTACCAGTTCTCCGCTCAACTGTGATGCGTGTCAGCTTGGCAAACATCATCGCTCCTCCTTCCCACCGAAGCAAGGTCATGGCTCCTCTCGCCCGTTTGATCTTATTCATTCTGATGTATGGGGTCCTGCTCCTACCCTCACTATTGGTCGGGGAAGTTCCTATTTTGTCACTTTTATAGATGATTTTTCCCGCTGTACATGGGTGTATCTGTTAAGAGATCGCTCTGAACTTTTTTTTGTTTGGCAATCATTTTATTTTATGATTCAGACTCAATTTTCTATTTCTATTAAATTTTTACGTTCTGATAATGCCAAGGAATATCTGAATCATGAGTTCTCCTCTTTCTTTCACCAACATGGCCTGCTTCATCAAACGACTTGTGTTTACACCTCCCAGCAGAATGGGGTGGCGGAGCATAAAAATCATCACCTGCTTGATGTTGCTCGTACTCTCATGACGCAGATGCACGTCCCTCGCTCCTACTGGGGCTACGCTGTGCTCCTCGCCTGCTATCTCATCAATCGTCTTCCCTCCACAGTTCTTCACGGCCAGACTCCCTTCTCCATTCTCTACCCCCACAAGGAACCTTTTCCTCTCCCTCTCTGTGTCTTTGGCTGTACGGCCTTTGTTCACGCTCTCTCCGCTACCCGCGACAAGCTTTCCCCCCGTTCCACCAAGTGTGTCTTTTTGGGGTACTCTACTACTCAAAAAGGATATTGCTGCTTTGACCCCCTTCTTCGCAAGCAGTTTGTCTCCGCGGATGTGACCTTTTTTGAGAATGCTTCATATTTCTCTCCTACATCTTCTCTTCCTTCTCATCTCTCTGTTCCTTCCCCGCCTCTCGACGTTTTCCCACCTCCGTCTCCTCCTCCACCGACTCCTTCCCAGTCCGTCTCCCCACCCACCCCTCCACCCTCCTCTCCGCCGCCGTCTCTCTCTAGTCCCGGGCCAGCCTTCTCCGCTACGGACGCTCCGGTCGCTGACGCTCCCGTCGACCTGGATCTTCCCATTGCTCTTCGCAAAGGGGTGCGGGCGTGTACTCAACACCCGCTTGCGGCAGTTGTTTCCTATGATCGGCTTTCTCCTTCTCGCAGGTGTTTTGCCTTGGCTATCTCTGCTACTTCTACTCCCCGCACCTACCAGGAGGCTCTTGCTCTCCCTCATTGGAAGTCTGTCATGGATGAGGAGATGGCTACTCTTACTGAACGGGGTACCTGGACCCTGGTTCCTCCTCCCGTGGGCACTGATGTGGTTGGCTGTCGCTGGGTCTTCGTTGTGAAGTTTCGCCCCGACGGCACTGTGGCTCGCTACAAAGTCCGGCTGGTGGCCAAGGGCTTCACTCAGACTTACGGCATTGATTACTTTGATACCTTTTCTCTGGTTGCTCGCCTCAGCACCATCCGGGTTCTCCTTTCTGTGGCTGTTACCCGGGATTGGGCTATTTCCTAGCTTGATGTGAAGAATGCCTTTCTCTATGGCGATCTTCAGGAGGACGTCTATATGTAGCAACCTCCTGGGTATGTTGCTCAGGGGGAGACACGTGTATGTCATTTGAAGAAGGCCATTTATGGCCTAAAGCAGAGCCCTCGGGCATGGTTCGACAAATTCAGTGGTATTGTGGCTACCATCGGCTTTCGACGGAGTTCGGCCGATCACTCCTTATTCATTCGCAAAACGGCCTCGGGACTGGTGGTTTTGGCCGTATATGTGGGTGATATTCTTCTTATTGGCGATGACCGAGATGGAGTGGACTTGACGAAGAAGCACCTCCGTCAGCACTTGGTCACGAAGGATATGGGCTCCCCGAAATACTTTTTGGGGATAGAAATCTCTCGGAAACTTGACTCGTTGGTTCTCTCCCAACAGAAGTATGCCCTTGATCTTCTACAAGAAGCAGGATTGACAGGTGCCAAACCGGCTCGGTTTCCCATGGCTATTGGAGAAGACAAAACGTGGACGGATGACTCGCCTCTTCTATCTGATGTCATAAGGTACAGACGTTTGGTAGGCAAACTCATCTATCTCACGGTGACTAGACCCGACATCGCCTATGATGTAGGCAAGGTCAGTCAGTTTATGCAAGCTCCAAGGGACTGCCATCTTCAGTCCGCCCTAAAGATGTTAGAGTATATCAAAGCAGCACCAGGCAAAGGGTTACTCTTTCAGAAGAATGGTCATCTAAGGGTTGAGGCCTACTCAGATTCAAGTTATGCGGATGACAAAGGCGATCGTAAATCCACATCAGGTTTTTGTACCTTTGTTGGAGGTAATCTCGTGAGTTGGAAGAGCAAGAAACAGTCTGTTGTCTCCAGATCCAGTGCAGAAGCCGAATACCGGAGTATGGCGTCAACCACGTGTGAGTTAAAGTGGTTGCGGGCTCTCATGCTTGACCTGGGCGAGGTATATGACTGTCCTCTCCCTATGTTCTGTGACAACAAGTCTGCTATATACATATCCAGAAATCCGGTCTTCCATGAGAGAACAAAGCATATAGAGGTTGACTGTCACTTCATTCGGGAAGATATTTTGAAGAAACAGATTTGTACTCCATTTGTCACCTCTGACAAGGAATTGGCAGATATCTTCACCAAGCCGGTTTCTACTTCCTTCTTCCACATTTGTGACAAGCTGGGCATGATTGATATCTATGCTCCAGCTTGAGGGGGAGTGTTGAAGTATTAGACCGGGCGGCCTTGCGGTCTGATCCAGCGGTTTGTTGACCGAGCGGTCTGGCGGTCTCACTCTGAAGCCTGGAGACCGGGCGGTCTATCGGTCTCCCATTGCGGCCTGTTCTATCCTGCTGGAGTTGCCGAGCGGTTAACCCATCTGTCTAACCGCGCGGCCTATGCGGTCTCCTTTATTTCTAGCCGCTCAGTACTGTAAATGTTTAGTCCCACATTGTTTGTATACTCTCTCTCATATCTCCTCCATTCTATATAAGAGAGGTCATACCTTTGTAAATGAGATCTTTTTTGGATAATAAAATTTCAATTATTCAAAAGTCTATCCGTTTGTTCTTTCTTATTCGCTACTTTCTACAACCAAAAATTATCTTGTCGGGATATTATTTATATATATATAAACAGAAAATAAAAGCATTAAAATGGAGCCGATGAATAACTTAGCGCAATTGTATCTAAAAGAATTTAAATTAAAATAAACTTTAAATAAAAATAGATCCTAAATTTCAAATTAATTAAGGCGGAGACTTGGCCGTGGAGGTTCCACAAACATGAGCTCACCTATCTCTAGGACTATCGCTCACCTGAACATTAAGACTATTCGACCGAGCTCTCGTCCGATAAAGGATTCCTCTTAATGTCTGCATTACGTTAAGAACCCCACTATTGGGTGGGGAACCCAATCCGGTAGAATTTCACGCCTCCTCTTCTCGATGGTTAGTGCGGAACACCATTTACCAGGGGGTGATCGGTCTATACACACGACCCCTTGGCTAGCTAGCGTATGGACTACGGAAATAGAGCCCACACATCGATATGTGGTTCTACGCATCTTAAAACTCGGGGCAAACCTTATGTAATTTAATTAATGTGAAAAACAGGACCTTTTATTATTTAAAGCGATTTTATCTGTCCCAATGCTCTTCGATACAGAGGGCTAAGAGCGGTTAGACACTCATCGGAATGGGGACGGCTTGCGGGAAGAAAGAGATAAAATGAAAGCAGAAAATAAAGCAGTAAAGAAAGCAGTAAATGAAAGCAGTAAAGAAAGCAGTAAATTGCGAGTCCTACTCAAACGAGTAGGCGGGAAATGAAAGCATTAAAATGACAAGTCCTACTCAAACGAGTAGGCGGGAAATGAAAGCGAGTCCTACTCAAACGAGTAGGAGGAAATAAATGCACACATGCACGCACTCTACAAAAATGAAAACACACACACTCTACAGAAAATAAAAACACACACTCACTCTACTGGAAATGAAAACGCACACACTCTACAGAAATTAAAAACTCCACTCTACAGAAATGAAAACACACACACTCAATAAAAATTAAAAACACACACTCACTCTACTGAAATAAAAAACACACACACACACACTCTACATGAAATAAAACTTCACTCTACATAAATAAAACGCACACACACTACTTAAATAAAACACACCCACGCACTCTACTTGTATAAAAACACACACACAGACACACTCTACAAGAATGAAAGAAAGTGATAAACACTAACTCATACACGCACACACACATACGAAAAAAGCGAAAAATGAAGTTATCTAAAAATTAAAACAACTACATTTTTACCGCTAAAATGTGGTAAAAATGCATAAAAAGACAAAAACAAAATTAAAGGAGCAAAAGGTTTTGCAAATAAAAGGGAAAATTAAAGTGCTCGAAAAATTAAAACAAATACATTTCTACCGCTAGAATGTGGTAGAAATTCATAAAAAGAAGACAGCAAAATTAAATGAGCAAAAAGTTTTGCAAATAAAAGCAAAAATTGAAGCATTCGAAAAATTAAAACAACAACTTTTTCATTCTTATAATTTTATAAAGGAGCTTAAAAAGTGGAAATAAAGCAGAAAAAGAACAAAAAATTTTACATCCTAACAAAAAAAACTAAGTTAAAGAAAAATCAAAACCATTTTTAAGGCATCTATATAAACTCATAAGAATGAAAATAAAGAGTACTATGAAAGCTATGAAAGCATAAAACTATACTCATACACACACACCCATATTAAAGATGAGAAAAATAAAGATAAAACAAAAATAAGATTGCTTAAGTAGGGTGCTCAGATGCATTCCAAAACCAGATAAGGAAAGAAAAACACATATTTTATTAAGTAAAAGACGGATTACAACGAAAGCTAAAAACAAAATCTAAAGAGAGGGGGAGAAAATCTCTTACATAGCATTGAAAATACATCTAAACAACACTTAGCCTTAGGCAAAATGGTTCAAAAAAGAGAACAGAAATCCAAACAGAAAACTTCAATTTATAGGCGAACTTTTCTAAGTACACGCCCTAAGTTACAGGCGTGTAGGGGGTGTGTAACTACTGTTGGTGAGTCAGTGCTGAGATTTGATGGCTGGTTTGACTTTGCGGTTGTACACGTGGCGGTCGCGGGCATAACTTTGATGACACGGGCGTATAGCATGGGCGTGTCCACCAGGTACATTTGGGGGAAGGCGTCGCGTCATTTTGTCGCCGGCGACATCTTGTCTGGGCCACGTGGAGAAGTCACGGGCATGTCGCATCTTGGCACAGGCGTGACGGTCGGGTCAACGAACTTCGAGCACAAAACATCGAGCTGGCGTGACACGGGGCATGGTCACGGCCGTGTCATATTGGACATGGGCGTGTACTTGGGCGTGTTCAGTAATTTCTTTGCGAGCAGCTGATTTCACTTGGAATTGAGGTTAAACGCCCAGGTCAAGGGCGTGACCTGAAGTACACGGGCGTGTACTACGCAATTTTGACAATTTTTCTGAAAATTTCAATAAACAAAATAAAGCTAAGTTAGCAATGTATTTACAAAAAAGGAACAATTTATTAAAGAAAAATAACTAAAAATGACAAAAATAAACTAAAACGACTTATTTATTGTACGTAAAAATACGTATATTTACAACTTATTAGAATTCGTTGCCTAATCCCAATAATCCCGTCAACAAAGATGAGTGGAGGAAGCACACGACGATGGTGGTTGGATCTATTTTTCACACAAAATTCACGGATCTGCACCGGATGATGGAGATGCAAGCCTCTTTTTCCGTCACAAAATCCCAAAGACTGGGATTACCTTGTTGGCCGAACTTTTCTCAAGAGGAGAGAGAAATGGTGGTGGGAATATTGCAAAATCCCAAGGTGGAAGGAAAGGTGGCTGGCTTGAGGGTGGTCGGCTAGGGTTGGTCGAACTTCCAAGAGGGAAAAAGAGGGCTCGGATTTGGAAGGAAAAGGGGTGGCCGAATTTCTTTAGGATAGAAGAGGAGAGGGAGAGTGTGGTGTCCGAAGTTGCATGTGAAGGGAGAGAGGTGGTCGGGTTTTGTTGGAGAGGGATGAGGGTGGCCGAAAGTTGTAAGGAAAAGGAGAGAGGTGGTCGGATTTTTTGTAGAAGCAGGATTGTTGGTGGAGAACTTAAGGAACGAGGAGGATAGGAGGCCAAGATATAGAGAGGGGGAAGAAGGTGGCCGCCGGCCAAGAGAGAGGAGAGGGAGAGGGCCGAATTTTTGAAGAGAGGGGAAGAGAGCGATAGGGGGAAACTCAAATAGGTTTTCTTTTCTTATCATTCAACTTATCAAATCCTTTATTAGCATGGCCTTTTATAAGCTACATCACTCAATCTTCACCATACATGAAATTGAAATACAAGAGATGCTTATAAGCACTTATCATAACATGAAATAAAAATACAATAGGATAACGCATAAAAATAAAATGCATGAAAATAAAAATGCTTAAAAATAATAATGCTTAAAAATATATAATTATATATATTTAATTTATAATCATATATTTTTATATGAGGGTAACAGCGACGGCGGACGGTGTGCATAACATGTAGCGGTGTTGGCGATGAATGTCACGGTAGCATCTCATCTTCAAGCTTGTGGCAACGATCATCCCAATCAACAAACTCTCTATGTCGGGGATCGAAGGCTTCCTCAGCAACGTCATCTTGAATTAGTGGCAGGACAGCGTCGCCATTAGGTTGATGCGTATCATGTTTAGATCGATAGTGGGTTAATGACTAAAATCAAGCCCATTCAAATCAAGGACACGAATATCAAATGATTGCGGAACAAAGAGATCATAATGGTCAAAGTTTGTTGGGACAATTTTATCCATGAGGAACTATAATGGAAGTGTGAGCAAACCACGAGAGAGGAGTTCCCCAATCTATTTTGTTGAGGTATATATTTATACAAATTGATACTTCTGTATTCTTTCCTGTTAAGTGTAATTTCAGAACAAAATTTCTTAAAAGAGGGCAGATTTGTAATGCCTCAAATTTCTTATAATGAACAGTATTACTGGAAGTTACCGCCAAGCGGTAGAGCTATCGTTGGCGATAGCCAATGAATTATTTTGACCATCGTCTCTGGATAGTACCGCCTGGCTATAGAGGTACCGCGTAGCAGTAGTGTGCCACATGTCATTATGAGTTAAGTATGTCGTTAAGCGGCAGGGCGGTGCTGGATGAGACCACCGCCGTCGCCTAAGTTATCGCGCGGTGATAGCTATTTTAAATTGAAGTCTCAATTGAATCTTGTCCATCCACTCCTTAGGAGGTGGAGATCATGTGTCTGAGAGTACAGCCCAAATTATATAAGGATAAAGAAGAGAGAAGAATAAGAAGAAGAAGAAGAAGGGGAAAGAGAAGTTGGAACCAGCCCAAGAGAAGAGGAAAGAGAAGGTTGAACTTGCCAAAGCTTGGGAGGTGTTCTTGTGATCGGGGTAGCAAGCCAAAGCTAGATCCATGGAGAGGAAAGCGATGCGGTCATTTCCATCTGGATCAAGTACAAGATCATGGCTCCTAAACAATCAACAAGGGTAACGATCTTCCTCCTTAAAGATGTGAAGTCCGTATTTGACATAGTTATATGAAGTCCCTTACTAATTGGTGGAGAGCGAAGGGATTTCCGATGGGTCGATACAAAGTGTCCCTGGTAGAACTTGCATATAGAATTCAGAATTTAAGTATAGAATAGGCATGATGTGTGGAGCTCATTCAGACAGGTTAGTCTAAATGGGTAATGTATTTATTTGAGTGCCGGAGAAAACTCTGTGGTTAAACGTGTAGTTTACGGAGTCGTAGGGTGTGCAGGTTACTACAATGAGACTACTGGAGTTGGTCTCCAGGAAAATACCCAAGTTTTGGGGAAGAATTCATGTTCTGTCCCCTACCACACGACGATAGTGCTACCGCTGGCGGTAACTCCCAGAGAGTTATTTGTGAGGCATGTATCTTGGAGACTGAGGAGCCTATATGTTTAGTTGCGAGCTTAAAGTGCCCAGCTATGGTGGTTGTGAGAGCCAACCTTGTAACATAACGTGGTTATGTATTGTATAAATGGGTAAGGGGAGGCTGAACCGCATAGTGGATTGCGAGTCTGACGGTTTGAGCAATGGGTTGTGGCTTACCTTTACCCACCCTATAGCGATCGACTTGGAGTGAGTCATTGGCATGTATATAAAGGAAATAGAGCGTCTTTGACTTTGTCATAGCATATGAGCAAGAGAGAGTTAGGATACGGGTAGGAAAGACTAATAATGCTCAAGTGTTACCATCTATGTGGTTGATGCTTAGGATGGTGTAGGCATGGGAAAGTCCAGAACACCGAAAATATGCCCTAAATGTATGGGGGGTGTGGCCATGCGTACCAACGTCTGTGGTTAATGGTGCTTAAATTGCACGTTCTGATGCCAAAATAAATACATACTGATGTTTGTAGGGAAGGAGCACCGCCACCTTGAGTGAGGGGTGGGTCGTTATAATTTGGTCAGCTAATGCTGACCATTACCTTGTTTTTCCACATTTTGGTGGGCCATGCTTGTGCAAATGCTGGAGAGTCAAGTGGAAAGTAGCGGGCTGAAGTCCCTTTATGCTGCGTTAGCTGGCCCTCGAAGGCCTAAAGGCGAATCTTTTATCTGTCACAAAGAATGTAATAGAAGCTCCGGTCGGAGCCCCACACCATATTCCACAGACAGTCAGTGGAGTTACGCATTGAAACCATAACATTCATGCATCCTAACTCAAAGTGCATTCTAGCGGAAGTATTTAAATTTTCTTAGAACCTAAAAACAGGAATGACCACTAACAACACCATATGAATGATAATCAAAATACACAAAGAGTTTGGCCTTAAGGCCTTATAATTATTCTCTTCATAAAAGTATATTACATACATCGGCACATAGGGCGACGACACATGAAAAGGGTGTTACATTAGGTTGAAGCGGGGCTTTGGTTTAGGTGAGGTAAACAAATAATAAATGTGATGGCTCAACTAAACCCAAATAAGCTTGCACAAAAACACTTTCGGACCACAAATAAATGTGGGCGCACCACACCCCCAGACTTGGATTTGACTATATGGTGTGTGCACCGCCAACTCCAACAGAAATCAATATAAAGATTTTCAATACACTTTTTCTTCTTTCGCCATTTTTTTACAACTTTTGTTTTTATATTTTCTTCTTTTTTTCTCGATATAATTTTTTTTCATAATATATTCAACATAGCACAACCACAAATTCACTTAAATATTCACCACATCACAACCCAACATAAAAGTTTATGAAAACTAGGGCTCATTCATGGGAGTGCGATTAGGATCAGCAATGAGGCTTTAGTGAGATTAAGTGGAGCTGAAACAAATGGATGGGTAGGCATAATTGGGCTAACAAAAGTAAATATTAGGAATGGACACAAAGCTTAACTTGGCCAAAATGATGGCATATATCATACTTGCGCGCTTGACTAACCGTATACTATTGCTTCGAGAGTAGCTTGAGGCAAGTTCTTAGCCACTGAGAGACATTAACCTTCCTCCCGACTCGAGCAATACAAGGCTACCAAACCCCTACACGCAATCCTAAGCTATCATTTGATTCACTCCAAATTCATAGATTTTGAGTAGAATAAATAATGTCTACTCTAAAATAAAAATATAAACTACAAGCGTAAAAAGATACAACATCTACAAAAATCTCTAAGTGAGACATGAGCACTCGACTAGTAGCACTACAGAAGTCAACATTTTACTCCATCTCACAATTCCTAAGCCAGCTCGGCGATTTTTAAATCGCTCACAAGAGAATGAAAAAGCTTAACACGTGCGAACGGTCAAGCACGCGCTCCAGTGGGTGCAGTGGTGTGTAGTGAATATGAACATGAATACATAATATGAAATAAAGAATATGCTTCTAGCATGATGCGCAATGTGCACACGGGTAACAATGAAAACACTTTCTCCCCCAGACTTGATCCAAACAATCCATGCAATTGATAAGCATTTAAGCATAAGTAAAGGAGCCGAGGAAGAGATTACCCATGCTCAAAAATGAGCATACCAAAAGATTGGCATTAATTTGGAAATAAGAACCACACCCGCCGCAGGAACACCACCGACCTACGAGAAAAACATCATCATGATAAAAGGAAAGGCACTAAAAAGTATTAAAATAATCATAAAACAACAACTTGGGTTGTCTCACGAAAGCCTTTTCTTTATCATCCTTAAGGTGTACCAAATACATGTATTAAAAGTTATGTAATAGAGTTTCTAGCAATGTTTAGCAGGGGAAAAATAAAGCAACAACAAAACTATCAAGTAGAAAACACACAGCCAATCCCAAAAAGAGCATACGCAAAGCCCGGTGAACAATAATCACGAATCATTTATACGCCGACTTGTGGTGGTTCTCCCCAGCCACGCGACATGGGGCAGAGGTGAAAGCTTTAGGGCTCAAGGAAGAGTTACCTCCCTTGACCCTAACCTCCACCTTCTTGTGTTGGAGGGCAGCAGAACGAGAAGCATGCAGTAATCTTTCTTATTTTAATTTCTCCGCAGTGGGAGGCCAACGAGCACCAATCAAATGATCAGGCACAAACTTCATCGATAGAGGGGTAGCAGGGGGATTCATTTCTTCACCTGTCATTGGTGATAGATCCTCCCAATGAACCTGTTTTAATTATTTGCATGCCATAGTCCAATCAATAGTATCAACTGACAAGTTTGCTGTCAAACTTGATGCACTCTCAGATAACTCCACGACCTTGCCACCATCATCATCCATGACAATGTCGTCCACGAGATCCACAACCTCTCCAAACTCAGCAACTGCATTACTCCTCCCCTTCTCATTATCATCCAGATTCTCTGAAAGTGCAACTAGATCTGATATACTCTAGAGGGGGGTGAATAGAGTATATGGTGCTTTAAAAACTTTTACAAACTTTTACAACAATTGTTGTAATATGTGTGAGCAGGGAAGCAGAAATAAATCTAATCACAGTACTAAGCTATGCAAAAACTAAGCACAGAAAAATCAAGGCCAGAAACAAAAATGAAAGCAAGCAGAACCAGAAGACACAAGGAAATATAGTGGTTCCCCAAACTTGGGTACATCCACTCTTCTACCACCCTAGGTAGGAATCCACTGCAGGATGAGTTGATCAGGTGTCCTGGGCACCAATGAGCTTTTGATAAGGTGCTCAAAAACCAAAGCAGATTTTTTGATCAGGTGTCTTGCCACCAATGAGCTTTTGACAAGGTGCTCAAAAACCAGGTTCAAACTTTTGAAGGGAGTTTGAAAAACCCTTTACAGAGTGGGGGTGAGAGAGTGATGGAAGTCTTCTCTTTCTCAAACAACTGAGAATACTATGTGGATTGATGTCAAAGCTCCCCCTGAATCCTTGAGATCTTCAGGAAGAAAAGCTTTGCTGAGGGTGATAGGCCTTCAAAGATTGAGCTCCAGCAAAAGATGATTTCAGCAATAGCTGAAATGTTGAATGTCTGGAGTCTTGGAAATATGTTGGCCTTGAACACTTTGAAAACTAAAGAGATCTGAGGATTTTGAGAAAGCTTGATCTCCTGTGATGAGTGTTCTTCAGAATTCTTTTTGACAGAAGATTTTTGAGAGAGTCTCTGTAATCTGTATTGTGTGTGCTCTGTTGTGAGAGATTCAAAAATCCTGTCTTTTATTCTCTGGTACAGAATAGAATATTATTCTCTGTCAAGGATAGTCATTGGTCTGCATTGATTGCATCCTTAATTGCATAATCTCTTCTAGAGGAAAGTCCACAGAGTTATTCCTTGAAAAATCCCTTGAAACTTGGTCCAGAATTAAATGAAAACGGCTAGCAAATCTCTGAATTAATTGCAGAATAATTCCTAACTGATTTGAATTTGAATTTGAATTCTGGAAGTTATCTGAAATCGTCGAACTGAGCTCTGCTATCGTCGAGCTGAGCTCAGCGATCTGGAAATACACAGCAGCAAAATATCATCGATCTGAGCTCAAAGATCGTCGAACTGAGCTCAGAGATAAAGATCCAAGGCAGAGTCAAAAACGTCGACCTGAGCTCACCAATCGTCGAATGGAGTTCGACGATATTATGAAGTTGAGCTCAGCGATCGTCGAATGGAGTTCGACGATCTGTCGAAGTGGAGCTCAGCGATCGTCGAATGGAGATCGACGATCTGTCGAAGTTGAGCTAGACGATCGTCGACCGGAGTTCGACGAATCGTCGTGCTGAGCTCGACAATCAGACTTGGTCTCCAGACAAAAAAAAAACTTGGTCTGCAGGGCAGCTTCCAAACCTAGACTTCTAACCCTTAGACTCAATTCTAATTGACCTTTTAAGCTATACAGGAGGTCAAGCAAAGGTTCCTAGAGACATAGTGATCCTGACCCAAATTAGTAATAGGGTGTGTTGGGTACATTGATTAAATGTACCTGATTTGAAGAAGCCTCACCCAACTCAATGATATACATCATAATGTATTTGATGTATGTTGAGTTTACTTGTGCAGGTTATGTAATCACTGGACTGAAGCAAAAAGTTTCTAAGTCCATGTGTCGACACCCAGAGAGAAAGTGTCGACACTTAAGAAGGCTTGTGTCGACACCCAGACAAGCAGTGTCGACACTTGGAGTCATTGTGTCGACACCTGGGATGCAGAGTCGACACCAGACAGAAAGTGTCGACACTTGGAGCTGTGTCGACACTCAGTGAAGAAAAGTGCAGACAGAAAGTGTCGACACAAGGAGCTGTGTCGACACCCAGTGAAGCTGAGTCTACACCAGAAAGTGTCGACACTTGGAGCTGTGTCGACACTCAGCAAAAGTCTGCAGAGACTAAGTACAAGTGTCGACACTCAACACAATGCGTCGACACTAAGCAGAAGAGTCAGCACTTGAAGTAAGTGTCGACACCCAGCACAATGTGTCGACACTCAACAGAAGAGACAGCATTTGAAGTATGTGTTGACACCTAGAACAATGTGTCGACACTCAGCTAAAGACTCTACACTTGAAGAAAGTGTCGACACAAGGAGCTGTGTCGACACTTAGCAAAGATCAGAAAGATCAACAAAATTATTCTAAGTACAAGTGTCGACACTAAGGGAATGTGTCGACACTCAGCTGAAGTCTCAACAAGAAGAAGGTGTGTCGACACAAGGAGCTGTGTCGACACTCAGCAAGAATCAACATAGAAGACTATGTGTCGACACCAAGAAGTAGTGTCGACACTTAATAGATACAACACAAGAAGTTGTGTCGACACAAAGGAGATGTGTCGACACTTAGACGAATTCAGTAAAAGCAAGAAGAACAAGTACTTGTGTCGACACTCAATTTCAGTGTCGATACCTGAAGAAGAATCTGTGTCGAGACATACAAGGAGTTGTGTCGACACCTTGTAGACTTGTGTCGACACTTACACAGCATGTGTCGACACTTGATCTATAAGTGTCGACACTTAAAGACAGAAAGTCTCGACACTATCAGACAGTTAGAGATTTTCAAGAAATGGCTGGATGACATGACAGCTGCCGTTCCAGCCGGTCTACAGCACCTGTCAGAGATGTCAGAAGATAGTTATGAACCGGATCAGCCGGTTACCATGAAGAAGGCCTATAAATAGGCACATACAGTCTACAGAAACTGTGGTTGATGATCAGTGATCAACAAGTGGTTCAGATTATTGTTGAACAAGTTATTGAAGTGGTACACAAAGTATCAACACAAGAAGATCTTGCAGTCCAAGTGCAGATCTAAGAAGTTAGAGAGAGAGGGCTCCATCCAAGAAATCAGCCTCTGGAACTAGGCTGAGAAGAAGGATTCAGATTCATTCTGGATCTTAAGTGGCAGAGGTCAAGGAACTACTGCAGGAGGATTCAGTCTTATTCAGTTCTACTCAAGAAGCTTTGAAGAAAGCTAAGTCAGATTGAATCCAGCTGAGTTCTTCCAAGAACTCATCAAGAAACTCTCAACTCCCCTCTTTTATTTCTGAGTTGTTGAGTTAATAGTTGTAATACATTTTTTATCTTGTAGGATCCTTTGGATCTGAGTGAATTGTAAGCCTATAATTATAAAGGCTGAGGGTAGGGCTTGAGAGCCTGAGTGTAGGAGATTGAGATCTCTGAGTGTAGGCCTTGTTGGCTGAGTGTAGGCCTTGGTTGGCTGAGTGTAGGCCTTGGTTGGCTGAGTGTAGGCCTTGATTGGCTGAGTGTAGGCTTTGGGATAAAGCTGAGTTGTAAGGCTTTGGGCCTGAGGTGTAGGAACCAATTTGGGTTCTGAGACAGTGGAGGAGTTTGGCCGAATCTAGTACACTGCTAGATAGGCGAAGGGGGAAAGTGGATGTACCCATATCTTGGGGAACCACTATAAACCACTGTGTATGCCATGATGTGCTGTGTTGTGATTATTGTTGTGTTTGCTGTGATAGAATAAGTTAGAAAGCTGTGTTATAAACTGTTGGCTGCCATTAAAGTTTAAAAAGGATTAGGTCACCTATTCACCCCCCCCCCCCCTCTAGGTGTTTAGGTACCATATCTTTCAAGTGGTATCAGAGGGAGGTTCCTCAAAACAAGGACTAACAGTCTGAGGAGATCCTGAGTGGCAGATTCAGTGTAAGGCAAAATACAGATTCAAGAAATTCAAGAAAATCAAGAAACATGGGTTCTTCTGAGAATCACAAGGAATTGGGTTCCATGAAATTACCTATATGCAGGAAAGAGATCTTTGGGATCTGGAAGGAAAGGGTAAGGCTATTTATGGAGGCCTCAGACCCTAGAATCTACATCACAGTAAAAGAAGGGCCTTATGTGCCCATGAAGATTTCAGTTCTAGATGCAAATCAGAGAACTCCAAAGGATTTCTCTGAGATGACTAAGGATGAGATTGTCCTAGCTACCATGGACAAGAGGGCACAGAACATAATAGTGAGTGTCATTGATGATGCAACATTTCAGAATCTTATACATTGTAAGACAGCCAAGGAGATGTGGGACACTCTTATAGTGTATATGGAAGGATCTGAAGAAGTAAGACAAGATAGAAAATCCATGCTAAATCAGGAGTATGAGAGTTTTAGACAAGGTAAAGGTGATAGCATAACTGAGTGCTATAAAAAGTTCTACAGAATAGTTAATGAACTCATGTCTTATGGAAGAGAGTTCAGTAACTATGAACTAAATGACAAGTTCTTAAGGTCCCTAACCAAAGATTGGGACACCAAGATCTGTGCCATTAGAGAAATGGCTAAGTTGGGGGAAATTCCTCCTCCTACACTGTTTGGCAAGTTATTGTCATATGAGATGCAGTTGACAGTGAGAAAAGAGGAGGAGAAATCAACAAGGACTGAGCACAAGGAAAGATCAGTTGCTTTCAAGGCAGATGTCCCCAGGAAGTGCAGGAATAAATCACTAACTCCACCTCCAAAGAGTGCTGAATCAGAGTCAGATGAAACAGTCAGCACCAAGTCAGAAAGCAGTGAAAGTGATGAAGACTTTGCTGCTTTCACTAGACACTTTCAGAAGTTTTTGAAAAAGAAACAGTGGAGGTCAAGGCCTTCTACATCACATGGAAAGGAAGACACTTATCAGAAAAAGAGGTCTTCAAAGAATGACAAGAAAAGGACAAAATCTAGCAAGGCAACTAGTTCAAAGATAGTGTGTTATTGCTGCAATAGACAGGGCCATGTTATTGCAGATTGTCCAGAGAAGAGAAAGGAATCTGGTGACAGGAAAAAGCCTCACTTCAAAGGCAAGAAAGAGAAGTCTTTTGTAGCCAAGAAAGAGAAGACTCTATCAGATATCTCTTCTTCAGAATCTGAGTCTGATGATGAATCCTACATAGGGTTGTTTGCTGAAGAAGAAGAAGAAGAATTCATGCAGATTATGGAGTCTATTTATGAACAAGAAGACAGTCAATGCCAAGGGCTAATGGCTTTGACAGAGAGTGCCAAAATCCTGGAGCAGCCAGGACCCAGTCAGGTACAAAGTTCAAGTTTAAATTCAGTTTCTTGTTCTAGTTCAGATTCAGATTCTTCTTCATCAAGTGATGAGAATGTATATGAGTCTGAGGATGATATTCATCAGCTTTTATATGAATATAAGGTGCTGTTGCAGGCTTACAAGAAAAGCAAATCCCTTGCCAAAAGTCAGGCAAAGGAAATTGCTGATCTTAAAGCTGCAGCAACAGATTTTGAGAAGTCTTTTGATCAAAAACTGAATGAGATAGCCAGGTTGAAGCACATAACAGTGATTCAAATGGGTACTATATCATTTAAAAATGATCAAATCAAGAGTCTGGAGATCAATCTTCAGAAAGAGAGAGAGCTTGTTGCTAGGTTTTCTAAACCTAAGTCAGTGTTACCTTTAATTGATGAATTTGTTCATCATAAAGGCAAGGCTAGACTGGGCTTTATTAGACCTGCAGGGACTGAGAAGTCCAAGTCTAAGTCCAAAGGCAAAGCCCCAACATTCAACAAGCCTGCTGTAGACAAGACAGCCAAGGCTGTACCTAAGCAAAGGTACAACAAGTATGAATGTTGGTGTTGTGGCAAAGTTGGCCATTTTGCAGTGGACTGTTGGCACAATGCTAGTGCCAAAGTGAGTACCAAACTACCTGTTGGAAAGCCAGTGGGTAGCTTTGTCAGATTGCAAACTAACAAGTACCAAGGACCCAAGAATTCTTTGGGTTCTAAGGTTCATTAAATCTGTTTTGCAGGTGAGTCCAAGTGGTCATACCCCAACATAGTACTTGGACAGTGGATGTTCCAGACATATGACTGGAACAAGGGGACTACTAAGGGACTACATTCCATTAAAAGATGGTCCAAAAGTAATGCAGTAGAGCTGATTATTGGAGATCCAAGACAAGGAGTACAAACCAGGAGTAGAAACATGAATGCAGCAATCTACTCCAGCTTCCTGTCACAAGTTGAACCTAAGAAATTTGAAGAAGCAATACTGGATCCACAATGAACTGAAGCAATGCAAGAAGAGCTTAATCAGTTCAAGAGGTGCAAGGTTTGGGAACTAGTTCCTAAACCTAAAGACCATAATGTAATAGGAACTAAGTGGATCTACAGAAATAAGATGGATGAACAAGGGGTCATCATTAAGAATAAGGCTAGACTGGTTGCTAAAGGATATAGGCAAGAAGAAGGTATTGACTTTGATCAAACCTTTGCTCCAGTAGCCAGACTGGAAGCCATAAGGATGTTCTTGGCCTATGCAACCTATCAAGGATTCAAGGTTTACCAGATGGATGTCAAGTCAGCATTCCTAAATGGTAATCTTAAGGAAGAAGTCTATGTGGAGCAGCCTTCAGGTTTTGTTGATCCAACTCTACCTCATTATGTCTATAGACTTAGGAAAGCTTTATATGGGTTAAAGCAAGCCCCTAGGGCTTGGTATGAAACCCTATCTAGTTTCCTCATTGAGAACAAGTTCTTAAGGGGGAAAATAGATAAGACTCTATTCCTTAGGGAATCTAGAGGCAAAGTCATACTAGTCCAAATATATGTAGATGACATTATATTTGGGTCTACTGAAAGCAGCCTTTGCAAAAAGTTTGCAAAACTTATGCAAGGTCAGTTTGAGATGAGTAGTATGGGAGAGCTGAAGTTTTTCTTGGGTCTCCAAGTTAAACAGACTGAAAGTGGTTTATCCATATGTCAGTCCAAGTTCACCCTAGAACTCATAAGGAAGTATGGTATGGATTCATCCAGCACCATGAAGACTCCTATGGGGTAAAGTATGTCTCTTAGCAAGGATGATGCAGGGAAACCTGTAGATGAAACCTTGTATAGAGGGATAGTTGGCTCCCTATTATACTTGACTGCTAGTAGACCAGACATCATGTATGCTACATGTGTTTGTGCAAGGTATCAAGCCTGCACTAAAGAGTCTCATTTAACTGCAGTCAAAAGAATATTGAGATATCTAAAGGGCACCCCCTATCTAGACCTCTGGTACCCTAGGAATGGAGATTTTGATCTAACAGGTTATTCAGATGCAGACTTTACAGGATACAAAGAGGATAGAAAGAGCACTACTAGAACCTGTCAATTCCTAGGTGGGAGACTAATTTCATGGAGTAGCAAGAAGCAAACCAGTGTGGCTATCTCCACAGCAGAGTCAGAGTATGTGGCTGTAGGAAGTTGCTGTGCTCAACTTCTGTGTATTCAACATCAGCTAGAGGACTATGGATTTCAGGTAAGTAGAACTCCACTTTTATGTGATTCTACAAGTGCTATTTCAATAGCTAATAACCCTGTATCCCATAGTAGGACAAAACATATTGAGATTAAATATCATTTTTTTAGGGAGCATGTAGAAAGAGAAGATATTTTATTAGAATATGTTAAAATAAATGAACAAGTAGCTGATATGTTTACTAAGCCACTAGAAGAAGCTAAGTTCAATAGATTCAAAATTGAACTAGGAATGATAAACTTAGAGTAAGTTTACAGATATGAAAATGACTAAGTAAAAAGGTGTCGACACATAGACAAGTCTATGTCGACACAGAATAGTGGTGTCGACACTTCAGGAAAAAGGTGTCGACACATCTAGGAATGTGGTATCGACACTTCAGAATGTTAGTGTCGACACATGTCAAGTAGGTGTCGACACATCCAATATGGTGTCGACACTTAAGTTTTACTCAGAATTTTTCTAAGTAAAGTCTCGACAATGTGTCGAGTTATGTTGTGTCGACACATATCCAAGTGTCGACACATAAAATCTGTTGACTAAACTTGTGTCGACACATGTGTGTCGAGACATTATAAGTCAGTGTCGACACTTATAGCCAGTGTCGACACATTTTCAGTTAGCTGTCCCGCCTATTCATCTTCAAAATTAGAAAGGTATAAATAGGGTTTTGTCTTTATTTGTCGACACGCTTTCAAAGTTTCGAGACCAAAACTTCTGTGTCGACACCTCTCTTTTCTAAAGACAAATTCTACAAACCCTAATGGCTCCTAAGCTTGAGGAGAACGTTAACGAAGGTTATGAGCTTGTGCGCGGCACGTTCGACGATGCTGATCCAGAACTCAAGGCGGTTGTAACCCTAGTCGCCGATTCTGGACTAGAATATCTAGTGTCAGAACCTACAAAGATTTGGAAGAAGGAGGTACTTGAATTCCTTAATGGAGCCGCAGTAGATGACTCTGGATACAGAATCAAATCCAGAGTTCATGGAACTAAGGTCAAGGTTTCACCAAAGAGTCTGAGGAAGGTACTCCAGCTACCAAAAACTCAAGATAAAGAAGAGGTTACTGCTTCAAATACCAGGGAAGCTTTAACCTGGTGTGGACTTGATCCAAAGATGAAGCTAGGTTCTGTATTTAACAGAAAAGGCATGAATAATCAAGGGAAGTTCATGTCTGAGATAGTGGGAAAAGTCTTACTCAGCAAACCTGGAGGGCATGATAGAGTGTCTGCCTATATGTTTGGAATCATGACAAGGATCATATTCACTCTGAAAATAGACTGGTCGATAGTGGTTTATGAGAAGATTAAGGAGAGCCTGAAGAAGCCCAATCTGGGCAGGATCATTAGTCTCTACCTAGCTGGTGTGATACTAGAAGTAATGAGTACTGCTGCAGGCAGCAAGATAAATCACATGAGGAAAATGGATCTAAGGATCTTTTCTAGATGGGACAGGGTGTTGTCCAAGGATGTGCCAACCCCTGAGAAGGCAGTTACTGAAAAAGATACTCCTCCAAAGAAGAAAAGGAAGACAGCTCCTGTGGAACAAGTGTCCACAAGTAGTTCTGAGAGTGAAGAACATGTTGTCATCACTCCAGATGAGCATGAGGAAGAGCCTGTAGTGAAGACTCCTGCTCCTCCAGCTGATGCAGAGATCCAGGGGGAGCTGCCTCCAGCTAGCCCCATTCACAAGGATCAAAGCCAGGGGAGCCTCCAGTTGTAGAAGCACCATCTACAATGGATAGTGAGCAAGCCACCACCATCATGTAAGAGGTACTCACTGACCTTAATACTTTAGAATATCTTATAGAAGATGCTGATTTATCTGATGTTCCTCAGCAAACTCAGCTGCATAGTCAAGAACCAGATGTTGTTATCAAAGACACATCTGCTGTTCCAGTAATTCCTGATTCAGAAGTTGAAGAGCAAAGAATGTCTCCAGCTTCTTCACCACAAGAATACACAATGGAAGACTTGTTCCTAAATCTGGATCAAGCAGATTTTGACAAGGAAATTGATGCTGCTGAAGGAGAGAATGCTGCTGCTGAGGGGGAGCAAATGCAAGTTCTGGAAGAGCCTATTAGGCTGGAAACTGAGAAAGCACCTGATGTGAAAACTGAGAAGCCTCAAAGCCCTAAGGATAGGGTTGACATAGCCAGCACTTCTGCCTCTGAAGATGAGGAGAGTGCTAGGGCAAAGAAGAAGAAATTGTATGTCTTTAAAAGAAGAAGTCAAAGTTATAAGAAGGCACTGCAATCAATTGCACCACAGCCTGTAGTTCAGCAAGCTCCAACTGCTGATTATAGTGCTTTACTGATTGCACTACAGATTAAAATGGATGAACAAAGAAAAGCCATAGAGGCTTATGTTGATGCAGGGCACAGATCATTACAGTTTGATCTTGCCCAAGATATAAAATCTATAAGGTTTGAAATGAACCTTAACAAGAAGGAAATGACTGATTGCTTCCACAAAGGTGGAAATGCAGTGGTGTATTTGGCAACACACCAAGAGAAGATCAAGGCACATGTGGATGATATAGCATTGAAACAAGGATATGTTCTTGAGAATCAATTAAGAATGAATGATAATTTGACTGCCTCTCATAATGTTATAGTCACTGAGTTGAAGAACAAGGCTGCTGAACCTTCTACCTCTACTGCTGCTGCTAAAGCTGATTTTGATAAAGTATTCCAAGAGGAAATTTCTGTTGTAAAGACTGCTATCCAAGCCTCCCAGAAGGTCATATCTGAACAACTTCAAAAGCTAAAACCTTACTTTAAAGATGGAATCAGGTACTTGGATAGTCAGATCAGATTTCAAAAGGATGATGTCAGAGATCATATGGCTAGAGAAGTCATAAAGGGGGAGAGAGTGTTAGTCAAGGCAAGTTCTGAGCATGCAAAATGGATATCAAATTCAATCAGGGCTACACTTGGATACCCTCCTCTGTGTGATGACCAAGATGTTGCTGAATCAGGCATTAACCCTGCCTATTTTGGAGGTGAGCAACCAGAAGTAGCTCAGGTCATTTATCCACCTCCAGACTTTGAAATGATTCAAGCAGATGTGAGCACAATGTATAGCCCAACTGAGGGAAAGTCTAATGTTATTCTGGATAAAGTGGTTTAGCCTATGACTGAAGCTATGCAAGCAGCTCTTCAGAAAGAAGAAGAGGCTCTACAAAAAGAAGAAGAGACAAGGTTGTCCAAAAAGAGGTTTAGGGAACAAGCAGAACAAAGGCCAGACTTTGAACAGTGGAGCCCTACCTCTAGGAATATAATTTTAACTGCCTGGAAAGCTGCCAAGGACAATACTCATGACAGGAACAAATGGTTTTCTGAAGCAGAATGGAGAAAACATGAGATCAGGCAGGAAGCAATAGTTCAGTATAGAAGAAAGGCAAAGATGGGAAAGCTACCTCCTACTGCAGTGGAGCCTAGCAAGTACTTTCCTAAACCATATCACTATTTTGAGAGGCGGAAGATCAAAGCTGAAGAGCTTAAGAAGAAGGACTTGAAAGGAAAGAAGCATGTTGATGCTGAAACTGTTGAAGCCCCTGTCAAAGCTCAAGTTCAAGCTGGCAAGGGAATAGTTATCAAGGAACCTGATCAGAAATAGATTAAGATTTTACTTGAAGATTATTTTGTAATCTTTTAAATGAAAAGCATTTTTGTAAACTACTGAAAATGTATAAGAAAAATGTTAGGACAATATATGATCAATATATTTCATGATTGTTCTGTGAATGTGTCTATTTCTTACTTGTTCTGAAATGATGATTGTATATACATGTGTGATTTAATACATGTTATGTTTACCCTGTTATACATTATCCTGCTTTACATCATTTTGTAATTTTTATTATGAATGGTGTATATCATTGACTAAGGGTTATGACTTCTCCAAATAGGGGGAGATTGTTGGGTACATTGATTAAATGTACCTGATTTAAAGAAGCCTCACCCAACTCAATGATATACATCATAATGTATTTGATGTATGTTGAGTTTACTTGTGCAGGTTATGTAATCACTGGACTGAAGCAAAAAGTTTCTAAGTCCATGTGTCGACACCCAGAGAGAAAGTGTCGACACTTAAGAAGGCTTGTGTCGACACCCAGACAAGCAGTGTCGACACTTGGAGTCATTGTGTCGACACCTGGGATGCAGAGTCGACACCAGACAGAAAGTGTCGACACTTGGAGCTGTGTCGACACTCAGTGAAGAAAAGTGCAGACAGAAAGTGTCGACACAAGGAGCTGTGTCGACACCCAGTGAAGCTGAGTCTACACCAGAAAGTGTCGACACTTGGAGCTGTGTCGACACTCAGCAAAAGTCTGCAGAGACTAAGTACAAGTGTCGACACTCAACACAATGTGTCGACACTAAGCAGAAGAGTCAGCACTTAAAGTAAGTGTCGACACCCAGCACAATGTGTCGACACTCAACAGAAGAGACAGCATTTGAAGTATGTGTCGACACCTAGAACAATGTGTCGACACTCAGCTAAAGACTCTACACTTGAAGAAAGTGTCGACACAAGGAGCTGTGTCGACACTTAGCAAAGATCAGAAAGATCAACAAAATTATTCTAAGTACAAGTGTCGACACTAAGGGAATGTGTCGACACTCAGCTGAAGTCTCAACAAGAAGAAGGTGTGTCGACACAAGGAGCTGTGTCGACACTCAGCAAGAATCAACATAGAAGACTATGTGTCGACACCAAGAAGTAGTGTCGACACTTAATAGATTCAACACAAGAAGTTGTGTCGACACAAAGGAGATGTGTCGACACTTAGAAGAATTCAGTAAAAGCAAGAAGAATAAGTACTTGTGTCGACACTCAATTTCAGTGTCGACACCTGAAGAAGAATCTGTGTCGAGACATACAAGGAGTTGTGTCGACACCTTGTAGACTTGTGTCGACACTTACACAGCATGTGTCGACACTTGATCTATAAGTGTCGACACTTAAAGACAGAAAGTCTCGACACTATCAGACAGTTAGAGATTTTCAAGAAATGACTGGATGACATGACAGCTGCCGTTCCAGCCGGTCTACAGCACCTGTCAGAGATGTCAGAAGATAGTTATGAACCGGATCAGCCGGTTACCATGAAGAAGGCCTATAAATAGGCACATACAGTCTACAGAAACTGTGGTTGATGATCAGTGATCAACAAGTGGTTCAGATTATTGTTGAACAAGTTATTGAAGTGGTACACAAAGTATCAACACAAGAAGATCTTGTAGTCCAAGTGCAGATCTAAGAAGTTGGAGAGAGAGGGCTCCATCCAAGAAATCAGCCTCTGGAACTAGGCTGAGAAGAAGGATTCAGATTCATTCTGGATCTTAAGTGGAAGAGGTCAAGGAACTACTGCAGGAGGATTCAGTCTTATTCAGTTCTACTCAAGAAGCTTTGAAGAAAGCTAAGTCAGATTGAATCCAGCTGAGTTCTTCCAAGAACTCATCAAGAAACTCTCAACTCCCCTCTTTTATTTCTGAGTTGTTGAGTTAATAGTTGTAATACATTTTTTATCTTGTAGGATCCTTTGGATCTGAGTGAATTGTAAGCCTATAATTATAAAGGCTGAGGGTAGGTCTTGAGAGCCTGAGTGTAGGAGATTGAGATCTCTGAGTGTAGGCCTTGTTGGCTGAGTGTAGGCCTTGGTTGGCTGAGTGTAGGCCTTGGTTGGCTGAGTGTAGGCCTTGATTGGCTGAGTGTAGGCTTTGGTATAAAGCTGAGTTGTAAGGCTTTGGGCCTGAGGTGTAGGAACCAATTTGGGTTCTGAGATAGTGGAGGAGTTTGGCCGAATCTAGTACACTGCTAGATAGGCGAAGGGGGAAAGTGGATGTACCCATATCTTGGGGAACCACTATAAACCACTGTGTATGCTGTGTTGTGCTGTGCTGTGATTATTGTTGTGTTTGCTGTGATAGAATAAGTTAGAAAGCTGTGTTATAAACTGTTGGCTGCCATTAAAGTTTAAAAAGGATTAGGTCACCTATTCACCCCCCTCCCCTCTAGGTGTTTAGGTACCATATCTTTCAGGGTGTTCCAACAATCTCCCCCTATTTGGGTTAGGATTACTATTTACAGACTTTGGAAAAATTTAAATAACAACATACAAGTATTAAGCAGAAAAACAACAGCTAGACAAGCAGAAACACAGAGATATATATATATCATCCAGATAACAATCAGAATTCACAGAAACTGTCACCTTACAATGTCACTTCTTCTCTTTGCCTTTAACCATTTTAATTTCTCTGTTAGGGTTTAGGGCTTCTTTGTTGGACCTGGTGTCATCTGCTGCACCCAAATAAGTTTGCTTTGTAGGCCTGGGAACCACAGCTGCAGGATGTAACTCTATGTATCTGTCAGCATCAAAGAATTTACTGGAAGCATATCTTTCTAATTCTTTCTGTCTTTGCTCAGACATTGTAGAAATGTTGGAGGTATCCAATCCTTGATCTCTGGCCTTCTTAATCTGATCCAGTGCAGCCAATTCCTTTAACCTGGCAGTCCAAGCAGCTGGGTTATTTTCAGGGTCCTCAAAAGGTACAGGTGGCTCATACCTGTTGGAAGGGTTGTCTTGAGGAGGCCTGGCAGACACAATCTCTTTTAGCTTGTAGGGGAAAGGACCTGATGATGTATCAGATGAAACATGTCCTCCCCTAGAATATGGGTGCTGCCTGGAATACCCTTTGGAATAAACTTGAATATCTCTCTGATTGCCCCTATATCCTCCTCTCCTAGAATATGAACCCCTGGATTGGCTTTCCCTTTGATAGGATCTGGCATGAGGTTGATAGGGAGCCTGGCTTCTGGCTGGGGGTTGACTTGCAGAGCTTCCACCTGCACCTGCATCAGGAGGAGGTGGTGGAGGAGGATGAGGGTGCTGGAATTGTGATGAGCCCTTCTCATATTTTCTCTTTTTCTTCATGGCTTTCAGCTGGTTCTTGGAATACTGCATCCAGTGTTCAGAGATTGGGCAATTATGAAGGATATAATAAGGAATATCATTATTATCCTTAACTTTAGCAGGAGGAACCCTTTTCATTGCCTTGCTCCTTGCCTTCCTTTTCCTGGCAATGGTAGCAGATGAGTCATCAGAGTCTGTTTTAAACTCATCAGATTCAGAACTCTGATCATCATATAAAGCATCTATTTTCTTCATAAGATCTTTCTTTAGCTGAACAGCAGCAGATGAGGCAAAAGTTGAGATAGAAGCAGTAGGGACAACAGCAGAGACAGCAGCAGATGGAGGAGGTGAAGCAGAAACAACAACAGCAGCAGGAGAGGTGACAGCAGCAGTAACAGTCTCACTTACAGCAGAAACAGCAGATTCACTCTCAACAACAGAAACTGGAGAGTTGATAGCAGCAACAACTTCACTGACAGTAGCAGAAGCATCATCAAAAATTGTAGCAGGCTCAATTTTAGTGGCCTCTGGCATCAGAATGTCCTTGGATATTGGCTCATCAGAAGCAGTTGGAACTTCAGCAGCAGTATGAATATCTTCAGCAGCAGCAGCATCAACAATCTCAGAAGCAAGATCAGTCCTTTCTTCAGAGGCAACAGCAATGACTGAATGTACAAAAGAAGTGAGGATGCTAGGGTCACAGCAAGACAATGGCACAAGTGCCTTGGATAAGTCTTCTGGGGGCTGGACAGCATTACTCTCTGGCAGACAGCTAAAGAATGCAGAATCAAAAGCAGATAGCAAAGACCTTAGGTCTATTGCAAGAACTGCAGTAGGAGGCTCAGCAGCAGCAGCAACAAGAGGAGCAGCAGAAGAAGTAGAAACAGCAGCAGCAACAGCAAGAAGGCTTTCTTCATGTGGCATCTCCCCCTGCCTAGATGCAGAGACATCTAGATCAAGGCACACTGCTGTAGGTGTTGCCTGAGGGAAGTGGGAGGAGAGCCTGGCAGAAAGAGCTGCCACTGACAGGTGTAGAGGAGCCAAGGAGGTCTCCAATAGTAGAGAGAGCCTGGGGGCAATCAGCTCATACAGCCTGTCAGCTAGGGCTGAGAGATCTACTGGCTCAACAGCTGGAGCAGAGGTAGATGGAATGGAAGCAGCTGGGGATGCTGGAAGGGAAGGGCTGGAGAATTGGGGAATGGAGGGATGAGGTGTTGGTAGGGTGGATATGGAGGATAAGGGGATGGATATGGAGGGAGTGAATGTTGGTTGGTCTATGATGTGGTGGAGGAGGTCTTGGAATGAAGTGGAGGAGGAAGGTAATTCAGGAGGAGATGAGGGGGAATCATCCATGAAGGAATCATCCAGAAGGGTGAAGGATGGAATGGATGGTGATGATGTGATATTTGGTGGAGGGTAGGAGAATAGAGGGTGGAATTGGTCCTCTGGTGGAGGTAGAATGGGTTCTGGAGATGGAGTTGATGTTGGAGATGGGCTGGATATGGTGATGGTGGATGGAGCTAGAATGGTGGATGGTAAGGGAAGGGATGGAATTGGAGGAGGAGGAGGGGCAGTAACAGCAGCAGCCAGGTCATCTGCAGGAGCAGAGACCTGTGGGAGAGTGACTCTTGGAGTCCTTGTGCCTGAAGGAGCACTGGAGGAGGGCCTGCTAGGCTTGCTTATTTGCCTGTCCCACTTTCCAAAGAGGGCACAGGTTAGTCTCTTGGAGGCATTTATGTGAACTCCAGAGGAGACCAGCAAGGCAGGGCACCTGGTCTGCAGGAAAACTCCAAGAATTCTTCCAAAGTTTACAAAACTCTTGTTTATTTTCTTCTTGATGAGGTCAAAGAACACCTCTCCCCAGTTCAGATTTTTCTTATCCACCAGAGCTCCCATGAGACAGAGCTGATGTCTGGATATAGTATCATGGGCAGAGTGCTTTGCCAGCAGCACTTTCTCTACCACATCTGCCAGGAACCTGTATTCAACAGACAGATTCCTCTTGAATAGCTTGCTAGGGTTTCCCACTGGATGACCCATCCTGGCAAGTAGTTCAGAATATTCTTCTCCTAATAACTCAGCAATATCTTCTCCATTTCTCAATCCAAAAACTTCTGTTAAAATTGTGGGGGTCAAGGGTACCTGATTTCCAGCAATAGACCCAACTATTGTGTTGTTATCTTGATTATGAGCAGTATAGACCCACTCCTTGATCTCATCTGAAGCCAGCTTGATCCTGGTGGTCATGAGGGCAGTTAGATTCTGATCCTTGAACAAACCCAGTATGTCTTGGAAAATCTAGTCCGTGGTGCTGAAAGATTCTACATCAATGTCAAAGCCTGCATCAAACTTCATTGCAGCTAGGACAGCAACTGACACAGCCATTGTACCTGCAAAAACTCAACAAACAAAACGACCAAGCGTAGAACTGTTTGGAGGGAAAGAAAATTCTTGCAGAGAAATCGAAAGCGCAAAAGAGAACGACGGCGAAAAATGAGTTTTATATTAGGGTTCGACGCAGAATTGGAAAGATCGTTGAACTCAGTTCGACGATCGGGGCTTCTAAAGGAATCTGAAAAGTCTTCAACATCGTCGATCTCCGTTCGACGATCTTGGAGAGCGTCGAGCTCCGTTCGACGATCGTTCAGAGAACATAATCGTCGAGCGTCGTTCGACGATCGTTGACCGAAAGAGATAGTTCATACTATCTGAGAGGCGCTGAACTCAGTTCGACGATTTGGAAATCGTCGATCTCCGTTCGACGATCTTGGGGCAAATCGTCGAGCGCAGTTCAGAGATCAGAGAAATTCTAGACACTAAGAAAAATCAGAATTTTTGCCTAGTCTTGGTCAATTTTGAGCTTTCAAAACCTTGGATATTATTTAAGACTTCCTCCATCTAACATTCCTAACTGATTTAGGAAGAAGGTGTGTTTCTTTTCATCCAAAGGCTTGGTGAAAATATCTCCCCTTTGTAAATCAGTTGGGATATATTGTAATTCAATTTTATTCTTTTCAACATTATCCCTTAAGAAGTGATGCCTAATCTCTATGTGTTTTGTCCTACTATGGAGGACTGGATTTTGAGCTATGGAAATAGCACTTGTGTTATCACAAAAGATTTTAGACTTCTCTAAGTTGTAACCATAGTCTAGGAGTTGGTTTTGAATCCACAATATTTGTGAACAACAACTGCCTGCAGCCATATATTCAGCTTCAGCAGTTGAAGTTGACACAGATGTTTGTTTCTTACAAAACCAAGAGACAAGTCTGTCACCAAGGAACTGACAAGTTCCACTGGTGCTTTTCCTGTCAATTCTGCATCCAGCATAATCAGCATCAGAGAATCCAGTTAACTCAAATGCTGAATCTTTTGGATACCAGAGACCTAGATTTGGACAACTTTTAACATACCTGAGAATCCTCTTTACTAAAGTTAGGTGTGACTCTCTAGGGCTCACTTGGAACCTAGCACATATACATGTAGCAAACATGATATCTGGTCTACTAGCTGTAAGATACAGTAAAGAGCCAATCATTGCTCTGTATGTTGTCTGATCAACAGGTTTCCCATGTTCATCAGCATCCAATACAGCATTGGTAGGCATGGGTGTTTTCATACAAGATGCCTCAGACATACCAAATTTCTTAACCAATTCATTTGCATATTTGGTTTGAGAAATGAAGATGCCTTCAGCATGCTGTTTGACTTGCAATCCTAGGAAGAAGGATAGCTCACCCATGCTACTCATCTCAAATTTAGAATGCATCAGGTTAGAGAACCTTCTGCACAATTTTGAGTCAGTAGAACCAAAAATGATATCGTCTACATAAATTTGTACTAGTAGGGTATGGGACTTATGGGTTCTAATAAAAAGAGTTTGGTCTACTCTACCCCTTATAAAACCATTTTCCAAGAGAAAGCATGCTAAGGTCTCATACCATGCTCTAGGAGCTTGCTTAAGACCATATAATGCTTTATTTAATCTAAAAATATAATCAGGATAAGTTGGAGAGATAAAACCTGGAGGATGTCTGACATAAACTTCCTCTTTGATGTCTCCATTTAAGAAAGCACTTTTGACATCCATCTGATATACTTTGAAGCCTTTGTGAGCTGCATAAGCTAGAAAACTCTTGATGGCTTCTAATCTTGCAACAGGTGCAAAAGTCTGGTCGTAGTCGATTCCTTCTTCTTGAGAGTATCCTTGAACAACTAGCCTTGCCTTGTTCCTTATAATTACTCCTTGATCATCCAGTTTGTTTCTGAATACCCATTTTGTTCCAACAATGGAATGATCCTTAGGCTTTGGCACTAGTTCCCATACTTTGTTCCTCTCAAATTGATGCAACTCCTCTTGCATTGTAATGATCCAGTGTGGATCTTGCTCTGCATCTTGAATGGACTGAGGTTTAATTTGAGATAGGAAGCAGGTGTGCAACAGGTTTTGGTTGACCTGATTTCTGGTTTGCACACCAGCTGAGATTTCTCCAATTATTTGGGAAATTGGATGGTCTCTTGATGTTACTAAATCAACAGTGGGTGTTGATTGTTCACCAACCTGTGTTGTTGTTTCCTCTTGTGGTACAACAACTGGCTCTTCAGGTTGTGCTTCAAAATATTGAGCATTTCCTTCATCTTCACTGCTTTCATCCTCTTGAGTAACCTGTAACATGTTCAAGTCTTCAACTAGAGAATGTTCCTGCAAAGGTTCTATGGTAGAAGAATTCTTCTCCTTAAAAGACATGTTAGCTTCATCAAATGAAATGTGAATAGATTCCTCAATTTTCAAAGATGATTTGTTATAGACCCTATAGGCCTTGTTGATCATGGAGTATCCCAGAAACACTCATTCATCAGCTTTGGCTTGAAATTTTACTTGATGTTTCTTGTCATTATTGTGAATGTAGCAAATACAACCAAAAACTCTAAAATAGTCAACTTTAGGTTTCTTCCCTTTGAGTAATTCATAGGGAGTCTTTCCCTTTAGTTTATGTATCAGACTTCTATTCAGCACATAGTTGGAGGTGTTCACTGCCTCTGCCCAAAAGGATAGAGGTAGATGAGCATCTGACAACAATGTAGTGGCAGATTCAATAAGGGTTCTATTTTTCCTTTCAGCTACCCCATTTTGTTGAGGAGTTCTAGGAGCTGAGAAAGTATGCCTGATCCCTTCACTCTGACAGAACTCTTGCATAAGAAGAGAATCAAACTCTGTCTCATGATCACTTCTGATCAGGGCAATGTGAGTATTGAACTCAATCTGTATACATTTGAGAAACTCTGTCAGACACTTAAAGTTATCAGACTTCTTCCTTAGAAAGAACACCCAAGTGAATCTAGAGAAGTCATCTACAATTACTAAAGTGTAGGATTTCCCTCCTAGGATTTGTACTGTGATGGGTCCAAAAAGATCCATGTGTAACAGATACAATATCCTAGGTGAATCACTCTTATTAAGTGACTTAAAACTGTTTTTAGTTTGCTTGCCTAATTGACAAGCCTTGCAGAGTCCTTCCTTCTTGTAGGGGCCAGAAGGTAGTCCTCTAACAAGGTTGTCCTTGGATAGCCTAGCAATAGTTCTAAGGTTTAGGTGTCCTAATCTCTTGTGCCATAAAACATTTGGTCTACAGACTGAATTAAACAAGCAGATATCTACATTAGTTGAAAGAAAGTCTACTAAGTAGATGTTACCTTTCCTTTTACCTGTCAACACAGTTGTGTTGTCCTCTGTCTTGATTTTGCATAAAGTTTTGCTGAAGGTCACCTGGTAGCCTTCATCACATAGCTGACTGATGCTGATTAGGTTGTGCTTCAATCCTTCCACATAAGCTACCTTCTTGAAAGTTACTGAACCAATCTGGACTGTACCATATCCTTTAGTTTGTCCAAAGTTGGAATCACCAAAGATAACTTTGGGTCCAAGCTTGGCTCTGAAGGATGTGAGGTTGTCCTTGTTCCCTGTCATGTGCTTAGAGCACCCACTATCCAAATACCATTGCTGGTTAGATGTTTGATAGGTCTTCACCTGCACATAAGGCAATTTATTTGTTTTTGACCCAGTTTACCTTGGGCCTAGGTTGATAACCTTTAAATTCAGAAATGAAAGACATCCCAGGTTGACTCTTATATCCTTCAGGATGATATCTCCTTGTAGGTAGAATCCATTCAGTATAGGGGTTATAGATTTGGGATGTAGGACCCTTAGGATTCAATTTTGATTTGCCTTTGAAAAGGTTTCCAGAGCTCTGACCTCTGTTCGACGATCTTGGAGCTGTGTTCGACGATCTTGGAGCTGCGTTCGACGATCTTGGGTCAGATCGTCGAGCTCCGTTCGACGGTCGACTATGGCTGAGGTCAGGTATATGAGATCGTCGACCTGCGTTCGACGACTTTGGCTGAGATCGTCGATCTGCGTTCGACGATTTTTCCTGAGATCGTCGAGCTGCGTTCGGCGATCGTCGATCTTCATTCGGCGATCGTCGATCTACGTTCGACGATTTCTGCTGGGACTTAGTTTTCTGAGGCAGATCAGAATTTTTCTTAGCAACCTCTACAACTCCCTTTCCCTTGTCAGAAATAAATTTGATGGGAGTTGTTAGAACAATAGGTTGGCTGGATGAGGCACCCAAGCCCAGTGTACTGTTAAATCTAGAGTTCATTGTGCTTGTGATGTCCATTAGCTTGATGCTTCTCCCATTAAGGAATTCTTCAAGCTTCTTGGCCTCAGAGAGCTCACTTTTCAGTGTAGCTATCTGTTCCCTACAGTTCTCCAACTCCTGAGAGAGTTTGAGGTTTTCTGACTTTAAAACATTGTGTTCAGATAATTGATTTCTGAGAGAGATAATCTCTTTCTCAGACTTTAGCAGGTCTAAACACAGTGCTTTAAATTCAGATTTAAAATCTTCTGAACTGAAATCAAAAGAACTAATTACATGATCTTCTTCAGGTTGGGTCTCTGAGTCTGACTCTGACTCCTCTTCCTCTGAATTGTGTTGTGAGGCATTGATTGCCATCATGTAGAACTCCTTTTCTTCTGCATCATCCTCATCATCACTGGAGCTAGAAGAGGCTTCTGACTCCTCTTCTGTCTCACTCTAGGATTCAGCAACAAACCCTTTTCTTGTATGCTTATTTTTGCTTGAAGAAGGTTTGTCATTTCCATTCCTTTTGGAGTCTTTCTCCTTCCTTCTTTCTTTCCTGTCCCTTCTATCCTTGTTCTTGTTCTCTGGACAGTCAGGAACTATGTGCCCTGGTTTCCTGCAACCAAAGCAAATAATGTCTTTATTGTTGTTAATGGACTTGTCATACCTTGGCTTGTCCTGCTCCTTGTATGATCTTCTTCTGAAGTCCTTTCTGGCCATCTTGTAGAATCTTTTGGCCAACAAGCTGAGTAGTTCATCATTGTCTGTAGCTTTATCTTCAGGCAGATCCTCAGTTGCCTTAAAGGCTATGGTCTTCTCTTTCCTTGTGGCTGGTGAAGCAGCCTTCTGTTCTTCCTCTCTATTCTTGATGAGTAGCTCATAAGATTTGAGCTTACCCAGCAAAGCTTCAGTGGTGATCTCATTTAGACTTCTAGCATCCTTAATTGGCTAGATTCTTGAATCCCAAGTGCTGGGGAAGCACATTAGGATCTTGTCATTAAGTTCTGTTAGAGAGATCTCTTTGTCCAATATCCTTAGCTCACTGACAATTAGACTTAGTCTGTTGTATATATCTCCCACTGACTCAGTCTCTCCCTTCTTGAAGTTCTCATATTGAGAGATGAGATGGGATCTTCTGTCCTTTCTCTCATCAGCTGAGCCTGAGACTATTTTTGAGAGTCTATCCCAAATTTCCTTGGCTGAATTACATTCAGCTACCTTTTGAAATATGTCATCTGACATTGTCTGGGCTAGGATGTTCATAGCCTTAGCATCAGCTACCTTCCATTTTTTGATGTCAGCATCTGTTCCTGATGGAGGTGGAATAGCATTTGTACTTGTGTTCTCTGGGGGTCTTGGGCACACTGTCAAAACAGAATTAAAGATGTCTTCGTCAATAGAATTCATGTAAAGTCTAATCCTTGCCTTCCAAAGTGCAAACTTGGATAGATTGCACACTGGAGGTCTGGTGCTAGCATAATCTTTATTTTGGGCCATGATTTGTGCAAACAAAATCTAATAATAAAATACAAAAGAAAGACAGATCTAGTTTGGGATCTTTGGGTTCAGGTGTTAGCCTGTACAACCAATCAGGTATGGTATGTTTAACCAACCTCCCTCTGATACCAATTGAAAGTGCAACTAGATCTGATATACTCTAGAGGGGGGTGAATAGAGTATATGGTGCTTTAAAAACTTTTACAAACTTTTACAACAATTGTTGTAATATGTGTGAGCAGGGAAGCAGAAATAAATCTAATCACAGTACTAAGCTATGCAAAAACTAAGCACAAAAAAATCAAGGCCAGAAACAAAAATGAAAGCAAGCAAAACCAGAAGACACAAGGAAATATAGTGGTTCCCCAAACTTGGGTACATCCACTCTTCTACCACCCTAGGTAGGAATCCACTGCAGGATGAGTTGATCAGGTGTCCTGGGCACCAATGAGCTTTTGATAAGGTGCTCAAAACCCAAAGCAGATTTTTTGATCAGGTGTCTTGCCACCAATGAGCTTTTGACAAGGTGCTCAAAAACCAGGTTCAAACTTTTGAAGGGAGTTTGAAAAACCCTTTACAGAGTGGGGGTGAGAGAGTGATGGAAGTCTTCTCTTTCTCAAACAACTGAGAAGACTATGTTGATTGATGTCAAAGCTCCCCCTGAATCCTTGAGATCTTCAGGAAGAAAAGCTTTGCTGAGGGTGATAGGCCTTCAAAGATTGAGCTCCAGCAAAAGATGATTTCAGCAATAGCTGAAATGTTGAATGTCTGGAGTCTTGGAAATATGTTGGCCCAAATTAGTAATAGGGTGTTCCAACATTCTCCATCACATTCTCAGCATCAGACCTGCACTCTATAACATCCCGATTCGCGCTAGAGCCCTCGTGCGCACTTTCGGGTAAGGAGATTGGACTATGGATCGGGGTGCGCTGGTGGATAGGCCTGCACTCAAGCCGGGGGAAGTGCTGACGCGATAGTAAGTGTTTGGACACTACCGCGCGGCGGTCGTAAGTACCGCGCGGCGATTGCCTTCGTCGAGTATATACGACAAATACCCCAAAGGATTCAAAGGCGTTGAGTGATCATCGTGTGGATGCAACGATCGTCAAGTACTACCGCGTGACGGTAGTCGGATACAGCGCGGCGGTAGCAGTTTCCGAGTATATACGATGAATACCCAGAAAAGACAAAGGCATTGAGTGATCGTTGAGTGGACTCAACAATCGTCTAGTACTACCGCACGACGGTAGTAGTCATTAAGTATATACGACAAATACCCAGAGGAGTCAAAGGCATTGAGTGATCGTCGAGTGGACACAACGATCGTAAAGTACTATCGCACGGCGGTAGCAGGATACCGTGCGGCGGCAGTCGAATGATTTATTGGCGTATAGCTTGTGAAGTTATCGCCTAGCATGAGTGATACTGTGGGCGGTAGCCAACATACCGCACGGTGGTAGGAAGAGTACTGCACGGCAGTAGTGTACAGGTGGTAGCACCTGAGTGGGCAGTTTGGACGGTTGCTTGCGGAGGAAGTTAATTTCGAGGACACCGCATGGCAGTAGCGCCCTGTTCGGGAAACCCTAGGTCTTTTTGGCCTCTTCCTTTATATACGGGTGTCCAAGACTTGGGCAACACTTTCCTTCTCCAATTGTTTTGAGAGAACAAAGGGTGTGGAGCTTCTCTTAGAAGAACAAGGAACGAATGGACTTTCTCTCGAAGGAGAAGATCGAGAGCCGATATCGACGTCGTCATGCCACCAAGGAGGATAACAAGATCCATGGCCGGAAATGAGGTGAGCTTCCTACCCCCTCCCATGGTGCTAGATCTTTAATTATGAAATAGGAGAAATGTCGGCTCAAAGAAGTTCGACCTTGGTGAGAAATGGAGATCTCCTAGGAAGAGACCATGTTAGGACCTTTGTCCTAGGGTTTGTTGTCTTCAACCTTTCCTCTCTTCAATATGAAGATGGTGGACTTGGTTTCGTGAAGAATGATGGTCTATTAAGGGTGAATAAGGGAGGATGAAGTGCTGAATGCATTTTGTATAAATGGTTAAAGGAGGAAGACAAACCGATGTTGTTCGTTGTTCTTCAAGATGCGTGCAGAAATCTATTTTCTACGCGCAGCCGATTTCAAGGCCATTTTTTAGTATGGTACGACCATATTCAGGTATTCAGCTGAACAAAAAATTGTAGTCCTCAGAAAGAACTTTCTAATGGATGATTACTCATTCCCATAGGGGCTCTATAGCTCCGGGAATGTTCGGTCAAAGTTGTTTCACAGCAATATCATAAGTGCATGTTGTTTTCGGTTGATTTGTACATTCAGGTAACTAGGATGAACGGATGGTTGTTGGATCTTGAATGGATAAATGGTTGTTTGATCTTGAATGAATAAATGGTTGTTGGATCTCAAATGAACAAATGATTGTCGGATCTCGAGTTAACTAATGGTTGTCGAATCTTCGAGCGAACGAATGGTTGTCGAATCTTAATTGAAAACTGGTAAAGGTGCATCTTAACAATAATATGTGAATGAGTAATCTATAGCTTGCGGTGATCAAAGTAGTTGGAAGAACATGTGATGCATTTATAGCAAGCTATGTTGATAATGTCGAAATAAATAAATGGTATGGTGAATATTGTATGACTTGTAATGTAGAAGAAAGTACATGACTTGATATGCAGGTGCCTGCGGATCATTTAAATGGGGCTAGATGAAAAATGCCCATGGCCATGCAATTTGAAGAGTTTTAATATCGAAAGAATGAATAGAATCCACTGCTTAGAGCTGAGTCTCCCTACGGGTAGCAGTGTGGGGATAGCGTGATGTATATAGTGGCTTGCCACCTGTGATAATGATGAACCCTTAAGTGCTTGGGAGCACGGGAATACGAAAGCGTGTAAGTGCGTGAGTATTTGACCGCACTAGAATGATATGATCATAAGGGACTCGGTGTGGAGCCCTCGAGTGTTGTTGAGTAATTGATTGGTTATGATGAGAAGGGACTCAGTTGGAGCCCTTGGATGTGATAGCATGGCTAAGTGAATATGCATGTGGTGTGAGTTGACACGCGGTGTCATAATCCTGGGTTAAGAATAGTGTGGCAGGTCTACGGGTTCGCCAGTCATCACACCGATGGGAGTTGATATATAGACTTTAGGCGATTGGGCTTGGTCCTTGGTGCTCACTCACGAGGCTCCTTTTGTGCTAAGTGGATGGTTTGGTTGTGCCCTCAGTGCTCATTCCCGAGGCCCTTTCCGTGCCACACTAATAGGCCAGTTTGGGCTGTGTTCTTGGTGCACATGTACCCAAGACCCCTCTGAGCCATAGTATGCATGGGCTCCGTTGTTATGTTCTTATCATCGAGGCGTATGGAGGCTTAGGCCAGGTAGTGTGGAGACCAGCCCGGTAGTGGAGAAGCCCGCTCTACTGTCAACGTTTGGCCATGACGGATATTGTCTGAGAGGTTAGTTACCTACTTGAAAAGTGGGAACTAAAATACTGTGTCGACATAACAGGGGTGGTTGTGTGTGCATGGGTGAATCATCATGTTGCATTCATAACATTGCATTGCATTACATTACACAAGATCTATATCATATAAGTTTGTTTGGGCACTCTATATGATGAGTTACTTTACTGTTAAGCTGATCCTTAACTTATAAATCTGTTTAGATATTTTTATAAGTTAAGTTACATTCCTGTATTAGAAGTATATATGTTGTGGTTGAATGATATTATACTCTTGCTAATTATTATGATTGAATGATATTATTACTATTATACACTATTGTTGTAACTACTCATAATTTGTAAGATATACCACCTGCTTGTACTTACCGCTTATGTAATTATATATTGTACCATTGCTCCTTCTACCACCTGGTGCCTAAGAGCCACTGGAGTGACCGGATGTGAAAGTCACTTTGTCTTTATGACTAATGTTTTCTACGTATTATATTTTAGTAGGAAACCCAATAGATAGATCAGCAGCAGCAGGTCATACAGGAGGGCAGTGGCCAGGGTGATAGGGCCTAATACGATGATACCTTCGCTGTCGTCGGTGATAGATGTGAGTTTTTGAGACTCATGTTGTAGCCCTTTAGGCAATTTCTTGTACTTTGATATTAATGAAGATTATAGCTTCTTATTATTGATGTACTTGTTGGAATTATACTAGTGTGCAATTCTGACTTCTATTTATATTCTTTATATTGGGTTGATATGGATTATATTTGTTTAGCCGACAGGATAGGCGTCTTGTGGTACAGGTTAGCCCATGTGCTGACACTACCGTAAGGCAGCTGTTCTGGGCATAAGACACCCCTCGACCGTGTCTTGTGTTCTGGGAGGGGGGTCTTACACACTCAACATTACTCAAAGCATCATCAGACACAACAACAGGCAAATTAGTATTTTCCAACAGATCACCAAGAACCTTGATCATAAAGGGCGGATAGGAATGGTGTTCTACCTTGGATGCTAGGATGACACTACCATTAGCAAAATGTAGAGTGGCACCACTCTCTTTAAGGAACGGGACACCCAAGATTGGGATGGATTTGTTCTCCATGGGTCCCAATACTTGAAAGTTAATGACGACAGGCGTGTCGTCCACTATGACCTTAACTTCTTCAACTTCAACTTCAGTTAATACTACCAATCCATTAGAAAGAACAAGAGAAGTCTGGTCATTGACATCAATATTCAACTTGAGTTTCTCAACATCTTGCAGGGCAAGAACATTGCGCGATGATCCAGAATCACATAACGCGACAGCATCAACATCATTTATCTTGCACTCGATAATAAAATCGCCCACCTGGCAACCATTTGACTCAGCTAAACTCTTCTCTTATTCACGTGGATTTTTTCAGTAGTACTGGGGAGAGCACCATGAGCTCGCTCAGATAGTACTTGGGCCAACTGGCCTAGTTGCATCTCCAAGTTTCTCATGGAGGTGGTCTGTGTAATATCCCACAAACAAATAGACCCCTAGGAGGACTTTTGTCATGACTAGGTCATGACAAAGCTTTAAGAAGACAAGGACGACCATAGGTGCCTATGAAAATAGGTGAAAGCACCTTGGTCTGCAAATAGTAGTTCCTGGACACCTAAGCTAGGGTTTGGCCAATGACTCCCAACATGACCACTTAACCCCACCATGTCATTCTCAACCCCAATTTCTGGAAATGATGATTAGGAGAGAGAATGTTGATTTTTCATAAAAGGGAGGAGAGATAAAGTGGGGAGTTAATGGTGAAATACATAGAGGATCTTCCAATCCCCTTCCCTAAGCCACCATTCATCTCCCCTGACCTTTTCAAAGAGTTTCCATAAATTCCACCCAGCCCAGCACATGAAGTGGCACCAATTCACCATGGTCAAACACTCCACTTCATGGTCATTAATGACTAATCAAGTGTAGCCTCTCCCACTCCACAAAACGATCCCTTCATCATATTTAAAAGCTTCCAAGCAATCAAAATGGACGGTAACATCACTGGTTTAGGAGGAGAATAGAGAGTTCGGACAAGGAGGAATCTTGAGATCACCGACCATGGCACATCACCACCACACCCGCCGCCAAGCCCGCCTGCAGGTCTAATACTTCTCCTTTTCCTCTGTGTTAGATCTGTAGATCTTTAGATAGAGAAATTGGGCTCAATTGAGCCTGATCGGTGAGGAGTAAATGTGAGTTTTTCTGTCAAAAATCAACCCCTTGGGTTCGCTGGGAACGGCTCCTCCGACGGCTGTGTCATCGTCAGGCGATAGTCACCGCCTCGACATAGGTGGTGGTGGTGGTCGGCCAGGGAGGCTGTTGGGTGGCTAGGAAATGGAGCAGGAATGGCTCCAGGATGAAGAGATCACAGCCCTTAGCTCATCGGGGAAGATGACCTGTGGCCATAGGATTGTCATGATCGGTTATACGCAGGCCGATTTATATATATATATATATATATATATATATATATATATATATATATATATATATATATATATATATATATATGCATATTATCACACTTTGTCTATCACATTAAATTAATTATTAAAAATACTTAGCGGCATTTGCTGTGAATTAGTCCAACATATAAAACCTAGCCATTGATGTCTAGTTTATTACATAATTTGAATCAACCCATTTGGAACACTAGATCACCCTCAGCACAGTTTTTGGTGCAAGGTGTCCAAAGGCTAACCAGAAATTGAAATGCGTGCCCCAGTGAACAACTCAGTCAAATGGTCTGAAATTTTGACCATAGGCTGCTCCAGACATGGACCACAACATATCCAAAAATGGAGCTTTGGGCTTCAGCCCATCGTAGTTCATAGTGCCCTCGCGATCCCTTCACTGGGCATGCTCTGGGCAGTCCAAGGTTAACCTTAAACTGTAAGAATAAGCTGATTAAAAGAGTAACCTTTAAATAACCACCGACACGAGCACTCACCCTATTATTTCGGGAGGATAGATGATATAGATTCACGAGCGGTGGGCTGAGTGTTTGATAGAAAGATGATTTTAAGTTTGGATAGCCGACGGATCTAGAGGTCTTTTTAGCATAAGTGCATGTGCATTGAAGTGGTGGGTCCTCGTTATTGAATGGTCGTTCACACTGACGTAGATGTATTTACTAGCCATAAAAGACTGGTGTATTTACCAGCATTAGTACAAGAGATTTTGTAGCACCTGATTGTGGGTGTACTGAGTAGTACGCAGGGTTTAGGCTGGGTAGTGTGAATACCGACCTAGGAGTAAGGAGGCCCAACCCACTTTCTTCGTTTGCTACTATGAGAGGTACTTGAGAGTTTAGTTAACTCCAAATGCGGGAACTAAAGGTTTGTGCGCTTAGAGTCGGGTGGGTGTGTTGCACTTGTATGAAATTCATTATTTAGTATGCATAACATTCCATGTCATACATAAATTGCATAAAATCTCCACCCCTATCGTATAAATTAGTATGAGATCTTTTATACGCCAGGCCATGCAAAACGACCCCTTAACTTATAGGTTTGTATGGGCATTCTTATAAGATAAGGTTACTTTCTCTGTGATGATAGTTAGTTGCTCTACTTTAATTTTGATTTGTTATTTCTATTATATTATTTCTTTTACTTGCTCTTCATATACCTAACATTACTATATTAGATACTTCTAGCATATGATAGTTAGGTTCACTGTCACATGCACTTGCTTACTCTCCACTTACAGTTCCTTTTGTTCAACCTCCCTTGCATGGTGCCTAGGTGTCGCAGGGGGGAGGGAGGGGGACCAAGACTTAGTTAAACTAACGGCCTGATGGGCATAACATCATGGACTCCAGCTGGGAGACAAGGTACAGCACTAGGGGAAACAACACACCCAGGTGGAGGTGAACCAACATAGTCCAGGTGTGGCAGTATCACCAGCAGTCATGGGATCAGTGAGTGTCTAGTAGTTTTTCTTTCGTCAGTGTTATGTAGTGAGGCTTATCTGTACTGGGTTGGTGCCCTTTTTACCCTTATCCTTTCATATCTACTTTTTTTATGAATAGTCTTTGTTATATTTTGTGGACCTGTTTTTAAAGCACTAAGATTGTGGACTTGTTTCATGTTTATACATGTTTACTTTTTTCTGTGGTATTCGGTTGAGGAGTTGCTGGCAGAATCGACGATTTGTGGTGGCGGGTCCCTCGGGATAGGTGACACCACAAAGCGGCGGTTCTTGACATAAGACCCGGTGCAAAAAAATATGGTCTTACAGTCTGGTTGGCCATACTCGATTGGGCCATATCAACGAACTTCTCCGTCATTTCTTCAAGCGCACTCTTTCTTTGTACATGAGCACCCTGAGTATTGCCTGATTGCGGCGGCCTCAGTTGGCTTCCGGAGGCTTGAGCATCAAACTGATGTTGGCCAGGTTGCCATCGTTGGCCAGCAATGTTTTGGCTCCACAAAAAGATTGGGTTGTTTCTCACACTCGGGTTATAGGTATTTGAGAAGGGCACAAAACAACCATGATTGTTCACATAATTAACACATTCTTCAACATTTAAATTAGCAAAATCCGAAGATAGCTCACCAACGAGACATTCATAAGCATGATGCCCAGGGTTCCCGCAACCTTGGCACGAGACAACCATCACTTGAGCAGAAGTAGAGAAGGGCCTCTTCAGTAATGCAACATTCTCCAATGATGATTGTGTCGCGTCAGCTGGGAGCACCATTGTATTTACTTCAAATAAACCCCTTGTACTTCTCGGGGTGTTTCTATCAGCTGACCAAAAAGAACTGTGAGCGACAATATATTGAAGGGTCGAGAGCGCATTCTCAGGAGTGTGATTCATTAATGTACCTTCAACAACAACATCAAGCATAACCATGTTGAAAGTCCACCTAGTGTCAACTATCTTCACCTATGGGGGGGAATAGGTGACGTGCAGCATTTTTGCGGAATTTAAAATTGTACCTACATAATAAAAATAAACATCACAGCACACAGAATACACAAGCTATTTATAGTGGTTCCCCGATTTGGGTACATCCACTTTCCCCCTTCGACCTATCTCCCAACAAGGGACGACTCGGTCTCTTCACCAACAGGATTGAAATCCAATCTCTGCACTATCGGAAGGAACCCTTCCACACGTAGGAGTCAACACTCCCACAACACGGGTTGCACCCAACCCTTACAACTAGGAACCAACGTTCCTTTACAACAAAAATAAAACTAGAATGTACAAGAAATACAAACTACGTTTGGAGACTAAGGTGTCCCTCTTCGTATACGACGTGTTGTTGAAGCCCACGAAGAGTCCACAACCCTAGATCTCTCTTGGAGAGGATCTCCCCGGAACCGGCGGCGGCAAGATGGGCGGCGGCTAGGTTCACGGGATCGGCGGCGACGACGATGTGCGGCTGCTGTACTTTGGAGATCCAAACTTCGTAGCGAAGCTAGCTAGGTCTACCAACGGTCACACTAGGATCAGTCGTCTCGATAGATTCGGACGGGGAAGGTTTTCCCGATCAACAAATCAAGAGACAAGAGATCTCCGGTTAGACACGTGAGACGCTAAGCTTGGCTAAGCTTCTATCGACCGGAGATCTGGAAGAGACCACGATCAAGACCGGCGATTAACTCTCTCAAGTGGCGACGGCAGCGGCGGGGCGGAACTCGCGACCTAGGTTACGTCGCGGCTCGTGTTTCGTCTTTTTCTCTGTTCGCTATTTACTGTTCAAAAATACCCTGTATTTATACTGTAGACAACTTCAATATGACCGTTGTGGGTCCCACCTGAAGGAAACCCTAGTTCCGGTTCAACACAGTGCCAGAGGCAGAATCCGGTCCAGCTGTTTCCAGAAAAATTGCCAAGTCAAAATCGGCGAGAATCGAAGGTGATTCTCGACGAATCGGCGAGAATCAATTAGTGATTCTCGACGATTCGTCGAGAATCACTAGTGATTCTCGCCGAATCACTTGATAATTCTCGCCGAATCACTTGTTGATTCTCGACAAATATTACTTGGCCATGATCTGCTCAACGATGGGTTCGGCGAGAATCACTAGTGATTCTCGCCGAATCTTACTTAGCACCGCTTTGAGGTAGCCGGATAGAGTCAGCGAGAATCACTAATGATTCTCGACGATTCGTCGAATTATACTTAGACGATTTTTCGTCTTTCCACCCAAGAGCTGCTCCTTCACCCATCCTTGCTCCTTGTCTGCTCTTGCATAGTTACAGCCCTGTACTTGAAAGTAAGTGCACTCCAATAGAGAGAGTACACGTAGGCCAACACACTGATCTGCTCAACGAGGGATTACGTCATACAGACCCGTGTATATTGACCTACTGCACCCTGACATTGGTGTGCACTTAGCGTGGAATAACTGCAAGCACAACTTAAGAGGTTTCATCAAATACATTGTGAATTCATCTTAGCTTGACAGGTGGCTTACTCAAATCCAGGTAATTGTGGATACAATACCCAACAATCTCCCCCTATTTGACGAAGCCAAAATCCTACTAGCTAAGATGAATAACACCAACCAGATAATATAAACAACATTCAGAATTTAATTATGCAGCACAAGAGAATATAGACAAATAGATCAAGACTTGAGTCATTCATAAATTCATATACATATATATATATATAAATAATCAGGATTGTTCATATATCAATAAGACAGGATAAAAATGTTCAAGAGACAATGATAATCTATGAGTTTCTGTCTATGGATTTTTGGCTAGGTCGTCCTTATGCTTCTGAGCCAAATACTTCTTTCTTTGCCTTTCCACATACTCCTTGGGCTTGGGATAATATCTGGGTGGAGGAGCTTTATCTGCCGCAGTGTTGGTCCTGAAAAAGATGTTACGTTTGGCTTCATACGTCTTGTGCATCTCCCACTCATACTGGCTGTATACATCGTTTCGATTGATTTCCCCTTGTTCCTGTAGCCAGAATGTGTCCAATATGATACTCTTGGATACTGGACTCCACTTTTTGTTTCTTATTTCCTCCTCCTTCAGTCTGATTCTCTTGTCAGCTTGTGTTTCCTTTGATGTCCCTTCTTGCGATTTCCTCTTGTCCCTGGCTTTTGTTAGGGCTCCTTGATCAAACATTGCCATCAGTTTTGCCTTGGAGGATGCCCTAGCAGCCCTACGAACATCAGCTTCACTTACAGGAACTTCTTCAACACTGGCGCCCTCATCAGCCACAGTATTATATTCAGGAGCAGGAGCACCCTGAGGATTTTCAGGGATATTAATGCCTAACGCTTGTTGGATCATCCACCAGCAACTGTCATAAACATATTTGTTTGACTGCTCAAAGTTTTTGATCATGACTTCCCGAAGCTCAGCCATCTTAGCTATATATTCTTTCTCCCCCTTTTTGGCTTCGACTGCGATGGAATTTGCATAGGAGTGCAGTGAGTCATCAATATGCTTTGTAGTCCTGGAGAATTCAGTGACCAAGGCTTGTTGATTTGTGTTGAGAGTTACCATATTGCCATCAAACTTTTGAATATTATTGGCTACGACATGAGCATTCTGATTCACTACGGAGAGAGTATCGGTGTTCTTTTTCAGTCCGTCCATAAGAAGAATGACAGCTTGGCCGGCCGCTGTATACTTATCTTCAAACTTCTTTTCCATCACGTCCAGTTTATGATTGATCTTCACCATATTCTTGAGCATGAGATTTTCAGATTTCTTGATCCTTTTCAACATTTTATTTTGAGCTTTCTCAAAAGATACCTTAAGCTCATCCACTATGCCCTGAATGACATTCAAGGTGTGAGTGGCTATATCATCTCGTAGTGGAATATTCTGAGGCACTCCTTGGCCTTGTGGTTCAGCTGATGCACCTGTAAAGCTGGACACGAGCACAGTCTCTAAGGGGGGAATGCTTGCAGCCTCTGTAGATTTCTCAGACTCCCCCTCCATTGGTGCACCAATTTTCTCAGGGACGAACTCAGGAGCGTGCTTGTCAGATGGAACTTCAGTGATATCCTGAGTCTCCAATGCTTCCTGTCCCCCATTGCCTTCTTCCTCACCTTCATCGTCCATTTGATCATTCTCATCAGCATCACCTTCCAACCCTTCATCAGCAGTCTCCTTGACAGCATCACTTTCTTCTTATATATCTGCCACTGCATCTCTGGCTATCTGGAAGATGTCAGATACGATATTAGCATCAGTGGGTAAAGGCTCCCCCTCAATTCCTGCAGTCAAAGCATCAGGAATTTCACTGGGGATAACTACAGAATCAGCCACAGTGCCGTCCTCGGCTGGAGATGCGTCCTGTTGTTCTACCATGGCAACCTGCCCAATTCGCCTCTCCCATCTGTCAAAAACACTCGAGTCAATTTTCTTTAAGTAATGGAGAGGAACACCTTTACTCATGTCATACTTATCTCCATTCAACTGATTGAGATACAGACTGATGATTCGGCCAAAGCTAGGAGATCTCAGGGTGTCCTTTATCTTCTCAAAGAGCAATGCCCCCCAGTTGAATCCTTTTCTGCAGACAATTGCCACCAGGATCTTGAACATATCCGCAGAGATGTGGTCATGAGAACCCGGTTTGCATATGAGTACCTTCCCAACTATGTCTGACAGAAGTTTCCCTTCTTCATTCATATCCTTTCGCTTTATCGACCGAGTTCCTCGAGGGAGACCACAGAATAATAGAGTTCGGATTTTGTCTTCTTCCTCAAGATAATCCTCATGCTCCGAGCTAGAGAGCTGCAGGAAGCGGGTCAGCTTGCTGGCAGACATCTTGATCTTTGCCCCGGCAACCTTGCTTTTGATAAGAGAGTCGTCATTCCGGATTTTTGCGGTTACAAAGAACTCCAGCACCTCCTTGTCCAGGATTTTACAGGGATGCTCTAGTACGAATGAGAGTCCAGCCTCCTCTAGCATAAGGATGATGTTCCTGAATTCATTTGAGGCATGAGGGAACCCTGTGCGAACCAGCTCGCATCCAGTGACCAGCCCAGCGGTTGTCCTTGGAGCCATCGCAAATCTAGGGAGAAAATCCCTACTCTACGCTTAATCAAAAATCAAAAAGGAAGCGACACTAGTGATCAAGTCCAAGTAAGGGTGAGGGGGTGGTTACCTAAAGGCGTAGACGGTGAGTTAGGTCGATGAAGACGATGGACACCTGGTAGGTGCACGCGACGAGATCGACGGGGTTTTTGCACGCTGAGATTGACGGAGTTCTTCGCGAGTTGCGATCGGTGAATCTTGCGGGATGTCGACGGAAGGGTAAGAATCGGCGGGAGACCTGCGGGAATCTTGCGGAAGGGGAAGATGAAGACGATGGAGACCTTCGGTGAGAAGCTTGCGGGAAACCTTCGGTGAATCGGCGAGAATCTTGCGGGATTCGGCGAGTTTCCTGCGGAGAAGGTCCTTCGGCGGGATTCCTACGGAATGTGAAGAGTCGGCGGGAATAGGAAGGATTGACGAGTTAAATGGGATTCTCACGGGTTTCCGTTTGTCTAAGTTAACTTAAAAATCTTCTAAATAGGCAAATACTTCTTAAAGTCAATCTATTTGGAGTTTGAACCGACTTTTCCATACATTTCTTGATGGCAAGATTTCCAATGACGTATCTTCGTTAGTTATCAGTGAACTAATTTACGCCTGTAGATGTTGGTTCTCGAATCTACCAGTGGAATTACCGATAACTCTTTAATGGTGTATCTAAGGTTTATATTCATCGTGTTAACATATCCTTAGATGCGCACACATACATGTATATATATATAAAGATATATATATGTAGATGTCGATGGAAAACGACTCAAGTCTTGGAGCTGATGAAAAATACCTGTGATTATGAGAGTTATCATTTAGCCTCTATGACTAAAACATACCAGGTGCTCGGTGTGAGTATGCCCATGTAGATATCACATCTGTTATTCCAGACGCTTGTTCCAATTTAGTCTTGAGCCATCTACTGTCTAGTTCCCATCATATTTACGGGAACCTAGACTACCCTGCAAAAAGAGTTACTTTACCTTAGGAACCCAATACATATTGGGTCCTAGGTTCCTGTTAGCATAAGCACTCGACTGCCTTCCTGTAGAAAACCTGTCAGGAAGACTACCTCTGCCCAGAAAATGTGGATAGGCCCTTGCCCTTGACACTGAGGGGTTATGCCAACAATCTATGGCAAAGTGTCCCACTTTGCCACAGCACCAACACGGGTGAATGTTGTATCGCCGTTTCTGACCTGATCTAGTGACTGAGGTAGTCATGGTCCTAGGTCTAAACGGGATAGGGCATGATCTCCTCACACAATTTCCTCTTCCACCGTGACACGTGGAAGGATGGAAGGAATGCATGTTGCGAGCGTCATGAGGCCGGGGAGGTGGTGCCTTCCTTTCAGGCATCCCCCTTCCTGAGGCCCCATGAAAACTTACACCATGACTTCTAACCTCCCTGTCCTGTGTCCTCGGGTAGTGAGAAGTGTTCTGTGAGCTGGTACATGCAGATTCACACCGAGTTGAGGCAGTGGCAGTGAATACAAAGGGCGCAGAATGAGCCTTAGGTATTCTCTCATGGGTGGCCACGACGGCCCTTGCACTACGGGTGTCTCCACATGAGGACAGATCACCCTTGCAGTGATCACGATTATTCCTGTGATCATACCTGAAGGCATGATGAGTTGTCTTCCTGCTTGGAGTGGGGGGTCGGAAAACTGTTTCCCCATTTCTCCACGAATTGATAATCCGGGAGATCCACCCATTTTCTTGCTTTCTCTTTATAGCATCAACCTTAGAAAAGTTTGATACTATCCTTTTCTCATTCTCTAGACTACTCTCTAGATCAGAGATTTTAGAGTCCTTGACTTTGTTGGATGCCAATTGGAGAACCAACAAGATCTTCAGCCGAGCAATATCCTGAGCTTGTTCTTCAACAAGTAGGTTGCTCTTCTGAAGGGCTCTCTTCAGAGAATCAGAATTTTCTGAAGGAAAGCAGTTCCTGTCTTCAGAAATTTCAAGAGAGACGGGGCAGGATGAAGAAGTTACCTGCTCTTCAGTGTTATTGTCATTAGAGCCAGTGATCGTTGTGTCATCCTCATCAGAGCTGCTTTCCTCACTGGCCTCTTCAGTCTCTGACACGGACACTGGAGCTCTGATGCTGTCCGATAGATCTTTGCCTTCATCTTCAGAGGCGAGGACCCCCACATAGGCTTCATCCTCTGGTTGACAGCAGATTCCAGCTTTCTCTGACCCCCCCCCCCCCCATCAGCTCTGAGATCATCACCCACATAGATTTAGCCGACCCACATTTTTCCAATCTAGAGCGAGAAGCTCCAGACCAGATATCCATGATAATTTGACGAATCCTCTTGTCCAAATTAAATAATGAAAGTTCCGTCTCTGACATCTCAGCAATGCACTTGGGCACTTGGATATTCTTTCCAGAGTCGGAGGTCTTCATAGGAATAAAAGGACCCTCTTCTAGGATGAAAGATGCTCGAGGATCGATTGCATCCAAGTGATACGACACTCTCATCCTCCAGACTGGATAAAACTCCTTTGTGCATGTGGGGAGTCTTAGTGGCGATATCTCATGATCCAGCTCCATGCTTCTGACACTGGTGGCAGGATTCTACTCAAGGTGTAAACCTTTTTGATGAGTAACCTCCCTCTGATACCACTTGAAAGTCCACCTAGTGTCAACTATCTTCACCTATGGGGGGGGGAATAGGTGACGTGCAGCGTTTTTGCGGAATTTAAAATTGTACCTGCACAATAAAAATAAACAGCACAGCACACAGAATACACAAGCTATTTATAGTGGTTCCCCGATTTGGGTACATCCACTTTCCCCCTTTGACCTATCTCCCAACAAGGGACGACTCGGTCTCTTCACCAACAGGATTGAAATCCAATCCCTGCACTATCGGAAGGAACCCTTCCACACGTAGGAGTCAACACTCCCACAACACGGGTTGCACCCAACCCTTACAACTAGGAACCAACGTTCCTTTACAACAGAAATAAAACTAGAATGTACAAGAAATACAAACTACGTTTGGAGACTAAGGTGTCCCTCTTCGTAGACGACGTGTTGTTGAAGTCCATGAAGAGTCCATAACCCTAGATCTCTCTTGGAGAGGATCTCCCCGGAACCGGCGGCGGCAAGATGGGCGGCGGCTAGGTTCACGGGATCGGCGGCGACGACGATGTGCGGCTGCTGTACTTTGGAGATCCAAACTTCGTAGCGAAGCTAGCTAGGTCTACCAACGGTCACACTAGGATCAGTCGTCTCGATCGATTCGGACGGGGAAGGTTTTCCCGATCAACAAATCAAGAGACAAGAGATCTCCGGTTAGACACGTGAGACGCTAAGCTTGGTTAAGCTTCTGTCGACCGGAGATCTGGAAGAGACCACGATCAAGACCGGCGATTAACTCTCTCAAGCGGCGACGGCGACGGCGGGGCGGAACTCGCGACCTAGGTTACGTCGCGGATCGTGTTTCGTCTTTTTCTTTGTTCGCTATTTACTGTTCAAAAATACCCTGTATTTATACTGTAGACAACTTCAATATGACCGTTGTGGGTCCCACCTGAAGGAAACCCTAGTTCCGGTTCAACACAGTGCCAGAGGCAGAATCCGGTCCAGCTGTTTCCAGAAAATTGCCAAGTCAAAATCGGCGAGAATCGAAGGTGATTCTCGACGAATCGGCGAGAATCAGTTAGTGATTCTCGACGATTCGTCGAGAATCACTAGTGATTCTCGCCGAATCACTTGATGATTCTCGCCGAATCACTTGTTGATTCTCGATGAATATTACTTGGCCATGATCTGCTCAACGATGGGTTCGGCGAGAATCACTAGTGATTCTCGCCGAATCTTACTTAGCACCGCTTTGAGGTAGCCGGATAGAGTCGGCGAGAATCACTAATGATTCTCGACGATTTGGCGAGAATCACTAGTGATTCTCGTCGAATTATACTTAGACGATTTTTCGTCTTTCCACCCAAGAGCTGCTCCTTGACCCATCCTTGCTCCTTGTCTGCTCTTGCATAGTTACAGCCCTGTACTTGAAAGTAAGTGCACTCCAATAGAGTGAGTACACATAGGCCAACACACTGATCTGCTCAATGAGGGATTACGTCGTACAGACCCGTGTATATTGACCTACTGCACCCTGACATTGGTGTGCACTTAGCGTGGAATAACTGCAAGCACAACTTAAGAGGTTTCATCAAATACATTGTGAATTCATCTTAGCTTGACAGGTGGCTTACTCAAATCCAGGTAATTGTGGATACAATACCCAACACATGTAGTTTGGATCAATTGCAAAGTAGAAATTTTCAACCAAATTCCAAAGTTGGAACTCATGCTTAGGGCACTTCCGCACAAGGTCTGTGAACCTCCCCCAAGCCTCGGCGAGGGTCTCTTGATCCTATTGGCGGAAGGTGACAATCTCTCGCCTCAGACTGACGACTCTATCCATCGGGTGGAATTTGGCTAGAAATCTAGATGATAATGCATCCCAGGTCGCAGCAACTCTGAGGTTATAACAAATTGCATCTATATTAAGAATTAAATATAATTAAAACACAGTTTGTTACTAATAATTATATTTAGTAACAAAATTTATCTGTCATTACAGAAAAGTACTTTTTGTAACAAATATTTTATAGTTTGTTATAATAGTAAACAATTCATTACTATAAATATAATCATTTGTAACAAGACTAATTTTACGTTATAAATAGTAAAGTATCATCACAATAAGTAGCAATTGTAACCACGCTTTAAAAGTATTTGTAACAATTAAGATTTTCTTACGATTAGTATTTTTGCAACAGAAATTTTGTTACAATAAATATATTAAATTTTAAAATAAATGAAAGGATGCCACTACTTTTTTTAATATAAATTCATAATAAAAATATAGATCATATATAATAATTGTAAATTATTTAATGATTTCGTATCTATTTATACATAAAATATAATAACAAAATTGCTAAGGCTCCATTCGTTTTGATGGAATTGGGGCTTAGGAATTGACATTCAATTGCTAATTCCAATTGTGGTTGTTTGGTATGCAAAAAAAGCATTGGAATCGGAAATCAAAATCAATTCTGGAGGAATTCGATATAAGCTGTTTCCCGTGATATCATTTCCGACCCCGTTAGGTCTGCATTCGCGATTCTGATCCTGCTCTCCGCTGTCGCCCCTTCTCCCGATCCCGCTGTCGCTCCTTCTCCTGATCCCGCTGTCTCTTCTTCTCTCGATCCCGTCGGCTCCTGTCGCCGCTCTCTGCTCCGGCTCCCGATCCCGCTCCCCGCTGTCGCACATTCTCCCGATCCGGCATGTAGTTCTTCTTCTTCTTCTTAGGGGCCCCTGTTGGATGATTTATGTGCCCCTGATGGATGATTTCTGGGCCAGAAATCATCTAGTTTGCTGGATGATTTCTAGGCCCCTGTTGGATGATTTCCGGGCCAGAAATCATCCAGTTTGCTGGATGATTTCTGCCCAGAAATCATCCAGTTTGCTTGATGATTTCTGCCCAGAAATCATCCAGTAATCTGGATGATCCAGATTTCTTTGTTTGCTTGATGATTTCTTTATATAGTTCATGAAAAATTGGTCAACATTTGAATGCATTGTATTGCTAGATTATTGATGATTTAAAATAGCCTGTAGCAAAAGTTCTTCTTCTTCATCTACATAGTTCTTCTTCTTCTTGTTCATTAAAAAATGGTCAAAACATTTGAATAGCTGCTGATTTTATGAGTTCCATTCTTTACTTGTGTTGGGTACATTGGTCAAATGTACCTGATTTGAAGAAGCCTCACCCAACTCAATGATATACATCATGATGTATTTGATGTATGTTTGAGTTACTTGTGCAGGTTAGGTATTCACTGGACTGAAGCTAAAACTTTCTAAGTCCATGTGTCGACACCCAGAGGGAAAGTGTCGACACTTGAGAAAGCTTGTGTCGACACCCAGAGAAGCAGTGTCGATACTTGGAGTCATTGTGTCGACACCTGGGATGCAGAGTCGACACCAGACAGAAAGTGTCGAAACAAGGAGCTGTGTCGACACTCAGTGAAGAAGAATGCAGAGAAGCAGTGTCGACACTTAGCAGAAGTGTCGACACCTGGAAGAGCTGTGTCTACACTAGAAAGTGTCGACACTTGGAGTTGTGTCGACACTCAGCAAAATTCTGCAGAGACTAAGTGCAAGTGTCGACACCTAGCACAATGTGTCGACACTTAACCAGAAGAGTCAACATATTAAGTATGTGTCGACACTCAGCACAATGTGTCGACACACAACCAAAAGAGTCAACACTTGAAGTATGTGTCGACACTCAGCACAATGTGTCGACACACAACCAGAAGAGTCAACACTTGAAGAAAGTGTCGACACCCAGCACAATGTGTCGACACTCAGTTGAAGACTCAAAGAAAGTGTCGACACAAGGAGCTGTGTCGACACTTAGCATAGAACAGAAATATCTACAAAAATATTCTAAGTAAAAGTGTCGACACTAAGGGAATGTGTCGACACTCAGCTGAAGAATTTATATTGAAGACTTGTGTCGACACCAAGAAGCAGTGTCGACACTTGACAGTTTCAACACATGAAGATGTGTCGACACAAAGGAGATGTGTCGACACTTAGAAGAATTTAACAAGTTACAGAAGATCAAGTACTTGTGTCGACACTCAATTCCAAGTGTCGACACCTGAATAAGAATCTGTGTCGAGACATACAAGGAGTTGTGTCGACACCTTGTAGAATTGTGTCGACACTTACACAGCATGTGTCGACACTTGGTCTATAAGTGTCGACACTTAAGAACAGAAAGTCTCGACACTATCTGACAGTTAGAGAATTTCAAGAATTGACTGGATGACGTGACAGCTGCCGTTTCAGTCGGTCTACAGCACTTGTCAGAGATGTCAGAAGTCAGTTATGAACCGGACCAGCCGGTTACCATGAAGAAGGCCTATAAATAGGCACAGACTGTTTACAGAAAAGGTTGTTGTTGTTAAGAGTTAACAGAAGAAGATTAAGTTCTGATTGAGTTCAGATTAATCTAAGAGATTTGTTCAAGTGGTTGCTGATCAAGATATCCAAGTGATACAAATCAAGAAGATCTTGATGTCCAACGGCAGATCTAAGAAGTTGGAGAGAGAGAGCTCCAATCAAGAATTCAGTCTTTGGAACTAGGCTGAGAAGAAGGATTCAAAAGCATCTGGATCTTAAGAAGCAGAGGTCAAGGAACAACTGTAGAGGATTCAGACTTATTCAGTTCTACTCAAGAAGCTTTGAAGGAAGCTAAGTCAGTTTGGATCTATCTGAGTTCTTCCAAGAACTCAGCAAGAAACTCTCAACTCCTCTCTTATTTTCTGAGTTGTTGAGTTATTTGTTGCAATACTATTTTAACTTGTAGGATCTTTGGATCTGAGTGCATTGTAAGCCTAAATTTATAAAGGCTGAGGGTAGGGCTTGATAGCCTGAGTGTAGGAGTTGAAGAACTCTGAGTGTAGGCCTTGATTGGCTGAGTGTAGGCCTGGGTGGCTGAGTGTAGGCCTTTGTGGCTGAGTGTAGGCTTTGGAGAAAGCTGAGGTGTAAGGCTTTGGGCCTGAGGTGTAGGAACCTATTTGGGTTCTGAGATAGTGGAGAAGTTTGGCCGAATCTAGTACACTGCTAGATAGGCGAAGGGGGAAAGTGGATGTACCCAAAGATTGGGGAACCACTATAAATCATTGTGTCTGCTGTGCTGTGGTTGTGGATTTGTTGTGTATGTGTTGTATTGCTGTGTAAAAGCTAGTTAGAAATCTGTGATATAACTGATTGCTGCCAACAAAGTTAAAAAGGATTAGGTCACCTATTCACCCCCCCCCCCCCTCTAGGTGTTTAGGTACCATATCTTTCAAGTGGTATCAGAGGGAGGTTCCTCAAAACAAGGACTAACAGTCTAAGGAGATCCTGTTTGGCAGAAACAGTCTAGGTCAGAAAACAGCTTCAAGAAAATCAAGAACCATGGGTTCCTTTGAAAATCATAAAGAATTGGGTTCCATGAAATTACCTATTTGCAGAAAGGAAATTTTTGGGATCTGGAAAGAGAGGGTAAGGCTATTCATGGAGGCCTCAGACCCTAGAATATACATCACAGTAAAGGAAGGGCCTTATGTGCCAATGAAGATCTCAGTATTGGATGCAAATCAGAGGACTCCAAAGGATTTCTCTGAGATGACCAAGGATGAAATTGTCCTAGCCACTATGGACAAGAGGGCACAAAACATAATAGTGAGTGCCATTGATGATGCAACTTTTCAGAACTTAATTCACTGTAAAACAGCAAAAGAAATGTGGGATACCCTCATTGTCTATATGGAAGGTTCTGAAGAAGTTAGGCAAGATAGGAAGTCCTTGCTTAATCAAGAGTATGAGAGCTTTAGGTAAGGCAAGGGAGATAGCATCACTGAATGCTACAAGAAGTTCTATAGAATAGTTAATGAACTCATGTCTTATGGAAGAGAGTTCAGCAACTATGAACTAAATGACAAATTCCTGAGGTCCCTAACCAAAGATTGGGACACCAAGATCTGTGCCATAAGAGAAATGGCAAAGTTGGGAGAAATTCCTGCTCCTACACTATTTGGCAAGTTGAGATGCAGCTGACAGTGAGGAAAGAGGAGGAGAAATCTACTAGGACTGAGCACAAGGAAAGGATTGTTGCTTTCAAGACAGAAGTTCCCAGAAAATGCAGGACTAAGTCATCAACTCCACCTCCAGAGGTAGTTGAATCTGAGTCAGAAGAGTCTGTCAGTACAAAGTCTACAAGCAGTGAAAGTGATGAAGACTTTGCTGCCTTCACTAGACACTTTCAGAAATTCCTGAAAAAGAAACAGTGGAGGTCCAGACCATCTACTTACAAGGGAAAAGAAGTCTTGTATCAGGAGAAAAAGCCTTCTAAGAAGGACAGGAAGAAGACAAAGACAAGCAAGGCAACTGGATCAAAGATTGTGTGCTACTGCTGCAATAGACAGGGTCATGTCATTGCTGATTGTCCTGAGAAAAGAAAAGAATCCAGTGACAGGAAAAAGACTCACTTCAAAGGGAAGAAAGAGAAGTCTTTTGTTGCCAAGAATGAGAAGACTCTTTCAGATATTTCTTCTTCAGACACTGATACTGATGCTGAAGCCTACATAGGGCTATTTGCTGAAGAAGAAGAAGAATTTATGCAGATCTTGGAGTCAATTCATGAACAAGAAGACTGCCAGTGCCAAGGACTGATGGCATTGACTGAGAGTACCAAAATCCTGGAGCAGCCAGGACCTAGTCAGGTACAAAGTCCAACTCTAAGTTCAGTTTCTTGTTCTAGTTCAGAATCAGATTCATCTTCATCAAATGATGGAAGTGTTTCTGAGTCTGAAGAAGATATTAATCAGCTCATAGATGAATATAAGGTGTTGTTACAGGCTTATAAGAAAAGCAAGTCCCTTGCCAAAAGTCAGGCAAAGGAGATTGCTGATCTCAAGGCTGCTGCAACAGAATTTGAGAAGCAATTTGATCAAAAACTGAATGAGGTAGCTAGGCTGAAACACATTACAGTGATTCAGATGGGTACTATCACATTTAAGAGTGATCAAATTAAGAAACTGGAGACAAATCTTCAGAAAGAGAGAGAACTGGTTGCAAAGTTTTCAAAGCCTAAATCAGTTCTACCTTTGATTGATGATTTTACACATCACAAAGGTAAGGCTGGACTGGGTTTTGTTAAACCTGCCAGGACTGTTCAGGATCAGTCCAAGCCCAAGGGCAAGGCCCCAACATTCAATAAGTCAGCTGCAGTTAAGACAGCAAAGTCTGTACCTAAGCAAAGGTACAATAAGTTTGAATGTTGGTGTTGTGGCAAGGTTGGCCACTTTGCCTTGGATTGTTGGCACAATGCCAGTGCCAAGTTGAGTAGCAAGTTACCTGGTGGAAAGCCAGTAGGTAGCTGTGTCATGTTGCAAACTAACAATCACCAAGGACCCAAGTTTACTTTGGGTTCTAAGGTTCATTAATTTGTTTTGCAGGTGAATCCAAGTGGCCATACCCCAACATGGTACTTGGATAGTGGATGTTCCAGACATATGACTGGAACAAGGGGACTACTGAAGGACTATATTCCAATCAAAAATGGTCCTAAAGTGACCTTTGGTGGTTCTGAAAAAGGAATCATCAAAGGGTTTGGTAACATTTCTTCAAACCTTGTTACCATTACTCAAGTGGCTTATGTTAAAGGGTTGAAACACAACCTTATAAGTATAAGTCAGTTAAGTGATGTAGGGTATGACATCTCATTTGTTAAAAATGGTTGTCATATCAAGAGGTCAAGTGATCAAGAGATCATTTTGACAGGATATAGAAAGAGGAATGTCTACTGTCTAGACATTATGATTGAGAACAATGGTTCTCCTGTTTGTCTTGTAGCTGATGAGACAGTCTCTCATTGTGTCAAGTGGCACAAGAGGCTAGCTCATCTTAACTACAAGACTATTAGCAATCTCTTTAGCAAAGAGTTAGTGAGGAATGGTCCTCAAGTTAAGTGTGTTAAAGATGGCATTTGCTCAGCTTGTCAAAAGGGCAAGCAGACCAAATCCACCTTTAAAAGCATTGAGAACAAAGATGCTGTGAGGTGCTTATACCTCTTGCATATGGATCTCTTTGGTCCAATGCCAGTTCACAGCTTAGGTAGGAAGGTCTATACCTTTGTAGTTGTTGATGACTACTCAAGGTTTTCCTGGGTGTTCTTCTTAAGGCAGAAATCTGAAACACCTAGTGTCTTCTACAGCTTTGTCAAGCAAATTCAGAATGAACTAAATAGTACTGTAGTCAAAATTAGAAGTGACCATGGTACTGAGTTTCAATCTGAAAGCATGACAAAACTATGTGAAGACTTTGGGATATTTCAAGAATTCTCTTCACCAAGAACACCTCAGCAAAATGGCATTGCTGAGAGGAAAAATAGGACCTTGATAGAGGCTGGTAGGACCCTACTTAGTGATACATCACTGCCTGAGTATTTCTGGGCTGAAGCAGTTAACACTGCATGCCATGTTATAAATAGGTCTACCATCACTAAAAGGCTAAACAAGACCCCCTATGAAGTTGTGAAAGGCAGGAAACCAAATCTATCCTATTTCAGGATCTTTGGTTGCAAATGCTTCATACTTAACAATGGGAAGTCTTACATAACTAAGTTTGCTGCCAAGTCCCAAGAGGGAATTTTTGTTGGGTACAGCAACAATAGTAAGGCTTATAGAGTATACAACTTGACTACACAAGTTGTAGAGGAGACTGTGCATGTAGTTTTTGATGAGACAAAACTTATTAACAATGAGTTGTCTAGCAATGTATGCAGCCCCACAGGTTTGACAAAGAGATTGGACAAGCTTACTATAGAAGAGATGCCTGCTGCAAGACAGCAAGTAGAAGGCAATAGCAGTTGTCCAGGGGGAGAACTACATGTACCAATAGCTAAATAAATATAAGAAGTACAGCATGATGCAGATGCTGAAGAAGTTCAACCTGAAGTTAGGATGCCACCAGCCAACAGGCATCTAAGAGATCATCCAGTAGAGCTGATTATTGGAGATCCAAGACAAGGAGTTCAGACAAGGAGCAGAAATCAGAATGCTGCAGTATATTCTAGTTTTCTGTCTCAAATAGAACCTAAGAAATTTGAAGAAGCTATACAAGATCCACAGTGGACTGAAGCTATGCAAGAAGAACTTAATCAGTTCAAAAGGTGCAAGGTTTGGGAACTGGTTCCTAAACCTAAAGACCACAATGTTATAGGAACTAAGTGGATCTACAGGAATAAGTTAGATGAACAAGGGGTCATCATAAAGAATAAAGCAAGACTGGTTGCAAAAGGATATAGGCAAGAAGAAGGTATTGATTTTGATCAAACCTTTGCCCCAGTAGCCAGACTGGAGGCCATAAGGATGTTCTTGGCCTATGCAACCTATCAAGGATTCAAGGTTTACCAGATGGATGTCAAGTCAGCATTCTTAAATGGTAATCTTAAGGAAGAAGTCTATGTGGAGCAGCCATCAGGTTTTGTTGATCCAACTTTACCTCATCATGTCTATAGACTTAGGAAAGCATTGTATGGGTTAAAACAAGCTCCTAGAGCTTGGTATGAAACCCTATCTAGTTTCCTCATTGAGAACAAGTTCACAAGGGGGAAAATAGATAAGACTCTATTCCTTAGGGAATCTAGAGGCAAAGTCATACTTGTCCAAATATATGTAGATGACATTATATTTGGGTCTACTGAAAGTAGCCTTTGCAAAAAGTTTGCAAAGCTTATGCAAAGTCAATTTGAGATGAGTAGTATGGGAGAGCTAAAGTTTTTCTTGGGTCTCCAAGTTAAACAGACTGAAAGTGGCTTGTCCATATGTCAGTCCAAGTTCACCCTAGAACTCATAAGGAAATATGGTATGGATTCATCCAGTACCATGAAGACTCCTATGGGGTCAAGTATGTCTCTTAGCAAGGATGATGCAGGGAAACCTGTAGATGAAACCTTGTATAGAGGGATAGTTGGCTCCTTACTATACTTGACTGCAAGTAGGCCTGACATTATGTATGCTACATGTGTTTGTGTCAGGTATCAAGCCTGCCATAAAGAGTCTCACTTGACTGCAGTCAAAAGAATATTGAGATATCTAAAGGGCACTCCCTATCTAGGCCTCTGGTACCCTAGGAATGGAGATTTTGATCTAACAGGTTATACAGATGCAGACTTTGCAGGATGAAAAGAGGATAGGAAGAGCACAACTGGAACCTGTCAATTCCTAGGTGGAAGAATAATTTCATGGAGCAGCAAAAAGCAGACTAGTGTGGCTATCTCCACAGCTGAGTCAGAATATGTAGCTGCAGGAAGTTGCTGTGCTCAACTTCTATGGATTCAACATCAGCTAGTGGACTATGGATTTCAGGTAAGTAGAACTCCACACTTCTGTGATTCTACAAGTGCTATTTCAATAGCTAACAACCATGTATCTCATAGTAGAACAAAACATATTGAGATTAAGTATCACTTTCTTAGGGAGCATGTAGAAAGAAATGATATTGCACTTGAATATGTTAAAACTGATAATCAGATAGCTGACATGTTTACTAAGCTCTTAGAAGAAGCTAAGTTCAATAGATTCAAAATTGAACTAGGTATGATAAACTTAGACTAAGTTTACAGAATAGAAAATTGGCTAAGTAAAAAGGTGTCGACACATAGACAAGTCTATGTCGACACAGAATAAAAGTGTCGACACTTCAGGAAAAAGGTGTCGACACATCTAGGATGTTGGTGTCGACACTTCAGAATGTTGGTGTCGACACATGTCGAGTAGGTGTCGACACATCCAATGTGGTGTCGACACTTAAGTTTTACTCAGAATTTTCTAAGTAAAGTCTCGACTATTCGTCGAGTAGAGTGGTGTCAACACATAAACATGTGTCGACACATAATATCTGTTGACTAAACTTGTGTCGACACATGTGTGTCGAGACATTATAAGTCAGTGTCGACACTTATTGACAGTGTCGACACATTTTTAGTTATCCATCCCGCCTGTTCGACTTCAAATCAGAAAGGTATAAATAGGGTTTTGTCTTTGTTTGTCGACATGCTTTCAGAGTTTCGAGACCAAAACTGTTGTGTCGACATTTCTCTTTTCTACAGACAAATTCTCAAACCCTAATGGCTCCCAAGCTCGAGGAAAACGTCAACAAAGGCTACGAACTTGTGCGCGGCGCATTCGACGATGGCGATCAAGATATCAAGTCAGTGGTTACCCTAGTCAGCGATTCAGGACTAGAATACTTGGTTTCAGAACCAACCAAGATATGGAAGAAGGAAGTGCTTGAATTCCTTACTGGAGCAGCTGTGGATGACTCTGGATACAGAATCAAATCCAAGAGTGCATGGAACCAAGGTCAAGGTATCACCCAAAAGTCTGAGAAAGGTACTTCAGCTACCTAAGACTCAAGAAGAAGAAGAAGTTTCTACATCCAAGACCAGGGAAGCTTTGGTCTGGTGTGGTCTTGATTCTAAGATGAAGATAGGTTCTGTCTTTAACAGAAAAGGCATGAACAGTCAAGGAAAATTTCTGTCAGAGATAGTGGGCAAGGTCATTCTCAGTAAGACTGGAGGGCATGACAGGGTGTTAGCCTCCATGTTCAATGTCATGACCAGAATTATCTTCAACCTAAAAACAGATTGGTCAATGGTTATCTATGAGAAGATAAAGGAAAGTCTGAAGAAGCCCAATCTGGGCAGAATTATAAGTCTCTACCTGGCTGGTACAATACCAGAGGTAATGAGCACTGCTGCAGGTAGCAAGATCAATCATATGAGAAAAATGGATATGAGGATCTTGTCTAGGTGGGAAAGGGTGCTGTCAAAGGATATGCCTACCCCTGAGAAGCAAGTTACTGAGAAAATCACACCTCCCAGGAAGAAGAGAAAGACTGTGCAAGTGGCACAAGAGTCCTCAAGCAGTTCTGAGAGTGAAGAACAGGTGGTGTTCACACCTGATGATCAGGAGGAAGAGACAGTAGTCAAGTCTCCTGCTCCTCAAGAGACTGCTGAGATCCAGGGGGAGCTGCCTCAAGCTAGCCCCATCCATAGGGATCACAGACAGGGGGAGCTTCCAGCAGTAGAAGAACCATCTACTCTGGACAGTGAGCAGGCCACCATCATTATCCAAGAGGTACTCACTGACTTAAAAACTTTAGACTATATTATAGAAGATGCTAATTTGTTTGATGTCCATCAGCAAACTCAGCTAGACAGTCAAGTTCTAGATGTTGTTTTAGAAGACAAATCTGTTGAACAAGGAGTGATACCTGAATCAGTGATTGAAGAGCAACGCCTGTCTCCAGCTCCATCTCAACCTGAATATACAATGGAGGATTTATTCTTAAATCTAGATCAAGAGGACTTTGATATGGACAAGGTTGCTGCTGCTGAAGATAAGACTGCTGCTGCTGAGGGGGAGCACATGGAAATTCTAGAAGAGCCTATTAGGCCAGAAACTGAGAAAGCACTTGATGTACAAGCTGCAAAACCAGAGAGCCCTAAGAATAGAGTTGATATTGCAAGCACCTCTGCCTCTGAAGATGAGGAGAGTGCTAGGGCTAAAAAGAAGAAACTCTTTGTATTCAAGAGAAGAAGTCAGAGCTACAAGAAAGCCCTACAATCCATTGCCCCACAGCCTATAGTTCAGCAAGCTCCAACTACTGACTATAGTGCTTTACTGATTGCACTGCAGATCAAAATGGATGAACAAAGGAAAGCCATAGAGGCTTATGTTGATGCAGGGCACAGATCATTACAGTTTGATCTTGCTCAAGATATAAAATCTATAAGGTTTGAGATGAATCTCAACAAGAAAGAAATGACTGACTGCTTCCACAAGGGTGGGAATGCAGTAGTCTATTTGGCTACTCACCAGGAGAAGATCAAGACTCAAGTAGATGATATAGCATTGAAGCAAGGCTATGTGCTGGAAAATCAATTAAGGATGAATGATAATTTGACTGCATCCCACAATGCTATAGTCACTGAAATGAAGAATAAGACTGCTGAATCTTCTACATCTGCTGATGTTAAGGCTGGATTTGACAAAGTTTTCCAAGAAGAAAACCAAGCTGTCAAGACTGCAATACAGGATTCCCAGAAAGCCATTTCAGAACAGCTTACAAAACTCAAACCCTACTTTAAGGATGGAATCAGGTATTTGGATAGTCAGATTAGATTCCAAAAGGATGATGTAAGAGACCATGTGGCCCAAGAAGTCATAAAGGGGGAGAGAGTATTAGTCAAAGCTAGCTCTGACCATGCCAAATGAATATCTAACTCCATCAGAGCTACACTGGGCTATCCTCCACTCTGTGATGATGATAATGTGGCTGAATCAGGGATTCAAAGTGCATATTTTGGAGGTGAGCCACAAGAAGTAGCTCAAGTCATTTATCCACCTCCAGATTTTGAAATGATTCATGCAGAAGTGCAGACAATGTACAGCCCAACTGAGGGCAAGTCTAATGTTGTTCTGGAAAAGGTTGTTCAACCTATTACTGCAGCTATGCAAGAGGCTTTGGACAAAGAAGAAGAGGCAAGGTTGTCAAAGAAGAGGTTTAGGGAACAAGCTGAACTAAAGCCAGATTTTGAACAATGGAGCCCTACCTCTAGAAATATCATTCTAACTGCCTGGAAAGCTGCTAAAGACAACACTGCTGATAGAAACAAGTGGTTCTCTGAAGCAGAATGGAGGAAGCATGAAATCAGGCAAGAAGCCATTGTTCAGCACAGAAGGAAGGCTAAGATGGGAAAGCCACCTCCTACAGCTGTGGAGCCCAGCAAGTACTTTCCTAAGCCCTATCATTATTTTGAGAGGCAGAAAATCAAGGCTGAAGAACAAAAGAAGAAGGACTCAAAAGGCAAGAAGCCTGCTGATGCTGAGCCTACTGCTGTTGCTGTCAAGGCTAAAGTCAAATCTGGCAAAGGAATTGTTATTAAAGAACCTGACTAGAACTAGATTAAGAATAGACTTGAAGAATGTTGTAATCTTTTACATATAAACATTTTTGTAAATCATTGAAGATGTATTAGAAAAATGTTAGAACAATATATGATAAATATATTTCATGATTGTTCAGAAGAATGTGTCTATTTTTTGTTTATTCTGGAATGATTAATGTGTATACATGTGTGCATTATTACATGTTTAAGTTTACCCTGTTGAAATATACCTGCTTTACATCATTTTATAATTTTTAATTATGAGTGGTGTATATCATTGACTAAGGGTTATGACTTCTCCAAATAGGGGGAGATTGTTGGGTACATTGGTCAAATGTACCTGATTTGAAGAAGCCTCACCCAACTCAATGATATACATCATGATGTATTTGATGTATGTTTGAGTTACTTGTGCAGGTTAGGTATTCACTGGACTGAAGCTAAAACTTTCTAAGTCCATGTGTCGACACCCAGAGGGAAAGTGTCGACACTTGAGAAAGCTTGTGTCGACACCCAGAGAAGCAGTGTCGACACTTGGAGTCATTGTGTCGACACCTGGGATGCAGAGTCGACACCAGACAGAAAGTGTCGACACAAGGAGCTGTGTCGACACTCAGTGAAGAAGAATGTAGAGAAGCAGTGTCGACACTTAGCAGAAGTGTCGACACCTAGAAGAGCTGTGTCTACACCAGAAAGTGTCGACACTTGGAGTTGTGTCGACACTCAGCAAAATTCTGCAGAGACTAAGTGCAAGTGTCGACACCTAGCACAATGTGTCGACACTTAACCAGAAGAGTCAACATACTAAGTATGTGTCGACACTCAGCACAATGTGTCGACACACAACCAAAAGAGTCAACACTTGAAGTATATGTCGACACTCAGCACAATGTGTCGACACACAACCAGAAGAGTCAACACTTGAAGAAAGTGTCGACACCCAGCACAATGTGTCGACACTCAGTTGAAGACTCAAAGAAAGTGTCGACACAAGGAGCTGTGTCGACACTTAGCATAGAACAGAAATATCTACAAAAATATTCTAAGTACAAGTGTCGACACTAAGGGAATGTGTCGACACTCAGCTGAAGAATCTATATTGAAGACTTGTGTCGACCCCAAGAAGCAGTGTCGACACTTGACAGTTTCAACACATGAAGATGTGTCGACACAAAGGAGATGTGTCGACACTTAGAAGAATTTAACAAGTTACAGAAGATCAAGTACTTGTGTCGACACTCAATTCCAAGTGTCGACACCTGAATAAGAATCTGTGTCGAGACATACAAGGAGTTGTGTCGACACCTTGTAGACTTATGTCGACACTTACACAGCATGTGTCGACACTTGGTCTATAAGTGTCGACACTTAAGAACAGAAAGTCTCGACACTATCTGACAGTTAGAGAATTTCAAGAATTGACTGGATGACGTGACAGCTGCCGTTTCAGTCGGTCTACAGCACTTGTCAGAGATGTCAGAAGTCAGTTATGAACCGGACCAGCCGGTTACCATGAAGAAGGCCTATAAATAGGCACAGACTGTTTACAGAAAAGGTTGTTGTTGTTAAGAGTTAACAGAAGAAGATTAAGTTCTGATTGAGTTCAGATTAATCTAAGAGATTTGTTCAAGTGGTTGCTGATCAAGATATCCAAGTGATACAAATCAAGAAGATCTTGCTGTCCAACGGCAGATCTAAGAAGTTGGAGAGAGAGAGCTCCAATCAAGAATTCAGTCTTTGGAACTAGGCTGAGAAGAAGGATTCAGAAGCATCTGGATCTTAAGAAGCAGAGGTCAAGGAACAACTGCAGAGGATTCAGACTTATTCAGTTCTACTCAAGAAGCTTTGAAGGAAGCTAAGTCAGTTTGGATCTATCTGAGTTCTTCCAAGAACTCAGCAAGAAACTCTCAACTCCTCTCTTATTTTCTGAGTTGTTGAGTTATTTGTTGCAATACTATTTTAACTTGTAGGATCTTTGGATCTGAGTGCATTGTAAGACTAAATTTATAAAGGCTGAGGGTAGGGCTTGATAGCCTGAGTGTAGGAGTTAAAGAACTCTGAGTGTAGGCCTTGATTGGCTGAGTGTAGGCCTGGGTGGCTGAGTGTAGGCCTTTGTGGCTGAGTGTAGGCTTTGGAGAAAGCTGAGGTGTAAGGCTTTGGGCCTGAGGTGTAGGAACCTATTTGGGTTCTGAGACAGTGGAGAAGTTTGGCCGAATCTAGTACACTGCTAGATAGGCGAAGGGGGAAAAGTGGATGTACCCAAAGATTGGGGAACCACTATAAATCATTGTGTCTGCTGTGCTGTGGTTGTGGATTTGTTGTGTATGTGTTGTATTGCTGTGTAAAAGCTAGTTAGAAATCTGTGATATAACTGATTGCTGCCAACAAAGTTAAAAAGGATTAGGTCACCTATTCACCCCCCCCCCCCCCTCTAGGTGTTTAGGTACCATATCTTTCAACTTGTTTGTTTTTATGTAGATGAATGAACTACAAAGACATCATAGATGTAAGAGAGCAGTAGTGGCAGTAGCTCTTGCTGTGGCCTATGTTGTTTTGATGAAACCCAGGATCGCAAGGGATCTTGTAGAGGCCGATGCCAAAACCGTTTTAAGAAGGACGTTGTTTGCCCGATTACATAGTGAGACATATATCAATTGTTTTAATCAGCTTCGAATAAAGAAAAGCTTCTTTGAAACTCTATGCACCATATTAATTGGGAGAGGATTACTAAGAGACACAAAAAATATTTCAGCAATAGCGAGGAACATAGAACACGAAAGCAGTGTTACTTCTCAACCGACAAATCTGATCTCAAGGGACGACAGGATATATACAACCATTGCAGCTATCACGGATCTGACAGAGGAAGAGGTCATACAGTCTATCGATATGCTGAGTGTTGACGACATCAAGAGTGATGTGTTCATGGCTTTGTCGTTGCCAATCAGGAGGACTTGGCTACGCTTATATTTATGGGGTTGATTTTCTGGGATCCAAATATATTGCAATATTATGTTATGTCATAAACTATGTTTTAATTTTGTGAACTTTTGTGATGTGAGACATTATTTGTTGATGTTGGTTTCTATTTTAAAAAATATATATTTGGTCGATTTCAATGTTATACGATTAAAATTTCAATTCCAACTGTTGAAATCAGACATACAGCCGAACATCAGAATTATTAATTCCAATGCTGATGACAGAAATCCTGCAGTTAACCGAATAGCAGAATTGGAATTGACTTCGATTCCCATTCCTACAGGAATCGGAATCGAAATTGAAGACAATTCCAATTCATGCATCCCAATTACATCGAAACGAGGCTTCGTTTGTTTCGATGGAATTGTGGCTCAGGAATTGGCATTCAATTGCCAATTCCAATTGTGGTTGTTCGGTATGTCAAAAAAAGCGTTGGAATCGGAAATCAAAATCAATTCTGGAGAAATTCGATATAAGTTGTTTCCCGTGATATCATTTCCGACCTCGCTAGGTCTGCATTCGCGATTCCGATCCTGCTCCCCGCTGTCGCCCCTTCTCCTGTTCCCGCTGTCGCTCCTTCTCCTGATCCCGTTGTAGCTTCTTCTCTCGATCCTGTAGGCTCCTGTCGCCGCTCTCTGCTCCTGCTCCAGTTCTCGCTCCCCACTATCGCACCTTCTCCCGATCCGGCAGGTAGTTCATCTTCTTCTTAAGGGCCCCTGTTGGATGATTTCTGGGTCAGAAATCATCCAGTTTCAAACTGGATGATTTCGCCCAGAAATCATCCAGTTTCAAACTGGATGATTTCGCCCAGAAATCATCCAGTTTGCTAGCTGATTTATGGGCCCCTGCTGGATGATTTCTGGCCCAGAAATCATCCAGTTTGCTGGATGATTTCTGCCCAGAAATCATCTAGTTTGCTGGATGATTTCTGCCCAGAAATCATCCAGTAATCTGGATGATCCAGATTTCTTTGTTTGCTGGATGATTTCTTTGAATAGTTCATGAAAAAGTGGTCAACATTTGAATGCATTGTATTGCTAGATTATTGAAGATTTAAAATAGCCTGTAACAAAAGTTTTTTTTCTTCATCTGCATAGTTCTTTTTCTTGTTCATCAAAAAATGGTCAAAACATTTGAATAGCTGCTGATTTTATGAGTTCCATTTTTTACTTGTTTGTTTATATGTAAATGAATGAATTACAAAGACATCGTAGACGTAGGAGAGCAGCAGTGGCATCAGCTCTTACTGCGGCCTATGTTGTTTTGATGAAACTCAGGATCGCAAGGGATCATGTAGAAGTCGATGTCAAAACCGTTTTAAGAAGGACGTTGTTTGTCCGATTACATAGTGGGACAAATATCAATTGTTTTAATCAGCTTCGAATGAATAAAAACTCCTTTGAAACTATATGCACCATATTAATTGGGAGAGGATTACTAAGAGGCACAAAAAAATGTTTTGACAATAGCGAGGAACATGGAACACGAGAGCAGTGTTACTTCTCAACCGACAAATCCGATCTCAAGGGCAGACAGGATATATGCGGCCATTGCAACTATCACGAATCTGATAGAGGACAAGGTCATACAGGCTATCGATATGCTGAGTGTCGACGACATCAAGAGTGACGTGTTCATGGCTTTGTCGTTGCCAATCAGGAGGACTTGGCTACGCTTATATTTACGGGGTTGATTTTGTGGGATCCAAATATATTGCAATGTTATGTTATGTCATAAACTATGTTTTAATTTTGTGAACTTTGGTGATGTGAGACATTATTTGTTGATGTTGGTTTTTATTTCAAAAAAAATATTTAGTCGATTTCAATGTTATACAATTAAAATTTCAATTCCAACTGTTGAAATCATACATATAGCTGAACATCGGAATTATCAATTCCAATGCTGATGACAGAATTCCTGCAGTTAGCCAAACAGCAGAATTGGAATTGACTTGAATTCCTATTCCTACAGGAATCGGAATCGGAATTGACTAATCGGAATTGAATTTCAATTCCTGCATCCAAATTCCATCGAAACGAACAGAGCCTGAGGATTTATTCAATGCGTGAGCATGTATTTGATTTCAGTGTAATATATGCATTGAAGATTAGTAATTCATTTTTGGCATTCGACTCGGTTGAATTGACATGGATATAGGTTTTGAGGTCAAAGCCCATAACTTTGACCTAAAAACGTTATCGTCAATTCTTACCTTCGCCCTCGGTTTTTCGTACAATTGAGCCTTTCGGACGCATGCGTAATATTTGTCGAGCAGGCGGGTCTTTTTGTGTGTGTAGTTTTTTTTATGGGAGTGTGTTTTCCGTCGGGGCGCATTTTGTCAAGGAAGCACATTTTTAGTCCATGACACACATTTTTCACACCGACGTGTAATTTCACTTGTGCGCGTATTTTGGCCCTCGAGCTTTTTTTTTTTGCCCAGACACATGTTTTTCACTTGTTCGTGCGTTTTTTGCTCGGTCATGTTTTTTTACACTTGCAGGAAGCGCGAGCGCACGCGAGGGGGGGTGCCCGCACGCTCGGGCTGCACACGCCTGCTCGTGGTCGTATTTTTCACTTGTGCGCGCGGGTGCGGTCCGTGCGTGCGCTTGTGTTGTGTCGGTTTGGCTCCCCTTTAAGGGTAAAATTGTACCCTTCGAGTGAGCACGGCTCGCTCAGTGGGGCTGTAATGCTTGAATATTCTAGACTAGATTCCTACGGATTTGACTTGGAAAAATCTAAGGAAACCGTCAACACATTATGATATATAAAATTACTTAAATGTTGATTTAATTAATTAAAAATACTTTATATAAACCTTGTTTTAAAAAAATTATATAAAATATTATATATAAAGTTTCTTTATATAAAGATTGTAATATCGTTTATAAGAAGTTTTATAAAACTATAAATGTTTTTATAAAATTTCTCTACCTCTCTCTCTCACACATAAAAAAAATATATGGAGGGATATTTCTCTCTATAAAATTTTGCAAAAAACCAATTCAAATATTAAAACATATTATATTTAGAAATAAATGAAAATATGACATAAATTTATTAAAAGAATTTTAGAATAAAAATAAAGATAGCACATGACCCCGTACGCATGAAAAGGCGCTCCCGAGTGCACGCACGACCACCGCCGAGCACAAGCACAGGCACGACGCGGGTTCGGGATAGTATCTTGAGCCCGAGAGAGCATTTTTTGCTCGGGCTTGTGCTTTTCACTCGGGCGCGCTTTTTTTTGCTCGAGCACAGATATTTTGCTCAGTCGTCCGTATTGCACTAGCTCTTTTTTGCTCGGGAGCATGCATAATTTCTTCGGCGCACATGTTTATCACCCGTGAGCGTTTTTTTGTGAAGCACATTTTTCGGGCTCGTGTTTTCATCCCATAGTTTTTTCGCTCGCGCGCATTTTAACTCAGTCATGCATTTTTTCGAAATATGTACAAGTGATAATACCGAGGGGGGCCTTGTGCCCCGCGCGACAGTACGTTCGCCATGATCGGGCGGGCAAAAACGCTCGTGTACTGCCGCAAAAAACTTAAATTAAAAAACATATAAACTTAAAGTATGAAAACACATATTATATTCATTGCTAGAAAATATATGGTTTAATGAAAATAGATCTAATTAAATTAATAAATACATGTTATATTGATAAATAAAACATGTGGTTCAATAAAAATTATTTTTAAATACGATTTATATATTTTTTAAAATAAGAATTACCTCCGCCTAATTTCAACCGCTAGTTCTCAGACGCTCGATCAACTGACAGTGCACGTGAAGCCATGTTACCCACGCGACAGTACCCCCGCCTCGATCACACACACATACACATAGACACACAAACATACAAGCATAGACTTACACACACACATACACATGTACAGACACAGACACGCACAAACAGAAACACACACAAACACACTCACAGATATACAATCACACACACACATTCACGCACAGATACGTACACACACAAATATTGACAGATCCAGAAAATTAATAATGTGGATGCACAAATTGATAATGGGGGCATATTTTTTTTAAATGCATCGTTTGTTTCTAAAAATTTAAAAATGAGGGGTCAGCCATCAACTTCCTTTAAATTTGTTTTTGAACAATTTTATCTTATCGGAGTTGTTTCTCCTTCATCTGACAACCGTTTTTGACGGATAAGTAGTCAAAATTCAATGCCTCGACAAGAGAAATTCAAATACAGTAACTATTTTGAAAAATAATGGGGGTGTCAATGTCCCTCGGGCCCCCTTTTAAATCCACCCCTGCACACACACATACACAGACCTGCATACATACTCTCACAGACACATACACAGATTCACACACACACATAGAAACACATACACAGCCATACAAACACACACACAGACACAAACACACGCAAGCATAGACACACAGACACAAAGGCACAAAAACACAGAGTAACACATGCACATTCATACAAAGACACATGCACAAACACACATATGCACACACACATATGCACACACACATATACACACATGCACAGACACACATAGACGCACATGCACAACCACACAGAGACACACATGCACACACAGACACACAGGCACGCACAGACACACACGCACACACAGACACACAGGCACACAGGCACACACAGGCACACAGGCACACACACACACACACACACACACACACACAGACACACACACACACATGCACAGAGACAAACACACATACACACACAGACACACACGCACACACAGGCACACGCACACACAGCACACACACACACAGGCACACACACACACACAGGCACACACAGGCACACACAGGCACACATAGGCACACACAGGCACGCACACACACACACACACACACACACACACACACACACACACACACACACACACACACATGCGCGCGAACACACACACACACACATGCACAGAGACGGACACACATGCGCGCGCGCCCAGAGACAGACACACATGCGCGCGCACACACACACACACAGACACACACACACACACATGCACAGAGACATACACACATGCGCGCGCGCACACACACACACACACACATGCACAGAGACATACACACATGCGCGCGCGCGCGCACACATGCACAGAGACAGACACACACACACATGCACAGAGACAGACACACATGCACAGAGACAGACACACACGCACATACACACACACGCACATACACACAAAGACAGATGCACATACACAGACACACGGACGTACACATGCACACGGACGTACACACGCACAGACGCACACACACAGACGTACACACGCACACGCACAGACACACACGCACAGATGCACACCAACAAACACACAAGCACAGACGCACAGACACACGCGCACAAACACACTCACAGATGCACAGACACACGCGCACAGACACACACTCACAGACACGTGCACGCACACGCGCACACACACGCACACACGCACACGCGCGCACACATACACATGTGCCCGCACACACACACACACACAAGTGATAGTGTCAATACTTTTGGTGATAGTGGCAATATCGATCGTTACCCTGATACAAATATCAATGATGAATGTTTTCACCATGGATAACTCCAAGTATCTCTAACAACCAACAAACCAATCGATTTGCATAAAAAGCACCATCGTAGATAAATATTCGAAGCTATCACATATATAGTTCTTCAAGGAGATCTCTAAGACTCCGTCGTAGATCAAAATAATTGTCGAACCACCGAAGTGAACACCTAACCTCACTGTGGATGATGTGGTGGTTATGAATTATCGTTAGTGAACGTCCGACCTCGCCTCTGAAGTTTAGCTCACTTTTATGTTCAAAACTTGTTTTCTTTTCTTGATGGCAGTCATAATTTTTGTCATGCCAAACAACATTTTATGACGATCATATTTTTTGTCCAAACTCAAAAATGCTGCTCGAAAGGGAGACGAAGTATTGTGGATATTCCTGTTATAATAATTAAAAATTAATTTTAATATCAAACTTTCGTTCACCCGGCGTATCTAATATTTCACCTTCCCTCCATTTTTCCTGTTTTTTCCCTCCACTTATCCTTGCCATCTTCCCCTTAGGTACTGATTCAGTGATTCATCCACATTCATTCGCATTCCTCTCACTAGGTTTCCATGGAGATCGGAGCCGATGGAGTCGCTGTCATTCGCGAATCACCCGTCAAAAAGCTCGCCACCGCCGGCAATAGTCGCCATTTCTCTCCGATGGCTGTCCTTCTCGATCTCTCGCCGCTTTTTCATAGGCGCTGCCATAAAATTAGGGCTTCTCTCGCGATCGCAGCGGTGGTAATCGTCCTCCCGGTAACCTACATCACACATCCAGCGCGCTCTGCTTTCCTTTCTTTCAAAAATCCGCCAGACCTCGCGCTCGCCGGCCTCATTTCCCTCCTCCTCTTTTTCCCTACGCAGCTGACGGGACGATCATCGAGCCTGCTATTCCTCGCTGTTTTTTGTAGGCGATCTAGGGCTTTTCCTGCAAGCGTTCTTTCATTTCATCCTCCTCCGATCCCCGCCTTCTTCCCTCTATTTCGTTGTTGGTGCTGGTTTTTTCTTGGCATTCATACAGCCTATTATTTCAATGTTTTCTCATAATAATGTTTTCTGGATGCACATACTAGATCCATAGCATTCAATTTCAAAGAATGTGGTCTTCTACTACTTTATCAGTTCAGAAAGAATTGTGCAGATCTCGATGAGATTTGTTTTCTCAAAGAAAGCAATTTTGTCAAAATTTTAACTTTATGCTTAAAGTACTCTGCAAATTTGTCAATTTTTTTGTTAAGAACAAGGAGTTGAGGTTTTAGTTCCATTGATAATAGGATCTTGCTGCCTACAATTTGTTTGGTTCCTTCTGGAGCAGAAATTAAGAAGGGGGAATATGTGTGGAGTTGTGGAACACTTCCGGTCCTCTTGTTTCTCACACTGGGTTCGCCTGCGTGAGGTTAGAGGAATCGAAGTGTGAATCCCTTCGACATATCCGGCGCCGACGACAGCGGAGGTCCGGGGGCGGCAGCCCCGGTGGAGGTCAGCCCGTTTTTCGCACTCACCCTATTTAAGATCTTTTCCCGTGATTAGGAAGACAAGGTTCTTAGGGTTTCCGGCTGGGAGTGCTTTGGAGGCGCATACGAGGCTATCGTGGAGGTGCGTTTCCGACGGTGGTTTCTCCAGTTCTTGTCCAAAGGAGATTGAGAGAAGGTAGGATCTGTGAGATCCTTGTAACCTTTGTAATCGTTTTCATTTTGGCGAATACAAGAAGAAAGAGGAGGAAGGGAGAGAGGATGTAGCCCTGGTTTTTGGGTGAACCTCTGTAATTCTTGTTATTTGCGGTTGCTTGTGGTTTGTTTGCTTGTTTTTATTTGTTTTTTCGTTCGAATCAATCTTCTCGGCGCTCCGGATTTCCTTCAGAATCGAGGTTGATGTCTGAAAATTAATGTAGCAAGCAGCTCGGTGAGAACTATTTCGTTCTCTTATCTTTTTTTTAATATTCAACACATAGCTAAACTCTTTTCTTTGTTCTCATTTGAGCCGTAATCAGACATTGGAATACAAATGTAATTATCTTGAATTGTCATTTACATGCTTGGTGAAACGTCCAAAAGAATGTATAGTTTTGTTTTTGTTGTTGGTCTCATTAAAATATCAGTTTGGTTCAATTCACTTCAAATTTGCATCAAGCCGCATTTTTCTGTAGTGTTTTTATGTGCTTTGGCAATCTCAAACTGCAATAATATTTAAGCATTCTAAGTGCATGTTGTTTATGTGTTGTGAATAAGATATCCAGCTCAATCACTTTTGCAATCACGAGCGCCTTCTATTTGTGCTTCCTCATACTCATTGGTGTTCACCCACTCCCTAAAATGGTGGATTGTAGGAATGATGCAAACAATTAGTGGATTTTTCTTCTATGAAATGAGTGAAAAAAACAGAGCACAAACAGGAAAGGTAGAGAGAGAGCAAAAAGTGTCGTGTATTTTTATTCAACCAAAAATGAACATATATATAGCACAAATCCCAGTAACCTATAGCTAAAACAGTAAATAGACATTAAAGAGACCATTAAACCATGGAGGGAAACAAAGAGAGAGAGCCATTGCCAACACAAACAGAACAGTTTCCAAAGCAAACAACAACTCCATTGAAGAGCAACGGTCAGGTTGGGGAGATGTCCTTTTCATCTTGTTTAATAGCCTCCCACAAGCGAATTGGCACATGGCAGACAGTGAGCTTGGAGCAGAGCATACGGTGTTGGTGGTTGTCAAGTCCCTTAGTGAAGATGTCAGCAAGTTGATTTTTTGTGCTGGTATGGGCGATAGACAGAGCGCCACAGACGACAAATTCCCAGACAAAATGATAATCAATATACATATGTCGAGTTCGTGCATGAAAAATTGGATTGCGGGTCATGTAAATTGCGGACATGTTATCGCAGTACACCACTAGAGATTGACATACGGGAATTGAAAGTTCACGAAGGAGATGGCTGATCCATCGTAATTCAGAAACAACTCCAGCAAGAGCGCGATACTCAGCTTCAGTGCTTGAGTGACAGACAGTAGGTTGCTTTTTGGCAGTCTAAGAGATAAGGGTTGGTCCAAGAAAGATGCAATACCCCATCGTAGAGCGACGATCATCGGGGTCTCCAACCCAATCAGCATCTGTGAAAGCATAAAGAGTAGTGTTCGTCGGCTAGGTGAGAGAAAGCCCATGGGTAATAGTTCCCTTGATGTATCGAAAAATGCATTTTACCGCTTGAAGATGCGATGTTCGGGGAGCATGCATGTATTGACACACTTGGTTGACAACAAAGGCAATATCCGGACGGGTGAGTGTTATATATTGCAAACCACCTGCCATGCTACGATATGAAGTGGCGTCAGGGAGAGGATCACCATCATGACGAGATAGACGTTGTCGTGAAGATATAGGAGTATGACATGGCTTGCATCTACTAAAATCAAATTTAGCGAGGAGATATGTAGCATAACAAGCTTGAGATAATGTGAGAGTAGTGGAAGTGCGAGTGACCTCAATCCCAAGAAAAAAACTCAGGGAACCGAGTCGGCGACTGGCAAAGGCTTAGCACAATTGATCATGAAAATGAGAAACCTCGGTGGGACAACTACCGGTAATAATTATATCATCAACGTAGACAAGGATATAGATTTTTCCGGTGGACGAATACCGTACGAACAAAGATGAGTCAGCCCAACTTGGAAAAAATGATGATTAGTAAGAAAATCATGTAGCCGATGATACCAGGCCTGAGGTGACTATTTTAAACCATACAAAGCACGATGGAGTTTGCAAACATGTGTGGGAAATGCCGGATCAACAAACCCTGGGGGTTGCATCATGTATACTTCTTCAGTAAGTATCCCATTGAGAAAGGCATTGCATACGTCCAGCTGGTGAAGTTCCCAGTCACGAGACAAAGCAATGTTTAGAATGGTACGGATAGTAGTCAGGTTAACAACCGGGCTGAACGTCTCATCATAGTCAAGTTCTTCTTTTTGGGTAAAACCCGAGCCACCGAGAGAGCTTTGTAACGGTCAACTGTCTCATCAGCTCCACGCTTAAGTTTGTAGATCCATTTACAATCCACAATATTCATGGAGGGGTGAGGTGGAACAAGACTTCAAGTTTTATTTTGATGTAAGGCACTCATTTCAGCTTGCATAGCATGACACCATTCAGAGACACGATTAGCATGCTGAAAGGTGTGGTTCATGAACAGGGGTCGGTTCGCAATGTGTGACCGTCAGAGCTTGAGGAAGATAGTGTCGCGATCCATAAACCAATTCATTGATGCTTCAAAATTTTGGAGGTGGTTTGGCCGAGTGAGAAGATTCTGCTGATACATGTGTAGATGAGGGTGAAGTGGGTGAAAGTTCCGATTGAGAGGAATCATCATTCGACTGTTTTGTAGGAGTGAGATGTTCAGGAGATGGTGAAGAAAGGTCAATAGTAGTGTTGTCAATGTTGGAGGTAGAGATGTTTGAACCATTCAGCTATTTTGCTAGTGTTGGAGGTAGAGTTTGAGGTAGAGATGCCTGAATCATAGAGTCTCCAGAAAAGGTAGAGAAACCAGATTGACAGTCTGAGTTGCCATGTTGGGCACACGACTCAGACACACTTGGAAGTTGAGGATGCTCCAAATTATTAGTGGTTGAGAAGGGAAATGTTTGTTCATCAAACAACACATGACACGAGATATACAGAGGATTCGTTATTGGATCAAGACAACGATAACCTTTTTGGAAGAAGTCATAGCCGAGAAACACACATTTAGTGTATTTCGGTTCAAGTTTATTTTTGTTGTACGAAGTGAGTAAGGGAAAGCATAAGCAGCCAAAAGTCTTGAGCATAGAGTAGTCTGGTTGGCGATGCAGAAGGATCTCGTAGGGGGATTTGTAGCATAATTGCTTCATCGGGAGCCGATTAATCAAGGAGGTAGTGGTAAAAGCTTCAAGCCAAAAACGACTTGGCAGTGTTAGTAATTTTAGGAATATGATTTTACTATTACACAATAGATAGGACAGAAGAGAAAAGAAAAGGGATAACCACTCAATGCTTAAAAAAATTGTCTTTTACATTGCCCATCTTGGGACTTTAAATAGACAAGAGATAAAAGGTAATATAATAAGACTTTGTAAACGGGCACAAGTTTCATTGCATCCTTTTGCTTGAATAACAACGCCTCTTCTAAACCATCTTTTTTCTTTTGTAGATCGGCGCCATCTCTTCAGCTTTTTCTTCATCGCTAAGGAACCTAAGGCGTTGCCTCCTCTTCGTGATTTGCTTTTCCTTTTTTCTTCTCTGAAAGCTGCTTTCTACTTCCATGTCTCTTGAGCTTATATCTTCAGCTTGTATTTTAACACCACCTCTTAAGCTCGAGAGATCTTGAATACCTATCTTCGTTCTCAAGTATTCAAAATGGGGTTTTGCTAAGGGCTTGGTAAGCAGATCTGCAGGCTGTTGTTCAGAAGATAAGTGTCTTATATTGATTTCTCTTTTCTCTATATTCTCCCTGATGTGATGATATCTGGTCTCAATGTGTTTACTACGGCTATGGAAAACAGGATTCTTTGCTAGTGCTATTGCCGAGGAGCTATCAGAGAAAATGATTGTTTCCTCTCGATTTTCTGAGAAAATTTCTTTGACGAGTCTTCGAAGCCAAATGGCTTCAGTGGTTGCTTTGCTTAGGGCCATGTACTCTGTTTCAGCAGAATTGAGGGCAACAGATTGCTGATTTCTCTAGACCAACTGATAACATTCTACCCAATGAAGAAAACATACCCACTAACACTTCTTCGGTCTTCAACCGATCTCCCTCAATCTGAGTCTGTATACCCTGTAAGTTGGCTATGGTGATGACTTCGGTAAATTAGGCCAAAACTCTTGGTCCCCTGAACGTACCTGAGAATTTTCTTTGCTGCCTCGTAGTGTGTAACATCCCATGTTACTTCTGGACCCCTCAACTTAGATTGGGTTAGGCATGGGGTGAGATTTAAGGAGATCAACTAGGTTTGACCCTAGGTAGTGGGTGGTAGCCATGTGGGGCCCACTATAAGACCTTAGTCAAACTAGGTCAAACTAGCCTAATTAGGGACCCTAGCCACACCATGACCCCACCACATTGCCCTAACCCTAAAAACAATCTAAGTGGACCCTAGGGTATGTCACTGGGTCAACATTTTGACCCCAATTGACCAAAGTCAACCTTGGGCTTAATTTGGTCAAACCCACACTTATAGGCCAAATTAACCTAAGTGGGGCACCCCCTTGACCCAAACCAAGTTGGGTTGTGCCACTAGACCCATTTCCACCATGTGGGGCCAGTCCACCCACCATAGTTGACCAGTCAACCCCAAAAATCAAATTGGTCAACAATTTGACCTAAGGAATGAAATGAAGGCCAAGTCATTTCCCCTTGGACCAAGCCCACCAAAATTGGCCCATAGTCAGCCCAAGTGAACAAGACCAACCCTACCCCTCTAAATCAGGAGAGAGAATGCATGCAAGGGGTAAATTTGGAAATTTTAGGAGAAGAGGAGAGAGAAAGAGGAATGAAGGAAATGGTGGCCACATGGCCACCCCATCAGCTGACTTAGGCTGCCCAAAACCAAGTGGCTGACCTCCCCTCTTCATTTCCAGCAGAATTCCAGAGCTGAGAGCCACATGGCAGCTGGGTGAAGTCTCCAAAGCCCAAAACCGAGCTAGCATTGGAGATATCTCCACTTATAGCCCACCTCAGTCCAAACAGAGCTCACCATCAGCTTCAGAAGGTCCAGAGGAGTGGAATTCGACTACTTACACATGGAGAACGGTGGAGAATGCAACTTTCGGGGAGGAGCTCGCCGGCGCACCACCACCACGGCAAACCGCCGCCTGACCCGCAGCCAAGCCCCGATTATGGTGCGTTTCACTTCACCTCTACCCGCACTAGCCTCTTAGATCAAATAGGCGAGAGATCGGGCTCAATTGAGCCCGATGCCATGTGAGAAAATCAAAAAATCCTAAGTTTCTGAAACCGCTCGGGATCGCCGTCGCCGCCGTCTCCCGCCGCCCCATCGCCGGGAAATGATAGCCACCACCACCGTGAAGGTGATGGCACCATTGGCCGGAGGTGGCGACGCCTCAGCTGGCCGGAAACCGCCGGCAAAATCGCTCCAGGTCGGCTCGATCTCAGCCGTTGGCTGGAGGTAGACGATAACCCGATGCCGTCCATTCTTGCTTTAAGATTCGTGCGCCGATTTTAATATAAATCAGGATTAATAAATGAATAGTAATATTTCTGTCACATATATTCAGCCCTCTTGCAAGTTAATTTTAGGCCTCTTAGAGGCATTTCCAGAGCTTAGGCCCTTAATGAAAATTGTAGCCTAGGGTCTTACCTTTAAAATGCCACCCTAAACATACATTTTGGTGTAGAGTACAGCCCTGTAGGACCTTTCTCCTAGGACTGGTCCTAGACTAGGTCAAAAATTATATTGGATGCCCTAGTCTCAATATTAGTCACCATGATCCCAAATTTTGGGCACATGCATTATTAGGGCTTACTTACCTCCTGCCAAAATTTAGGAATTTTTAGAAAACATTTTCCTATAGTTTTTGGGTAAAATATCAAAATTTAAATTAATGGCATATATGGAGTTCTACTCCTCCCCATGGCCCCAAATTTTGGTGGTGGGTCAGTGGGGTCACCCTTGGTGCATGATAAAATTTTCAGCACCTTGGGATCTCTGCATGTGGGAGAATCCACTTGCATGTGATAGCTCATGTTAAGGCTTGGTGTGCAAATAGTAAAAATGTAATTTGCTGAATTTAGCCCAATGGATGCATGCAAGGATTATGAAATTATTTATAGTGGTTATTAGGGTAAATGGCACTCTTCAAATTAATAATGTAATTTTTGGAATCAAAATTCCATTTATTGGAATTTACTTTATAAAATAGCTATTTTGGAATTTAAAATTGGAAAATAGGATTTATTCAAGAACAAATCCAAACAACATTACCAAGGCATAGATTACATCACACTTGACCTAGGAAAATTATGATTTCTCTGTTTTGAAGAACCTTGGAGTAGATACCCTAAATTTCCCATTTTACCCTTATCATGATAATTCTTGAAATGATATATATATACCTCTGAAAAATTTGGGATTTATTCTACTGTCATAAAATATTGTTATTAGTTTATCATGAATTTCTCAGAATTTATTGGATACATTACTTGTGTTAAACTAGTACAATGGCATTTTGGTAAATACCTTAAAATGGAATCCCATAGGCCATCTTACATTCAATTTGGATGAATCTCTGCCAATAGCCATAATTTAGTGTCTTAAAGGCTCTGTAAATTTTCTGGAATTTTTGAATATGTAATGCTTATACTTCATGTGTAAAATGGAATTTATGTGGGATTGTAATTAAATAGAAAATGACAATAAATAATTTAAGGAAAATTATGAAATTTTGAAGGCAGCAATATTTGGTCAATATACATCTCAGGAAAAATTCCCTAAGTCAGTGGATGCTTAATTAAATCACTTCATGTGTAAAGTGGCCGAGCATTTAAATTAAGAGAATTAATTAAATGACCATTTGGCCAGGAAAAATTATGAGAATCCTTAGGGTAGTTCCCTTAGTCCATAATACCTTAGGATAAATATTTAGAGGCAAGATGCCTTAAGTTTTGGAAGATCACATTTCTAGGGTAAACATAGGTCATGGTCTGCATATAACACAAATAGGTCCTTGCCTTAGGGGAATTACCAGGGGATTGATTATCGGTAGAAATAAGAGAGAGTTCAAGATATGTAACCCTGGTGGGTAGAGTTTTACTTAGTGAGGGATCAAAAGTGCAAGTCTTAACTAGCAACTGGAGTGGGGATCGGCGGAAGACCGTCGGTTTTCCCGGTAATACCTTAAGTCACTAGGGTTGTACTAAAGCAATAAGGAGAGCTGGGGTGATACATGGGTAGCCATCAACTAAAATAAATATCCTTGCGAAAGGGAACGTTGGGCGTAATCCCAACATAGTTCCTAGTGCCCTTTGAGAGCCCTTCACAGGGAATACCGGGGGCAGTCCTGGGATTAACCTTAAATCTCTAAGTATAATAAACCGTAGGCAAGAGTAGTTTAATAGGTTAGGACATTGTTGTACCTTCTCGCCCGTGTGGGGGCTGGAGAGATTCATGATATATGCTCACCCGTTTGGGGTTTGAGGGAGTTGACATAAAGGCACTAATGTGCGTTCTCACCCGGGTTTGGGTTTGAGGAATTCAGGACGGGTTTTGGTCCTGCGAGCAGGAGGCTCGGTATGAATTACTTGCATGTGCATAAATATCGTGGCGGGGCATGCGGTACTGGCCGTTCGTCACACCGATGGCAGTACGGTGCACCAGGCGGTTGTGGGAGTTAGAGGGGCCAGTGGGTTGTTTTACACTGCGGTCTGGAGGACGACCCCCGATAACACACATCCGACCCAACAAGACTGACGGGTTTGTCAGCAAAGTACGTACGCGAGACTCTAGAGTGCACCTTGGACGTGTACAAGGCGTATGAGAGGGGTCTAAGGCTTGGTAGTGTGCATACCGGTCTAGAAGCGGAGACGCCCGCTCCGCTGCTGCCGTAGCCACAGCGGTGGTACCCGAGAGTGATGCTAGCTCTCAAAAAGTGGGAACTAAAGGTCTGTGATCACAGAGTCGTTGTGTGTGAGTTGCACTTGCCTGCGCATAAAATTGCATCATATCATTCATTCATATTAGGTCATACGCTTCATAGATCCTTATCATATAAATTAGTATGGGCTCTTTTATATGATAAGTTAAATTTCCTGGAAATCCTAACTTATATATTTGTATGGGCATTTATATAAGTTAGGGTACGTTTGCGATGATAGCATAGTGGTAGCTTAGCTTATTTACTTGTTCATTCTACTGCTTCTTTACTTTTCTTTACTGCACTGCTCTTACTTACTACTTGTACCGTACATAGAATTGCTAGAGTAGAATTACAGTACTTATTACAGCATTAGTAGATATTGTCACCTGCTTCCATTTTGCTACCCCTTGTTGTCCTCCGCTTCGTCCTCCCGCTCGGTGCCTAGGAGCTGCGGGGCGAGGTGTGGAGGAAACGACTTAGTCTTTTTGACTAATGGTCGGTGACCAACTATTTTTAGGAGCCCGTGGAGATGGAGCACCAGCACGTCGAGGAGGCAGGACATGAGGAGCAGATACCGCTTCAGCAGGCTACCTACTACTACTGTGCGTCCTCAGGTGGGACGAGTCTTGATGTTCTAGTTATAGCTTCCGCATTTACTATTTTGTGAGAGAGAGAGATTTGATGTACTGGGCATAAGCCCTTTTTACTCTTTCAGTTGTACTATTTGTGGACTATATGTTGTACTATTCATCTCTTTTTCATGATTATACTGTGGCTTGTGGACTGGTATTTTTATATATACAGTTTTACTTCTTATTTCTCATATTGGCCTACAGATTTATGATCGTACTAGCCGGCAGAATCGGCGTGTTGCGGTGTCGACTAACCCGTGAGTTAGTGCCACCGTAAGACGGCGGTTCTGGGCATAAGATCCGGTAGCCCTCCTTGGTAAGGGGGAGGGGGGTCTTACAAACTGGTATCAACTCGAACAACGATCATATGAGAAAGAAGTCCACAACATGGGACCACCCCCGCCCCAGCATTAGTTTGCGGACAAACTATGCAGCGGAAGCAGTGGTGTGCCCATGTACAAAAGTCACAGAAATGGTCCACAAAGTACAATTTGATAGGCCAATTTTGCCTTAACCTTACCTTTATGCAACCTCCACAGGTCGCAGCGCCGCAAAATGTGGCTCCTCCCCCTCCAGCTGCCACTCCATTCCTACATACGGAGATGGGGCAGACCCTGACGGCGATTTTGGATGCCTTTAGAGCCCAGCAAGTCCGGCTCCACAGCCAAATCCGGGGTCGAGCTGGCTGAGTGCATTCAAGAGCCTGTCCCCACCGACGTACCGTGGGACAGAGGATGCAGTGAAGACAGAAGAATGGCTGGAGGCCATACACGAGATCTTAGCGGGCATCAGCTGCCCAGTCGGCCAGGCAGTACCTCTTAGCCACCTCCGTGCTAGAGGCCCACGCGAAGAGATGGTGGAAGTCAGTCCGGGAGACTACTTATGCGGACTTTGAGTTGTCAGAGATTTCTTGGGAGGAGTTTGGCGATGTGTTCCTGGAGCACTTCGTCTCTACTACGGACAGGGATGCTTTGGAGGAGAGGTTTTTGAACCTCAAGCAGGGGACCAGATCTGTGATAGAGTACCAGAGGGAGTTCTCCCACTTGGCCAGGTTCGCGGGGATTCAGGACACCGACGATAGGAGGTATGCGAAGAGGTTCTACCGGGGCCTCAGGGATGATCTGAGGCAAGCTCTGTTATTCATTTCTCATGGCACATCCAGACAGATCATCGAGATGGCGAAGAAGCTGGAGGCTGACCAGCTGATGGTGCGAGCCGGAGGGAAGAGACCATTTGATGGATCGACATCAGGTGAGAGCAGTAGGGGCTCTCAGAGGGGCAGGACCATTGGATACAGGAGGGGTGGGGGACGTCGTCGTCCCAACTTCAGGCAGGAGCAGGGGCCTCCTCCAGCTTTGGCTCCCCCACCTCTACAGATACATGATCCGAGGAGACAGGATGACTGAGGCCACCGACAGGTGGTTTGTTACGGATGCCGCCAGCCTGGGCACATCAGGTCGGAGTGCCCGCACCGATTCCATCCCCCTCCTCCTCCTCCACCTCCAGTGGCCCCAGTACAGCAGGGTCGAGGACGAGGCCGAGGACGAGGCCGAGGCCGGGGATATCATGGCAGGAGGCGCGAGCAGGAGCAGATATACGCCTTGGACCTCACAGAGCCGAGGAATCCCGAGGAGGTCATTACAGGTACTTGAAGTTAATTTTGAGTTTCCTTAAATTTTTCCAATGATATATATATAGTACCTGGAACCATAGGATAACAATTAACCTTCACATAAACAAACCTCAGGCATAGTCATGATCAGCGGCAAGCCTGCCCATACTCTTTTCGACACGGGTGCGTCACACTCGTTCGTATCCGAGGCCTTCATCGACGGACTCGAAGGCGTGGAGAGGTTCCCTGGACTAGAGATGAGGGTACGCCTACCCGATGGGTCGGAGCTGCGGACTACTGCACATTGCGACATGGAGGCCGAGATTGGCGGCAAGGCTTTTGAGGCGCCGGCGACTATTCTGAAGCTGCAGGACTTTGACTTGATCTTGGGCATGGCCTGGTTGCACCGGAACCATGCCCAGATAGATTGCCCGTCCAGGAGGATCACGCTGAGACATGGCGACTCTCATGTTATCGTTGAAGGTATCCAGCCTGTCTGCCACCTACTATTATCTTCTATACAGGCTGTGAAGGCCCATGAGCAGGGTGAAGAAGTCTATATTGTCTGCTTCGAGATGGTGGGGACAGAGGCGACTATCTCAGATATTCCGGTGGTTCGGGATTTCTCCGACGTATTCCCGGAGAAATTGCCCGGGCTACCGCCTGCTAGAGACTTGGATTTCAGGATTCAGCTAGTGCCGGGAGCGAAGCCGGTGTCCCGAGCACCCTACAGGATGGCTCCTAGAGAGTTAGCAGAGTTCAGAACTCAACTGCAGGAGCTAGTCGAGTCAGGATTTGTACGGCCTAGTTCATCGCCATGGGGAGCGCCAGTTCTATTTGTGAAAAAGAAGGACGGATCACTGCGATTGTGTATAGATTACCGGGAGCTGAACCGGTTGACGGTCCGCAACACCTATCCTCTGCCTCGGATAGATGAGTTATTTGACCAACTACAGGGAGCATTCTGGTTCTCCAAGTTAGATCTGCGATCCGGCTACTATCAGCTCCGTATCAGGAAGAAGACATACCGAAGACGGCTTTCAGTTCGCGCTATGGACTATACGAATTCACGGTGATGCCTTTTGGGCTCACGAATGCTCCTGCTGCATTCATGAGTCTGATGAACCGTGTCTTTCGAGCCTTTCTTGGATTCGCTTCGTGATAGTATTCATCGACGACATCCTTATTTATTCTCGACTCGGGAGGAGCATACTGAGCACTTGGCACAGGTCCTGCAGAGGTTGAGGGAGGCACAGATGTACGCAAAATTTTCGAAGTGCCAGTTCTGGTTGCAGGAGGTGGCTTTCCTGGGGCACACGATCAGTGGGGCTGGGTTAGCTGTGGACCCCGGCCAAGATAGAGACGGTGAGGGATTGGCCGCGGCCGAAGACCGCATCTGACATCCGCAGTTTCTTGGGACTAGCAGGCTATTACCGCAAGTTCGTGGAGGGGTTCTCAAGGATAGCACTCCCCCTCACGTCCTTGACGAAGAAGGATGCTGATTTTGTTTGGTCAGAGCGGTGTGAGACGGCTTTTCAGGAGCTGAAGGACCGGCTCATCTCATCCCCTATTCTTGCGCTTCCATCCGGAGCGAAGGATTCCAGATTTACACGGACGCCTCTTATCAGGGGATGGGTGCAGTCTTGATGCAGCATGGACACGTTATCGCTTATGCTTCGAGACAGTTGAAGAAGCATGAGCATAACTATCCATACATGATCTAGAGCTCGGGGCTGTGGTTTTCGCCCTGAAAGATATGGAGGCATTACTTATATGGGATTCATTGTGACATCTTTTCAGATCACAAGAATCTCAAGTATATCGATACTCAGAAGGACCTAAACCTGAGACAGAGGAGGTGGCTGGAGTTTCTCTGTGATTATGATTACAAGATCCACTATCATCCGGAAAAGCGAACACGGTTGCGGATGCTTTGAGCAGGAGGGCCGGCACTTCTGGACCGGAGCCCCGATTGATGTCCATAGAGCTGCTTCAGATGATGGAGGACATGCACATTACCGTGGTGTCCGAGACCGAGCCAGTGGTATATAGAGAGTATTTGAGCTCAGTGATCAGCTGCGATGATATACAGGAGCGCATCCGAGCACATCAGAGGCTGGATGCTGCGTTACAGCCGATTTTCAGTGCCCTAGAGAGGGGGCAAGGTCGAGGACTACACACTACAGGATGATCTTCTTCGGTTCCGGGGGCGCATCTACATACCAGCAGGGGCAGTATTCGAGATGACATACTCCGAGAGGCACATTGCTCGAGATATTCAGTGCACCCCGGCATCACCAAGATGTGGGCAGATTTGCGGAGATCTATGTATTGGCCCGGGATGAAAGGGAGATCACGGATTTTGTGACCCATTGCGAGACCTGCCAGCGTGTGAAGGCGGAATGCAAGAGCCCGGGAGGTTTATTACAGCCACTGCCAGTTCCAGAGTGGAAGTTCGAGGACATTGCTATGGACTTTGTACACGGATTGCCTCGCTCCACTCCGGACATGATTCTATATGGTTATAGTGGACAGATTGACCAAGGTCGCGCGGTTTATCCAGTTCGGAAGGATGCCCCAGTTGCAGTTCTGGTGAGACTATTTGTGGAGCAGTACATCAGGTATCATGGTATCCCCAGGACTATTGTTTCGGACCGTGATGGTCGGTTCACTTCGAGCGAGTGGAGGGCCGTGCATGCTCACTTGGGATCTCGGCTTACCTTTAGTACCGCCTTCCACCCGCAGACCGACGGACAGACCGAGCGGACCATCCGGACCATGGAGGACCTGCTCAGATTATGCATATTGGATACGGGGAGGCCTTGGGAGAGGCTGCTACCATTGATCGAATTCTCGTATAATAACAGCCACCAGGCTAGCATCAGGATGGCTCCGTACGAGGCGCTTTATGGGAGGAGATGCCGGACTCCGCTATCATGGGTACAGGATGTGGATACCAGGGCTCTGGGATCTGATTATATAGAGGACACTGAGGCTCAGATTCGATTGATCAGGGATCGGCTACTGGAGGCCCAGAGCAGGCAGGCAAAGTATTATGATGCTCGGCACCGGAAGGTGGAGTTCCAGGTTGGAGACAGGGTATTCTTGAAGATACGTCCAGTACACGGTGTTCTCGGGTGCGGAGGCACAAGAAGCTCAGTCCACGATACATGGGGCCATACCTGATCCTGGAGCGGATCGGCCCCTTGGCTTACCGACTGCAGCTGCCACCGGAGTTGGGTGCATTACATGACGTCTTCCATGTCTCTTCCTTACGAAGGGCTCTCCTTCGGCCGGAGCAGCACATTACTACTACAGCCGGACCGGTAGAGCCTGACAGATCAGTGAGATTGGAGCCGATCCGGATTGACGATACAGCCATCCGAGTGTTGCGGAAGAAGAAGGTCCCTCTTGTGAAGGTGCTGTGGTCCAACCATGGACGGGAGGAGCACACTTGGGAGCCGAGAGATCTGATGCTGGAGCAACACCCGGAGCTATTCGCATCAGGTACATTTAAGTTATGCTTTAAATTTCTTGATAATTCTTGCAAATATAAACCCCGTAGACCCGAACTTAAATTTCGGGGACGAAATTATTTTCTTGTTTATTGGAATTTGTAACATCCCATGTTACTTCTGGACCCCTCAACTTAGATTGGGTTAGGCATGGGGTGAGATTTAAGGAGATCAACTAGGTTTGACCCTAGGTAGTGGGTGGTAGCCATGTGGGGCCCCACTATAAGACCATAGTCAAACTAGGTCAAACTAGCCTAATTAGGGACCCTAGCCACACCATGACCCCACCACATTGCCCTAACCCTAAAAACAATCTAAGTGGACCCTAGGGTATGTCACTGGGTCAACATTTTGACCCCAATGTTGACCAAAGTCAACCTTGGGCTTAATTTGGTCAAACCCACACTTCATAGGCCTAATTAACCTAAGTGGGGCACCCCCTTGACCCAAACCAAGTTGGGTGGTGCCACTAGACCCATTTCCACCAATGTGGGGCCAGTCCACCCACCATAGTTGACCAGTCAACCCCAAAAATCAATTGGTCAACAATTTGACCTAAGGAATGAAATGAAGGCCAAGTCATTTCCCCTTGGACCAAGCCCACCAAAATTGGCCCAAGTCAGCCCAAGTGAACAAGACCAACCCTACCCCTCTAAATCAGGAGAGAGAATGCATGCAAGGGGGTAAATTTGGAAATTTTAGGAGAAGAGGAGAGAGAAAAGGAATGAAGAATATGGTGGCCACATGGCCACCCCATCAGCTGACTTGGCTGCCCAAAACCAAGTGCTGACCTCCCCTCTTCATTTCCAGCAGAATTCCAGAGCTGAGAGCCACATGGCAGCTGGGTGAAGCCTCCAAAGCCTCAAAACCGAGCTCAGCATTGGAGATATCTCCACTTATAGCCCACCTCAGTCCAAACAGAGCTCTCCATCAGCTTCAGAAGGTCCAGAGGAGTGGAATTCGACTACTTACACATGGAGAACGGTGGAGAATGCAACTTTCGGGGAGGAGCTCGCCGGCGCACCACCACCACGGCAAACCGCCGCCTGACCCGCAGCCAAGCCCCGATTATGGTGCGTTTCACTTCACCTCTACCCGCACTAGCCTCTTAGATCAAATAGGCGAGAGATCGGGCTCAATTGAGCCCGATGCCATGTGAGAAAATCTAAAAAATTCCTAAGTTTCTGAAACCGCTCGGGATCGCCGTCGCCGCCGTCTCCCGCCGCCCCATCGCCGGGAAATGATAGCCACCACCACCGTGAAGGTGATGGCACCATTGGCGGAGGTGGCGACGCCTCAGCTGGCCGGAAACCGCCGGCAAAATCGCTCCAGGTCGGCTCGATCTCAGCCGTTGGCTGGAGGTAGACGATAACCCGATCCCGTCCATTCTTGCTTTAAGATTCGTGCGCCGATTTTAATATAAATCAGATTAATAAATGAATAGTAATATTTCTGTCACATATATTCAGCCCTCTTGCAAGTTAAATTTTAGGCCTCTTAGAGGCATTTCAGAGCTTAGGCCCTTAATGAAAATTGTAGCCTAGGGTCTTACCTTTAAATGCCACCCTAAACATACATTTTGGTGTAGAGTACAGCCCTGTAGGACCTTTCTCCTAGACTGGTCCTAGACTAGGTCAAAATTATATTGGATGCCCTAGTCTCAATTAGTCACCATGATCCCAAATTTTGGGCACATGCATTATTAGGGCTTACTTACCTCCTGCCAAAATTTAGGAATTTTTAGAAAACATTTTCCTATAGTTTTTGGTAAAATATCAAATTTAAATAATGGCATATATGGAGTTCTACTCCTCCCCATGGCCCCAAATTTTGGTGGTGGGTCAGTGGGTCACCCTTGGTGCATGATAAAATTTTCAGCACCTTGGGATCTCTGCATGTGGGAGAATCCACTTGCATGTGCTAGCCTCATGTTAAGGCTTGGTGTGCAAATAGTAAAAATGCAATTTGCTGAATTTAGCCCAATGGTTGCATGCAAGGATTATGGAATTATTTATAGTGGCTTATTAGGGTAAATGGCACTCTTCAAATTAATAATGTAATTTTTGGAATCAAAATTCCATTTATTGGAATTTACTTTATAAATAGCTATTTTGGAATTTAAAATTGGAAAATAGGATTTATTCAAGAACAAATCCAAACAACATTACCAAGGCATAGATTACATCACACTTGACCTAGGAAAATTATGATTTCTCTGTTTTGAAGAACCTTGGAGTAGATACCCTAAAATTTCCCATTTTACCCTTATCATGATAATTCTTGAAATGAATATATATACCTCTGAAAAATTTGGGATTTATTCTACTGTCATAAAATATTGTTATTAGTTTATCATGAATTTCTCAGAATTTATGGATACATTACTTGTGTTAAACTAGTACAATGGCATTTTGGTAAATACCTTAAAATGGAATCCATAGGCCATCTTACATTCAATTTGGATGAATCTCTGCCAATAGCCATAATTTAGTGTCTTAAAGGCTCTGTAAATTTTCTGGAATTTTTGAATATGTAATGCTTATACTTCATGTGTAAAATGGAATTTATGTGGGATTGTAATTAAATAGAAAATGACAATAAATAATTTAAGGAAAATTATGAAATTTGAAGGCAGCAATATTTGGTCAATATACATCTCAGGAAAAATTCCCTAAGTCAGTGGATGCTTAATTAAATCACTTCATGTGTAAAGTGGCCGAGCATTTAAATAAAGAATTAATTAAATGACCATTTGGCCAGGAAAAATTATGAGAATCCTTAGGGTAGTTCCCTTAGTCCATAATACCTTAGGATAAATATTTAGAGGCAAGATGCCTTAAGTTTTGGAAGATCACATTTCTAGGGTAAACATAGGTCATGGTCTGCATATAACACAAATAGGTCCTTGCCTTAGGGAATTTACCAGGGGATTGATTATCGGTAGAATAAGAGAGAGTTCAACATAGTAACCCTGGTGGGTAGAGTTTTTACTTAGTGAGGGATCAAAAGTGCAAGTCTTAACTAGCAACTGGAGTGGGGATCGGCGGAAGACCGTCGTTCCCGGTAATACACCTTAAGTCACTAGGTTGTACTAAAGCAATAAGGAGAGCTGGGGTGATACATGGGTAGCCATCAACTAAAATAAATATCCTTGCGAAAGGGAACGCTGGGCGTAATCCCAACATAGTTCCTAGTGCCCTTTGAGAGCCCTTCACAGGGAATACCGGGGGCAGTCCTGGGATTAACCTTAAATCTCTAAGTATAATAAACCGTAGGCAAGAGTAGTTTAATAGGTTAGGACATTGTTGTACCTTCTCGCCCGTGTGGGGGCTGGAGAGATTCATGATATATGCTCACCCGTTTAGGGTTTGAGGGAGTTGACACAAGGCACTAATGTGCGTTCTCACCGGGTTTGGGTTGAGGGATTCAGGACGGGTTTTGGTCCTGCGAGCGGAGGCTCGGTATGAATTACTTGCATGTGCATAAATATCGTGGCGGGGCATGCGGTACTGGCCGTTCGTCACACCGATGGCAGTACGGTGCACCAGGCGGTTGTGGGAGTTAGAGGGGCCAGTGGGTTGTTTTACACTGCGGTCTGGAGGACGATCCCCGATAACACACATCCGACCCAACAAGACTGACGGGTTTGTCAGCAAAGTACGTACGCGAGACTCTAGAGTGCACCTTGGACGTGTACAGAGGCGTATGAGAGGGGTCTAAGGCTTGGTAGTGTGCATACCGTCTAGAAGCGGAGATGCCCGCTCCGCTGCTGCCGTAGCCACAGCGGTGGTACCCGAGAGTGATGCTAGCTCTCAAAAAGTGGGAACTAAAGGTCTGTGATCACAGAGTCGTTGTGTGTGAGTTGCACTTGCCTGCGCATAAAATTGCATCATATCATTCATTCATATTAGGTCATACGCTTCATAGATCCTTATCATATAAATTAGTATGGGCCTCTTTTATATGATAAGTTAAATTTCCTGGAAATCCTAACTTATATATTTGTATGGGCATTTATATAAGTTAGGGTACGTTTGTGATGATAGCATAGTGGTAGCTTAGCTTATTTACTTGTTCATTATCTGCTGCTTCTTTACTTTCTTTACTGCACTGCTCTTACTTACTACTTGTACCGTACATAGAATTGCTAGAGTAGAATTTCATTACTTTTACCACACTTTAGATAGATATTGTCACCTGCTTCCATTTTGCTACCCTTGTTGTCCTCCGCTTCGTCCTCCCGCTCGGTGCCTAGGAGCTGCGGGGCGAGGTGCGGAGGAAACGACTTAGTCTTTTTGACTAATGGTCGGTGACCAACTATTTTTAGGAGCCCGTGGAGATGGAGCACCAGCACGTCGAGGAGGCAGGACATGAGGAGCAGATACCGCTTCAGCAGGCTACCACTACTACTGTGCGTCCTCAGGTGGGACGAGTCTTGATGTTCTAGTTATAGCTTCCGCATTTACTATTTGTGAGAGAGAGATTTGATGTACTGGGCATAAGCCCTTTTTACTCTTTCTTTGTACTTATTTGTGGACTATATTGTACTATTCATCTCTTTTCCATGATTGTACTGTGGCTTGTGGACTGGTATTTTTTATAACAGTTTTACTTCTTATTTCTCATATTGGCCTACAGGTTTATGATCGTACTAGCCGGCAGAATCGGCGTGTTGCGGTGTCGACTAACCCGTGAGTTAGTGCCACCGTAAGACGGCGGTTCTGGGCATAAGATCCGGTAGCCCTCCTTGGTAAGGGGGAGGGGGGTCTACATAGTGAGCTTTGGTTGGATTATTCATAAACCTTGAAATAGAATTCACGGAAAATTCTATATCTGGTCTGTATTTGTTAGGTAGGATCAATGATCCACCAAGCTTCTAAATGTAGGACGATTCTGCCATTTAATTTATTGCTTTTAGTTGGTGTTGAGCTTCACAAGTGTCTGGGAAGTAAAAGTTTGGGTTCTATGATCTCAATCCCTAGATTTGTGTAAGAAGTCAAACTGATCAATGACATACACACATAAGTATTGATGTGTGCATGAGTTAACATGCATGATGTCCCATGATTGGATAGGTGAAATTAAAGAGTATGCTGGAAGACTCAAAAATCATCGAGTAGCTCACATTTCGTCGAGCACAGCTTTCAGCTTTCACGAGCTGAGCTCACCATTAGTCGAACGAGTCAGAACTCTCGGATTCAGAAATCGTCGAGCTGAGCTCACCGTTCGGCGAGCTGAGCTCACCGTTCGTCGAGCTCAATTCAGAAGCTTGGGATTCAGAACTCGTCGAGCTCAGCCCACCGATCGTTGAACGCAGTTCAATATTCGTCGAGCTGAGCTCACCATTCGTTTTGCTAAATCCAGAAGCTTGAGATCCAGAATTGTCGAGTTAAAGCCACGATCGATCGAACGCAGTTCAACATTCGTCAAACTAAAGCAAGAAGAATTGAAGAATTGCTGCAGTAGCGTCGAAAACTGTTCTGTCCTTTTCTGAGGGAGGTGACGCTCACCATCTTTGGCTGGGCCCACCCTAAATTGTGTCGTTGATTCAAAACAACACATATAAAAGGAAGAAAGAAAATGAGATTAGCGTTACGGAGAACAAACACAGAACACAGGAAGAAAATACAGAAAAAAGAGGCGGCTTTACTTCATCATCTCCGATATGCTTGAAAGCCAAGTCCAGCAAAGTTAGCCAGAAGGCAGTGAAAAGTTTAGCTGAAACTCTTCAAGTTCAGCAAGATTGTTCTCTCCAGAACAAGGCAGCTTATTCATCTATTCAGCAAGCAGTTAGCTGTGTGAAGGGCTGTTATCCTTCAACAGCAGATAGTTGTTCACCAGTGCAGCAAAAGAAGGGATGTTAGCCTTCAACAACAGATAGCTGTTCACCAGTGTAGCAAAGGAGTTAGTTGTAGAAGAAGACTCATTCCTTCTACAGCAAGTGGGCTGGACTGATATCTGCTCAGTCCAGCAAGGTAGACTCAAAGATTTATCTCTGAGTTGGTTGTTTTAAATTTATTTCATCTTGTATAAACTACTGTATGATTTAGTTTACCTGAATATGAGTTGTAGGGCCTTTTGGCCTGAGCTGTAGGTGACTAATTAGTCACTGAGGTAGGTGCCTGCTAGGGTACTGAGGTAGGATCCAAGTGTGGATCTGAGAGTAGGGCTGTCCTCCCAGCCTGAGTAGTAAACCTTAGAAATAAGTCTGAGGTAGGTGACCAGTGAGTTACTGAGCTGTAGGTGATAAGTGTGTCACTAAGTTGTAGGCCTTTGTAACGCGCCCGATTTTTTTTGATGATTTTATTCGAATGGGCAACGTCATATTTATGACGTCGTGGCGTTACTTTTAGCGTTGAGTTGACAGCGCATTGCCGTTAAGCCATTTTCTCATCCGTGCGGCTGAGTCGGCCGAATTCTTGTTGTAATGGGAAAATTTTGCATTTGGAATTTAAGTTATGTAATTTTGGGCTTGCTCGTCAAGTTTCGTCGCAATTCGAGCATTTTTTGAGTCTCAACGCGCGATTGAAGTTTTAGATTGTTTATGTTCGACGTATACTTTGAAGATTAATATCTCGGGAATGGCTCGTCGGATTTTGGTTTTGACTTCGTCGTTACGTTCGTAGCGTCAGTGTTCGCCTACGGTGCGAATTTCATTTAATTCGGCACGCGTTTGGGCCCCCGTTTTGATCTCGTATTTTCCTTATTCAAAAATATATAAATATGAATATTTTAATATTACAGCATTATTCAAAAATGTGATTTACTATTAATTTGTATAGTTTGATCAAAGGATTTTTTTTGCAAAAAAAATTGTTCCTCTACAAGGATTTGTTTTTCTGCTCAAGTGCCTCTAGAGTATATTACTCGACTACTCGAGTACTTCTCGAGTCTTCATTTCCTGCCTCTCGAGTGTCTGATTTCTTAACTACTCGAGTGAATTTATATACCTACACGAGTGATTTCATAACTACTCGAGTGAATTTATATACCTACACGAGTGATTTCTTAACTACTCGAGTGAATTTATATACCTACACGAGTGATTTCTTAACTACTCGAGTACTATATTTCTGTCTCGAGTAATTTTTTTTTATGCTCGAGTGTCTGTTTCTACCTACTCGAGTAGCCGTTTTCTACCTCTCGAGTACCCGTAAGCTTGTTCTCGCGTAGTCCGTTGCAGTTTATGTTCGAGAGCCTTTTTGAGCGTCAAAACGATGTCGTATGGAAAAATGGTTAACATGAAATTTGTGCGTCTCGACGAGATATACAACTTTCATGTTGGCTACTTTTCGATTTGAAGCCATTCTAAACCTTTATTTTCGTATTTCGCGCACTCAGGCGTAAATATTCCGTTTTTAGACATAACATTTTATAAACAAATATATTTATATATCTTTATATGTATATATATATATATATATGTATATATATACATATTTCTATCAGAGAGAATTCCATCATCTTCTCCGATTCTTTTTTTTCTCGAACCAGTGCGGCGTGAGCGTGAGAGAGAAATATTTCGTGAACCTTCCGGTGGCCGCCGATGGTGCTCGAAATCTTCATCCGAACATAGATCCGGAAAGCTCTCGCCGAGAGCTACGCCATCGTGGTAAATTTTTCCCCGTTCCTTGAGATTTCTCGTTAGGGTTTTTTCGGCCCTAACATCCGTTTTGACCGTTCTTGTTCAGATTTCAACTCCTCCCGCATCATTTTGCCCCGATCTACGATGTGGAGTGATTCGGTGGACTTTTCCGGTTAAACCAAGACAAGTGGTGGTTTCCCCTCGTTTCTCCTTATCCGATTTGATGGTAACGGCTATATTTTCATGTCTTTAAAATTTTCTGCGCTTATTCTTCGAAATTATTGTTATAATTAATTGTTTCAACGATCACATGATGTTGTAAGGTTTTGTCATGGTAAGCTCGATCTTGTCTGGTTATGTTTAATCGTTCCTGATGTGTCTTAAGGATGACTAAAAATGTCTTAGCTTTCGTTATTAAACGCGTTAGAGTTTATCTAGGATTGTAAATTGCTCATAGAGGTTGGTCAACCGCGTCTTGAATCTGGTAATGTCAAGTAGAATCTGTCGAGCCAAATCTCGAGATATTTGTGTTATAATTTCTTTGGGTTTCTTGATTGCGGGAGTTAGTGGACGATTCCACCTCCACAGTGGTCATTTCCTTCATTAGTGCCCTGTGGAAGTCTACCCGGCTTTTGGATGTCTGCGGTGTATGGTGGAGAGTATGAGACTCCCTCGCAGTTAGACGTATTTTGTATCAGAGTTTTTGGGTGGTGTGTCCACGAGTGACCATCTCGCCCGTGTTTTTGGGTGGTGTGTCCACGAGTGACCACCTCGCCCGTGTTTTTGGGTAAAGTCGACCACAGGTGCCTAATAAATGATTTGTATTTCTTCCTTATGAATTATTCATGTTGTCACCTTATAGCCTCGTGCGTCTGGTGTACTATTGTTGTACGTGACGAATCACGTAAGAGTTCTTCTTCATGATGATGACTTGTTTCTTTTTTTGTACTTTATTTCAGTACTGTTGGTCTTGGGTTGGTACCCCTTTGACCTTTGTTTATTTGGGCTTATTAATTTCTGCCACCATTTGTTCTTTATTGCTGAGGTGTTTTGTCTTTGAAATGCCTCAGGTTTAGAGCAGTAGCAGATAACAGAGCTAGTTTTGGAGTTTTTGGGCGACAGTGTTGGCTGTGGTTGTTACCTCGTCTCAACGAGGTAATTTGTTGTTTATTTAGTTACTGGTTCAGACATACTTTTCTATATGTGGGTTCATGTCAGTTTGTTGACGCCCACAGTATTGCTACTTTTTGATACTTGTTAGCTGCTTAGTTTTTCTATATGTGGGTGTAGATTGCTTGCTCTCTGGGATGATTTATGCTAGGAATGCATGTTAGGTATTTTTAAGAATAAAATCTACTACTATTACTTCATGCACTGCATAATTTAAAAACTCTAACTTGTTATATTTGGCGACCGTAAAAGCTATCCTTACTACTATTATAAATTTAGAGTCTTGCATAACATGAGTTGTCCCTTGGGGACGTTTATACTCATGTAGGATGTTCGAGTCAATCTAAGCCGAGGGATACGGCTAACTATTGCACTTAACTGATTTTCCTTAAAATAATTGAAAGAATATTTCTTCTTGTTTAAGTAGGTGTCTGCCTGAGCGTCCGCAGTTATCGCCTGCTGACGTGGCATCATGACACACATTTTCCCTTTCTCTGATAAGTTATTTTATGCGGTGAAAATGCGGGTTGTGATAGTTTGTATCAGATGGAGGTTGCTTGACAATTGGTCGGGCAACCTTCCCTTGTTAGTGTTAGTTGTTTAGTGACATTTCATACACACACCGATGTGTCATCAGTACGTCTTAGCCGAAGCATAGTTACTACATTCATAGCATGATAAGAAGTATACATGGCATATTATGTAGTATGAGATGCATAATATGTGTTTGTATATGGATCCACCATACGTGGCAACATGTGACGGTTATGTAGTATAGGATGCATAACCACCATCACATGGGTGCCCATTAGCACGTTTTATTTTCGCATTGCATGCGATGTTATGTAGTATGAGATGCATAACATTTCATGTGTACGCCGCTCATAACATGCATTAGGGCCTTTATAGAATGCATAGCACTGCATACATTGCATATCATCGCATAAGCACGCATGCTAAGTTAAGGTTTACGCGATGACACATGTACACACATGATTTTAAATAAGAATAAAGAATTCGTGCATTCATGTCATAGACACAAGAGTCAATAGGATGAGAGGATATCATCCTAAGTAGGACATAACATCATTATAAAATCTCAGAGCAAGTTGCAGCATAAGCAAGTGTCTTTTAAGTATGGTCTGAACTAGTCGTGTTGCCTTATTGTAAGCTAGGATTTTGACGAGGTGTCCATTTGCTTTTTAGAAATGCCGCCAAAGCGTCCTGCGACGAGGTCGACTCCCCAATCGGAGGGTGGGTCATTAGGTGCGCAAAGTGATGTGATTATCGAGGGTCTGCGTCAGAGTAATGAGGCTCTGTCGAGACAGTTGGTTGCGATGCAATCGCAAATTGAGTCTTTGTTGTCTGCCGCTCCCGCGCAACAACCTTTAGTGCAAGTGCCTGCCTTGGGCCAAGCCGTGCCTGTTACCCCTGCTCCTCTGGTGCCCCCGATGGCGATACCACCAGAAATGAATTTTATATCACACTTCCAACGATTGGGACCCCCCACCTACGACGGGAGTGCTGACTTTCTGATTTTAGATGATTGGATCATCTCCATCGAGGAGATGTTTTCGTATTCCGGAATTCTAGAAGCCCAGAAGGTGATGATTGCATCCTATCAGTTAAAAGGCATGGAAAAGAGTTGGTGGATTCGGGAAAGAGAGGGTCTGAAGGAAGGATGTTCTTGGGAATCTTTTAAGAAGATACTGCTGAAAAAGTTTCTACCCTCGGTCGAGCAGGACCGTCTTATGAATAACTTCCTGCATTTGAAGCAGAGACAGCACGCCGTGAGTGAGTATGAGATTGAGTTTAGCAAACTGAGCAGATTTGCTCCTGATTTGGTAGCTTCTGAGGAGGGTAGAGTGAAGCGTTTCCTTGGAGGACTAAGAAGCGATGTCCAGCAGTTGGCATGCGTTTACCGAGCTGAAAGTTATGCTAAAGCAGTGGAAGCCGCTTTGATAGTGGAGGCGATTGAAAACACTAAGAACCGCGGTACTGCGGTGAGGAAGGAGAAAAGGAAAGGTGTTGAGGATGGTAGCTGCAGGGCATCTAGCCTTTCTTCGAAGAAGAAAAGTAAGGAAGTGTGTAGTTTCTGTGGTCGTCCCAGCCACCCTTACAAAATATGTTTCAAGAGGACTGCCACCCTGAAGCAGCAGCAGGTGCACGCCATCCAAGGTGCACCCAAGGGAGAGCTAGTGTGCTCATTTTGTGCAAGGAAGGGTCGTGATGTGAGACGGTGCTGGATGAAGGAAAGGATTTGCTTCCAGTGCGGGCAGAAGGGACACCAGAAGTCTTTGTGCCCCCAGGCTTAGCCCCCCACTGCAGCCTGCCCCACTTCGAGCTCTGTCGCCGCCGCCGAACCTGGATAAAGGAAAAGAAAAGCTGAACGTGATGACCAGCGAGGAAGCTCAAAGCTCTACGCAAGTGATATCAGGTTAGCCTCAGTTTAATATATCCTTATTACTTATCATTGTTGCCCTAGTTATCGTTCGTTTAGTTATGTATGCTACGGTTTTAGGGGAGTTTAAGGTGCGGAATAGGTGGGCGCGCGTTCTTTTCGATTCGGGTGTCACCCATTCCTTTGTGGACCGGAGATTTGTTGATAAACATCGCTTGAATGTGGATCAATTAGGAGACTCCTTCAACGTCAAGCTTCCCTCCGGTGATTCTGTGATATCTAATCAAGGAGTTTTGAGATGCCATATTTATCTTGGCAATTTTCTGGCCTTTGCAAATCTGATGATTTTAGATCTGGCTGACTTCGACGTGATTTTGGGCATGGACTGGTTGTCCAAGTATGATACAGTCATCCAGTGAAAAGCTAAGCGACTGGATTTCAGGATGGACGATGGACAACCCATGAGCGTCTATGGATTTCAGGACAGAGTTTCCCCTGTCATTTCCGCGGTACGTGCTTATCGTGCTATAGAGTCTGGTTGCGAGGCCTTTTTAGTTTCTATTTCTGCTCTGGAAACAGCTTTTGTTATGCCACGTCTTGAGGATGTCTCGATGGTGCGAGAGTTTCCAGATGTCTTTCCTGATAGCCTTTCAGGACTTCCTCCTGAAAGGGAGATAGAGTTTGAGATAGACCTCGAGCCAGGTACTCGTCCTATTGCCAAAGCATCGTACCGTATGGCTCCGCGTGAGTTGGATGAGTTGCGTACTCAGCTCGATGAGCTGCTGAGGTGTGGTTTTATTAGACAAGTTCTTCTCCGTGGGGTGCTCCTGTTTTGTTTGTCAAGAAGAAAGATGGATCGATGAGACTTTGCATCGATTATAGGGAATTGAACAAGGTAACCATTAAGAATAGATATCCCCTGCCAAGGATTGATGATCTGTTTGATCAGTTGCGTGGTATCTCGGTATTTTCAAAGATCGATCTTCGCTCAGGCTACCACCATTTGAGGATTCGTGAGACAGATATTCCCCGAACCGCTTTCCGTTCGCAGCACGGACATTATGAGTTTTTGGTGATGTCTTTTGGTTTAACCAATGCACCCTCTGCTTTCATGGATTTGATGAATATGGTGTTTAAGGATTTCTTGGACCGATTTGTTATTGTGTTCATAGATGATGTCTTGGTGTATTCCAGCAATGTTGAGGAGCATACTCAGCATTTGCGTTTGGTTTTGTCGACCCTGAGGGAGCATAAGTTATATGAGAAGTTGAGCAAATGTGAGTTCTGGCTACCTCAGGTGTCCTTTCTGGGTCATGTTATAAGCAAGGACGTTATTTCTGTAGACCCGACCAAGATTTCAGCTGTGATGGAATGGGAGAGACCGTCTACACCTAAGGAGATTAGGAGCTTCTTAGACCTGGCTGGATATTATAGAAGATTCGTGGAAGGATTTTCGGTGTTGTCTGCTCCTCTAACTAGACTTACTCAGAAGAATACTGCATTCATTTGGAGTGATAAGTGTGAAGAGGCTTTCCAAGAGTTGAAGAAGAGATTATGTACTGCTCCAATTTTAACCTTACCTATTGAAGGAGTTAAGTATGCTGGGTATGTTGATGTGTCACATATCAGACTTGTTTGTGTTTTAATGCAAGATGGTAAGGTGATCGCGTATGGATAGAGGCAACTAAAGATTCACGAGAGAAACTATTCTACGCACGATTTGGAATTTGCTGCCGTAATTTATGCGCTGAAGCTGTGACGACACTTATTATATGTGGCGTTGTGCAAAATCTATAAGGACCATAAGAGTTTGAAGTATGTTTTCACTCAGAAGGAACTAAATCTGCGCCAGCATCGGTGGTTAGAATATGTAGCTGATTATGAAGTGGAAATTTTTTATCATCCAGGAAATGCCAATGTAGTAGTCGATGCTTTGAGTAGAAAGACCGCTAAAATTTTTAACCTGTCGGTACAGTCCTTGGTAGAAGAATTTTTGTTCATGGATATTGAGGTTGGGAGTAGTACTGTGCCTGCTAGTCTAGAAGTAGAAGAACCCTCTTGGATTTCCTTAACTCGAGCACATCAGAAGGATGATCCGGATTTGTTACACCTCCGGAATAGAACTATGAAGGGAGAGTTACCTGATTTCTCTGTGGATGAGTTGGACACCTTGAAGTATCTGGGTAGATTTTGTGTCCCTGCCTTCGGCGATATTCGGGCTAAGATCTGTGCTGAAGCTCATGGTTCCAGTGTAGCCTACCACCCTGGTTCCACTAAGATGTATAAGGATCTAAAGCAAATTGTTTGGTGGTCAGGGATGAAGAATGATATCGCGAAGTTTGTATCAGAATGTTATACGTGTCAGCGTGTTAAGGCTGATCATAGAAGGCCTGGTGGTAAATTGACACCGTTTGATATTCCAAGTTGGAAATGGGAGAGTATTTCAATAGATTTTATCACGGGTCTACCAAAATCGCCCAGTGGGCACGACTCTGTTTGGGTGATAGTTGACAGATTGACAAAATGTGCTCAGTTTTTCCCGTTTAAGATTGGGTATTCGATGAAGAAGATAGTCGAGCTATATCTTGAAGAGGTCATCAGGTTGCATGGAGTGCCTGTTAGCATTGTATCAGATCGGGACTCCAGATTTACGTCTCGCTTTTGGAAGAGTTTACCGGAGGGGTTGGGTTCTGATTTAAGGTATTACACCGCCTATCATCCGCAGACGAATGGTCAGACAGAAAGGGTAAATCAGATCGTAGAAGATATGATCAGGTGTTATATTTTGCATCATGGTGGTGCTTGGGACGAGCGTCTCAGACTCATGGAGTTTGCATACAATAATAGTTATCAAGAGAGTCTGCAGATGACCCCGTTTGAGGCCTTATATGGGAGGCGTTGTAGAACTCATTTGTTTTGGGCTGAAGTTGGTGAAAGACCGTTGCTAGGTCCGGAAGCCCTTGAGGAGATGAATTGTGTTGTACTCATATTCGAGAAAAGCTCCATGTGGCTCAAGAGCGCTATGAGAAGTATGCTAATCAACGAAGGGTCGATCTGGAGTTTGCCGTTGGAGACTTGGTTTTTCTGAAGGTTTCTCCGATGTCTGACGTTAAAAGGTTTGGAAGGAACCACAAGTTAGACCCCCCGGTATGTAGGACCTTTCCAGATTCTTGAGCGCATCGGAGTGTCAGCTTATAGGCTGGAGTTGCCTACAACCTTCCCTGGTGTCCATGATGTGTTCCATGTGAGCCAGTTGCGGAAGTGTGTTCGTTTTGATCGTCAAGTCCTCGACTCGTTACCCCAGATTCAACCCAACCTTAAGTATGTGGAAGAACCTATTCATATTCTGGATTCTCAAAAGCGTGTGTTGCGGAGAAAGACCATCCCTATGGTCAAGATTCTTTGGAGAAATCAAGACGTCGAGAGTGCGACGTGGGAATTAGAATCGGCGATGATTGAATCTCATCTGCACCTCTTCTCTTAGTTTCGGGTATGTTGTTATGTTTTCAGTTATGTTTGATTTTATCGTTTTGTTTTGGTTTTGGAGTTGTGTTAAGTTTCGGGACGAAACTTCTTTTTAGGGGGAGTGACTGTAACGCCCCCGATTTTTTTTTCGATGATTTTATTCGAATGGGCAATGTCATATTTATGATGTCGTGACGTTACTTTTAGCGTCGAGTTTACGGCGCATTGTCGTTAAGGCATTTTCTCGTCTGTGCGGTCGAGTCGGCCGAATTCTTGTTGTAATGGGAAAATTTTGCATTTTAAATTTAAGTTATGTAATTTTGGGCTTGTTCATCAAGTTTCGTCGCAATCCGAACATTTTTGGAGTCTCGGCGCGCGATTGAAGTTTTAGATTGTTTATGTTCGGCGTATACTTTGAAGATTAATATCTCGGGAATGGCTCGTCGGATTTTGGTTTTGACTTCACCGTTACGTTCGTAGCGTCAGTGTTCGCCTACGGTGGGAATTTCATTTAATTTGGCATGCGTTTGGGCTTCCGTTTTGATTTCGTAGTTTCCTTATTCAAAAATATATAAATATGAATATTTTAATATTATATCACTATTCAAAAATGTGATTTACTATTCAGTTGTATAGTTTGATCAAAGGATTTTTTTTGCAAAAAAAATTGTTCTTCTGCAAGGATTTGTTCTTCTGCTCGAGTGTCTCTAGAGTATATTACTCGACTACTCGAGTACTTCTCGAGTCTTCATTTCCAGCCTCTCGAGTGCCCGATTTCTTAACTACTCGAGTGAATTTATATACCTACACGAGTGATTTCTTAACTACTCGAGTGAATTTATATACCTACACGAGTGATTTCTTAACTACTCGAGTGAATTTATATACCTACACGAGTGATTTCTTAACTACTCGAGTACTATGTTTCTGTCTCGAGTAATTTTTTTATTTATACTCGAGTGTCTGTTTCTACCAACTCGAGTAGCCGTTTTCTACCTATCGAGTACCCATAAGGTTGTTCTCGCGTAGTCCGTTGCAGTTTATGTTCGGGAGCCTTTTTGAGCGTCAAAACGATGTCTTATGGAAAAATGGATAACATGAAATTTGTGCGTATCGACGAGATCTACAACTTTCATGTGGCCACTTTTCGATTTGAAGCCATCCTAAAACTTTATTTTCGTCTTCCGCGCACCCGAGCGTAAATATTCCGTTTTTAGATAGAACATTTTATAAACATATATATATATATATATATATATATATATCTTTACATGTATATATATATATATATATATATATATATACATATTTCTATCAGAGAGAATTTCATCATCTTCTCCGATTCTTTTTCTTCCCGAACCAGTGCGGCGTGAGCGTGAGAGAGAAATATTTCGTGAACCTTCCGGTGGCTGCCGACGGTGCTACAGTGCTCGAAATCTTCATCTGAAGATAGATCCGGAAAGCTCTCGCCGAGAGCTACGCCATCGTGGTAAATTTTTTCCCGTTCCTTAAGATTTCCCGTTAGGGTTTTTTCCGCTGTAACCTCATTTTCGGTCGTTCTTGTTCAGATTTCAACTCCTCCCGCATCATTTTGCCCCGATCTACGACGTGGAGTGATTCGGTGGACTTTTCCAGTTAAACCAAGGCAAGTGGTGGTTTCCCATCGTTTCTCCTTGTCCGATTTGATGGTAACGGCTATATTTTCATATCTTTAAAATTTTCTGCGATTATTCTTCCAAATTATTGTTATAATTAACCGTTTCAACGATCACATGATGTTGTAAGGTTTTGTCATGGTAAGCTCGATCTTGTCTGATTATGTTTAATCGTTCCTGATGTGTCTTAATGATGACTATAAATGTCTTAGCTTTCGTTATTAAATGTGTTAGAGTTTATCTAGGATTGCAAATTGCTCCTAGAGGTTGGTCAACCGCGTCTTGAATCTGGTAATGTCAAGTAGAATCTGTCGAGCCAAATCTCGAGATATTTGTGTTATGATTTCTTTGGGTTTCTTGATTGCGGGAGTTAGTGGACGATTCCACCTCCGCAGTGGTCGTTTCCTTCATTAGTGCCCTGTGGAAGTCTACCCGGCTTTTGGATGCCTGCGGTGTATGGTGGAGAGTATGAGACTCCCTCGCAGTTAGACGGATTTTGTATCCGTGTTTTTGGGTGGTGTGTCCAAGAGTGACCACCTCGCCCGTATTTTTGGGTTGTGTCCACGAGTGACCACCTCACCCGTGTTTTTGGGTAAAGTCGACCACAGGTGCCTAATAAAGGATTTGTATTCTTCCTTACGAATTATTCATGTTGTCACCTTATAGCCTCGTGCGTCTGGGGTACTATTGTTGTACGTGACGAATCACGTAAGAGTTCTTCTTCATGATGATGACTTGTTCCTTTTTTTGTACTTTATTTCAGTACTATTGGTCTTGGTTTGGTACCCCTTTGACCTTTGTTTATTTGGGCTTATTAATTTCTTCCACCATTTGTTCCTTCTTGTTGAGGTGTTCTGTTTTTGAAATGCTTCAGGTTTAGAGCAGTAGCAGATAGCAGAGCTAATTTTGGAGTTTCTGGGGGGCAGTGTTGGTCGTGGTTGTTACCTCATCTCAACAAGGTAGTTTGTTATTTATTTAGTTACTGGTTCAGACATACTTTTCTGTATATGGGTTCGTGTCAGTTTGTTGACGCCCACAGTATTGTTACTTTTTGATACTTGTTAGCTGCTTAGTTTTTCTATATGTGGATGTGGATTGCTTGCTCTCTGGGATGATTTATACTAGGAATGCATGTTAGGTATTTTTAAGAATAAAATCTACTACTATTACTTCATGCACTGCATAATTTAAAAACTCTAACTTGTTATATTTGGCGACCGTAAAAGCTATCCTTACTATTATTATAAATTTAGAGTTTTGCATAGCATGAGTTATCTCATGGGGACGTTTATACTCATGTAGGATGTTTGAGTCAATCTAAATATGTATTTTTCCGCAGCGTATAACTATATTTTGATTCGTGGACTAAGTGAGTCACTAAGCCGAGGGATACGGCTAACTATTACACTTAACAGATTTTCCTTAAAATAACTGAAAGAATCTTTCTTCTTGTTTAAGTAGGTGTCTGCCTGAGCGTCCGCAGTTATCTCCTGCTGACATGACATCATGACGCGCATTTTCCCTTACTCTGATAAGTTATTTTATGCTGTGAAAATGCGGGTTGTGACAGCCTTGGAGGAGGCTGAGCTGTAGGTGCCTGGAAGGGCACTGAGGTAGGTACCTGAATAGGTACTGAGTTATAGGAATGCTGCAACACTCTGAGAGTAGGGCTTTGTACCTGAAGCTGTAGAGCTGAAAAGCCTGAGCTGTAGGCCTTAGAGATAAGGCTGAGGTAGGTGGTCAGTGGACCACTGAGCTGTAGGAGCTCTGCAGGGCTCTGAGGTAAGAACCCTTGTGGTTTTGAGATTGGGTTCTGAAGAGAACCTGTGTGCAAGGCTGAGCGCCTGAGGTGTAAGCTCTGATGAGCATATTGGTGGAGTTTGTGTCTAGTCCAACAAAATAGTTGGATAGGTGAGAGGGAAAGTGGATGTAACCAATTGGGGAACCACTATAAACAATTGTGTGCTTGGCTGTGGTGTTTGTTTTATTCTTATATTGCAGGTGTTAAGGACAAGTTCTAGATCACCTAGTAAGAAATTAATGAAAAGACTTATAAATTTCAAAGACATATTCACCCCCCTCTAGGTGAATAGCTAACCTTAAATTAAATAACTTTCAGTAACACAGGATTACATTCTTCCATCTTGAACTTCTTTAGTATATCTCTTGCATATTTTTCTTGAGATAACTTAATATAACTTGGGCTCTGTATAATTTGCAACCATAAAAAGAACCGAAGTTGTCCTAAATCTATCATTTCATATTTACATTTCATATCCATTTTGAATTCCTCTACTAAGCTTATATTGCTTCCAGTGAAAATGAGATCATCAACATAAACACAGACTATTATCTTGTGTCTGTTTAGCTGCTTCAGATATAACGAGTGACCATACTTGCTTTGGTTAAACTGTTTTGAAAGCAAATATTTGTCAAGGTTTGCATTCCAAGCTCTTGGAGCGTGTTTTAATCCATAAAGGGCTTTAGTTAAACTACAAACTTTATTCTCTTCTCCAATCACTTCATATCCTCTTGGTTGTTCTACATATATATTCTCTTCAATTTCACCATTTAAAAAAGCTGATTTTACATCTAGTTGAAAAACTATATAGTCATACTATGTTGCAAAAGCTAGAAGGGTTCTAATTGTCTCCATTATAGCAACGGTGCGAATGTTTCATTAAAGTCTACACCTGGTATTTGTGAGTAGCCTTTTGCTACGATCCTTGCCTTATACTTGTATACTGACCCATCTTCATTTTCTTTTAGCTTGTAGATCCATTTTAAACCTATCACATCTGCTTCTGCTGGTTTAGTCACTACCTTCCAGGTATTGTTTTTGATTACCATATTAATTTCATCATTCATGACTTGCTTCCAAGCCAGGCTGTTCCGGGTTTCTTCAAATGTAGAGGGTGTAGATACATTGAATGCTAGTTCTCCACTTGCATATATATCTTGTAAAGACCTCATTTTTCAAATGGGTGATGATGATTCTGGGCTATATGGTGGGCTTGATGACAGTGGTGTCACATGAGCCTGAGAAGATTGAGAAGACCGGCTATTTGGAGTTACAAGAGTGGGAGATTCAACCTCTGGTGGTTCACCAGAATGGAGGGAGTCTCCCATTTCTTCATCAACAATAACTTATCTATTGGAGGACTGCACCAGATCTGAATCCCAACTTTTTCCTTCATCAAACAACACATCTCTTGATATTAAAAGTTTTTGTTGTTCTGGTTGATAGAGTCTATAGGCATTGGATTCTCCACTTTAACCTATAAAGATACACTTTTCACTCTTTTTATCTAGATTCCCTCTGTCTTCTTTATGAATGAGAGCATAGGCTATGCAACCAAAAATACGAAGGTGATTTATGTTTGCCTTTCTTTTATTAATAATTTCATATGGGGTTTGTTTGGGTAAGGCTTTGGTGGGTGACCTATTCAAAATATAAATGGTCGTATGGGCAGCCTCAGCCCAAAAATTATGAGAAAGATGTTTGCTTAACATCATGGTTCTTACCATTTCAAGGATTGTTCTATTTCTTCGCTCAACAATTTCATTTTGTTGAGGTGATCTACTGGAAGTTAGCTCTCTTCGAATCCCTTGTTGATCACAATAGTTGGAAAACTCATATGAGGTTAATTCCCCTCCTCTATCTGTTCTTAGAACTTTAATTTCCCTTTCTAACTATTTTTTTATCATAGCTTTGAAGAAAAGGAAAGTCTTGAAGGCTTCAAACTTATTTTGTAGGCAATAAATCCACATGTAGCGACTACAGTCGTCTACAAACAATAGGAAATATCTTTTATTGCTAAACGATGGACTTGTGGATGGTCCCCAGAGATCTGCATTAATTAGATCAAGTGGCTGAAAACTCCTTTTGTATGAACTTCTAGGGATTGGTTGTCTATGACTCTTCCCTTCAGCACATCTTTCACACAGTTGATTTTCAACAACTATATCTGGTAGTCCTTCTACCATGTTATGTGTTTTGAGTGCTTTTAAATCTTGCAGGTTTAAGTGCCCATACCTCTGGTGTCATAGACTTGTTTGTGATTGTAGTTGTGTTGTGCTTGTGAGAACTACATCAGCTGCAGGGAATAAGGAAAGTCCAAAAACTCTATTCTCTGTCATTTCTGCAATTACTTCAACTGTGCCATCTTTATTTATAATGGTGCACGAATTTTTTGTAAAATAAACTTGGTAACCATTCTGCATTAGTTGTCCCACACTTAGTAGGTTGGTCATTAAGTAAGGGACATAACTTACATCATATATATATCTTATTTGGTTTTGTTTTGTTGTTAACTTGATGGTTCCAATGCCTTGAATTTGTTGTATGTTTTCATCTCTCAGAAGGACATTTGACCTTACACTTTCATCTAAGAAGATGAATAGTCTCTTATTTCCTGTCATATGACTTGAACAGACACTATCAATATACCAAGTGTTAATCTGATGTGTGCTCTTTTCTTTTATGAAGAACATAGCTTCCTTATTTTTGTCTTCAGATGGTTTCTCCTCAGCTATGTCTTTAAACCAACAATCTTTCTCCATGTGTGTTGGTTTCTTACACTGTTTGCACTTAAAAAACAATCATTTGCTTCATGATTTGTTCTTTTGCATATGGTGCAGGATAGGCCACTCATTTTATTATTAAATGGCCTTCCTTGGAATGAGGTTCTTCCTCTTCCACGACCTCTAGTATTCGTGTACTGAGGTTTCTTACTAAAGGTGGAGTCAGATTTGTATTTCTGTTGGAAAACTTTGTGGGAGTAGTGTTTAGATGCAAGGCTTGCTCCATTGGAGTAGACTGGAAATGTATTCTATCTTCACGGTCTTATAATGAACCTAATAGTTCAGAAATGCTCAATATATTGAGATCCTTTGACTCTTCAATTGCAGCCACTATATGATTAAATTTAGGGGTTAAACTTCTAAGTAGCTTAGGAACTACTTGTTTATCCTCTATGTTGTCACCTAATAGTCTTATTTGATTTATTGTGACTGTGGCTTGTGCAATAAAGTCTTGAACTTTTTCATTGTCTTTCATAACTAATGTATCAAATGCTTTCCAGGCAGTTTGCAACTTAATGGAGATTACCTGAGGAGATCCTTTATATTCAGTTTGTAACATTGCCCATGCCTCGTGAGAAGTTGTTGCAGCCATAATCCTTGGAAAGATTGTGTTGGTGACACCTTGTTGGATGTACACAAGGGCTCTTGCATCTCGTTTCAGATTTTCTGCTTGTGTTTTAAATTCCTCTGCGTTGAGTGATGTTGTAGAAGTTGTAGCGATCACTAGAATTCCAGTGTGAACTATTTCTCATAACCCTTGCGACAGAAATAGTGTCTTCATTTGAATAGCCCAGTATTCATAGAGTTCTCCATTGAATTCTGGTATGTTTGAAGACAACATTGCTTTGGAACCCATGGATCTGATACCACTGTTAGTAATTTAAAGAATATGATTTTACTATTACACAGTAGATAAGACAGAAGAGAAAAGAAAGGGATAACCACTCAATGCTTAAAAAAATTGTCTTTTACATTTCCCATCTTGGGACTTTAAATAGATAAGAGATAAAAGGTAATATAATAAGACTTTGTAAACGGGCACAAGTTTCATTGCATCCTTTTGCTTGAATAACAACGCCTCTTCTGAACCATCTTTTTTCTTTTGTAGATCAGCGCCATCTCTTCAGCTTTTTCTTCATCGCTAAGGAACCTGAAGCGCTCCCTCCTCTCCGTGATTTACTTTTCCCTTTTTCTTCTCTAAAAATCTACTTTCTACTTCCATGTCTCTTGAGCTTATGTCTTCAGCTTGTATTTTAACAGGTAGATGAGCATGTGTGAGTAATCATTGTCCCATCTCACCAATGTGACGATGTTTGCGCTCAATGACGCCATTTTGCTCAGGGGTATAAGGACAAGTGAGACGGCGAGAGACTCCATGTGTACAAAGGAAGTTTATGAAAACATTTCCAGTAAATTCCCCTCCTCCATCTGTTTGAACCATCTTGATGCGACTAGAGAGAATATTTTCAATTATAGTGAGATAAAACAAGCGTGACATCTAATTTACGAAATAGCGGATAAATCCACACATATCTTGAGCAATCATCAACAATAGAGAGAAAGTAGTGATACCCTGACACAGAAGGTGAGGAAGGTCCCCATACGTCCAGATGTAACAAAAACAATGGAGCATCTGACTTATAATTTCGGGAGTGAAACACAAGCTTACAAAAAAGTGCACTTTTTTTAACGACCCGGGAAGACCACGACATCGCTCGGCCCACCGACAGCCCAAGGTTGAGGGTCAGAGGCCCACTGCATAACAGTGGAGCATGCCCGCCCCAACGCGCCACGGTGGTACAGCCAGAATCTACAAGGCCTGCAGGCCGTACACCCCAACCCATCTCTGTGACTGTTTCTCACAACGGAAGGTTGTTGCTGGGGATCGAGCCCACATCCTTGATAACACACTCTTACAACATCTTTGTGACTGTTACGCAGTGGCCCTCTGACCCTCAACCTTGGGCTGCTGTTGGGACGGGCGATGTCGTGGTCCTTCCGGGTTGTTACACCGGCAACCTGAAGAGCGTCAGCGGTGGTCTTGGCTAACATAAGATAGTCACACATGGACTGATTTTGTTTTTGTCGAAGAGAGGATAGACGATTTCAAAGAGTGAAGATGTAGGATTTTGAGGCGCTTAGACATCGAGAGCGAAGGGTTGCCCAAGCTTTGGGAGCGGTGCTACAACCACACAGAAAAGGCAAAATTTGAACAATGACAATTGCTTGAATTCATGAGAGAATAAGGTTCGAGGCATTCATCCAATAAGTGTATTCACTATTTGCGAGTCCGTCGGCAGAGATCTCTGGTGGAGGAGAGGAGGTGAGCATGTCTTCAAGATTGTGAGTACGCGGGATTGTGAGAATTGGTTGCTCCATAGAAGATAATTGTCTTTGGTGAGGTGAATATTGGCAAACAGAGATTGGGGATTGAAAGTCACAGAAAGAGCAGGTTTGCAAGGGAGAGAGGAGGAAGCAAGAGAAAGAGATGAGTCAGTCATATGTGATCTGCGCATTGTTTAATTTTGCTTTCTATAAATATGCAGGTGCCGCCCTAATTCCAAATTACTCATTTTTCCTCCACCATTTTCATCTCCGAGGAGGGATTCCGCCGTCCTCCTTCAATATCCACCCTAGGGAGGTGCTCCGGGCAAGCTTTCACCGCCAAATCCAAGCCGGAGCTTCCTCTCAGCCTCCTCCATCATCTCTTGGGCTCATTTCAAGCTTCAACGTCATAGCCATCAAGCAAAGGGAAGCTTGCAACTTTCGTCTGCTATCGTGACACGAAGAAGACAGGCCATTGGAAGGTGGTGACAGCCCTTCTCTACCCCGGACGCAGTTAAGGACCGAGCTTGGACGCGGATTGACAACCCGACGACTCCAACCGTGAATCCTCAGTAAGACTTCGGATTCAGTCGATCTCTTGCCTTGTTCTTCCTTTATTGTTGTTTATATGTTGTTGTAAACTTTATTTATAGATGATGTGCGCTTAGTTGTAAAACGCTTATATTAAATCATGTCTTTGTGATTTGTATTTTCGTTATATTTGCTTGAGGTGCGTCATATTCCATCCACCACCATCCACCCTTGCCGCACTAGCAATTGCTAGTGGCATGCGTAGCGAAGAGGTGCTCACGACCCTCATTCCGCCGTTCTAACCACCTTATCCGCAAGCCTACTCGTCCATCCGCCCAGCGATTCGGTGCATAGCGGCTCGACTAGTCTTCCATCCCGTCTGGCAAAGCATCGCATAGCGGCGTTGCATAGGATTAGTTGTTAGCTTTTTATTTTCTTTTTTCGCAAATATCAAAACCCCCCCTTAGTTAACTCCAACCTAAGGACTTCAATCTCAAGTCCTCCTCGAAATTAACTCCACCTTACCGTGTTCCTTGAGAGATCGATACTTGGGAAAACTCGCCCATTTTATATTACTTGTGCGACCGGTTCACTGTCGTGATCTTTAGCATCATTCCCTCGGCCGCGCCTCGGCAGTCGAGGAGGGGCGGCCGATTCAGCCACTCTCTCGGCCACGGACGGTGGCAAAGGCTGGGTAGCTGCTCCCTCAACCGCGAGCCGACGGCCAAGGGGGAGCGGCCGGCGCAGTGTAACGCCCTGAAACTCAAAAGAGCGACGGGTGGCATTTTGAGCCAAGTTTGGAACTTGGCAGGGGTCACACAGCCTGGGACACGGGCGTGTCCCATGGCGTATTGTGCTCAGATCGACGATCTGGCTGAGAGGTCGAAGAATTTTGGAGTCGACGATCGTCGAGCAGCGAACACGGCCTGGGACATGGGTGTGTCACAGGCTGTGTCCTTCACTGGTTGAAGCCAGGCTGTGGCGTGGTTGTTACATGGGGTCAGCACGCGGGCCGTGTCGGGTAGACACGGGCGTGTCAATTGGAACACGGGCATGTCAATTGGAACACGGGCGTGTCCAAGACCCATGTTCTTCTCGGGTTGGTGTTGGTCCTGTGTCGATGGAGGAACACGCCCGGGAACACGGGCATGTACTGGATGACACGGGCGTGTTAGGTAAAACACGGGAGTGTCGGGTGCCCGTGTTCTTTTCGGGATGCATAGGTTTTGACGGCGAATGGGGAACACGGCCCTGGACACGGGCATGTCACAGGCCGTGTTCGCCCCAGATTTTGGATTTCAGCTCCGGATCGTGGCCGTTCATTTCCCTATTTTGGGATCTAACGGTCTGGAACTGTTCTTGCTTGGATATACCCGGGTTTAGGGCTTAGAAAACCCCATTTTACTTGGTTTAGTCTCTTTTTAAAGTCTAGAGAGAGGGGAGAGCAAGGAAGAAGAAAGGAGGCTAGATCCGGTCACCGGCGGAGCTTCGGAGCTCCAAATCGCAAGCCGACTTCAGATTTACGGAGGGGAGGAGATTGCGGTGCTTTTCATCCGCATACATTTCCATGGCGCCAAAGAAAAATGCTAGGATAACGATTCTCATCGTAGGACATGTGAAGTCCTCTTTTCCTTTGCATAGGAAGCCCGCACTCGCGAGTTTGCGCTGAGTTGAGGCGTTCCTTTGGATAGACATAAATAGTCCCCGTTGTGTACGTGTAGAGTCCATAATCGAGAACGGACATAGGCATGATGTGTGAAGCCTACCCAGACAAGTTGGTCTAGATCAGTGATGTTGCATTGCATGAATGGCCGGAGAAGACTCCGTGCGAATATTTGTTTTTTGGGTTTTCTACGCGGTAGATTGCAACAGGGAGCCTTGGGGACTAACCCCAAGGTGCACCCAGAAAATTGGGCAGATGCGTGATTCTGCCAACATGGTGGCCTGAGAGCCAACTTGCACATAACCGGGTTATGTGAAGTGTGTGATCGGTTTGGGACTCGGGGAAGTTTGACCCACGCCCATGTCTTAAGGTGACAGAGCGGTGTGAGCAACGGGTTAGGCGAAACCGTACACGCTCTATGTCGTTCGGTAAAGAGACCTAACGGTACAAGGCACTTGCCGTTGGCATAGATGGAGGGTCTTAGGCAGTGGCCAGAAAGACCAAATGCTCACGAGATATTATCGTCCAAGGGGCGGTAGTGAGTCAGCGTACTTTGACCGTGTTCACCGAAAATGTGCCCTGAGAGCATGGGGTGTGAGGTCGTGTGTGCCCATGCTTGTGATGAAGTGTTTATTCACTATACTGCTTGGTTATGCTAACAAAGTGCAGGGAAAGAGCATCGTCGCCCCGATTATGGGGGCGGGATTGTTATAATTTGGTCAGCATAGCTGACCGTTGCTTTTGTTTGCCACCATTGCGGTGGATTATTTCTTGAAGGTGCTGCGGAGCCGAGCGGTAAATAGTGGGATAAAGCCCAAGTTGTTGAACCGGCCCTTGAAGGCCAAATTTTGAGTGTTTACTTGTTTTATTCATGTGTGACCGTCCTGCGTGTCGTGGTATGGAAGACACATTTTATTTGAGTAAATAATTGTAAGGCCTTAAGGCTATTGTACTTGTGTATTGTACGTTCATTCCTATTGGTTTGAGTAGTGGACATTCATGCTTATGACTGAGTTCTAAATTTGTAACTATTAAATTGCTTCCGCTAGAATGACTCTGTGTAGGACGTTGGTTATTAGTTGGATGGTATTCCATTGAGTAACCACCCGGTCTGTCTGTGGTATATGGCGTCGGGCCCCAGCCGGACCTACTGCTATATGTTATGCGACGGATAGGGGGTGTTACAATTTGGTATCAGACTACTGGTTTCGGTCAGGCTTAAATGAATTCGTGGACAAATTCTTTTAAGGGGTGGTGAGCACATGTGTGTGCGTCATCGTTATAACATCAAAAGAACCCATGAATGTCCACTTAGGAATGAAAATACACGTGTTTGAGGAACCTGCGTGTTCCTATAATTATTTTTTGCAATTTTGCTTGGTCTCTTAATGGTGTGTTGTACAACTATTGGTGACCAGAAGTGGTGCATGGCCGTTAGAACGCCCCGTTTCTGAGGCTAGTAGCGCACCAAATGATGCTCCTGCAACACCACCCTCGGCTGAAACCATATGATTGGTTGTCGAAGCAGTGTTTGTCATGATCAATGCGCAGCCTGCAAGGCAAATGCAGCAGCCCGCTCCTACGATGGAGCAGATACCGCTTCAAAGGGATGAACCGGGAAGAGTGGAGTAGGTAGTGGTGGAACCTTTGGTGCCGAGGGGAGCTACTGAAAGGCAACTCAAGCACGTTATGAGCTTCAATCCTCCGGTGTTCTCGGGGTTGGGAACCCCATCTCAAGCTGAAGATTGGCTCTCCCGAGTGAAGAGAGTCCTGACAGCTACTAAAATGGAGGAGTGGCAGATGACCACTATAGCTACATTCCTGTTGGACGGGGATGCGAGGCTGTGGTGGGAAGGTCTAGAGATGCATCACTTGAGAGGAAGGCAACTCATGGATGTCTCGATGGAAGAGTTTTCGAGATTGTTCTTATCCAGGTACCTCCCTTCGGCTTAGAAGATTGCAGAATGAGTTTCTGAAATTATCACAAGGAGAGAGTAGCGTGGATGAGTATCTCCACGAGTTTACTCGGTTGGGTCGGTACTCTAGCTCTACGTTCGCGGATGAGGAGCGTAAGATAAACCGATTCTATGAAGGTTTGAGAGATGACTTGAGGCTACTGCTCTTGGGGCCTATGGCGCAGGGCTTCTTGACCCTGGTCAATATGGCCCGGTCTTTGGAGAAGGACTTGAAGAATGTGCAAGCAAAGAAAAGCTCTGTTGATAAGAAGACTGAGTTCAAGGTGTCGGCCAACTCAAAGCCTGCGTACCGTAGGTGGTCTAAGAAGGCTAGGACTTCGGGTCCAGCCCCTTCTTTGGGTGCTTCTAGGGCGACTACGGGTCGGACCCCGGGCGCATGCTTTACTTGTGGGAAGCTGGGACACTTTGCCTGGGACTGCTGGAGCGGACATCCCAAGTCCGAAAGGAAGCCAGGAGCAACATATGAAGAGAAGGGCAAGGCGGTGGAGTCAACCGCGTCCCATTATGCTCCGGCTCAACCTAGAGTTTACAATCCTGGCCAGTAGGAGGCCATTAAGCAAGCGGATGTGGTGACAGGTACGGTTTAAATTTATAGGAAGTTAATTTTTAAATACTTGTTATGCGTGTGTTACCTTGTCACTGCTTGTATAGGATTTGTTTTGATTTGTGAGAATCCGGCGAGAGCACTCTTTGATACGGGAGCTTCACACTCTTTTTTGTCCGAAGGATTCATATCGCGCATCGGAGTACCTTCTTCGATGGAGAAGGACAAACTGGATGTGTTGTTGCCGAATGAGTGTTCGATGTTCGCGGATAGAATCTATGGCGTAAAGATTCGTATTGGAATCCAAGAGTTCGATTTGCAAGCTTTGTTACTACCGCTGGTGGAGTTCGACGTGATATTTGGCATGGACTGGCTCTCAGAGCAGCAAGCTTATATTGACTACAGTCGCAAGGAGGTTAAGTTGGGGGCAGGCCGTGAGACGACCTTTACAGGCTTGAAAGGGTCGAGCAAGACTTTGATTTCTGCTATTCAGGTGGTGAAGGCGGTTCGTGCTGGTGCAGAGCTGTTCTTTATGCTAGTGGAGGTTGCAAAGCCTAAGCCTATGTTGGACAGTATTTCAGTGGTATCTAAGTACCCTGATGTGTTCCCTGGCGAACTTCCTGGAGCCCCGCCTCCACGGGAGATTGATTTCACCATCGAGCTAATGCCAGGTGCTAAACTTGTGTCACGCTCTCCGTATCGGCTAGCGCCTAAGGAAATGGCGAAGCTGAAGGTTCAACTGCAAGAGTTGTTGGAGCAGGGGTATGTGCGTCCAAGTTCGTCGCCTTGGAGCGCACCGGTCCTCTTTGTTAAGAAGAAGGACAGAAACTTGAGACTTTGTATTGATTATCAGGAGTTGAACAAGCTAACAGAGAAGAACAAGTACCCGATCCCGAGGATTGATGATCTGTTCGATCAGTTAGTCGGGTCAACGGTGTACTCAAAGTTGGATCTCAAGTCTGGATATTATCAGCTGAGGATAAGGGAGAGTGATATCCCCAAAACAGCTTTTAGTACGAGATACAGGCAGTATGGGTTTACGATCATGCCGTTTGGGCTGATGAATGTGCCGTCGGTGTTCATGGATTTGATGAACAGGACTTTCACAGAGTACTTAGACCACTTTGTGATCGTCTTCATCGACGACATTTTGGTGTACTCGCAAAGTGAGGAGGATCACTTTAAGCATCTGCATTTGGTGCTGGAGACGCTGAGGAGGAATCAATTGTACGCCAAGTTCTCCAAATGCGAGTTTTGGTTATCCTCAGTGGCGTTCCTTGGTCATATAGTCAGTGGAGAGGGAATTGCGGTGGATCCGGCAAAGATTATTGCGATACGAGAGTGGCCTGTGCTGTCTACGGTAGCGGAAGTCCGGAGTTTTCCCGGGCTTGCCGACTATTACAGGCGCTTCGTGGAGAACTTCTCGCGGATATCATTACCCCTCACGACTTTGACGAGGAAAGAGCAGAAGTTCATTTGGACGCCGGAGTGTGCACGAGCTTTTGAGGAGCTGAAGTGTCGGTTGAACACGGCGTCGGTTCTTAGTTCACCGAGTGGGACCGAAGGTTTTGAAATCTACAGCGATGTTTCTGGCAGTGCCTTGGGTTATGTACTACTACAGCATGGAAGTGTGATACCGTATGACTCGAGACAGCTGAAAGTGCACGAGAGGAATTATCCGGTCCATGACTTGAAGTTAGTGGCCGTGATTTTTGCCTTGAAGCTGTGGATACATTACTTGTACGGGGTGAAGGTCGACATTTATACCGACCACAAGAGCCTGAAATACTTGTTGGATCAGAAGGATCCGAACATGCAACAACGTAGATGGATGGAGTTCCTGGGGGACTACACTTTCAAGATCCACTACATGTCTGGTAAAGGCAATATGGTTGCGGACGCGTTGAGCCGCAGGGCCCCAGCTCAAGCCAATCTGTTGTCGGTCCATGACGAGCGTTTGGTTCGAGAGTTGGAGGCGTTGGAGATTTCTTGCGTAGACAAGCAGTCAAGTGCTGAAGCACTATTGAACTGGACGGAGGTTCAGTGTGACCTGGCTGATCGGATTCGGCAGGCTTTGGATTTGGATGGTCGTATGAAGCAACTCATGATGGAGGCTTTGGATGGGTCAAATTCCCAATTTGTTGTTGAGGATGGATTGTTTTGGAAAGACGGTCGTCTGTGCGTCCCAAATGTGGGCAATTTGCGGGTGGAATTGTTGTACGAGGCACATCACACCAAGTACTCGATTCACCCGGGGAGCACAAAGATGTACCGCTATGTGAAGAAATTGTTCTGGTGGCCAGGACTTAAGAAGGTTGTGGCACTCTACGTGGCTAAGTGTCAAACATGCGCCTTGGTGAAGGCGGAATGCCAAAATCCGGGAGGATTCTTGAAGTCCTTGCCTATTCTGGAGTGGAAGTTCGACGACATTACTATGGACTTTGTGCACGGGTTGCCAAGGTCGCAGAAGGGAAATGACGCCATCTGGGTGATCGTGGATCGTTTGACGAAGGTGTCACACTTCATTCTGCATAGGAAGGACAATTCTGTGGAGAAATTGGCAAAGTTATATGTGGATAACATCGTACGGCTTCACGGTGTGCCCGCAGCATCGTAAGTGACCGAGATGGGCGGTTCACGTCCAATGATTGGAGGTTGGTGCAGCAGATGTTGGGAACAAAGCTGAGTTTTAGCACAGCCTTTCATCCGCAGACCGATGGGCAGACCGAGAGGGTCAATAAGATAATGGAAGACATGCTTCGCATGTGCGTCCTAGATTTCGGGAAGCAGTGGGAAGACCACCTATACTTGGTGGAGTTCGCGCACAATAATATCTACCATGCGAGCATACAAATGACGCTCTTCGATGCCCTTTATGGTAGAAGATGTCGCACGCCGTTGTCTTGGTTGGAAACGGGTGAGTCAAAGTTGTACAAGCGCCAAGAGGTGGAAGATGCTACGTCGTTGGTTCGAACGATTCAAGAGAGGTTGCTAATCGCTCAGGACCGGCAGGCTAAGTACTATAACGCCAAACATAGGAACGTGGAGTTCGCTGTTGGTGAAAGTCCACCTAGTGTCGGCTATGTGCACCTATGGGGGGGATAGGTGACGTGTGGTTCTTTTGCAGAATTTACAGATGTACCTGCACAATAAAAACAACAGACACAGCACACAGAATACACAGCAAATTTATAGTGGTTCCCCGACTTGGGTACATCCACTTTCCCCCCTTCGACCTATCTCCCCAACAAGGGACGACTCGGTCACTTCACCAACGGGATTGAAATCCAATCCCTGCACTAACGGAAGGAGCCCTTCCACACGTGAGAGTCAACACTCCCACAAATCGGGTTGCACCCAACCCTTACAACACGGAACAAAAGTTCCTTTACAATAAAATAAAAGTAGAATGTACACGTGATACAAACTTCTCTTGGAGACTCCGGTGTTCCTCTTTGTTCGACGACGAGTTCTTGAAGTCGATGAAGAGTCTACGACCTTGGTCTCTCTTGGAGAAGATCTCCCCGGAACCGGCGGCGGCACACGAGCGGCAGCAAGCTTCGGGATCGGCGGCTACGATGAAAAGCGGCTGCAGAACTTGGAGATCTAAACTTCGTAGCGAAGCAAGCTAGGTCTACCAACGGTCACTCTAGGATCAGTCGTCTCGATCGATTAGGACGGGGGAGTTTTCCCGATCAACAAATCGAGAGACAAGAGATCTCCGGATAGACGCGTGAGACTCAAGCCTTGCTAAGCTTCTGTCACCGGAGATCGGGAAGAAGAGCGATCAGCAGCGGCGACCACTTCACGCGAGCGGCGGCGGCGGAGCGGAGCGATTTCGCGAAGTTAGGGTTACGTCGCCGCCGGATTTTCTTTCTTTCTTATCCGTGGATTTACTGTTCAAAATACCGGTGTATAAATACTGTAGGATTCTCAAATATGACCGTTTGTGGGACCCACAAATGAAATCCCCAAAATCCGGTTCAAACAAATCCAGAAGCAGAATCCGGTTCAGCAGCATTCTGAGAAAACGCCAAGTAAAAATCGGTGAGAATCGCAGACGATTCTCGACGAATCGGCGAGAATCACCAAGTGATTCTCGACGATTCGTCGAGAATCGTTTGTGATTCTCGTCGAATCACTTGTCGATTCTCAACGAATTGGACTTTGTATTCATGGGCTGCTAGACCACTGGATCGGCGGGAATCACAAGTGATTCTCGCCGAATCTTACTTGGCCCCATTTTGAGATGGCCAGAAGGAGTCGGCGAGAATCACTGATGATTCTCGCCGATTCGGCGAGAATCACTAGTGATTCTCGCCGATTCGGCGAGAATCACTTGGTGATTCTCGTCGAATTTGCCTTAGACGATTTTTCGTCTTCCACCTAGGAGCTGCTCCTTGAACCTCCATGCTCCTTGTCTTCTCTTGCATATGAGCGGCCCTGTACTTGAAAGTAAGTGCACTCCAATAGAGAGAGTACACATAGGCCAACACACTGATCTGCTCAACGAGGGATTACGTCGTGCAGACCCGTGTATATTGACCTACTGCACCCTGACATTGGTGTGCACTTAGCGTGGAGAGACTGCAAGTACAACTTAAAATGTTTCGTCAAATACATTGTGAATTCATCTTAGCTTGACAGGGGGCTTCCTCAAATCTAGGTAATCGTGGATACAATACCCAACAATCTCCCCCTATTTGACGAAGCCAAAACCCTACTAGCTAAGATGAATAACACCTATCAAATAATAATTATAGCATTTAAAAATTAATTATGCAACACAAGGTAATAAATGCAATCAGAACAGGACTTGAGTCATTCACACATTCAAGAATATATATATATATACCAAGAGAAATATATTCATATATAAGTCAGAATTGTTCACACGATAGTAATAATTGTTAAATGTTCTTAATACACCGTGACCAGCTATAAAATAATGACTATTTGTCCTTAGCTACGTCACCCTTAAGAGTTTGCGCCAAGTACTTTTTGCTCTGCCTTTCCATATATTCCTTGGGCTTCGGATAGTACCTAGGAGGAGCAACTTTGTCTGGATCCTTGTTGTTTCTGAAGAAAATGTTGCGCTTCGCTTCAAATGCTTTGTGCGTCTCCCATTCATACTGGCTATATGCTTCATTTCGATTTATCTCTCCTCTTTCTTGCAGCCGGAAGGTGTCTAAGATGATGTTTCTTGAAACTGGGCTCCACCTTTCGTTTCTTACATCCTCCTCACTTAGTCTGATCCTCTTTTGAGTTGGTGTCTCCTTTGATGTCCCTTCCTGAACTTTCCTCTTTCCCTTGCTTTAGCTAAGGCCTCCTGGTCAAACATACTTCTCAGCTTAGATTTGGAGATGGCCCTAGCGTCAGCTTCATCAGTGAAAATATCAGCAGCACTTGTACTTACATCCTCAGCAATATGTACTTCCTCAGCAGCCTTAGAAGTCTCAGGAACCTGAACACCGGCAGGTTGGTCAGGTAGGACGACGCCTAACGTGCCCAGTGCCTGTTGTAGCATCCACCAGCAACTCTCATAAACGTATTTGCTTGATTGGGCAAAGTTTGCATCCATGCTTTCTTGGAGCTCGGCCAGCTTAGCGATATACTCCTTCTCCCCCTTTTTGGCTTCGTCAGCTATGCAATTGGCATATGAGTGCAAGGAGTCATCAATATGCTTAGTTGTCTTGCTGAATTCAGTGATTAGGGCCTGCTGATTTGCATTTAAAGTGACCATGTTACCATCAAATCTCTGAATATTGTTGGCCACAACGTGTGCGTTCTGATTGACAACAGCCAGAGTATCAGTAGCCTTTTTCAAGCCGGCCATTAACAGTGTGACAGCTTCGCCGGCCGCGTTATATTTTTCTTCGAATTTCTTCTCCATTACGTCTAGCTTATGGTTGATTGCCACCATATTCTTCAGCATGAGATCTTCAGAAGTCTTAATCTCTTGCAGCATTGTTTTCTGAGCTTTATCAAAAGAGGTTTTAAGCTCATTCACGATGCCCTGAATTATATGGACAGTGTGAATGGCTAGGTCATCTCGTAATGGGATACCTGGAGGCACTTCTTGGCCTTGCTCTGGCTCGGCAACAGACGCATCAGTAGAGCTGGATACCATCACAGTCTCTATGGGAGGGATGTTGGTGGCCTTATTTACCTCCCCCTCCACTGGTGCAGACTTATCAGTAGGAGGTTCATCAGTATCCGGAGACTCAAACACTTCATGGCCCTCATTCACAGCGTCCTCTCCGTCCGCATCCAAAAATTCATCCACATCAGCAGCTTCTTCCTCTTCTTGATCAGCAGAGTCCAGTGTTTCAGCTTCAGTTCCTTGAGTGTGTCTGTTCAGGACCTCCTCATCCTCCAACCCAGGTTCACTTTCTTCATTAACGTCGGCCACCGCATCCCTGGCCACCTGGGCGATGTCAGATATTATATCCATATGAGAGGGTAGAGTCTCCCCCTCGATTCCTGCAGTCAGGGTATCAGGAATTTCACGGGGGGAGGCTGCGGGAGATACTTCCTCATGCTCTTCTACAGCAGGCTGTCCGATGCGCCGCTCCCATCGATCAAACACAGTAGCATCCATCTTTTTCAAGTAATGGAGAGGGACTCCTTTGCTCATGTCGAATTTGTCTCCGTTGAGCTGGTTGAGATATAGACTGATGATGCGGCCGAAGCTTGGAGTGCCCAGAGTGTCCTTGATCTTTTGAAACAGCAACTCTCCCCAGTTGAACCTCTTTCTGCAGACCACAGCTATGAGAATTTTGAACATATCTCCGGAGATATGATCATGGGAGCCTGGCTTGCAGATGAGTACTTTTCCTATGATGTCAGATAGTAGCTTCCCTTCTTCATTCATCTCTTTTCGCTTTACTGATCGAGTGCCTCTGGGTAGACCGCAGAACAGGAGGGTTCTGGCTTTGTCCTCGTCCTCCAAATAGTCTTCCTGCTCCGCACTTGAAAGCTGCAGGTAGCGTGTTAGCTTACTGGCAGACATCTTTACCTTAGTCCCAGCCACCTTGCTCTTGATGATGGAGTCTCTGTCTCGAAGCCTTGCGGTAGAGAAGAACTCCAGCACTTCTTTATCTAAAACTTTGCAAGGATGCTCCAATACGAAGGTTAGTCCGGCTTCTTCCAGCATGAGAATGATGTTCCGGAACTCGTCCGAGGCATGAGCAAAACCAGTGCGAACCAGCTCGCAACCAGAAATCAAGCCTGCAGTCGTCCTTGGGGCCATTGAGGATCTAGAAAGAAGCCCGACTCTAAACATTAGTGAACATTCAAAAGGAGAACATCACTTGGGGTTCGGCCTTGGAGCCATTGAGGAGGAGGTTACCTAAGGGCTTACTCGCAGGTGAGTTGACGAGCTTCGGGAAGATCCTCGGTGGAGAGAAGAGTATCCCGTGGGGTGCGGCCTTGCTAGTACCTTGCGGAGAGAAGATGGTCACACACAGCAGCGATTCGACGGCGTCGACAAGAGCGTCGGAGGGCTGCGGGTGTCGGCGAGTTCGCGGAAGTGCCCGTGCGCGAGTCTTGGGGAGTTCTCTTGCGCGAGGGTCGTCGGGTGTGCTCTTGCGCGAGTCGTGAGGAAGGCGAACGGGCGACGGCTGTGAGAGGGATTCGGTTTCGGCGGGATTTATATCAGTCGTCGGGATTCTTAAGGAAGCCGAGCGGTCGGCAAGCTCCTTCGGCGGGATTCGACGGGATTTGTCTAATTTGGCGAGATATAAAATGGGTCGGCGGGATTTGGAGTATATATTGATGTTTGTCTTGAAACTTTGGGAAGCATTGCACAATTTTCAAATTCTTCGAGTGTCAAGTTAACACAAGATTAATAAATACATGTTTATTATAACGACAATCTATTTGGATTTGAGCGAGGCTTCTCCAGACACTTTTTGATGTCAATTGTGATTTGTCGAAATTCGCAATGACATATCTTGGTTAACCTTTTATTGATGTGTAATGATTTGCATGCCTCGAGGTAATCTCTCCTTAAAGGAGCACACATATATGATGAGCATAAGTATACTTATACACAAGGATAACAATATATATATATATATTTAATTTGAATGAGGATGCATCATGACACAAGTCCTTGAACTGATCAAAGTTACCTGGGATTTGGAGAGTTATCGTTTTAGTCCCACAGATGGAACATATTAGTAGCTTGAAGTGAGTATGCTCAACAGGTAGCACATCTGTTATTGCAGACGCCTGTTCCAAATAAGCCTTGAGCCACCTACTATCCAGATCCCATCGTATTTAAGGGGACCTAGACTACCCTGCAAAACAGAATTACTTTACCTTAGGAACCCAAATCATATTGGGTCCTAGGTTTCTATTAGCATGAGCACGCAACTGCCTTCCTTCAGAAAACCTGTCCGGAAGACTACCCCTGTCCCTAGAACATGGATAACCCCTCGCTGTGGGCACAGAGGGATTGTGCCAACAGTCAATCGCAAAGTGTCCCACTTTGCCGCAGCACCAACAAGAGTGAATGTTGTATCGCCGTTTTTGACCTGAACTAGTGACTGATGTAGTCACGGTCCTAGGTCTAAAAGGGATAGGGCATGTTCTTGTCGCACAAATTCCTCTTCCATCGAGGCATGAGGAAGGGTGAAATGAATGCATGATGTGGGCGTTATGAGGCCGAGAAGGTGGTGCCATTCTTTCAGACATCTTCCTTGCTGGGGCTCCATGAAGCCTGACATCCTGACTTCTATTCTCCCTATCCTGTGTCCTCGAATGGAGAGAATTCCTCTGTGGACTAGGACATGCAGATCCACACTTTGTTGTGGCAGTGGCCGTGAATACAAAGGGCTCAGAATGAGCCTTAGGTATTTCCTCATGGGTTGCCATGACGCCTCTTGCACTATGGGCGATTCCACATGGGGACAATTCACCCTTGCAGTGACCACGATTATTCCTGTGGTCATACCTGAAGGCATGATGAGTTGCCTTCCCGCTTGGAGTGGGAGGTCGGAACACCGTTTCCCCATTTCTCCATCCCTGGATAATCCGGGAGATCCACCCGGTTTCTTGTTTTCTCTTTATAGCATCAACTTTGGAAAAGTTAGATACTATACGTTTCTCATTTTCTAGACTATTCTCTAGAGCTGAGATCTTAGAGTCCTTGACCTTGTTGGACGCCAATTGGAGAACCAACAAGATCTTCAGTCGAGCAATCTCTCGAGCTTGCTCCTCAGCAAGTAGATTGCTTTCCTGAAGGGCTCTCTTCAGGGAATCAGTATTTTCTGGAGGGGAGCAGTTTCTGTCTTCAAAAAAGTCAAAAGATGTGGGACAGGATGAAGATGATACCTGCTCATCTGGGTTATTGTCATTAGAATCAGTGACCAATGTTTCGTCCTCGTCGGAGTTGCTTTCCTCACTATCTTCTTCAGTCTCTGACAAGGATACTGGAGCTCTGATGCAATCCGAAGGATCCTTGCATTCATCTTCAGAGGTGAGGACTCCCACATACGCTTCATCCTCTGATTGGCAGCATATTTCAGCATTCTCTGACCCCCCCCCCCCCCCATCAGCTCTGAGATCGTCATCCACAGAGATTTAGCCGTTTTACATTTTTCCAACCTGGAGTGAGAGGCTCCAGACCAGACATCCATAATAATTTGTCGAATCCTCTGGTCCAGTTGGAAAAGTGAGAGTTCCATCTCTGTCATCTCAGCAATGCACATGGGCACTTGGATCCCCGAGTCGGAGGTCTTCATGGGGATAAACGGACCCTCTTCCAAGGATGAGGGATGCTCGTGGATCGATGGCATCCAGGTGAAATAATACTCTCATCCTCCAGATGGGATAATAATCCTTTGATCATGCAGGGAGTTTGAGTGGCAATACGTCATAATCCAGATCCATGCTTCTGACACTGGTGGCAGGATTCTGCTCAAGGTGTTAACCTTTTTGAAGAGCAACCTCGCTCTGATACCACTTGAAAGTCCACCTAGTGTCGGCTATGTGCACCTATGGGGGGGGGGGGATAGGTGACGTGTGGTTCTTTTGCAGAATTTACAGATGTACCTGCACAATAAAAACAACAGACACAGCACACAGAATACACAGCAAATTTATAGTGGTTCCCCGACTTGGGTACATCCACTTTCCCCCCTTCGACCTATCTCCCCAACAAGGGACGACTCGGTCACTTCACCAACGGGATTGAAATCCAATCCCTGCACTAACGGAAGGAGCCCTTCCACACGTGAGAGTCAACACTCCCACAAATCGGGTTGCACCCAACCCTTACAACACGGAACAAAAGTTCCTTTACAATAAAATAAAAGTAGAATGTACACGTGATACAAACTTCTCTTGGAGACTCCGGTGTTCCTCTTTGTTCGACGATGAGTTCTTGAAGTCGATGAAGAGTCTACGACCTTGGTCTCTCTTGGAGAAGATCTCCCCGGAACCGGCGGCGGCACACGAGCGGCAGCAAGCTTCGGGATCGGCGGCTACGATGAAAAGCGGCTGCAGAACTTGGAGATCTAAACTTCGTAGCGAAGCAAGCTAGGTCTACCAACGGTCACTCTAGGATCAGTCGTCTCGATCGATTAGGACGGGGGAGTTTTCCCGGTCAACAAATCGAGAGACAAGAGATCTCCGGATAGACGCGTGAGACTCAAGCCTTGCTAAGCTTCTGTCACCGGAGATCGGGAAGAAGAGCGATCAGCAGCGGCGACCACTTCACGCGAGCGGCGGCGGCGGAGCGGAGCGATTTCGCGAAGTTAGGGTTACGTCGCCGCCGGATTTTCTTTCTTTCTTATCCGTGGATTTACTGTTCAAAATACCTGTGTATAAATACTGTAGGATTCTCAAATATGACCGTTTGTGGGACCCACAAATGAAATCCCCAAAATCCGGTTCAAACAAATCCAGAAGCAGAATCCGGTTCAGCAGCATTCTGAGAAAACGCCAAGTAAAAATCGGTGAGAATCGCAGACGATTCTCGACGAATCGGCGAGAATCACCAAGTGATTCTCGACGATTCGTCGAGAATCGTTTGTGATTCTCGTCGAATCACTTGTCGATTCTCAACGAATTGGACTTTGTATTCATGGGCTGCTAGACCACTGGATCGGCGGGAATCACAAGTGATTCTCGCCGAATCTTACTTGGCCCATTTTGAGATGGCCAGAAGGAGTCGGCGAGAATCACTGATGATTCTCGCCGATTCGGCGAGAATCACTTGGTGATTCTCGTCGAATTTGCCTTAGACGATTTTTCGTCTTCCACCTAGGAGCTGCTCCTTGAACCTCCATGCTCCTTGTCTTCTCTTGCATATGAGCGGCCCTGTACTTGAAAGTAAGTGCACTCCAATAGAGAGAGTACACATAGGCCAACACACTGATCTGCTCAACGAGGGATTACGTCGTGCAGACCCGTGTATATTGACCTACTGCACCCTGACATTGGTGTGCACTTAGCGTGGAGAGACTGCAAGTACAACTTAAAATGTTTCGTCAAATACATTGTGAATTCATCTTAGCTTGACAGGGGGCTTCCTCAAATCTAGGTAATCGTGGATACAATACCCAACAGTTGGCGATTGGGTGTACTTGAAGATTAAGCCGTTCAAGGATGTCTTGCGAGTGCGACGATTGAAGAAGCTAAGCCCGAGGTATCTTAGACCGTTTGAGGTTCTAGAGCGGATTGGTGAATCATCTTATCGATTGAGGCTATTAGTGGAGCTAAGTGGTCTACATGATGTATTTCATATATCGGTGCTGCGGAAGACGGTGCAAGAGCCTTCACAAGTGATTGCGGTCGATCAAGTGCCGGTCGATAATGGGTTGACGACGAAGGTCAAGCCTGTACGAATTGAGGACTCAGAAGTCAAGCGGCTACACAACAAAGAGATCAGGATGGTCAAGGTCCGTTGGGACAATTGCGGTCGGGAAGAGCTCTCTTGGGAGCGAGAGCAGACCATGCTTGAGGAGTACCTAGAGTTATTCCACTCAGGCACCGTTTTAGTTTTGTGTTATTTTTCCCTTTTCTGTAATTTTGGGACGAAATTCTTTTAAGAGGGAGAGAGTTGTAACGCCCCGAAACTCAAAAGAGCGACTAGTGGCATTTTGAGCCAAGTTTGGAACTTGGCAGGGGTCACACAGCCTGGGACATGGGTGAGTCCCAGGGCGTGTCGTGCTCGGGTCGACGATCTGGCTGAGAGGTCGGCGAATTTTGGAGTCGACGATCGTCGAGCAACGAACATGGCCTGGGACACGGGTGTGTCACAGGTCGTGTCCTTCACGGGTTGAAGTCGGACTGTGGCATGGTTGTTACACAGGGTCAACACACGGGCCGTGTCGGGTAGACACGAGCGTGTCAATTAGGACACGGGCGTGTCCAAGACCCGTGTTCTTCTCGAGTTGGTGTTGGTCCTGTGTCGATGGAGGAACATGCCCGGGAACACGGGCGTGTACTGGATGACACGGGCGTGTCAGGTCAAACACGGGCGTGTCGGGTGCCGGTGTTCTTTTCGGGACGCGTCAGTTTCGACGACAAATGGGGAACACGGCCCTGGATACGGGCGTGTCACATGCCGTGTTCGGCTCAGATTTTGGATTTCAGCTCCGGATCGTGGCCGTCCGTTTCCTTATTTTGGGATCTAACGGTCTGGAACTGTTCTTGCTTTTATATACCCGGTTTATGGCTTAGAAAACCCCATTTTACTTGGGTTATTCTCTTTCTAAAGTCTAGAGAGAGGGGAGAGCAAGGAAGAAGAAAGGAGGCTACATCCAGTCACCGACGGAGCTTCGGAGCTCCAAATCGCAAGCCGACTTCGGATTTACGGAGGCAAGGAGATTGCGGTGTTTTTCATCCGCATACATTTCCATGGCGCCAAGGAAAAATGCTAGGGTAACGATTCTCATCCTAGGACATGTGAAATCCTCTTTTCCTTTGCATAGGAAGCCCGCTCTCGCGAGTTTGCGATGAGTTGAGGCGTTCCTTCGGGTAGACATGAATAGTCCCTGTTGTGTACGTGTAGAGTCCGTAATCGAGAACGGGCATAGGCATGATGTGTGAAGCCTACCTAGACAAGTTGGTCTGTATTGGTGATGTTGCATTGCATGAATGGCCGGAGAAGACTCCGTGCGAATGTTTATTTTTCGGGTTTTCAACGCGGTAGATTGCAACAGGGAGCCTTGGGGACAAACCCCAAGGTGCCCCCGGAAAACTGGGCAGATACGTGATTCTGCCAACATGGTGGCCTGAGAGCCAACTTTGTTGGGAACATTGGAATATATGTACCAGATTTGAAGAAGCCTCACCCTACTCAATGATATACATCAAGGTGTATTTGATATGCTTTGAGTTTATTTGTGCAGGTTAAGTAACTGCAGGATTGCAGGAAAAGTTTCTAAGTCCATGTGTCGACACCTAGAGATGCAGTGTCGACACTTAAGAAGGCTTGTGTCGACACCTAGAGAATCTGTGTCGACACTTGGAGTAACTGTGTCGACGCCAGGAAGGCAGAGTCGACACCAAAAGAAAAGTGTCGACACATACAGGCTATGTCAACACACTGTGAAGAATTGTCAACATAAGATGTGTCGACACTTAGAGCCAGTGTCGACACCCAAAGAAACTTTGTCGACATCAAATGTGTCGACACCAGGAGGCTGTGTCGACACTCAGCAACCATCAACAAAGTTGAAGTACTTGTGTCGACACAAAGGAGATGTGTCGACACTCGACAAGTTTCAACACATAAAGGCATGTGTCGACACAAAGGAGATGTGTCGACACACAGCAGAATTCAACAAAGTATTAAAGAAGAAGTATTTGTGTCGACACACTCAACCAGTGTCGACACATTCAACAGAAGGCCTGTGTCGACACACAGAATCAGTGTCGACACATTCTGAAGAAGCAGTGTCAAGAAGCTGTTACAACAACACAAGGAGTTGTGTCGACATCATCAAGGCTAGTGTCGACACTTAGTCCACTTGTGTCGACACTTGGTCTATTTGTGTCGACACATAAAGACTATCTGTCTCGACACTTTCAGACAGTGACAGTGATTTCAAGAAGTGACTGGATGACTTGGCAGCTGCCATTTCAACCGGTCAACTGCAACTGTCAGAGCTGTCAGAAGGTTGTTAGAAACCGGATCAGCCGGTTACCTTGGAGGAAGACTATTTAAAGACCTTTCTCCTTCGACAGAAAGTATGATCAATGAATTGAAAAACAACACAAAAAAAGAAGAAGACCTTCAAGAGAAGATCTAAGAAGTTGGAGAGAGAGAGCTCCTTCTAAGAAGAACTGCTGTTGAACCAGGCTGATAAGTAAGATTCAGATTGAGATCTGATTCACAAGACAGAAGTTGATTGAAGATCATCTTCAGGAGATTCAACCCTACTGTGTTCTAATTCAAGAAGCTTTGAAGAAAGCCAAGGGAGGTTGATCTCTGCCAAATTCATCCAAGAACTCATCAAGAAGCCAGTCAACTCATCTCTCTCTTTCAGAGTTGTGGTTATTTACTTTGTAAACTTTATTTTCTGTAGGATCCTAAGGGATCTGAGCTGTAAGCCTATTTTATAAAGGCTGGGTGTAGGAGATTCTATTCTCTGAGTGTAGGCCTTGATTGAAGGCTGAGGTAGGGCTGTTTAGCCTGAGTGTAGGTCTTGGTGAAGACTGAGTGGTAGGGCTTTGTGCCTGAGTTGTAGGAGTGAGGTCACTCTGAGTTGTAGGAACCTGTTTGTGGTTCTGAGTTGTAAGATCTGAGGATCTGAGAAGAAGTGGAGAAGTTATGCCGAATCTAGTACACTACTAGATAGGCGAAGGGGGAAAGTGGATGTACCCAGACCTTGGGGAACCACTATAATCCTGTGTGCACTCTGTGTATGTTTGATTGTATGGTTGTTGTGTTGTGATAATTGTAGAATTGCATTTACTGTACAGTATTTCTGCCTTTAAAGTCAAAAAGAAAAAGAACACCTATTCACCCCCCCCCCCACCCCTCTAGGTGGTTAGGCACTATTTCTTTCAAACTTGCACATAACCGGGTTATGTGAAGTGTGTGATCGGTTTGGGAGTCGGGGAAGTTTAACCTGCGCCCATGTCTTAAGGTGACAGGGCGGTGTGAGCAACGGGTTAGGCGGAACCGTACCAGCTCTATGCCGTTCGGTAAAGAGACCTAACGGTACAAGGCACTTGTCGTTGGCATAGATGGAGGGTCTTAGGCATTGGCCAGAAAGACCAAATGTTGACGAGATATTGCCGTCCAAGGGGCGGTGGTGATTCAGCGGACTTTGACCGTGTTCACCGAGAATGTGCCCTGAGAGCACGAGGTGTGAGGTCGTGTGTGTCCATGTCTGTGATGAAGTGTTTATTCACTATACTGCTTAGTTATGCTAACAAAGTGCAGGGAAAGAGCATCGCCGCCCCGATTATGGGGGCGAGATCGTTATAATTTGGTCAGCATAGCTGACCATTGCTTTTGTTTGCCACCGTTGCGGTGGATTGTTGCTTGCAGGTGCTGCGGAGCCGAGCAGTAAATAGCGGGCTAAAGCCCAAGTTGTTGAGCCGGCACTCGAAGGCCAAATTTTGAGTGTTTACTTATTTTATTCATATGTGACCGACCTGCGTGCCGTGGTATGGAAGACACATTTTATTTGAGTAAACAATTGTAAGGCCTTAAGGCCTTTGTACTTGTGTATTGTACGTTCATTCATGTTGGTTTGAGTAGTGAACATTCATGCTTATGGTTGGGTTCTAAATTTGTAACTATTAAATTGTTTCCGCTAAAATGACTTTGTGTAGGATGTCGGTTATTAGTTGGATGGTATTCCATTGAGTAACCACCCGGGCTATCTGTGGTATATGGCGTCGGGCCCCGGCTGGACCTACTGCTATATGTTATACGACGGATAGGGGGTGTTACACGTGACCTCTCCCTCAGCCGCGCGCCGGCGCCCGCTCCCTCGGGCTCGCGCTGACGGCCGAGGGGGAGCGGTAGGCGCAGCCGCTCTCTCGGTCGCACCGGCGGCGGAGGGGGAGCGGCCGACGCGGTCGCTCCCTCGGCCGTGCGCCGGCGGTTGAGGGGACTGCCGGCGATGGAAAGAGGAGGGGGAGGCCGTCATCGGGGATGACGCCGACCATCCGACGCCGGCGAGGCGACGTGCGCGGCGATTTTGTTGTTATGCGTGATGGGATCAGCGCTCAAGGGGGATCATACACGGTGATCACGCATGTGGCCAAACCCATGATCTCACTATTTTTGATGAAGATCATGAGAGTGTGGTTATGCGCACATACATCATTATAAAAGGATGATGTTATATATAAACCGCTTTTGGATATGTACAAACCAATTTTTAAAGGTTTTTAGGTCCTTAAAAAATACTATATACAAACCAACTTAAATACTCAAAAAATCAATTTTTCTCATTTCTGGCCTAAGTCTCACGAGATGTTTGCCCGCTCCCGATACCCCGCCGCATACACCTCCCGATATCTCTTGTAACGATCATGCTAAAGTCTCCGTCACACAATGGAGCCTTGGCGGCGAAAGCATCCCCCCGGTTGGTGATCTCTCATATTCGGTTCGCCCGCTCCTGATACCCATCCACATACACCTCCCGATCACTCCTATTTGGTTCCTCGCGACAACCTTCGTCGCCCCTCGATATCGTCTCGCCGACGTGTAACGGAGATTCTCTAAAATTGACAGTCTAGTGCTTACCTGTAGCCGAAATGTTTCTTCCTACTCTAGCACTGTTCACAATTTAACAAGATTTAAAATATTTATACGACCTATTGATTTTTGTAAGAAAAAAATTAATACCTCACGAGCTAGTATTATTAAGTGATTTTTTAAAAAAATAATTTTTTTATTTTGTGCTAGTTTGTATATAACCATTAGGTTTGTGTATAACAAATTTATATTTGCACTGATTTGTATATAGTAATGATTTGTATATAGTAAAAAATGATTTATATATAACACCACCCTTATAAAAATGAATCTCATTCACAACAATAATATTTCTTACTTTTGTTTAAACGATTCAACTCTGATTTAATCCATCTAACTGGTTCAATCATAAATTTCTCCTAAAATCGGTTCCATCTCTATTCAAGGGCTCCCAGTTGAAGTCCCGAGATTTTTTTTAATATACAAGTAGTCGTGCACGGGGGACCACGTGCGGGCAACATTGGTCGAGGGTGCGACATTCGTCGTGGGTGCGATATTCGTCGAGGGGGCGACATTCGTTGAGGGGGCGACATTTGTCGTGGATGTGACATTCGTCGTGGGGGCGACATTTGTCGAGGGGGTGACATTCGTCGTGGGTGCGACATTTGTCGAGGGGGAGACATTCGTCGTGAGTGCAACATTTATCGAGGGGCCAACATTCATCGTGGGTGCGACATTTGTCGAGGGGGCGACATTTGTCGTGGGTGCGACATTTGTCGAGGGGGTGACATTCGTCGCGGGTGCGACATTCGTCACGGGTGCGACATTTGTCATGGGAGTGTCATTTGATAATGTTGTAACATTTGTCGTGGTGACGACATTCGTCGCGGGGGCGACATTTGTCGGTGAAAGTCCACCTAGTGTCAGCTATGTGCACCTATGGGGGGGGAATAGGTGACGAGTAGCGCTTTTGCGGAATTTACGAACGTACCTGCACAATAAAAATAAAAAGCACAGCACACAGAATACACAGGCAATTTATAGTGGTTCCCCAACTTGGGTACATCCACTTTCCCCCTTCGACCTATCTCCCCAACAAGGGACGACTCGGTCACTTCTCCAACGGGATTGAAATCCAATCCCTGCACTACCGGAAGGAACCCTTCCACACGTGAGAGTCAACACTCCCACAAAACGGGTTGCACTCAACCCTTACAACACGGAACAAAAGTTCCTTTACAACTAAAGAAAATATAGAATGTACACGAGATACAAACTTCTTTTGGAGACTACGGTGTTCCTCTTCGTTCGACGACGTGTTCTTGAAGTCGATGAAGAGTCTACAACCTCGGTCTCTCTTGGAGAGGATCTCCCCGGAACCGGCGGCGGCACACGAGCGGCGGCTAGCTTCGGGATCGGCGGCTACGATGATGAGCGGCTGCTGAACTTGGAGATCCAAACTTCGTAGCAAAGCAAACTAGGTCTACCAACGGTCACTCTAGGATCGGTCGTCTCGATCGATTCGGACGAAGGAGATTTTCCCGGTCAACAAATCGAGAGACAAGAGATCTCTGGATAGACACGTGAGACACAAGCTTTGCTAAGCTTCTGTCGCCGGAGATCACGAAGGAATCTCGAATGTTGACGGCGACCTACTTGCCCGAGCGCGACGGCGGCGGAGGAGAGAAATCGCGAATCTAGGGTTACGTCGCGGCTGAGCTTCTTTTTCTTTCTCCTTTTTACTGTTCAAAATACTGGAATATATATACTATAGATAATTCCAATATGACCGTTTGTGGGACCCACACTAGAAATTCCTAAGTCCGGTTCAAACTAGTCTAGAGGCAGAATCCGGTCCAGCAGCAACCTGAGAAAACGCTAAGTGAAAATCGGCGAGAATCGCAGGCGATTCTCGACGAATCGGCGAGAATCACCAAGTGATTCTCGACGATTCGTCGAGAATCGTTAGTGATTCTCGCCGAATCACTTATTGATTCTCAACGAATTTCACTTTGTATACATGAGCTGCTTGGCCACTGGTTCGGCGAGAATCACTAGTGATTCTCGCCGAATCTTACTTGGCACCATTTTGAGGTAGCCAGAAGGAGTCGGCGAGAATCACTAGTGATTCTCGTCGAATCGGCGAGAATCACTTGGTGATTCTCGTCGAATCGGCGAGAATCACTTGGTGATTCTCGTCGAATCGGCGAGAATCACTTGGTGATTCTCGTCGAATCGGCGAGAATCACTTGGTGATTCTCGTCGAATTTTCCTTGGACGAATTTTCGTCTTCCACCCTGGAGCTGCTCCTTGACCCATCCATGCTCCTTGTCTTCTCTTGCATATGAACGGCCCTGTACTTGAAAGTAAGTGCACTCTAATAGAGAGAGTACACGTAGGCCAACACACTGATCTGCTCAACGAGGGATTACGTCTTGCAGACCCGTGTATATTGACCTACTGCACCCTGACATTAGTGTGCACTTAGCGTGGAGGAGCTGCAAGTACAATTTAAGATGTTTCATCAAATACATTGTGAATTCATCTTAGCTTGACAGGTGGCTTCCTCAAATCTAGGTAATCGTGGATACAATACCCAACAGTCGGGGGCGACATTTGGCGGGGGCGACATTCGGCAGGGGCGACATTTGTCGCGGGGGCGACAATTATCGCAGGGGAGACATTGGTCGTGGGGGCAACATCGGTCATGCGCGGTGATATAGTTTATGCTCTCAGATATCGATCGTGGACGGAGATAACGGTTGCAAAAGCTTCCAAACATGTCTAGAAGAAGTAATACAATGAATATATATTCATAAAAGTACACTGAATACAAAAACAAAAGAAAAAATACAGTTCTTGAATATTGCAAATGTTACATTCATCCATACAATCTATGTTATGTAATTTGGCTGGATGCATGTAATTTTGTGAATATTTCTTTGAATACCACATTTCTAGTGTACACTCCTTCGTGCTCCTCCAATGTACCATTTTTAACCATCACTTTTGTGCTATTTGCAGAAACTCCTCTTGACAATTCCACGTACAGTTGTCCATGGCTAAAAACATCATTTGGTAAATATACTCCAACATTTGAAATTGTTTGGCCCTGTGATTTGTTGATGGTTAGAGCATAGCTCAATCGTATTGGGAATTGCTTTCGGGTGAGCTCGAAGGGCATCTTAACATCCTCTGCGCTCTTCAAGGGAATTCGTGGTAGAAATACTTTGTGTCTTTTAAACTCCCCACTCAATATTTCAGCTTCAATAACATTTCTTGAAACGTTTACACATATAAGCCTTGTTCTGTTGCACAACCCAATTTTTGGATCATTATTTCTAAGAAGCATTATCGGTGAACCTTTCTTGAGATTGAGCTCGTGAGGTGGTAGATTCCCCGGATTTATTGAATTTAAGAATTATGGCAAATATAAATTATGAGTGTCATCCACTACTGAGTCAAAAGAATAGTATGTTTTGCATTCTCCCGGAAATATTTCAAGACATTTTTCATTTATTTTGTTGACATCTTCATTCAAAGGCGTTATTATGGCTCTGCTTTCCATGTAATTAACATCTGTTGGGGAACCAAGCTCAGGAAATATCGCATCGATCAATATATTTATAGAGCGTTCATCTACCCAAGGTATGGCCATGGAGGTTGGAATCTGAATCATATCATTTAGAACGGCTGGCTCATCATTGTTACCCACGCGCAGTAAGAACTCCGAGAAATGTGGATCGTCGTGAGCTCTCATGTTCATTGTTAAGCTAAGAATGCGAACATTCGTCCATAAATACGATTCAACAATGCTTGCGCTAATAATTTGAGATTTTGTTCCATTTATGACGACCGGTGTCAGCTGACGGAAATCGCCACCAAAGATCATAACCTTACCGCCGAAGGGCTCGTTGACGTCAAGGACATCCTTGAAAGATCGATCCACAGCTTCAAATGCCTTTTTATGAATCATTGGGGCCTCATCCCAAATAATTGCCCCAGCTTGTTGTATCAATTCACGCAAATCAGACTGCTTATTAAATCTACAGGTCGACATTATTTCATATCTGATAGGTATTTTGAACTTTGAGTGTGCAGTCCTCCCGCCTGGGAGTAGGTTTGCTGCGATCCCCGATGAAGCTGTTGCTAGTATAATGAACTCTTCCTTTCTGAAAGTCGCCAGCAATTCCTGATAAAGGTACGTTTTTCCTGTACCTCCTGGACCATCCAAGAAGAACATTACATTTTGTCGTTTTCGTATAGCTGCACTGATGATGTTGAATGGTGACAGCTGTCTTGGATTAAATGAGTTTACTGAATTTAAGTCATTATCAGATATTGAGAACGAACGTTCATGTTCTATTAGGCTGGAGAAGATGTGCAAATTCTCAAAACCTTCACTTATGGCTGGCAAACCAAAATCCTTTACTGTTTTCTTATGCTGTTGTAGAATGTCATCTAGATCATGAAGTAACTTATCTATTTTATAAGTGCTATTTGAAGTGCCGATTGAACTGTAATCTTCAGTCATACTGTCAAAGTTCTCATCCCACAGATCTTGTACAGAATAACAAAATAACAAAATCGTTGCAAAAAGCCTTCTCAACGAAATTGGCATTCTAAAACATCTTGCTTCAGCCAAGCAATCTCGAATGCTATTGTCCTCTTCAAGAAGTCTGTGTTGCTCTACAGGCTGTTTAAAGGTTGTACATTGAACACCGCCTATACACTTTAGATCCTCAAATGATTTTGGACCCTTAACATGATTAAGTAGCAGTCGTAAGTAAAACCTTTCGCCTTCCATTGGGTTGACTGCATATATTCTACCAATAACCTTTAGATTTGATACTCTCGGTATCCACTTGCGCTCGGCAGGTAGATATTTGTAGTATTTTGGAAAATCTTTATATAAGTATTTCTCGCGCTCTTGGTCGTCATTATACACACGAAAAAATTCAGTCAACATCGAGTTGGAGTTCCTCTCATTTGCCAAGACACTTGAAATCGTTTCCTCAGTACCGAAGTGAACCTGATGTTGATTTGGTAAATGAATTTGCAGTCTCGAAATAGAAGGATACATCCTCGTCATCTCAAACTTAAATATTTTCCATAATGCCTCTGGTGCACAAACCCAGCGACCGTCAACGTACTTGCTCACCTCATCATAATTAGGGGCAGGGCGAACTTCAAACGACACACAATCGTGTCCCTTGTAGACATACTTATACAAATACTTAATACTTTTAATACTTCTACATATCTCCACATTGATGTGGCAATCATACCTTAAGAGTAACCACGGGTTGTATGGAACGACCCATCTATTATCCACAACAATGTCACGACCAACTGTAATAGTTCTACTATTGTCAATCTGACGTCGATAAACAGGATATGAGTCATTACCTTGAACAGTATACTCTGCAAAAGGCTTAGGATATCCCTTACTGCACCCAAAATTTTTCATGCATTGTGCATTCGGTTTGAAGTGACCACATGGTTCATGTATCATATGTTTTAGAACTACATCATATAAAGGGCGATCCGTCTCTTGCTTGGGTATCTCAGCGCTAACCAAAGAATCGTACTCATCTAGAGTATTTAATTTATCTTTGGCATCAAAAATAACCAATATGTGTACATGTGGTAGACCTCTCTTTTGAAACTCAATAATATGAACGTGCACAACCACCTTTCCAAGGATACCTTTGTTGAAGATCTCATCCTTTAAGTTTTCATATTTAGCTCGAAAGATTCTCGTAAGTAGATCTGGACGATCATGCGGAAGCTGTCCTGGATAAAGTTCATTTTTTATTTCACTCCAGTTAGGATTGCACGTCATTGTTAAAACTATATCTGGTTTGTCGTAGTGTTGCACGATTGACATTGCATCTTGATACCTCTGATACATATCTCTAGGGCTTCCAATGAAGGAAGATGGAAGGACGGTTCGTCGCCCAATGTTTCCTAAGCAAACATAATTAAGAAAGAATAACATGAAAGACGCTAATCAACAGCTGCACATATTACAACAGTTTGAGAAGCATGAATAAGCAAGTAAATATACCTGCATTATTTTCACCAGCATTTAAGCAATCTTGTAATCCTTGATATATCTCCGCGCGAATTTTATTTTGATTCAGGCTAATTGAAAGAACTAGTGCCTAAAACACCTAGAGGGGGGGTGAATAGGTGCACTTAATCTTTTTTAACTTTTATGGCAGAAACACAGAATTATATGCAATTCTTCACAGCAATTCAACACAGATAACACATCAATCACAGAATTAATCACACACAGAGAACACACAGATTTTATAGTGGTTCCCCAAGGTCTGGGTACATCCACTTTCCCCCTTCGCCTATCTAGTAGTGTACTAGATTCGGCCTAACTTCTCCACTACTCCTCAGATCCTCAGATCTTACAACTCAGAACCCCAAATAGGTTCCTACAACTCAGAGTGATCCCACTCCTACAACTCAGGCAAAAAAGACCTACCACTCAGTCTTCACCAAGACCTACACTCAGCCTTCAACAAGGCCTACACTCAGCCTTCAACAAGGCCTACACTCAGAGAAATGTATCTCCTACACTCAGTCACACAAGCCCTACCACTCAGCCTTTATAAATATATGCTTACAACTCAGATCCCTTAGGATCCTACAGAAAATAAAGAGTACAAAGATTAATAACCACAACTCTGATTGAGAAAGATGAGTTGACTGGCTTCTTGATGAGTTCATGAAAGAACTTTGCAGAGATCAACCTCCCTTGACTTTCTTCAAAGCTTCTTGAATTAGAACACAGTATGGTTGTATCTCTATGCAGATGATCTTCAATCAACTGCTGACTTGAGAATCAGATCTCAATCTGAAACTTTCTTATCAGCCTGGTTTAATAGCTGTCTTCTTAGAAGAAGCTTTCTCTTTCCAACTTCTTAGATCTTCACTTGAAGGTCTTCTTCTGGTTTGTTGTTTCTCACTTCATTGATTGCTTTCTTGATGTCCTTCTGTTGAAGGTATAAGCCTTTATATAAGCTTTATTCATGGTGACCGGCTGATCCGGTTTCTAACAAACTTCTGACAGCTCTGACAGTAGCAGTTGACCGGTTGAAATGGCAGCTGTCAAGTCATCCAGTCACTTCTTGAAATCTCTGTCACTGTCTAAAAGTGTCAAGACAGATAGTCTTTATGTGTCGACACAAATAGACCAAGTGTCGACACAAGTAGACTAAGTATCGACACTAGCCTTCATGGTGTCGACACAACTCCTTGTGTTGTAGAAATAGCTTCTCGACACTGCTTATTCATAATGTGTCGACACTGATCCTGTGTGTCGACACAAGTCCTTCTTCTTCAATACTTAGTTGATTTCTGATAAGTGTCGACACAACTCCTTTGTGTCGACACATCTTCTTGTGTTGAAACTTGCTAAGTGTCAACACATCTTCTTTGTGTCGACACATGCCTTCTGTGTTGAAACTTTTGTTGAGTGTCGACACATCTTCTTTGTGTCGACACATTCTTCATGTGTTGAGACTTTTGCTAAGTGTCGACACATCTCCTTTGTGTCGATACATTCTTCATGTGTTGAGACTTTTGCTGAGTGTTGACACATCTTCCTAGTGTCGACACTTGTACTTGAACTTTGTTGAAGTTTGCTGAGTGTCGACACAGCCTCCTAGTGTCGACACTTGTACTTGAACTTTGTTGAAGTTTGCTGAGTGTCGACACAGCCTCCTAGTGTCGACACTTGTACTTGAACTTTGTTGATGTTTGCGGAGTGTCGACACAGCCTCCTAGTGTCGACACATGAACTTGAACTTTGTTGAAGTTTTGCTGAGTGTCGACATAGCCTCCTAGTGTCGACACTTTTGATGTCGACAAAGTTCCTCTGGGTGTCGACACTGCTTCTAAGTGTCGACACTTGTACTTTAGACATTTCTTTATTGTATGTCGACACTTGTACTTTAGACATTTCTTTATTGTGTGTCGACACTGCCTGTATGTGTCGACACTTTCCTTCTGGTGTCGACTTTGCCTTCCCAGTGTCAACACAATTACTCCAAGTGTCGGCACAGCTTCTCTGGGTGTCGACACAGGCCTCCTTAAGTGTCGACACTTTTCTTCTAGGTGTCGACACATGGACTTAGAAACTTTTCCTGCAAACTTGCAGTTACTTAACCTGCACAAATAAACTCAAAGCACATCAAATACATCTTGATGTATATCATTGAGTAGGGTGAGGCTTCTTCAAATCAGGTACATATATTTCAATGTACCCAACAATCTCCCCCTATTTGGAGAAGTCATAACCCTTAGTCAATGATATACACCATACATAACAAATTCTCAGTATGATGTAAAACAGTAAAACATGACAGGGTAAGAACATAAACATGTATAAACAGAACATGTATAGACAATTATCTCAGAACAATTAATGTATATAGATTGAACACATAACATTGTTCTTACTAATTCCAACATTCTCATTAATCAAAAGTTTACATAGAGTTTTAATGCAAATAATTACAATTTGTAAACTTAAGAAAAGGCTATCCTATGGCTGCTCTGGTTCCTTGATTACAATCCCCTTTCCAGATTGAATCTTTGCTTGAACTGTAGCTTCAGTATCATTAGTAGCAGCAGGCTTCTTCCCTTTGAGATGTTTCTTTTTGAACTCTTCAGCCTTTATCTTCTGCCTTTCAAAATAGTGATAAGGCTTGGGAAAATACTTGCTAGGCTCCTGTGATTAGGAGGTAGCTTTCCCAGTTTAGCCTTTCTTCTATATTGCACAATGGCCTCTTGCCTATTCTCATGTTTCCTCCACTCCAGATCAGAATACCATTTGCCTCTATCCAGGACATTGTCCTTAGCAGCCTTCCATGCAGTCAAAATGATATTCCTGGAAGTGGGGCTGCATTGTTCAAAATCAAGCCTTAATTCAGCTTGCTCTCTGAATCTTTTCTTAGATAATTGGGTCTCTTGTTCTTTTAACAGAGCCTATTGTTCTTTCAGTATTACCTCTGGCACAGGCTGGATAACTTTCTCTATGATGACATTCTGATTTCCCTCAAGAGGACTATACATAGACTGTATCTCTTGATGTATCATGTCAAAGTCTGGTGGAGGGAATATCACTTGAGCCACTTCAGCTTGCTCTCCTCCAAAGTATGCAGGATTGATTCCAGACTCTGCAACATTGTCATCATCACATAAGGGTAGATATCCAAGGGTGGCTCTGATGGAATTGGAAATCCACTTTGCATGATCAGAGCCTGCCTTGACTAATACCCTCTCCCCCTTTATGACTTCTCTCTCTATATGATCCCTCAGATCATCTTTCTGAAATCTTATCTATGTATTCAGATAGTTAACTCCATCTTTATAGAAAGGTTTTAACCTTTGGAGCTTGTCAGTAATTGCCTTCTGAGAATCTTCAATGGCAGTTTTCACAGCAGTGAGACTCTCTTGCAATTGCTTGTCAAATTCAGCTTTGGCAGTAGCACTTACTGCAGTCTGAGCAGTAGCTATATTCTTCATTTCAGTTACCATGGCATCATGAGAAGCTGTCAAATTATCATTCATCCTTATCTAGTTTTTCAGGACATATCCTTGCTTGACTTCTAGGTCATCAAGTTTTGTCTTTATTTTCTCTTGATGTGTGGCCAAATAGACTACTGCATTGCCTCCCTTATGGAAACAAACAGTCATTTCCTTCTTGTTAAGATTTACTTCAAATCTGATTGACTTGATGTCTTGTGCCAGATCAAATTGCAGGGATTTATTCCCTTCATCCACATATTTTTCTAGAGCTTGCCTTTGCTCATCCAACTTAATCTGTAAAGCCACCATCAGTGAACTGTAATCAATAGATGGGGTAGGTTGTGGAGCAATTGTCTGTAGGGCTTTCTTATAGTTCTGGCTCCTTCTCTTGAAGACTTGGAACTTCCTCTTCTTGGCTCTAACAGCCTCTTCATCCTCTGAAGCAGATGTGCTGACTATGTCCACTCTATCCTTAGGACTGGGAGGTAACTCCTTCTCAGTCCTTTGTGGTTCCTCAGCATCCTTTGGCTTCTCAGTCTCTTGTGTAGCAGTTTCCTCTATAATCTCCATATGCTCCCCCTCAATAGTGATCTCCTCCCCCTCAGCAGCAGCTTTCTCTTTCTCAAAATCAGTTTGTAGAAGATCAGGGAACAACTCTTCTAATGTAAATTCCTATTGAGGAAGGGCTGGAGAATCTCTAATCTCATCAACCACTTTATCAGCAACAGATGTGTCCTCTATGACAACATCTTGTGCTGGAGGTTGTATCTGTGTTTGCTGATGAATATCAGGTAATAAATCAGTCAAAACTTCTTCCTCAATAGTGAAATCTAATTGATTAATTTCAGTGATTACCTCTAGTATGGTTTGAGTAGCTCTTTCACTCTTGTTGAAGTTGGTGACCGGGCGGTCTGGCGGTCTGTCTTGGCGGGTTGAAGACCGCGCGGTCTGGCGGTTTGTCTCAGCCGGCTTGGAGACCGGGCGGTCTAGCGGTCTACCCTGGCAATCTCTATTTCTCTCTAGTGGTAGCCGTGCGGTTAGCCCTTCTGTCTAACCGCGTGGCTTGTGTGGTTTGTTTTGTATAGTCCGCTTAGTCCTATAAATTTTTAGTCCCACATCTCTTATTTGTATTCTTTCATCTCTCATCCATTCTATATAAGGGAGGGCATACCTTTGTAATAGATATCTTTTTGGATAATAAAACTTTCAATTATTCAAAACTCTGACTTATTTTTGGTCGTTTGTTCGCTACTTTAACATGGTATCAGAGGACTCGATTTTCTCCTCCTGATTCTGTACACCCTCTCTAACCTTGCGGCCTGTCCCCGCGGCTTGTTTCTTCCGCCTGCTTGTGCCCTGTTCGTGCGGCTTCTTCTCTCCTTGTCGTTGCCCTTTGTGTGTGCGACCTCTTTATTTCTTCTTCATGTTGCGACCTATTTGCCTCCCAGCGGACTTTTCTCTGTTCGCGTGGTGTCTCTTTCTTCTGTTCGCGCGGGCTGATTTCTAGCCGCTCGACTTCTTTCCCTCTACTTGCTTCTGCGGCTTGGTCGTGGTTTTTTTTCTGGCCGCTGGTATCTATCATCGTGACCGTTGCAGATCTCTTTCTCACTAACCGCTACGTTTTCTCTCTATTCGCGCGGGTTCTTCCTTGTTTTGGCGGCCTCTCTGCCTTTCTTCCTTTAGCCGCTCCTGCCTGTTAGTCGCCGCGACCTCCTGTTAAGTCGTGCGGCTTGTGCTTCCCTCTTCTCCCCCTTATGGCTTTCATATCCTCCTCCAAGTCGTTCGCCTCGGTGGTCACGTCTTCTGGTCGTGCCCACGTTGTTACTCAAGGAAAATGGTTGATTGACACTGGTGCTACAAATCATATGACCGGCACTCTCCAGTGTTTTTCTCTCCTAGAAACACATGATCGGTTGCCCCCGGTTATTGTCGCTGACGGCTCTTCATCATCAGTCCATGGGACAGGGATAGTTCATGTCACTCAGTCTCTTCACTTGGCGGATACTCTATACGTGCCCAAGTTCCCGTGCAACTTATTATCTATTACCTCTCTATGCAAGCAATTACAGTGTTCCGTCACATTTACTTCTACTTCTTGCTCTTTTCAGGATCCGGACTCCCAATGGACGATTGCTACTGGGACTAAGAGTGGCGGCTTATACTTCCTGGACAACATTTCTGCTTTCTCCACCTTATCCTCCATATCCACAGATATTCTCCAACGGCATCTCCGCCTTGGTCATGCTCCTCCACGTCTTCTTCGTCAACTTCTGCCCCAACTTCCTCCACACAGTCCTCCGCTCAACTGTGAGGCCTGTCAGCTTGGCAAGCATCACCGCTCCTCCTTCCCTCCAAAGCACGTTCGTGGATCTACCCGTCCATTTGATCTCATCCACTCTGATATTTGGGGTCCTTCACCTACTCTTACCATTGGTCGAGGTAGTTCATATTTTGTCACGTTCATTGATGATTTCTCTCGCTGTACGTGGGTATACCTGTTAAAAGATCGCTCTGAATTATTCTTTGTATGGACGTCCTTCTATCTCATGATCAAAACTCAGTTTAATGTTTCTATCAAAGTTTTTCGATCTGATAATGCCAAAGAATATATCAGTCATGACTTCTCTACATTCTGCATGCAAAATGGGATTATTCATCAAACTAGTTGTGTCTATACTTCACAGCAGAATGGTGTGCCAGAATGCAAAAACCGTCACTTCCTCGATGTCGCTCGCACCTTGATGACCCAGATGCATGTTCCTCGCTCCTATTGGGGCTATGCTGTTCTCCTTGCCTGCTACCTTATCAATCACATTCCCTCCACGGTTCTCCATGTAAAAACCCCATTCTCCATTCTGTATCCTGGCAAAGAGCCGTTTCCTCTCCCTCTCCAAATCTTTGGATGCACTGCCTTTGTGCATGCCCCTTCGGCAACTAGTGATAAGCTCTCCCCTCGCTCCACCAAATGTGTCTTTCTGGGATACTCCACCACTCAGAAAGGCTATTGTTGCTTTGATCCCGTCCGTCATAAGCAGTTCGTCTCTGCTGACGTCACCTTCTTCGAGAATACCTCCTACTTTTCGGATGACTCCTCTCCTCTTCTCCCCGCTTCTGATTCTCCTGTCGTTCCCTTCGTTCCCTCGTCTCCTACTACGATCTCCACCCCTACACCGTCTCCACCCACTCCTATTTCTCCACCACCGTCTCCCTCATCTCCGCCACCATCTCCCTCATCTCTGCCACCGTCGCTCTCTACTCCCGGGCCAGCTTTCTCTGCTACGGATGCTCCGGATGCCGATGGACCCGCTGACCTGGATCTTCCTATAGCTCTTCGCAAAGGGGTGCGGACGTGCACCCTACACCCCCTTGCTGCTATTGTTTCATATAATCGTCTTACCCCTTCTCGCAGGGCATTTGCACTGGATATCTCTGCCACTGCCACACCCCGCTCCTACTAGGAGGCCCTTACTATTCCTCATTGGAAGCTGGCCATGGATGAGGAAATAGCGACCCTAACTGAGCAGGGTACATGGACTCTTGTTCCTCCTCCCTTCGATACGGATGTTGTTGGCTGTCGCTGGGTCTTTGTGGTCAAATTTGGCCCAGACGTCACTGTGGATCGGTATAAGGCTCGCCTTGTTGCTAAGGGCTTTACTCAGACCTATGGGGTTGATTACTTTGACACATTCTCCCCCGTGGCTCGTCTCAGCACTATCCGGGTCCTTCTCTCTGTGGCGGTCAATAGGGATTGGCCGATTTCTCAGCTAGATGTCAAGAATGCCTTCCTTTATGGTGATCTTCACGAGGCCGTTTACATGGAGCAACCTCCTGGGTATGTTACTCAGGGGGAGACACGAGTATGTCGGCTGAAGAAGGCAATTTATGGCCTCAAGCAGAGCCCTCGAGCTTGGTTTGACAAGTTCAGAGGCATCGTTGCGGTCGTTGGTTTTATGCGAAGCTCTGCCGATCACTCTCTATTTATTCGCAAAACTCCTTCGGGGCTGGTTGTTCTTATTGTATACGTCGATGATATTCTTCTCACTGGCGATGACCATGAAGGGGTAGCCCTGACAAAGCGACATCTTCGCCAACATCTGATCGCGAAAGATATGGGATCTCCAAAGTACTTTCTGGGGATCGAAATCTCTCGGAAGCCCGACTCCTTAGTTCTCTCTCAGCGTAAGTATGCCCTTGATCTTTTAAAAGAGGCAGGATTGACTTTAGCAAAACCTGCACGATGCCCCATGGCAACTGGAGAGGACAAAACCTAGACAGATGATTCGCCTCCTCTTTCAGATAGTTCGCGGTACAGGCGTCTGGTTGGTAAGCTCATATATCTCACAGTGACCAGGCCCGACATTTCTTATGCTGTGGGCAAGGTGAGTCAATTCATGCAAGCACCTAGGGAGTGTCATCTACAGTCCGCCTTGCGGATCTTGGAGTATGTCAAAGCAGCGCCTGGGAAAGGATTACTTTTTCAGAAGAATGGTCATCTGAGGATTGAAGCATACTCAGATGCAAGTTATGCTGATGATAAAGGGGATCGCAAGTCAACCTCAGGTTTTTGCACCTTTGTTGGGGGAAATCTGGTGAGCTGGAAGAGCAAGAAGCAGTCTGTTGTCTCTAGGTCCAGTGCAGAAGCTGAGTATCGCAGTATGACGTCGACCACTTGTGAGTTAAAATGACTGCGGGCTCTCATGCTAGATTTAGGAGAGGTCTACAACCATCCTCTACCTATGTTCTGTGATAATAAGGCCGTCATATACATCTCCAAAAATCCAGTCTTCCATGAAAGAACAAAGCACATTGAGGTTGACTGTCATTTCATTCGTGAAGAGATCTTAAAGGAACAAATGTGCACTCCCTTTGTCACTTCTGATAAAGAGCTGGCTGACATCTTCACCAAGCTAGTTTCCGCCTCGTTTCTTCATGTTTGTGACAAGCTGGGCATGATCGATATATATGCTCCAGCTTGAGGGGGAGTGTTGAAGTTGGTTACCGGGCGGTCTGGCGGTCTGTCTTGGCGGGTTAAAGACCGCACGGTCTGGCGGTTTGTCTCAGCCGGCTTGGAGACCGGGCGGTCTAGCGGTCTACCCTGGCAATCTCTCTTTCTCTCTGGTGGTAGCCGTGCGGTTAGCCCTTCTGTCTAACCGCGCGGCTTGTGCGTTTTGTTTTGTATAGTCCGCTTAGTCCTGTAAATTTTTAGTCCCACATCTCTTATTTGTATTCTCTCATCTCTCCTCCATTCTATATAAGGGAGGGCATACCTTTGTAATAGATATTTTTTTGGATAATAAAACTTTCAATTATTCAAAACTCTGGCTTGTTTTTGGTCGTTTGTTCGCTACTTTAACAACTCTCTAGTGGAGTTGGCTCTTCCACAAGTAGAGGCTCCCCCTGCAGTGGATCCAGGTGAAAGTCCACCTAGTGTCAACTACCTTCACCTATGGGGGGAATATGTGACTTGCGGTATTTTTGCGGAATTAAAATTGTACCTGCACAAGAAAACAAAACACCACAGCACAGAAAGGACACAGGCAAATTATAGTGGTTCCCCGATTTGGGTACATCCACTTTCCCCCTTCGACCTATCTCCCAACTAGGGATGACTCGGTCACTTCACCAACAGGATTGAAATCCAATCCTTGCACTAACGGAAGGAACTCTTCCACACGTAGGAGTCACCACTCCCACAACACGGGTTGCACCCAACTCTTACAACTAGGAACCAATGTTCCTTTACAACAAAAATGAAAATAGAATGTACAAGAAATACAAACAACTTATGGAGACTAAGGTGTCCCTCTTCGTTCGATGACGTGATCTTGAAGTCAACGAAGAGTCCACAACCCTAGATCTCACTTGGAGAGAATCTCTCCCGAAACCGGCGGCGGCAAGAAGGGCGGCGGCTTGGTTCTCGGGATCGGCGACGACAACGGTGTGCGGCTGCTGTACTTTGGAGATTCAATCTTCGTAGCAAAGCTAGCAAGGTCTTCCAACGGTCACACTAGGATCGATCGTCTCGATCGATTCGGAAGGGGAATGTTTTCCCGATCAACGAATCAAGAGACAAGGGATCTCTGGTTAGACGCGTGAGACGCTGTGCTTGGCTGAGCTTCTGTCACCGGGAGATCTGGAAGCAACCACGATCAAAGCCGGCGATCTACAGGCACGAGCGGCGACAGCGGCGGCAGAGCGGATTTCGCGATCTATGTCACGTCGGCGGCTCGGCTTTTGTTTTTCAAAAATTGCTCTTCTTACTGTTCAAAAATACGCGAGTATTTATACAGTAGTATACCTCTTTATGACCGTTGTGGGTCCCACCAGAAGAAACCCTAAAACCGGTTCAAAATAGTGCCTTAACATTTGATCCGGTCCAGCGGGATCCAGAAAATCGCCCAAGTCAAAATCGGCGAGAATCGAAGGTGATTCTCGACGAGTCGGCGAGAATCAGCCAGTGATTCTCGACGATTCGGCGAGAATCACTAGTGATTCTCGTCGAATCACTTGATGATTCTCGACGATTATGACTTAGCGCCAGATTTGCATGCTTTGATGTAGCCGGATAGAGACGGCGAGAATCAGCCAGTGATTCTCGTCGATTGTTACTTAGACGATTTTTCGTCTTTCCACCCATGAGCTGCTCTTTGACCCATCCTTGCTCCTTGTCTGCTCTTGCATTGTCGCAGCCCTGTACTTGAAGATAAGTACACTCCAATAGAGAGAGTACACGTAGGCCAACACATTGATCTGCTCAATGAGGGATTACGTCGCGCAGACCCGTGTATATTGACCTACTGCACCTTGACATTGGTGTGTACTTAGCGTGGAATAACTGCAAGCACGACTTGAAGGATTTTATCAAATACATTGTGAATTCATCTTAGCTTGACAGGTGGCTTCCTCAAATCCAGGTAATTGTGGATACATTACCCAACAATCTCCCCCTATTTGACGAAGCCAAAATCCTACTAGCTAAGATGAATACCATCATCCAGATAATATATACAGCATATAGAATTTAAAGATACGGCACAAGGAAATAAAGACAAACAGATCAAAGCTTGAGTCAATCATAAATTCATATATATATATATATATATATATATATATATATATATATATATATATATATATATATATATATATATATATATATATATATATATATTCCCAAAATTGTTCATATAACAATAAGAAAAGATAAATGTGTTCTTGAGAAAATGACAAGCTATAAATGTATGTCTATTTCTCTTTGGCTAGGTCATCCTTGTGTTTTTGAGCCAGGAACTTCTTTCTTTTCCTCTCAACGTACTCCTTGAGCTTTGGATTGTATCTGGGAGGAGGAGCTTTATCTGCCGTAGTGTTGGTCCTGAAGAAGATGTTCTGTTTAGCTTCATATGTCTTGTGCAGCTCCCACTCATGCTGGCTGTATACATCGTTCCGATTGATTTCCCCTTTTTTGTAGCTAAAACGTGTCCAAGATAATACTCTTTGATACCAGACTCCACTTTTCGTTCCTTACTTCATCCTCCTTCAATCTGATTTTCTTTTCAGCTTGCGTTTTCTTAGATGTCCCTTCTTGAGATTTTCTCTTGTCCCTAGCTTTTGCTAGGGCTCCTTGGTCAAACATGGCCATCAGTTTTGCTTTGGAGGTGGCCCTAGCAGCCCTTTGAGCATCAGCTTCACTTAAAGGAACTTCTTCAGCACTTGCTCCCTCATCAGCCGCAGTATTATTTTCAGGAGCAGGATTACCCTCAGGATTTTCAGGGATATTGGTGCCTAGCACCTGTTTGAGCATCCACCAGCAACTGTCATAAACATATATGTTTGACTGTTCAAAATTTTTGATTATGATTTCCTGAAGCTCGGCCATCTTAGCTGTATATTCTTGCTCCCCCTTTTTGGCTTCGACAGCAATGGAGTTTGCATAAGAATGCAGTGACTCATCAATGTGCTTTGTAGTCTTGGAGAACTCGGTAATCAAGGCTTGTTGATTGTTGTTAAGAGTCACCATGTTGGCATCAAATTTTTGAATGTTATTTGCTACTACATGAGCATTCTGATTAACTACTGCGAGAGTATCTGTGTTCTTTTTCAATCCGTCCATAAGAAGAGTTACAGCTTTGCCGGCTGCTGTATACTTGTCTTCAAACTTCTTTTCCATCAAATCCAGTTTGTGATTGATTTCCACAACGTTCTTGAGCATTAGATTCTCAGATTTCTTAATTCTTTTTAACATTTTATTTTGAGCTTGCTCAAAAGACGCTTTGAGCTCATCCATGATACCTTGAATAACATTCACTGTGTGATTAGCTAGATCAGCTCGTAGTGGATGATCCTGAGGCATTCCTTGGCCTTGCTCTTCAGCAGATTCACTTGTAGAGCTGGACACTAGCACAGTCTCTATAGGGGGAATACTTGCAGCCTCAGTAGATTTCTCGGAAGTATGTTGGGTACATTGGTCAAATGTACCTGATTTGAAGAAGCCTCACCTAACTCAATGATATACATCATAATGTATTTGATGTTTGTTTGAGTTACTTGTGCAGGATAGGTATTCACTGGACTGAAGCTAAAAGTTTCTAAGTCCATGTGTCGACACCCAGAGGGAAAGTGTCGACACTTGAGAAAGCTTGTGTCGACACCCAGACAAGCAGTGTCGACACTTGGAGTCATTGTGTCGACACCTGGGATGAAGAGTCGACACCAGACAGAAAGTGTCGACACTTGGAGCTGTGTCGACACTCAGTGAAGACGTATACAGAAAAGCTGTGTTGACACTTAGCAGAAGTGTCGACACCTAGAAGAGCTGAGTCTACATCAGAAAGTGTCGACACTTGGAGTTGTGTCGACACTCAGCAAAATTCTGCAGAGACTAAGGACAAGTGTCGACACTCAACACAATGTGTCGACACTCAATCAGCAGAGTCAACATATGAAGAATGTGTCGACACTCAGCACAATGTGTCGACACACAAACAGAAGAATCAGTAATTGGAGTAAGTGTCGACACTCAACACAATGTGTCGACATTATGCAGAAGAGTCAACACTTGAAGAAAGTGTCGACACCCAGCATAATGTGTCGACACTTAGTTGAAGAGTCTACACTTAAAGAAAGTGTCGACACAAGGAGCTGTGTCGACACTTAGCAAAGAACAGAAAAGTTTACAAAATATTCTAAGTACAAGTGTCGACACTAAGGGAATGTGTCGACACTCAGCTGAAGAAATAAAATTGAAGACTTGTGTCGACACCAAGAAGCAGTGTCGACACTTGACAGTTTCAACACATGAAGATGTGTCGACACAAAGAAGATGTGTCGACACTTAGAAGAATACAGTTAAAGAATGAAGAACAAGTACTTGTGTCGACACTCAATTTCAGTGTCGACACATGCAGAAGAATCAGTGTCGAGACATACAAGGAATTGTGTCGACACCTTGTAGATTTATGTCGACACTTACACAGCATGTGTCGACACTTAGTCTATAAGTGTCGACACTTAAGAACAGAAAGTCTCGACACTATCTGACAGTTAGAGAATTTCAAGAAGTGACTGGTTGACATGACAGCTGCCGATCCAGCCGGTCTACAGCAACTGTCAGAGAAATCAGAAGTCTGTTATGAACCGGACCAGCCGGTTACCATGAAGGAAGCCTATAAATAGGCACCCATAGTTTACAGAAACTGATTGATAGTTGTTATTACAAGTAGTGAGAATAATTGAAGTGTTTGATCAGATTAAATCAGAAAAGTGATACACAGAGGATCAACACAAGAAGATCTGGCAGTCCAACTGCAGATCTAAGAAGTTGGAGAGAGAGAGCTCCAATCAAGAATTCAGTCTTTAGAACTAAGGCTGCGAAGAAGGATTCAGAATCATCTGGATCTCAAGAAGCAGAGGTCAAGGATTAACTGCAGAGGATTCAGACTAATTCAGTTCTACTCAAGAAGCTTTGAAGGAAGCTAAGTCAGTTTGGATCTAGCTGAGTTCTTCCAAGAACTCTTCAAGAAACTCTCAACTCCTCTCTTATTTTCTGAGTTGTAGAGTTAATTATTGTATTTCAATTTTAACTTGTAGGATCCATTGGATCTGAGAGAATTGTAAGCCTATATTATAAAGGCTGAGGGTAGGGCTTGGTTGCCTGAGTGTAGGAGTTGAAGAACTCTGAGTGTAGGCCTTAATTGGCTGAGTGTAGGCCTGGGTGGCTGAGTGTAGGCCTTTGTGGCTGAGTGTAAGGCTTTGGGCCTGAGGTGTAGGAACCTTGTTGGGTTCTGAGATAGTGGAGAAGGTTGGCCGAATCTAGTACACTGCTAGATAGGCGAAGGGGGAAAGTGGATGTACCCAAAGATTGGGGAACCACTATAAATTTGTGTGTGCTGTGCTGTGCTGTGGATTAACTGTTTATATTCTGTTATTGCTGTTAGCTATAGAAATCTGTGAGATAACTGTTTTGCTGCCAACAAAGTTTTAAAAAGGTTTAGGTCACCTATTCACCCCCCCCCCCCCCCTCTAGGTGTTTAGGTACCATAACTTTCAAGTGGTATCAGAGCCAGGTTGCTCAAAAAGGACTAACTGTCTGAGGAGATCCAGTTTGGCAGATTCAGTGTAAGTCAGAACACAGTTTCAAGAAAATCAAGAAACATGGGTTCTTCAGAGAATCACAAGGAATTGGGTTCAATGAAACTGCCCATATGCAGAAAAGAGATTTTTGGAATCTGAAAAGAGAGGGTAAGGCTGTTCATGGAAGCCTCTGACCCTAGAATCTACATCACAGTCAAAGAGGGGCCATATGTGCCCATGAAGATCTCAGTATTGGATGCAAATCAGAGGACTCCAAAGGATTTCTCTGAGATGACCAAGGATGAAATTGTCTTAGCCACTATGGACAAAAGGGCACAAAACATAATAGTAAGTGTCATTGATGATGCAACTTTTCAGAACCTAATTCACTGTAAAACAGCAAAAGAAATGTGGGATACCCTCATTGTCTATATGGAAGGGTCTGAAGAAGTTAGGCAAGATAGAAAGTCCTTGCTTAATCAAGAGTATGAGAGCTTTAGGCAAGGAAGAGGAGATAGCATCACTGAATGCTACAAGAAGTTCTATAGAATTGTTAATGAACTCATGTCCTATGGAAGAGAGTTCACTAACTATGAATTGAATGATAAGTTCTTGAGGTCCCTAACCAAAGATTGGGACACTAAGATCTGTGACATCAGAGAAATGGCAAAGTTGGGAGAAATTCCTCCTCCCACACTGTTTGGCAAGTTGCTGTCTTATGAGATGCAGCTGTCTGTGAGAAAAGAGGAGGAAAAATCAACAAGGACTGAGCACAGGGAAAGGACTGTTGCCTTCAAGTCAGAAGTACCTAGAAAGGGCAGGACTAAGTCATCAACTCCTCCTCCAGAGGTAGTTGAATCAGAATCTGATGAGTCTGTTAGCACAAAGTCTACAAGCAGTGAAAGTGATGAAGACTTTGCTGCATTCACTAGACATTTTCAGAAATTCCTGAAGAAGAAACAGTGGAGGTCCAGACCTTCATTTTCCAAAGGGAAAGAAGTTCAGTATCAGGAGAAGAAGCCTTCAAAGAAGGACAAGAAAAAGACAAAGACTAGCAAGGCAACTGGGTCTAGGATAGTGTGTTACTGCTGCAATAGACAGGGTCATGTTATTGCAGATTGTCCTGAGAGAAGAAAAGAATCCAGTGACAAAAAGAAGACTCACTTCAAAGGAAAGAAGGAGAAGTCCTTTGTTGCAAAGAATGAGAAGACTCTTTCAGACATTTCTTCTTCAGACACTGAGACAGATGCTGAAGCCTACATAGGGCTATTTGCTGAAGAAGAAGAGGAGTTTATGCAGATCATGGAATCAATCTATGAACAAGAAGAGTGTCAGTGCCAAGGACTGATGACATTGACTGAAAGTACCAAAATCCTGGAGCAGCCAGGACCTAGTCAGGTACAAAGTCCAACTCAAAGTTCAGATTTCAGTACTAGTTCAGAGTCAGATTCATCTTCATCAAGTGATGGAAGTGTTTCTGAATCTGAGGGAGATATTCATCAGCTCTTAGATGAATATAAAGTACTGTTGCAAGCCTATAAGAAAAGCAAGTCCCTTGCCAAAAGTCAGGCAAAGGAAATTGCTGATCTAAAGGCAGCTGCAACAGACTTTGAGAAGGAATTTGATCAAAAGCTCAATGAGGTAGCCAGGCTGAAACACATTACTGTGATTCAGATGGGAACTATCACTTATAAAAATGATCAAATTAAGTTACTGGAGATCAATCTCCAGAAGGAAAAAGAGCTAGTTGCTAGGTTTTCAAAACCTAAATCAGTGCTACCCTTGATTGATGAATTTGTTCATCATAAAGGAAAGGCTGGATTAGGTTTTATTAAACCAGCTAGGACTGTTCAGGATCAGTCCAAGTCCAAGGGCAAAGCCCCAACATTCAATAAGCCTGCTGTAGTCAAGACAGCCAAGTCTGTACCTAAGCAAAGGTACAACAAGTTTGAATGCTGGTGTTGTGGCAAGGTTGGCCACTTTGCCTTGGATTGTTGGCACAATGCCAGTGCCAAGTTGAGTAGCAAGTTACCTGGTGGAAAGCCAGCAGGTAGCTATGTCAAGTTGCAAACTAACAATCACCAAGGACCCAAGTTTACTTTGGGTTCTAAGGTTCATTAATTTGTTTTGCAGGTGAATCCAAGTGGCCATACCCCAACATGGTACTTGGATAGTGGATGTTCCAGACATATGACTGGAACAAGGGGACTACTGAAGGACTACATTCCAATCAAAAATGGTCCTAAAGTGACCTTTGGTGGTTCTGAAAAAGGAATCATCAAAGGGTTTGGTAACATCTCTTCAAACCTTGTTACCATTACTCAAGTGGCTTATGTTAAAGGGTTGAAACACAACCTCATTAGTATAAGTCAGTTAAGTGATGTAGGGTATGACATCTCATTTGTTAAAAATGGTTGTCATATCAAGAGGTCAAGTGATCAAGAGATCATTTTGACAGGATATAGAAAGAGGAATGTCTACTGCTTAGACATTATGATTGAGAACAATGGTTCTCCTGTTTGTCTTGTAGCTGATGAGACAGTCTCTCATTGTGTCAAGTGGCACAAGAGGCTAGCTCATCTTAACTACAAGACTATTAGCAAACTCTTTAGCAAAGAGTTAGTGAGGAATGGTCCTCAAGTTAAGTGTGTCAAAGATGGCATTTGCTCAGCTTGTCAAAAGGGCAAGCAGACTAAATCCACCTTTAGAAGCTTAGACAACAAAGATGCTGTGAGGTGTTTATACCTCTTGCATATGGATCTATTTGGTCCAATGCCAGTTCACAGCTTAGGTAGGAAGGTCTATACCTTTGTAGTTGTTGATGACTACTCAAGGTTTTCCTGGGTGTTCTTCTTAAAACAGAAATCTGAAACACCTAGTGTCTTCCATAGCTTTGTTAAGCAAATTCAGAATGAATTGAACTGTACAGTGGTCAAAATTAGAAGTGACCATGGTACTGAGTTTCAGTCTGAAAGCATGACAAAGCTGTGTGAAGACTATGGGATATTTCAAGAATTCTCTTCACCTAGAACACCTCAGCAAAATGGCATTGCTGAAAGGAAAAATAGGACCTTGATAGAGGCTGGTAGAACCCTATTAAGTGATTCATCACTGCCAGAGTATTTCTGGGCTGAAGCAGTTAACACTGCATGACATGTGATCAATAGGGCTACCATCACTAAAAGGTTAAACAAGACCCCCTATGAAGTTGTGAAAGGCAGGAAACCAAATCTATCCTATTTCAGGATTTTTGGTTGCAAATGCTTCATACTTAACAATGGAAAGTCTTACCTAACTAAGTTTGCTGCCAAGTCCCAAGAGGGAGTGTTTGTTGGGTACAGCAAAAATAGTAAGGCTTATAGAGTCTACAACTTGACTACACAAGTTGTAGAGGAGTCTGTGCATGTAGTTTTTGATGAGACACAACTAATTAACAATGAGTTGTCTAGCAATGTATGCAGCCCCACAGGTCTTACTAAGAAGATGGACAAGCTAACCATAGAAGATGTACCTGCTGCAAGACATCAAGTAGAAGGAGATGGCTTATGTCCAGGGGGAGAACTACATGTACAAGGAGCTGAAGAAGTATAAGGAACTCAGTTTGATGAAGATGCTGAAGAAGTTCAACCAGAAGTAAGGATGCCTCCAGCCAACAGGCATCTAAGAGATCATCCAGTAGAGCTGATAATTGGAGATCCAAGACAAGGTGTTCAGACAAGGAGCAGAAATCAGAATGCTGTAGTATATTCAAGTTTTCTGTCTCAAATAGAACCAAAGAAATTTGAAGAAGCAATACAAGATCCACAGTGGACTGAAGCAATGCAGGAAGAGCTTAATCAGTTCAAAAGGTGCAAGGTTTGGGACCTGGTTCCTAAACCTAAAGATCACAATGTGATAGGAACAAAGTGGATCTACAGGAATAAGTTAGATGAACAAGGAGTCATCATTAAGAATAAAGCAAGATTGGTTGCTAAAGGTTATAGGCAAGAAGAAGGTATTGATTTTGATCAAACCTTTGCTCCAGTAGCCAGACTAGAAGCCATAAGGATGTTCTTGGCCTATGCAACTTATCAAGGATTCAAGGTATACCAAATGGATGTGAAGTCAGCATTCCTAAATGGTAATTTGAAAGAAGAAGTCTATGTGGAGCAGCCTGCAGGTTTTGTTGATCCAACTCTACCTCATTATGTCTATAGACTTAGGAAAGCATTGTATGGGTTAAAACAAGCACCTAGGGCTTGGTATGAAACCCTATCTAGTTTCCTCATTGAGAACAAGTTCTCAAGGGGGAAAATAGATAAGACTCTATTCCTTAGGGAATCAAGAGGCAAAGTCATACTTGTCCAAATATATGTAGATGACATTATATTTGGGTCTACTGAAAGTAGCCTTTGAAAAAAGTTTGCAAAGCTTATGCAAAGTCAATTTGAGATGAGTAGTATGGGAGAACTGAAGTTTTTCTTGGGTCTCCAAGTTAAACAGACTGGAAGTGGTCTATCCATATGTCAGTCCAAGTTCACCCTAGAACTCATAAGGAAGTATGGTATGGATTCATCCAGTACCATGAAGACTCCTATGGGGTCAAGTATGTCTCTGAGCAAGGATGATGCAGGGAAACCTGTAGATGAAACCTTGTATAGAGGGATAGTTGGCTCCCTACTATACTTGACTGCAAGTAGGCCTGACATTATATATGCTATATGTGTTTGTGTCAGGTATCAAGCCTGCCCTAAAGAGTCTCACTTGACTGCAGTCAAGAGAATCTTGAGATATCTAAAGGGCACACCTTATCTAGGCCTCTGGTACCCTAGGAATGGAGATTTTGATCTAACAGGCTATTCAGATGCAGACTTTGTAGGATGCAAAGAAGATAGAAAGAGCACCACTGGATCCTGTCAATTCCTAGGTGGAAGACTCATTTCATGGAGCAGCAAAAAGCAGACTAGTGTGGCTATCTCCACAGCTGAGTCAGAATATGTAGCTGCAGGAAGTTGCTGTGCTCAACTTCTGTGGATTCAACATCAGCTAGAAGACTATGGATTTCAGGTAAGTAGAACTCCACTTTTCTGTGATTCTACAAGTGCTATTTCAATAGCTAATAATCCTATATCACATAGTAGAACTAAACATATTGAGATTAAATATCACTTTCTTAGGGAGCATGTAGAAAGAAATGATATTGCACTTGAATATGTTAAAACTGATAATCAGATAGCTGATATGTTTACTAAGCCCTTAGAAGAAGCTAAGTTCAATAGGTTCAAAATTGAACTAGGTATGATAAACTTAGACTAAGTTTACAGAACTAAAAATTGGCTAAGTAAAAAGGTGTCGACACATAGACAAGTCTATGTCGACACAGAATAGTAAGTGTCGACACTTCAGGAAAATGGTGTCGACACATCTAGGAAGTTGGTGTCGACACTTCAGAATGTTAGTGTCGACACATGTCGAGTTGGTGTCGACACATTTAATGAGGTGTCGACACTTAAGTTTTACACAGAATTTTCTAAGTAAAGTCTCGACTACATGTCGAGTAGTGTGGTGTCGACACTTAACCAAGTGTCGACACATAAAATCTGATGACTTAAACTTGTGTCGACACATGTGTGTCGAGACATTATAAGTCAGTATCGACACTTATTGCCAGTGTCGACACATTTTTAGTAATCCATCCCGCCTGTTCGTCTTCAAACCAGAAAGGTATAAATAGGGTTCTGTCTTTGTTTGTCGACACGCTTTCAGAGTTTCGAGACCAAACTACTGTGTCGACATTTCTCTCTTCTAAAGACTAATTCTACAAACCCTAATGGCACCCAAGCTCGAGGAGAATGTCAATGAAGGCTATGAGCTGGTTCGTGGCGCATTCGACGATGGCGATCAAGAAATCAAATCGATGATAACCCTAGTCACCGATTCTGGATTGGAGTATCTGGTTTCAGAACCAACTAAAATATGGAAGAAGGAAGTACTCGAATTCCTTGCTGGAGCTTCTGTAGATGACTCAGGTTACAAAATCAAATCAAGAGTGCATGGCACCAGGGTCAAGATTTCACCCAAATCTCTGAGAAAGGTACTTCAGCTACCTAAAATTCAAGAAGAAGAGGAAGTGACTACATCTAAGACCAAAGAAGCACTTACCTGGTGTGGTCTAGATCCTAAGCTGAAGATTGGATCTGTATTCAACAGGAGAGGAATGAATACCCAAGGAAAGTTCCTGTCAGAAATTGTGGGAAAAGTTATTCTCAGTAAGACTGGAGGGCATGACAGGGTGTCAGCCTCCATGTTCAGTATTATGACCAGAATTATCTTTAACCTAAAAACAGACTGGTCAATGGTTGTCTATGAGAAAGTTAAGGAGAGTCTGAAGAAGCCCAATCTGGGCAGAATACTAAGTCTCTACCTGGCTGGTATAATACCAGAGGTAATGAGCAATGCTGCTGGTACTAAAATCAATCACATGAGAAGGATGGATATGAGGATATTTTCAAGATGGGAAAGAGTGCTGTCTAAGGAAGTTCCTACCCCAGAAAAGCAAGTTTCTAAGAAAGATTCCCCTCCAAAGAAGAAGAGGAAGATAGCTCCTGTGACACAGGAGTCCTCCAGCAGTTCAGGTAGTGAAGAACTAGTTGTTTTCACTCCTGATAGTCATGAGGAAGTGGCTGCAGAGAAGTCTCCTGCTCCTCAAGCGACAGCTGAAATCCAGGGGGAGCTGCCTACAGCTAGCCCCATACAAAAGGATCCAAGCCAGGGGGAGCCTCCAGCTGTAGAACAACCCTCTACACTGGAGAGTGAGCAAGCTACACTCATTATCCAAGAGGTACTTTCTGACCTCAATACTTTAGATTTTTCTATAATAGATTCTGATTTGTCTGATGTCCATCAGCAAACTCAGCAAGCAAATCAAGAACCAGATGTTGTTCTCCATGACACATCTGCTGTTGTGCAAAAAGTTCCTGATAAAGTAGTTGAAGAACCAAGTACATCTCCTGCACAGTCACCTCCTGAATACACCATGGAAGATCTATTTCTAAATCTAGAACATGAGGACTTTGACATGGATAAAGTTGCTGCTGCTGAAGAGAAGGGTGCTGCTACTGAGAGGGAGAACCTGCAAGTTGTGGAAGAGCCTATAAGGCAGGAAAGTGAGAAAGCACTTGATGTGCAAGCTGACAAATCATCAAGCCCTAAGGATAGGGTGAATATAGCTAGTACTTCAGAGTCTGAGGAAGATGAGACTGAACAAGCCAAGAAGAAGCAATTCTTTGTATTCAAAAGGAGGAGTCAGAGCTACAAGAAGGCTCTACAAACTGTTGCTCAACACTCCCTAGTCCAACAAGCTCCATCAACTGATTACAGTGGCTTAATGGTAGCAATGCAAGTTAAGCTGGATGAGCACAGGAGGGCCATAGAGAAGTATATTGATGAAGGCCACAAGTCTTTACAATTTGACTTAGCTCAAGACATCAAGTCAATAAGATTTGAGATGAACCTGAATAAAAAGGAAATGAATGAATGCTTCCACAAGGGTGGAAATGCAGTGGTGTACCTGGCTAAACATCAAGAACAGATAAAAGAAAAGGTAGATGATATAGTATTGAAACAAGGCTATGTACTGGAAAATCAATTAAGAATGAATGATAATTTGACTGCATCTCACAATGCTATAGTCACTGAACTAAAGACTAAGACTGCTGAACCTTCCACATCATCTGCTGCTGCAAAGGCTGAATTTGATAAAGCATTTCAAGATGAAATTGCTGCTGTCAAGACTGCAATTAAGGATTCACAGAAGGTCATTTCTGAACAGCTTACCAAGCTTAGACCTTATTTTAAGGATGGCATCAGGTACTTGGACAGCCAAATCAGGTTCCAGAAAGATGATGTCAGAGATCATGTTGAACAAGAAGTCATAAAGGGGGAGAGGGTGTTAGTCAAAGCTAGCTCTGACCATGCCAAATGGATTTCTAACTCCATCAGAGCTACACTGGGCTATCCTCCCCTGTGTGATGATGATAATGTAGCTGAATCAGGTATTCAAAGTGCTTATCTTGGAGGTGAGCAACAGGAAGTAGCTCAGGTGATCTATCCACCTCCAGATTTTGACATGGTTCATGCAGAAGTAAGCACAATGTATAGTCCAACTACTGGAAAGCCTAATGTTGTTCTGGAAAAGGTTGTTCAACCTGTTACAGCAGCTATGCAAGAGGCTATGGACAAAGAAGAAGAGACAAGGCTGTCAAAGAAGAAGTTCAGGGAACTAGCTGAGCAAAAACCTGATTTTGAACAGTGGAGCCCTACTTCTAGGAACATCATTCTCACAGCCTGGAAAGCGGCCAAGGACAATGCACATGAGAGGAACAAATGGTTCTCAGAAGCAGAATGGAGGAAGCATGAGATTAGGCAGGAGGCCATTATCCAGTATAGAAGGAAGGCTAAGTTAGGAAAGCTACCTCCTACAGCTGTGGAGCCTAGCAAGTACTTTCCTAAGCCCTATCATTACTTTGAGAGACAGAAAATCAAGGCTGAAGAACTAAAGAAGAAGGACTCCAAAGGAAAGAAGATTGCTGATACTGAGCCTGCTACTGCTGCTGCTGTAAAAGCCAAAGTGCAAGCTGGGAAAGGAATAGTCATAAAAGAACCTGATCAGAATTAGACTAAGATTAGACTGAAGAATGTTGTAATCTGTTACATCTAAACATTTTTGTAAATCATTGAAAATGTATTAAAAACAGTGTTTGAACAGTTTTTGATAAATATATTTTTCATGATTGTTCAGAAGAATGTGTCTATTTCTTGTTTGTTCTGCAATGTTTAATGAGTATACATGTGTGCTTTATTACATGTTTAAGTTTACCCTATTACCATATACCTGCTTTACATCATTCTCTAATTTTTAATTATGAGTGGTGTATATCATTGACTAAGGGTTATGACTTCTCCAAATAGGGGGAGATTGTTGGGTACATTGGTCAAATGTACCTGATTTGAAGAAGCCTCACCTAACTCAATGATATACATCATAATGTATTTGATGTTTGTTTGAGTTACTTGTGCAGGATAGGTATTGACTGGACTGAAGCTAAAAGTTTCTAAGTCCATGTGTCGACACCCAGAGGGAAAGTGTCGACACTTGAGAAAGCTTGTGTCGACACCCAGACAAGCAGTGTCGACACTTGGAGTCATTGTGTCAACACCTGGGATGAAGAGTCGACACCAGACAGAAAGTGTCGACACTTGGAGCTGTGTCGACACTCAGTGAAGACGTATACAGAAAAGCTGTGTCGACACTTAGCAGAAGTGTCGACACCTAGAAGAGCTGAGTCTACATCAAAAAGTGTCGACACTTGGAGTTGTGTCGACACTCAGCAAAATTCTGCAGAGACTAAGGACAAGTGTCGACACTCAACACAATGTGTCGACACTCAATCAGCAGAGTCAACATATGAAGAATGTGTCGACACTCAGCACAATGTGTCGACACACAAACAGAAGAATCAGTAATTGGAGTAAGTGTCGACACTCAACACAATGTGTCGACACTATACAGAAGAGTCAACACTTGAAGAAAGTGTCGACACCCAGCATAATGTGTCGACACTTAGTTGAAGAGTCTACACTTGAAGAAAGTGTCGACACAAGGAGCTGTGTCGACACTTAGCAAAGAACAGAAAAGTTTACAAAATATTCTAAGTACAAGTGTCGACACTAAGGGAATGTGTCGACACTCAGCTGAAGAAATAAAATTGAAGACTTGTGTCGACACCAAGAAGCAGTGTCGACACTTGACAGTTTCAACACATGAAGATGTGTCGACACAAAGAAGATGTGTCGACACTTAGAAGAATACAGTTAAAGAATGAAGAACAAGTACTTGTGTCGACACTCAATTTCAGTGTCGACACATGCAGAAGAATCAGTGTCGAGACATACAAGGAATTGTGTCGACACCTTGTAGATTTGTGTCGACACTTACACAGCATGTGTCGACACTTAGTCTATAAGTGTCGACACTTAAGAACAGAAAGTCTCGACACTATCTGACAGTTAGAGAATTTCAAGAAGTGACTGGTTGACATGACAGCTGCCGATCCAGCCGGTCTACAGCAACTGTCAGAGAAATCAGAAGTCTGTTATGAACCGGACCAGCCGGTTACCATGAAGGAAGCCTATAAATAGGCACTCATAGTTTACAAAAACTGATTGATAGTTGTTATTACAAGTAGTGAGAATAATTGAAGTGTTTAATCAGATTAAATCAGAAAAGTGATACATAGAGGATCAACACAAGAAGATCTGGCAGTCCAACTGCAGATCTAAGAAGTTGGAGAGAGAGAGCTCCAATCAAGAATTCAGTCTTTGGAACTAAGGCTGAGAAGAAGGATTCAGAATCATCTGGATCTCAAGAAGCAGAGGTCAAGGATTAACTGCAGAGGATTCAGACTAATTCAGTTCTACTCAAGAAGCTTTGAAGGAAGCTAAGTCAGTTTGGATCTAGCTAAGTTCTTCCAAGAACTCTTCAAGAAACTCTCAACTCCTCTCTTATTTTCTGAGTTGTAGAGTTAATTATTGTATTTCAATTTTAACTTGTAGGATCCATTGGATCTGAGAGAATTGTAAGCCTATATTATAAAGGCTGAGGGTAGGGCTTGGTTGCCTGAGTGTAGGAGTTGAAGAACTCTGAGTGTACGCCTTAATTGGCTGAGTGTAGGCCTGGGTGGCTGAGTGTAGGCCTTTGTGGCTGAGTGTAAGGCTTTGGGCCTGAGGTGTAGGAACCTTGTTGGGTTCTGAGATAGTGGAGAAGGTTGGCCGAATCTAGTACACTGCTAGATAGGCGAAGGGGGAAAGTGGATGTACCCAAAGATTGGGGAACCACTATAAATTTGTGTGTGCTGTGCTGTGCTGTGGATTAACTGTTTATATTCTGTTATTGCTGTTAGCTATAGAAATCTGTGAGATAACTGTTTTGCTGCCAACAAAGTTTTAAAAAGGTTTAGGTCACCTATTCACCCCCCCCCCTCTAGGTGTTTAGGTACCATAACTTTCAAAGTACTTAGCAGCCTCTGCTGAGAGGACTCCCCCTCCACTATTGCACTAATTTTCTCAGGAACTATCTCAGGAGCTTGCTTTTCAGATGGAACTTCAGTGTTGTTCTGAGGCTCCATTACTTCCTGTCTCTCATTTCCTTCTTCCTCATCCTCATCATCTATGAAATCATTCTCAACTGCATCATCTTCCAAGCCTTCCTCATCATTCTCCTCTACATTACCTCCGGCTCCTAGATCATTCACGTTCAGGGCCGCCTCATTTTCCACCACATCTTCACTTTCTACTTGCATATCCGCAACTGCATCTCTAGCTATAAGAGAGATGCCAGATATGATATTAGCAGAAGCGGGTAGAGGCTCCCCCTCAATTCCTATAGTCAGTGCATCAGGAATTTCACTGGGCATATCCACGGAATCTGCTACGGTTCTGTCCTCGGCAGGAGATTCTTCGTGTTCTACTACCACTGCAGCTTGCCCGATGCGTCGCTCCCATCTGTCAAATACGCTGGAGTCCATTTTCTTCAAATAATGCAATGGAACTCCTTTACTCATGTCGAACCTATCTCCGTTTAGCTGATTGAGATATAGGCTGATGATTCTTCCAAAACTTGGAGATCTGAGAGTGTCCTTAATCTTCTCAAAAAGCATAGCCCCCCAGTTGAATCTCTTTCTGCAAACAATCGCCACAAGGATCTTGAACATGTCAGCCGAGATGTGGTCATGTGAGCCGGGTTTGCATATCAGTACTTTTCCAATGATGTCAGACAAAAGTTTCCCCTCCTCATTCATTTCCTTTCGCTTTATCGATCTGGTCCCTCTTGCTAGTCCACAGAATAACAATGTCCTGGCTTTATCATGTTCCTCCAGATAATCCTCGTGCTTAGAACTAGTGAGCTGCAAGTATTGGGTCAGTTTGCTTGCCGACAACTTGATCCTTGCACCTGTAACCTTACTCTTGATGATAGAGTCTTCATTCCGAAGTTTGGCGGTTGCGAAGAACTCCATCACTTTCTTGTCCAAAATTTTGCAGGGGTGCTCTAGTATAAAAGAGAGTCCAGCCTCTTCAAGCATGATGATGATGTTTCTGAACTCATCCGAGGCATGTGAGAACCCGGTCCGAACCAACTCACATCCAGTGACCAGGCCGGCGGTTGTCCTTGGAGCCATTGCAAACCTAGGGAGGGAATCCCAAGTCTACGCCTAATCAAAAATCAAGAAGGAAGCTACACTAACAGTAAGTCACTGTAGGGGAGAAGAGGTGGTTACACAAAAGCGGAGGAGGTGAGACTCGATGGAGATGACGGAAAACCTGGAGGTGCTCGCTTCCTTGTTGGATCGAAGCCGCGGAGAAATACCTGGACGAGTCGAGAGGTCTACGGAAGGAAGAGTCGGCGGGTTTCCTACGGGATTTCGATGGAAGAAGCGGCGGGATTCCTGCGGGGTATCGAAGGAAGAGGAGGCGGGATTCCTGCGGGATATCGACGGAAATCAGGAACTTCGACGGAAATGAGGAATATGAAGGGTCGGCGGGATTCCTGCGCGATATGAACGGGTTTTCGTGCGAAATGTGAAATACAAGGGATCGGCGGGAGTTTTTCTAAATCGAAAAGGGATTCTTCAATAGAAGTCTACGGGTTAAGAGGTATGCCGGATTCTCGAAATCTTCTGATATTAAGACGGTTTAAAAATCTTCTAAATATATATATTTCTTAATACCAATCTATTTAGTGTTTGAAAGGGGTTTTTCCATACATTTCTTGATGTCAATTGTAAGTTTTAGTGATTTCCAATGACGTGTCTTCTTTAATTTTCTGTGAACTGATTTATGTCTGTAGATGTTTATTCTCGAATCTACCAGTGAATTTACAGATAAATCTTTAATAATGTATCTAAGGGTTATTTTTACAGTGTTAACCTTTCCTTAGGGGTACACACATATATGTGTATATATATAAAATATATATATATATATATGTAAATGTCGACACAATATGACTCAAGTATTGGAGCTGATCAAAAATACCTGGGATTATAAGATTTATCATTCAGCCCCTCTGGTTAAAGCATACCAGGCGTTCAATTTGAGTATACCATTGTAGATAGTGCTTCTGTTATACCAGATACTTATTCCAATGCATTCTTGAAACATCTTCTGTCTAGTTCCCATTATATTTACGGGAACCTAGACTACCCTGCAAAAGAGAGTTACCTTACCTTAGGAACCCAACATATATTGGGTCCTAGGTTCTTATTAGCATGAAAACTCGAATGCCTTCCCTCAGAGATCCTGTCAGGAAGACTACCTCTGCCCAGAAGATGTGGATAAGCCCTTGCCCTTGACACAGAGGGGTTGTGCCAACAGTCTATAGCAAAGTGTCTCACCTTGCCACAGCACCAACACGTGTGAATGTTGTACCTCCGTTTCTGACCTGATCCAGTGACTGAGGTAGTCATGGTCCTAGGTCCAAACGGGATAGAGCCGGATCTGCTCACAAAATTTCTTCTTCCACCATGACACTTGGAAGGGCGGAAGGAATGCATGTAGCGAGCGTCATGAGGCCTGGGAGGTGGTGCCTTCCTTTCAGTCAGCACCCTTCCAGAGGCCCCATGAGAACTAACTGCATGATTTCTAACCTCCCTTTCCTGTGTCCTAGGGTGGTGAGAAGCACAGTGAGAGCTGATACCAGCAGATTCAAGCCGAGTTGGGGCAGTGGCTGAGAATACAAAGGGTTCAGAGTGAGCCTTAGGTATTCTTTCAAGGGTGGCCATGACAGCCCTTGCACTATGGGTGTCTCCACATGAGGGCAGATCACCCTTGCAGTGACCACGATTGTTCCTGTGATCATACCTGAAGGCATGATGAGTACCCTTCCTGCCTGGAGTGGGGGGTCTGAATACAGTTTCCTCATTTCTCCATGAATTGATAATTCGGGAGATCCACCCATTTTCTTCCTTTCTCTTGATAGCATCAACCTTGGAAAAGTTGGATACTATCCATTTCTCATTCTCTAGACTACTCTCTTGATCTGAGATTTTAGAGTCCTTGACCTTGTTGGATGCCAATTGGAGAACCAACAAGATCTTCAGCCGAGCAATCTCCTGAGCTTGCTCCTCAACAAGTAGATTGCTTTTCTGAAGGGCTCTCTTCAGGGAATCAGGATTTTCTGAAGGGTGACAATTCCTGTCTTCAGGAACTTCAAGAGAAAAGGGGCAAGATGAAGAAGTTACCTGCTCTTCAGAGTTATTGTCACTATCGCCAGAGACCGTTGTGTCAGCTTCATCAGAACTGCTTTCCTCAATTTCTTCTTTAGTCTCTGACAAGGACACCGGAGCCCTGATGTTGTTCGATTGATCCTTGCCTTCATCTTCTGAGGCGAGGACCCCCGCATAGGCTTCATCCTCTTGCTGACAGCAGATCCCTACTTTCTCTGATCCCCCCATGAGATCTGAGATGGTTGCCCACATGGATTTGGCCGTCCCACACTTTTCCAATCTAGATCGAGAAGGTCCAGACCAGACATCCATGATGATCTGACGAATCATCTTGTCCAGGTTAAATAATGAGAGTTCGGTCTCCGACATCTCAGTAATACACTTGGGGATTTGGATATCCTTTCCAGAGCCGGAGGTCTTCATAGGAATGAATGGACCCTCTTCCAAGATGAGAGATGCTCGAGGATCGATAGCCTCCAAGTGATAGGACACTCTCATCTTCCAGATGGGATAATACTCCTTTGTGCATGTGGGAAGTCTTAGTGGAGAGATCCCATCCAGCTCCATGGTTTTGACACTGGTGGCAGGATTCTACTCAAGGTGTGAACCTTTTTGATGAGTAACCTGGCTCTAATACCACTTGAAAGTCCACCTAGTGTCAACTACCTTCACCTATGGGGGGGAATAGGTGACTTGCGGTATTTTTGCGGAATTAAAATTGTACCTGCACAAGAAAACAAAACACCACAGCATAGAAAGGACACAGGCAAATTATAGTGGTTCCCCGATTTGGGTATATCCACTTTCCCCCTTCGACCTATCTCCAAACCAGGGACGACTCAGTCACTTCACCAACAGGATTGAAATCCAATCCTTGCACTAACGGAAGGAACCCTTCCACACGTAGGAGTCACCACTCCCACAACACGGGTTGCACCCAACCCTTACAACTAGGAACCAACGTTACTTTACAACAAAAATGAAAATAGAATGTACAAGAAATACAAACAACTTATGGAGACTAAGGTGTCCCTCTTCGTTCGATGACGTGATCTTGAAGTGAACAAAGAGTCAACAACCCTAGATCTCACTTGGAGAGAATCTCTCCCGAAACCGGCGGCGGCAAGAAGGGCGGCGGCTTGGTTCTCGGGATCGGCGGCGACAACGGTGTGCGGCTGCTGTACTTTGGAGATTCAATCTTCGTAGCAAAGCTAGCAAGGTCTTCCAACGGTCACACTAGGATCGATCGTCTCGATCGATTCAGAAGGGGAAGGTTTTCCCGATCAACGAATCAAGATACAAGGGATCTCTAGTTAGACGAGTGAGACGCTGTGCATGGCTGAGCTTCTGTCGCCGGGAGATCTGGAAGCAACCATGATCAAAGCCGGCGATCTACAGGCACGAGCGGCGACAGCGGCGGCGGAGTGGATTTCGCGATCTAGGTCACGTTGGCGGCTCGGCTTTTGTTTTTCAAAAATTGCTCTTCTTACTGTTCAAAAATACGCGAGTATTTATACAGTAGTATACCTCTTTATGACCGTTGTGGGTCCCACCAGAAGAAACCCTAAAACCGGTTCAAAATAGTGCCTTAACATTTGATCCGGTCCAGCGGGATCCAGAAAATCGCCCAAGTCAAAATCGGCGTGAATCGAAGGTGATTCTCGACGAGTCGGCGAGAATCAGCCAGTGATTCTCGACGATTCGGCGAGAATCAGCCAGTGATTCTCGACGATTCGGCGAGAATCACTAGTGATTCTCGCCGAATCACTTGATGATTCTCGACGATTATGACTTAGCGCCAGATTTGCATGCTTTGATGTAGCCGGATAGAGACGGCGAGAATCAGCCAGTGATTCTCGACGATTCGGCGAGAATCACTAGTGATTCTCGCCGAATCGGCGAGAATCACTTGGTGATTCTCGTCGATTGTTACTTAGATGATTTTTCGTCTTTCCACCCATGAGCTGCTCTTTGACCCATCCTTGCTCCTTGTCTGCTCTTGCATTGTCACAGCCCTGTACTTGAAGATAAGTACACTCTAATAAAGAGAGTACGCGTAGGCCAACACATTGATCTGCTCAACGAGGGATTACGTCGCGCAGACCCGTGTATATTGACCTACTGCACCCTGACATTGGTGTGTACTTGGCGTGGAATAACTGCAAGCACAACTTGAAGGATTTTATCAAATACATTATGAATTCATCTTAGCTTGACAGGTGGCTTCCTCAAATCCAGGTAATTGTGGATACATTACCCAACACCAGGTGAATTGGGCTAGCTGGTGGTAGCTCCCCCTGCCTCTGTGCATCTTCTTGTCTTGCTGGAGACTGTCCATCATTTCCAGTCTTTTCATCATCAGGAGTAAATACCACTTGCTCTTCAGAGCTGCTGGAGGATTCTTGAGCCACAGTGGTTGTCTTCTTCTTCTTCTGAGTTGTGTCCTTTACTGGAGTTGGCATTTCTTTTATCAATACTCTCTCCCAGCTAGAGAAAATTCTCAAATCCATTCTCCTCATGTGGTTTATCTTGGAACCTGCAGCCTGATTCATCACCTCATGAATACTTCCAGCCAGGTATAGACTTAGAATTCTACCCAAATTGGGCTTCTTCAGGCTCTATTTTATCTTATCAAACAGAACTACTGACCAGTCAGTCTGAAGTTTGAAGATAATCCTTGTCATCAAACTAAACATATGAACAGATATTTTATCATGTCCTCCAGGTTTGCTCAGGATGACCTTGCCAACTATTTCAGACAAGAATTTTCCATGGTTGTTCATCCCTTTTCTGTTGAAAACAGATCCAATTTTCAGATTTGAATCCAGTCCACACCATCTCAATGCCTCTCTAGTCTTAGAAGCAGATACATCATCTTCCTCTTTTGTTCTTGGTAGATGAAGTACCTTTCTTAGACTTTTTGGTGTGATCTTAACTTTGGACTTAATCTTGAGTCCAGTATCATCAAGTGAAGCTGCACTCAAAAATTCAAGGACCTCTTTCTTCCAGATCTTGATTGGTTCAGAAACAAGGTATTCCAGCCAGTCTCGGCAATTAGGGTTACCACACCTTTGATTTCAGGTTCCGCGTCATCAAAGGCATGCCGCACGAGCTCATATCCTTCATTTATGTTCTCTTCTAGCTTGGGCACCATTAGGGTTTGAAGAAATTTTGAATTTAGAGAAGAGAGATGTCGACACACAAGTTTGGTCTCGAAACTTTGGTGAGCGTGTCGACAAACAATGGAGAAAACCTATTTATACCTTTCTAGAATTGAAGATGAAAAGGCGCATCAAAATACTTAAATTGTGTCGACACTGTTGAAAAGTGTCGACACTTACTTATAATGTCTCGACAACTATGGGTCGACACAAGTATAGTCGATAGAATATATGTGTCGACACTTGTATATGTGTCGACACCACTTAGCTCGACACTTAGTCGAGACTTTACTAGACTAATTCTGTGTAAATACTAAGTGTCGACACCACCTTGGATGTGTCGACACCTACACTGCATGTGTCGACATAAATTCTCTGAAGTGTCGACACAGACTTCCTAGATGTGTCGACACCATTTCTCTGAAATGTCGACACCACTTCTATGCGTCGACACAGACAAGTCTGTGTGTCGACACTTTTTATTTAGCCAATTTTTGTAAATTATTCTAAGTTTATCAACCCTAATTCAATTTTAAATTTATTGAATTTGGTTTCATCTAAGGGCTTAGTATACATATCAGCTAGCTGATTATCTGTATTTATATACTCTAGGGAAATATCTTCTTTTTCCACATGTTCTCTTAGAAAATGGTACTTTATTTCTATGTGCTTAGTCCTACTATGGGAGACAGGATTATTTGTAATAGAAATAGCACTTGTAGAATCACAAAATAAAGGTGTTCTACTTACTTGAATACCATAATCTTCTAGCTGATGTTGAATCCATAGAAGTTGAGCACAACAACTTCCTGCAGCAACATACTCTGACTCAGCTGTGGAGATAGCCACACTTGTTTGTTTCTTGCTACTCCATGATATCAGCCTTCCACCTAGGAATTGACAGGTACCTGTTGTACTTTTCCTATCTTCCTTGCAGCCTGCAAAATCTGCATCTAAATAACCTGTCAGTTCAAAATCTCCATTCCTAGGGTACCAAAGGCCTAGATAAGGAGTGCCCTTAAGATATCTCAAAATTCTTTTGACTGCTGTCAAGTGAGATTCTTTAGGGCAAGCTTGGTACCTAGCACAGACACATGTAGCATACATGATATCTGGTCTACTAGTTGTCAAATACAATAGGGAGCCAACTATACCTCTATACAATGTTTCATCTACAGGTTTCCCTACATCATCTTTGCTTAGAGACATTGTTGACCTCATAGGAGTTTTCATGGTAGTGGATGATTCCATACCATACTTCCTTATCAATTCTTGGGTGAACTTAGACTGGCATATGGATAAACTATCCTCAGTCTGTCTAACTTGGAGACTCAAGAAGAACTTAAGTTCCCTCATACTACTCATTTCAAACTGTCCTTGCATTAGTTTTGCAAACTTTTTGCAAAGACTACTTTCTGTAGACCCAAATATGATGTCATCTGCATATATTTGGACTAAGATAATCTTACCTCTGGATTTTCTAAGGAATAGAGTCTTGTCTATTTTCCCCCTTGTGAATTTATTCTCAATGAGAAAACTAGACAGGGTTTCATACCAAGCCCTAGGGGCTTGTTTTAACCCATACAAAGTCTTCCTAAGTCTATAAACATAATTAGGTTTAGTAGAATCAACAAAACCTGATGGTTGTTCTACATAGACTTCTTCCTTCAGATTTCCATTCAGAAAAGCTGACTTAACATCCATTTGGTATACCTTAAATCCTTGGAATTTTGCATAGGCAAGGAACATCCTTATTGCTTCCAGTCTTGCTACTGGAGCAAAGGTCTGATCAAAATCAATACCTTCTTCCTGTCTATATCCTTTTGCAATAAGTCTAGCTTTGTTCTTTATAATTACTCCATTCTCATCCAACTTGTTCCTAAAGATCCACTTAGTTCCAATAATGTTGTGGCCCTTTGGTTTAGGAACAAGCTCCCAGACTTTGCATCTTTTGAACTGGTTCAGCTCCTCTTGCATTGCCTCAATCCAATGAGGGCCTAGGATTGCTTCTTCAAATTTATTTGGCTCTACTTGGGATAGAAAGCTGGATTAGAGAACTGAACTTAGATTCCTGCTCCTTGTTTGTACCCCTTGTCTGAGATCTCCAATAATTTGATTGGTTGGATGATCTTTTAAATGCCTATTTGCTGGAGGCAGCCTGTCTTCTAGTTGTACACCTTCAGCTTCTTCATTCAGCTGCTCCTCTTGGTCTTCTTTAGTAACAGGAGTATCTTGTACTCCCCCTGGACAGCAGCCACTATCATCCACTTGCTGACTTGCAGTAGAACCTTCTTCAATAGTAAGCTTGTCCATCTTCTCAGTCACACCTGTGGAGCTGCAAACACTTCTAGACAATTCATTGTTAATGAGTCTAGCTTCATCAAAGACTACATGTACTGACTCTTATACAACTTGAGTAGTCAAGTTGTAGACCCTATAAGCCTTACTGTTGTTGCTGTACCCAACAAAGATCCCATCTTGGGATTTGACAGCAAACTTGGTTAAATAAGACTTACCATTGTTAAGTATATAACATTTACAACCAAAGATCCTGAAATAGGATAGATTTGGTTTTCTGTCCTTCACAATCTCATAGGGGGTCTTATTGTGGCTCTTGGTGATAGTAGCCCTATTATTTACATAACATGCAGTGTTTACTGCCTCAGCCCAGAAATATTCTGGGAGAGATGTGTCACTCAATAGGGTTCTACCAGCCTCTATCAAGGTTCTATTTTTCCTTTCAGCAATACCATTTTGCTGAGGTGTTCTTGTTGAGGAAAATTCCTGAAATATCTCAAACTCTTCACATAGATTTGTCATACTATCAGACTGGAATTCAGTACCATGGTCACTTCTTATTTTGACCACTGTACTGTCTAACTCATTCTGAATTTGTTTGACAAAACTATAAAAGATACTAGGAGTTTCAGATTTTTGCCTTAGGAAGAATACCCAAGAAAACCTTGAATAATCATCTACAACCACAAATGTGTAGACCTTCCTACCTAGGCTGTGAACTGGCATAGGACCAAAAAGATCCATATGCAAGAGGTATAGGCACCTCACAGTATCTTTGATCTCAATGTTATTAAAGGTGGATCTGATCTGCTTGCCTTTCTGACAAGCTAAGCATATCCCCTCCTTTATACACTTAACCTGAGAACCATTCCTCACTAACTCTTTGTTAAAGAGTTGGCCAATTGTCTTATATTTAATATGAGCCAGCCTCTTGTGCCATTTTACACAATGTGAGACTCTTTCATCAGCTACAAGACAAATAGGAGAAGCATTGTTTTCACACATAATGTCTAGACAATAGACATTTCTCTTCCTATAACCTGTCAGAATGATCTTTTGATCACTTAACCTACTGATATGACAACCATCTTTGACAAATGAGATGTCATATCCTAAATCACTCAGCTGACTTATGCTAATGATGTTATGTTTCAAACCCTTTACATAAGCCACTTGAGTAATTGTAATTAGGTTGCTAGAAATGTTACCAAAGCCTTTGATGATTCCTTTTTCTGAACCACCAAAGGTAACCTTAGGACCATCCTTGATTGGTGTATAGTCCTTCAGCAATCCTCTAGTTCAGTCATGTGCTTGGAACATCCACTGTCCAAGTACCATATTGGGGCATGGCCACTTGGACTCACCTGCAAAACAGATTACTTAACCTTAGAACCCAAATAATTCTTGGGTCCTTGGTGCAAGTTAGTCTGATTCTTAACAAAACTACCTGTAGCTTTTCTAGCAGGCAGTTTGCTACTCACCTTGGCACTTGAATTATGCCAACAATCTATGGCAAAGTGGCCTACCTTGCCACAACACCAGCACTCAAATCTGTTGTACCTTTGTTTAGGTACAACCCTGACTATTTTATCTACAGCAGGCTTCTTGTTGAGTACTGGGGCTTTGCCCTTAGATTTGGACTTTACTGTCCAGACATGTTTTGTAAACCCTAATCTAGTTTTACCCTTATGAGGTACAAACTCATCTATCAAAGGTAGAACAGATTTTGGTTTAGAAAAACTTGCTACAATATCTCTCTCCTTCTGAAGACTAATCTCTAGATTTCTAATTTGATCATTTTTAAATGTAATAGTCCCCATCTAAATAACTGTAATATTCTTCAGTCTGGCTATTTCATTTAATTTCTGATCTAATAACTTGTCAAAATCTGTTGCAGCCACTTTAAGACTAGCAATCTCCTTAGCCTGAGTCTTGACCAAGAGTTTGCTTTTCTTCAAAGCCTGCAACAATACTCTATATTCATCAATCAACTGATGAATGTCTCCTTTAGATTATATCCACTCACATCACTTGATGCTGATGTATCTGATTCTGATCCAGCACTAAAAATTGAACTTGAAGAATAATTTTGTACCTGACTAGGTCCAGGCTGATCCTGGATTTTGTCTCCTTTAGATAAGGCCATCAGTCCCTTGCACTGAATGTCCTCCTACTCATAAATTGAGTTCATTAGCTGCATGAACTCATTTTCTTCTTCTTCAGCAAACAAGTTAATATAGGCTTCAGCTTCTGAATCTGTTTCTGAAGATGACATATCAGTCAGACTTTTATCCTTCTTGGCAACAAAGGACCTTTCCTTTTTGCCCTTGAACTGTGTCTTCTTCTTGTCAGTGGACTCTTTCCTCTTTTCTGGACAATCAGCTATTACATGTCCTTGTCTATTGCAACAATAGCATACTATTTTTGAGGATGTAGTTTTATTAGACTTAGACTTTCTCCTGTCATTCCTTGAAGAATTCCTGTTCTGATAATAATCATCTTTTATCTATGAAGTGGATGGCTTGGAGCTCCACTGCTTCTTCTTTAGAAACATCTGAAAATGTCTAGTAAATGCATCAAAGTCTTCATCACTTTCACTGTTTTTTGACTTCTTGCTATCTGAAGTATCTGTGTCAGCCTCAACAACTTTTTTGAGGTGGAGATGGAGACTTGCTTTTATATTTCCTAGTAGCTTCAGTCTTGAAGGCCACAGCTCTTTCTTTGTGCTCCACCCTAGTAGTCTTTTCTTCTTCCTTCCTTACCATTAACTGCATCTCATAAGATAACAGTTTTTCAAACAAAGTTGGAGGAGGTATATCAGCTAGTTTGGTCATTTCCCTTATGACACAAATCTCAGTATCCCAGTCTTTAGTTAGGGATCTCAAGAACTTATCATTCAGCTCATAATTGCTGAATTCTCTTCCATAGAACATCAACTCATTAACAATCCTATAGAATTTCTTATAACACTCAATAATGCTATCAGACCTGCCTTGTCTGAAGTTTTCATACTCTTGATTTAATAAAGACTTCATGTCTTGTCTTACCTCTTCTGATCCCTCCATATAGACTATCAGTGTGTCCCACATTTCTTTTAATGTTTTACAATGAATCAGATTCTGAAATGTGTCATCATCAATTGCACTTACAATAATATTCTGGGCCCTCTTGTCCATAGTGGCCAGAATTATTTCATCCTTGGTCATTTCTGAATAGTCTTTGGGAGTTCTCTGATTGACATCTAGAACAGATACTTTCATTGACACATATGACCCTTCTTTGACTGTAATGTAAATTCTTGGGTCAGAGGCTTCCATAAAAAGTCTAACCCTTTCTTTCCAAATGTCAAAATCTCCTTTCTGCAGATTGGCAATTTCATGGATCCTAGCTCTTTGTGATTCTCAGTTGAACCCATTTTCTTGATTCTTGATTATACTGATTGATTCTGCCTACAGGATCTTTACTAAGACTGTTATGTCCTTTTTGAGTAACCTCCCTCTGATACCACTTGAAAGAACTAGTGCCTAAAACACCTAGAGGGGGGGGGGGTGAATATGTGCACTTAATCTTTTTTAACTTTTATGGCAGAAACACAGAATTATATGCAATTCTTCACAGCAATTCAGCACAGATAACACAGCAATCACAGAATTAATCACACACAGAGAACACACAGATTTTATAATGGTTCCCCAAGGTCTGGGTACATCCACTTTCCCCCTTCGCCTATCTAGTAGTGTACTAGATTCGGCCTAACTTCTCCACTACTCCTCAGATCCTCAGATCTTACAACTCAGAACCCCAAATAGGTTCCTACAACTCAGAGTGATCCCACTCCTACAACTCAGGCACAAAAGCCCTACCACTCAGTCTTCACCAAGACCTACACTCAGCCTTCAACAAGGCCTACACTTAGCCTTCAACAAGGCCTACACTCAGAGAAATGTATCTCCTACACTCAGGCACACAAGCCCTACCACTCAGCCTTTATAAATATAGGCTTACAACTCAGATCCCTTAGGATCCTACAGAAAATAAAGAGTACAAAGATTAATAACCATAACTCTGATTGAGAAAGATGAGTTGACTGGCTTCTTGATGAGTTCTTGAAAGAACTTTGCAGAGATCAACCTCCCTTGGCTTTCTTCAAAGCTTCTTGAATTAGAACACAATAGGGTTGTATCTCTATGCAGATGATCTTCAATCAACTGCTGACTTGAGAATCAGATCTCAATCTGAAACTTTCTTATCAGCCTGGTTCAATAGCTGTCTTCTTAGAAGGAGCTTTCTCTTTCCAACTTCTTAGATCTTCACTTGAAGGTCTTCTTCTGGTTTATTGTTTCTCACTTCATTGATTGCTTTCTCGATGTCCTTCTGTTGAAGGTATAAGTCTTTATATAAGCTTTCTTCATGGGGACCGGCTGATCCGGTTTCTAACAAACTTCTGACAGCTCTGACAGTAGCAGTTGACCAGTTGAAATGGCAGCTGTCAAGTCATCCAGTCACTTCTTGAAATCTCTGTCACTGTCTGAAAGTGTCGAGACAGATAGTCTTTATGTGTCGATACAAATAGACCAAGTGTCGACACAAGTAGACTAAGTGTCGGCACTAGCCTTCATGGTGTCGACACAACTCCTTGTGTTGTAGAAATAGCTTCTCGACACTACTTCTTTAGAATGTGTCGACACTGATCCTGTGTGTCGACACAAGTCCTTCTTCTTCAATACTTAGTTGATTTCTGCTAAGTGTCGACACAACTCCTTTGTGTCAACACATCTTCTTGTGTTGAAACTTGCTAAGTGTCGACACATCTTCTTTGTGTCGACACATGCCTTCTGTGTTGAAACTTTTGCTGAGTGTCGACACATCTTCTTTGTGTCGACACATTCTTCATGTGTTGAGACTTTTGCTGAGTGTCGACACATCTCCTTTGTGTCGACACATTCTTCATGTGTTGAGACTTTTGCTGAGTGTTGACACATCTTCCTAGTGTCGACACTTGTACTTGAACTTTGTTGAAGTTTGCTGAGTGTCGACACAGCCTCCTAGTGTCGACACTTGTACTTGAACTTTGTTGAAGTTTGCTGAGTGTCGACACAGCCTCCTAGTATCGACACTTGTACTTGAACTTTGTTGATGTTTGCGGAGTGTCGACACAGCCTCCTAGTGTCGACACATGAACTTGAACTTTGTTGAAGTTTTGCTGAGTGTCGACACAGCCTCCTAGTGTCGACACTTTTGGTGTCGACACTTTTGATGTCGACAAAGTTCCTCTGGGTGTCGACATTGCTTCTAAGTGTCGACACTTGTACTTTAGACATTTCTTTATTATGTGTCGACACTGCCTGTATGTGCCGACACTTTTCTTCTGGTATCGACTCTGCCTTCCCAGTGTCGACACAATTACTCCAAGTGTCGACACAGCTTCTCTGGGTGTCGACACAAGCCTCCTTAAGTGTCGACACTTTTCTTCTAGGTGTCGACACATGGACTTAGAAACTTTTCCTGCAAACCTGCAGTTACTTAACCTGCACAAATAAACTCAAAGCACATCAAATACACCTTGATGTATATCATTGAGTAGGGTGAGGCTTCTTCAAATCAGGTACATATATTCCAATGTACCCAACACTAATCCATCTTAGTTTTTGAGTCTCGATCTTGATGTAGTTATCCACAATATATTGTTGAAGCAGTCGTCCTCCGTGAAGAAGTATTGATGAATTATTCATGCGTATCTGTACTAGGCCACAAACTATACAAAATTAGGAAATTAAAAATTTATTACATGAGGCTCTTAATCAATAGTCATGAAATTTATAACCTGGAGCAAGCATGCGTAGTAGTCATAACAACTAACACGTAACCCCTGATCCGTTTGAAAAGCTAAATCCCAACCAAAAGTTCCTTGCGAGAGCAGGAGTGGGTAGGAAGGATGTATTGTCGGTCGGTAGACGGTTGTTCACGAATAAGTAGTTGATATGACTGTAATTGCTGGTGTTGAGCAATTTGTCTAAAGTTTACGACATATGGGTTGTGTGTATCAAGGATATCTTTGATCTCATTCAATATTTCCATATCAAGTCCATTATTTTCCGCCAAACGGTGTGATGTCTCATGTTCGGTGTCGTAGATGAACATTTGTAAAAAATCGTGGTCTGTCCCCTGGAGTAGGAAGAAGAGATCCAATCTTGTGATATATAGCTTCATGTGCTCTGAAAGTGTACAAACCCTGGTTGAAAGATGGAAGTGTTTCATCAAGTGTAACGCCCATGGATGTGAAAGAGAATACGTGGTTGTATGCACGTATATTTTGCCTGAAATGGCGTCCTTTTGTGGTCTGATCGGTGTAAAGAGCCAACAACTGTGGGGGGACAGGAATGACAGGTAAAATTACTTTGCCAAGTTTACATCATAAATTTTTTGTTTATTTGTGGAATAATCGAGCTGCATAGTGAGGGCAAATGGTTGGTTGTGGGAGCTGGAATACGCGGACATTGTCGGAGGAACGGTAATTTCTTGCAATATTACGACGTCCTGTCCGCGAAGTGGGAGCAGAACTATCATCTTCAATTTCATTCGGTTGATTTGGAGGTTCTGGATGTGTTGGTTGGACTTCCACGGCCGATGGTAAAGTCAACGTTGAGCGCGATTGTCTTCGCCTTGCATTCAGTGCACTCCATTGTTCTGCATTCAATGACCGTCTCCAATTACTAACACGCACTCGAGTTGACTCTCGAGTTTGCTCAGTTGGCGTTGTCGAAGTTGAAGGCCTCCCTCTTTTATGTTGGAGTGGTCCACCCTAGTTTGGCAACGATGACTCACCTTCAGTTTGATGTTGGTCTGCCTCAGACTGATTTTGATCTGCTATCTGCGAAGTTCCGGCAGAAGGATTAACATCAATTTCATTCAGTTGATTTGGAGCTTCTGGCTCGTTGGGTTGGACTTCCACGACCGATGGTAAAGTCAACAAAGAGCGTGATTGTGTTCGCCTTGCATTCAGTACTCTCCGTTGACTCTTGAGTTTGCTCAGCGGTTGCCGCCGAAGTTGAAGGTCTCCCTCTTTTACGTTGGACTGGCCCACCCTGATTTGGCAACGCCGACGACGCCTCAGCATGATTTTGGTTGGCCATCTGCAACTGTCTGCGATGCGATGTAATAAATTCATGAATTATCTGTTTTCTTCCAGATATGTAATCGTTTTTTATGTTTGATGAAGTACCACTTGGTTAAAAGTAAACTATTTTATTTGCATAGACGGGTACACGGGGCAACGCCCCTACGACCAAGCGCGACCGTACCAGGCCCGCGAGGGAAATTACTAACCTATATTTGTCTTATTTTATGCTGACCTCTAACTTAAAAGCCTCAAAGATACCCAAATCCTCCTTGCTAAATCATAAGCAAAGATACTAAATTATATCTTGAACTAAATGTAGTGTGAAATTGTGTCAGCAGGAATTCATGTATTAATGATGGTGAAGTTAATAGAGAAATCAAATTTGTAATCTGAACCAAAAATGCTTAAAACCATACCTTGAATACATGAATATAATTTTTTACTCTCTTGCTTAAAAGATCATACTCAACCATACCTTGAATTAACTTTATTCATTTATGGTAGGATTATATAAAATTTTATAACATAAATAAATCAAACAAATTCAATAGTGTTGATTTCAATATTCTCCCCTTTAAAAGTTCGAATAGTGTGTGTTGATTGTTATCATTCTTTTAATAGATATATGAATATACAATAATTTACAAAAAATATATCATAATAACTTTCTAATCAGATAATATTATGAACAAACTCATGATTAAACAAAAAACATTAATAACTGTCACAGAACAAACTCATTAACAACCTCAAAACAATGGTTTATTGTTTTTAATTTTTGAAAGTGCAATAATTCTAACATATGTTTAACTGAAGAAATACGTTGAGACATAGGAACCTGGTTACAACATTTACATAACATTACATAGCATTTGACAAGCCAATAAAGATACCAAATATTTAGCAATCCATGTACTTGGGTTTTACATGAATTGCTAATTACAAAATCTGATTATCAAACATCTCAAGTGCCTGAAAAGCATCATGGTTGTGCTTAGTCAGTTAAAATAACTCTCCAGAAGCACATTCAACATTTAGCTTAAAAATGTTGTGAAATTATTTTTTGTAAGTGCATGATCTTAGACTTTTTTAGATTACTGTGAAATTTTTTAGAACAACATGGTTGGTCCTTTCTAAATTTTTTTGATTACTTCATCATTCAAAATGAGCATGGTTGTGCTCTTTACATTGATATCATTCCTTCAAATGCACTCCGGTTAGTGAAAATCACTTCTGTTCTGCTTTGAATCTATAGTTGTTCGCTTGATTCATCAAATGTTTGAGTATTGTTGTTGTGTATATAATTTTAGTGTGCATGCACCTTCACTGAACTGTATTTAAATTGTTCAGTGGACTGCATTGGAGCATTCCAGTGTAATGCTCTAATATGAAGCTCAAGAAACAAAAGTCGGGCTGTGAACAGAACATGTTTTAAAAAGTCTGTTAGTGGCCGTATTTTTTCTCCAAGGTTTCTCGAGTTTCAAATCCAACTAAAATTAGTGTTTGATTCAATTTTTATTATGTTATGCATTGGGATGTGAAAGATTTATGGTTGGAAAGCAGGTTTGTTTCTTTGTTATTTTACTTTGAGCTTGATGAACTTTAAAGTAGTGCATTGATTGTATGTGTGGGCTTGTATGGATGTGTGTGATTCCTAATTTCCAGACTTTGGCGCGGCACTCCCGCACGATTTCTTCCCACGATCCCGCCGTCCTGCACGTCGAGCGGCGTCCAAGCTCTATTTTGCTGACACGACTTCCTCCTCTGACAGTTTCTTCTTTTGCCATATCCGCTCTAAATTTTAAAAAGTCTCTTAGATGCCATGTTTTTTCTCCAGGATTTTTCAAGATTCAAATCCAACTAAAATTAGTATTTGATTCCATTTTTATTATATTATGCATTGGGCTGAGAAATATTTATGGTTGGAAAGCAAGTTTGTTTCTTTGTTATTTACTTTGATATTGTAGGAGTTTAAAGTAGTGCCTACAATTGCAATCACTTACTGTTCATTATCCCTATCATCCCCACACAGGAAATAAAAACAGGGCAAGCCAAGTGATCCACTAAAACCCCTACACATATAGGACTCATGAACTGGAAGTCCCTAAACTCAAAATTTCACCTGGAAAATACAAAGATTATCACAGGAATTCCAAAATCATAAATCGGGACTGTTCACCTTCTTCTACATTCGTAGCCTATCACAGGAATTCCAAAATTACCAGCAAATCTTCATAATTTAATCAAGGGCTTTACCTTAGATTTGGGTGCGATGTTGAGCCACCAGAAGAAGAGCCTTAGTACCTGCAAGGAGAAAAAAATGAAAGTTCACTTGGAGAAGTGCCGGTTAACTGCCAGCACCAATTTGCGTAAGAACAAAATTTCATTTGGAGAAGTGCCGGTGAAATGAGAGGAAGAAGAAAAACACGGAGGAAGAAGGATTCCAGCAAAGTTTCTGGCTGGCTGAAGGCGAAGAGAGGTTCTGGCCGGCCGACGAAGAATTAGCGAAGAGCGGATCGAGCGTAAATCAGCGAAAGAGGAGACGAAGGCGAAGACAGAGGAATAGCGAAGAGCTCTTACCCTAGATTGGCGTTGGGACGGCGTGGATGAGGGATGCAGCGAAGCTTCTCCACCTTCGACACTTCTCGCGGGAGCTCGACAGGTTCTCGCGATGGATTGGGAGTAGGCAGAAATGGCGCTGGAAAGCTAAAAACCCTTAGAAATTCCTTGATCTGTGGCTCTGAACTATACGAATCGGTGGCCGGTGATTGTTACAGATCGTGCTGTGGGAAATCCTGATCCGTGGCCTTTAATTATAAATGATCTGTGACCTTTGATTTTTTTAGATCGAGCGGTGGGTATTGTAGGCGAGATGCAGCCAAAGGAGAGGGCATTTTTGGGTATATAAATGTTACACCACAACTAAGGATATTTTGGGCAACATAAATGTTACACCAAACTTCAAACCTCCTTCCTTATAATATAAAGATAAAGATAAAGATGATTAAAGATATATGAAATTACAGATATTATGTGTTTTAAGCCGTGGACGGTGGATCTACTTCTGCCACTGGCAAGCGGCCTTCCCTTATAAATAATCATATGTTCACCTCAAACCCTAAACATCAGCCTCCTTTGATTCTCTCTTCGCTCCGTTTTTGCTTCAGTCCGCTCGACAATCTATCTCCCTCCATGGAGTTCTGGGGTGCGTTATCCCAACACATTCTCTGTCACTTCCTGGTCGGAAGGCCCTTCTATATTTCGTTCTTTGCTCTGCCGAGTAGCTTTATTTTCCTTCAAAGCCAAAACGCCACTTTCTTTCTTGCTTTGCTAACAATCAAAATTAATTCTCTACCTGTTTTTTTTTTAAATTCTAAAAGGAAGGCCCCCTCGTGGAGCAATTGCTATGTTGTTTACGGTTTGCGCGGTGGTCATTGATTTCCCTTTGTATTGGTTTCATGTACGGAATTTTGTTTATTTTCAGGTGTCGAAGTAAAACCTAAGCAGTCAGTGAAGTGCGTAGCTGGGGATGAAAAAATATTGCATCTTTCACAGGTTATTTTGATGCTAGATTATTAATTTCCTTCCTAGGAGGCTTGTATGGCTTTAAACTAGTGTGTATTTGTCCTGTATATTGCAGGCTTCACTTGGTGAAATTAGGAAAGATAAGGGGTCTGAAAATGTTCCAGTATTTGTTAAGGTTAATGATCAAAAACTAGTCCTCGGAACTCTTTCTGCAGAGAATTGTGCCCAGATTCAATATGATCTTGTATTCGAGAAGGAATTTGAGCTGTCACATGGTTCAAAAGATACCAGTGTATTTTTTGTTGGCTACAAGAGCACTATGCAAGACTTGGGATATCCTTTTATTTTTAAAAATATCAATCAGCTATTTCCTCCTTAGAGATTAAAGATTGAATCATTTTTACTCCAAATTTGTGATTTTGATTACCTTCTTCCTTATCTATCTTTATTTTGGCATCACGTCTGAGGATGATTTCTCAGGTAATGTATTCTTGTCTAGTTTTAGATAAGTTTGTTTGCTTTATGTTTATCCATTTGTTTAAGTGCTTAAAATTTTCTTGATATATATAGATTCTGACTCTGATGAAGGTCTTCAAATTGAGCATCAACTAAATGGTAATCTATTCCTTTTTTGGAATCATTATAATTTAGTATCTCTATTTGTAATTATTTGTCAAAATATCCTGCATAATCACTTTAACCTTAAGATCTTGTTAGCTATTTATAGCAACTTTACATCCTTCTTGTGTTTTGATTTTTCAACTGATGTCCGTACATTACTTGTTAGTAAAGATATTGAGCGAAAAATTATTTTCTTGTTAATTCATCCACCAAATAAAGGACTATAGTTTATTTCCTTTATACTTTGAGTTTGCCATGTCTTCGTTTATAGTATTAATCTGATGCGGCCTGCGACGCATTCTAGCTTCGTTTACTATGCATTTACTTATTTTATTTCATGTAGTTCTTTCACGCAATAGTTTTTATTTTTTGGCACTTTGAGTTGACCGTCCAATGAGACCTTAAATAAAAAAGTCCAATAATTTAGGTAATTAGTACAAAAATGACAAGTTTAAGTTATTTAAGGAGACATATATTTAAATAATTCAAATCGAAGATATAAAAATCAATTAGAATTTAGGAATATGAAATGATGTGTTTGAAAGGACAATATTTCCAAAAAACTAGAATTGAAAAATATTATATTTGGGAAGAAAATAAAGAGGCAAACATTTTTCTCTGTAATAAAATCATTTCTCTTTAATACCGGAAGAAGCAGCGTCGCTGCACTAACTGTTCCACTGTCGGAAAACTCAACTGAACTCCCACTATTTCCCGCAAAGCACCAGAAGCCCGAATCGACGACAGAAGCTCCTCATCGACTCTATCTCCGACCTGCAATCAGTCTTTGGGAATGTCGTTGACTCCACCTCCCGTTTCTGACGACCGCCCGATCCTGTTGCGCGAGGTGTGCCGCCGACCTTAACAACTTATTCTGGCACCCTCTGTGTTCGGTCTTGTTACATGAGGGTGTGCCATCGACCTCAACAACTTATTCAGACACCTTCTATGTTTGGTCCTTTCGCCGTTTGGTACACATTGAGAAGCCAAGTTTTGATGTTCTCCCCCCTGCTCGACGGGTTTGGATTGGAAGGAATTCCCTTGACCGTAGCTTTCCGTTTTCTCGCTCCATTCACTTAGTTTATTTTTATGTGCCCACGCTAAATAATCTTAAGCTTTCCCCGAACATTCAATTGCTTTTATTACTGCATTTCCTTAAATTATTGCATGTGATTATGCTTATGGCTGTATTCTTCTCGCAAAAGATTCGATTCACCAACACTTGAGTGGTCAATCCGAACAAAATTAACAAACTTCTTAAGGTTCATAATGACGAGTTTGATTTTCACGCGCACACTTATTTTTGACATTCTCGGCCTACATCAGTTTTGTATCAGAGCTCTTTTTGATTCGTTGCTATTGCGAATCAAGCGATTCTGGTTCTAAATTTTTTTTAAAAACAATTTTATTTTAAAATTTTTATAATATATTTTCAAAAAAAGGAAAAAGGTTTTATTAAATTTATTTATTTTAATTAAATCTCTATTTAAAATAAAAAGAATATTAAATTTTATTTGAGATTGGATTTCAAAATAAAAAAAATATAAATTTTTTTCCACCCACTCAGGTAATCTTTAATTTAAATCAATTTTCTTCTTTTTGCATGGCTAATAGTATCGATCATCAGACCACCTGTGTGTATACTTCTCAATAGAATGAGGTGGCGGAAAGGAATAAGCACCATCTTCTTGATGTTTTACAGACTCTTGTCTGTCAAATGAATGTTCCCTGCTCCTATTGGGGACATGCCATTTTCACTAGTTGTTTTCTCATCAATCATCTTCCTTCCACCATTCTTCAAGATATGACTCTGTTGAGTACATTGATCCCAATGATCCTGATTTGTAAGAAGTCAAACAAGTCAATGATATACACAAGTTGTATTTGATATGGTTGCAAGTTAATGCATGCAGGTTAGTCATTGTTATAATGATAGGACATGTGGACACAAAGAAGTTAGCTGGATAGGCAAGAAATTGCCCAAGTCCACAGGCGTTTAGTGGAGTAAGCTCACTCAACGCCAAATGGCTTAAGGAAGGAAGCTGTATGAAGAATGCAGCTAAGTCCACAGGCGTTGTGCGAAGGCAGTTCACTCAACGACATAACACAAAAAGCGCTGAATAAAGCCAGATCTGTCAAAGCCTAAGCAGTGGAAGCCGGAAAAATAGCCAAGTCCACAGACGTTGAGTTATGTCAACCACAATGCAACATAATTTGTCGAGTATTGCTGCCTAGGTCAAAGCCACAGAGTTTCTGTCAAAGAAAAATAAGCTAAGTCCAGAAGCGTTGAGTGAAGCCAGTTCACTCAACGCCATATTGATTCTGTCAACGCCATAAAAGATAAACTGGAAAATTCGTCTAAGTCCACAGACGTTGAGTGAAGTCAGTTCACTCAACGCCAGATGACAGAAAGCTTTGAGTCAAGCTCTAGCATTCAAAGTCAAGGGGAAAGAGTGAAACAGAAAAATGGTTAGGTACAAAAGCGTTGAGTGATCAAGCTACACTTAACGCTCTCAACGCTATGCGGCGGAGCAGTTGCGGCCATGTACAAAAGCATTGAGTAATGAGACTAAACTCAACGCTCTCAATGCCAAAGGGAGAAAACGTAGAGTGTAGTCAACACACTCAACGCCTTCATGCAGAGCATAAATTTTCTAAGTCCAGAATCGTTGAGTATAGTCAACACACTCAACGCCTTCATGCAAAACAAAATTTTTCTAAGTCCAGAATCATTGAGTGAAGACAATTCACTCAACGCTCTCAACGCCAATGATGCAGAAAGTGCTGAAGATCAAGCTAAGACAAAACGTTGAGTGAAACTTATACACTCAACTCTCTCAATGCCTGGACAAGCTGAGAAGTTGACTAAGTTAAAAAGCGTTGAGTGGAGCTTACTCACTCAACGCCTAACAGAGTTGAAAATTTTCTAAGTCCAGATTTGTTGAATAATGCTTGTTCACTCAACGCACTCAATGCCTGGGTACTTGTCTAAAATTTCCTAAATCCAAAATGGCTGACGTCAGTAAAGTCAACAAAGTTCAAAATTACTAAAGAAGAGCTGTAATCCATTACTAACGACACTGTCAATCTCATTCTGTAAAACTAAGGATATAATCAGCCGATTAAGCAGTCACACATGTCAATCATCTCGCTGAATGGCGAGATTATAAATAGAGGATGAAATCTGGATCAAATTAACATTCTGACAAATCAATTCATTTCGCAAAAAGAGGAGCGGGAGTTCGTCTTCTCCCCCCCCCCCCCCCCCCCCCCCCGCCATTGTTGCAGAGACAAGGACTTTAATTCGACAAATCTGAAGAGTCTCTGAGTTAGCTGCTGCAATCAACATCGGCTACAACAAGATCAACAGATTACTCCGAGGAAGAAGAATCAGTTTAGGCAAGCCCTAGCTAAAGTTGCTTCTTAATCTAAGCAGAGCCAAATCAGAAGATCAATCTCTGGATCAGTGAAGACAAAATCTGATCTGGGTTTTTCTCAGGACAGAAAGAAAGGCAGAGCAATTGAATTCTGCCTTACAGGTTAGTTGATCGAAGACAATCATTCACATTCTTTTCTCCATCAGTAAGATCAAAATCAAGATTTTGAGTAACTTCCAGCACAAGCAGCAAATCATTGAATATTGTCTTTCTTGTTGCTGAGAAGAAGATAGAGCTGAGATTTACTCGGCTCAGGAAGCAGTTGATTCAGAGAACAAAATCTCACGAGTCAAATTTATTTTAATTTTTAAATTCTGTGGATCTGTTCAAGATCTGTGTTGTAAGACCTAGATTATATAGACTGTGTGTGGATCTGTGAGATCAGTGTTGTAAAGCCTAAATTATAAAGGCTGAGAGTAGGATCCAGTGTAGGATCTGTGTGTTAGGGCCGATCTCCCAGCCTTTGTTGAAGGGCATTTGTGCCTGTGTTAGGTGATCAGGTGATTATTGTGTGGTCAAGCTAAGTGCCTGTGTTGTAAGTCTCAGTGGAGACTGAGTGATCCGGTTGAATCATGTTGTAATCTCTGAGAAGCCAAGTTTTTGGAGAAGTGCCTTGTCTAACATACTGTTAGAAAAGCGGGAGGGACAGTGAATGTACCCAAACACTGGGGAAATACTATAAATATCTGGTGTGCTGTGTGTGAATGTATTGAAAGCTGAACTAATCAATCACAACAACACTAAAATCAGTTAAAGGCTTTAAAGAACTTAATGAGATTCAAAAAGACCTTAATAACCTATTCACCCCCATCTAGGTGATTAGTTACCTTTGTATTCAAAGACTTTCAAGTGATATCAGAGCGAAGTTACTCAAAAAAGGCTTAATTGTCTGAGTAGATCTCCAGTGTAGCTGTCGGAAGGTTCAGATGGGTTCAGGGGAGAATCACAAAGAGCTAGAATCCATGAAACTTCCTCTCCGCAGGAAGGAGAATTTTGGTATATGGAAGGAAATAATCAGATTGTTCATGGAGACATCTGATCATAGGATCTACATAACAATTCAGGAAAGACCCTTCATCCCTATGAAGGTATCTGTCCTTGATGCAAACATTCAGACTCCAAAGAAGTATACTGAAATGACTAAGAATGAAGTCATTTTAGCTACAATGGATAAAAGGGCACAAAACATTATAGTTAGTGCCATAGATGACTCCACCTTTCAAAACTTAGTGCACTGCAAGACCTCAAAGGAAATGTGAGATACTTTGGTAATTTACATGGAAGGTACTGAGCAAGTCAGAGATGATAGAAAGTTAATGCTCAATCAAGAGTATGAAGCTTTCACACAGATCAGGGAGGAGACCATAGCTAGCTGTTATGAAAGATTTTTCAGAACTATTAATGAGCTAAGGACCTATGACCGGGGTTTTTAGCAACTATGAGCTAAATGATAAGTTCCTTAGATCTCTTACTAAAAACTGGGATACTAAGATATGTGCCATTAGAGAAGTGGCAAAGCTGACAGATACTCCATCATCCACACTGTTTGGTAAGTTGCTGTCATATGAGATGTAGCTGACTGCAAGGAAGGAGGAAGAGAAGACCAACAAAGTACATGCCAAAGAATTTACTGTGGCCTTCAAGGCTAGGGGTGCAAGTTGAGTTGAGCCGGCTCGAGAGCTCGATGAGCTGGCTCGAAAAAAACTCGACTCGAGCTCGAGCATGTTGAGCTCGAGCTCAGTAACCGTTGTTCATAGGCTCGCGAGCTGGCTCACGAGCTTATATATATAATATAATAATATTAATAAATATATTATAATATATTAATATACATTATATTGATGTCTGATGCCGCAACCGCAAATCGAGGCATCATTTCTCCCTTCATAATTTCGGGCCGCAGTTCAACAATTATATATTATATTATAATATATTATATAATATAAATCTTGGCCATCATTTCTCCCGCCATCATCTTCCTCGCGAGCAGCGACTGAGGAATGCAGACGGCGACTTAGGAACGACGAGCAGCGGATGATGAGGCCGAGGATAAACCGGCGGCAGACGAGTGGCGTTCGACAGACGAGGGCGGACGACACACTTTCAATCGTCGAGCTCTGGCGAGCTCGATCTCGAGCCTGTTGAACACAGGCTCAAAAAAATAGCTCGAGCTCGATCTCGAGCTCAAAAAAATAGCTCGAGCTCGAGCTCGATCTCGAGCTCAAAAAAATAGCTCGAGCTCGAGCTCGATCTCGAGCTCAAAAAAATAGCTCGAGCTCGAGCCGGCTATTTTTGATGAGCTCGACTCGAGCTCGGTTCGTTTGTATCCCTATTCAAGGCTGATAGGAGGAAGAGAAGACCAACAAAGTACATGCCAAAGAATCTACTGTGGCATTCAAGGCTGATAGCTCAAAGAGGAGCAAGGAGAAGAATCCTTCTCCCCCAAGAAGGCTAACTGAGTCAGAAAGTTCAGATCAAGAGACATCAGACTGAAATATGTCTGATGAAGAATTTTCTGCTTTCTCAAGACAGTTTTTGAAGATGATGAAAAAGAAGGGGTGGAGGAGCAAACCTACCTCTTTCTTTCAACACAAGGAGGACTATTACAAAACTAAGAATAAACTCTCCAAGGAGGGCATGTATGACCCAAAACCTGGTAAACATGTTTCTAATAAGGTTATCTGTTTTTGCTGCAATAAGCCATGATATGTTGTGGCTGAATATCCTGTGACGAAGGAGGCTGATGAGAAAAATCACCACCATAAGAAGAGCAAGAAGGAGAAGACCTTCATTGCTAAGAAGGAGAAAATGAGGACTGACTCATCCTCCTCAGAGTCAGATGATGAAGATGAAGCCTACATTGGGCTGATGATTAGATTAGATGAGAAATCTTGCCAGGATCAGCCTGGACCATCTAAGGTACACTCTCCATGCAGCTCTTCATCTAAGTCTAATTATAAGACTAGTCTTAATTCAGAAGCATCTCAATTCTGTGATAAAGATGAGTCTGAATCAGAGGAAGACGTCAATTCAGTTATTGACAAGTATGGTGTTTTGCTGAATGCTTTCAAGAAAAGCAGGATGCTAGCCAAGAAGCAGACTAAGGAAATATCCTCCCTTCAGCTTGCTGCTTCCTTGCATGCAGAATTGCTGGATCTGAAACTGAAGGAAATTAGTGAACTAGAAACCATTTCCTTCATTCGGATAGGCACCATTGAGTATCAGGAGAACCAAATAAGGGACCTGGAAGAATTGCTTGGGAGGGAGAGGAGGATAATGGCTAGCTACTCCAAGCCAAGTTCAGTGCTGCCCTTGATAGACTTGTTCTCCTCCCAAAAGGGTAAGAAGGAGTTGGGTTTCAAGGAAAGAATAAGAGCTTCCAATCCCAAGAGAAAGGACAAAGCTTCAGTGCAACCACTAGCCTCCAAGACTCATGTTCAATTCAATAGAGTATTGCTACCCTCAAACATGTATGACCAAGAGAGCATCCATGGTCACTGGATGAATGATAGATCCACTAGTGGGAACAAAGGTGTTCTCCACCATTGTGGAAGATATAGCAGAGGGCAAGTGCCTTCAAGGCTCCCCATGAGGAAATTCAAATGGCCCATCCTGGACCATTTGTTTTTGGTGCACCAGCCCCTTCACTCAAGGGTAAAGTTGCAGACTGTTCTCAGAATATTCCAACCCACTCTCAGACCAAAGACAAGTCTGTCAATAAACCAGACTTGGGCATCTCAGAGGCCATCAAGAGTGTGCTTTTTGAAAAGAAGGCAGCTGATAGTAGGGCTCAAGATATCCCAAGCACTTCCACTGCCAGACCCACCACTAGTCAGTCTGGGCCTGGGAAACAGAAGAATAGGTCTGCTGCTGCACCTTCTAGACTAAAAGCTGTTGTCAACACAACCACTATAGCAGATCAGAAAATATGATACAACATCCATGAGTGCTGGTGCTGTGGCAAGGTAGACCACTTTGCTATTGATTGCTGGCACAATCATAGTATGCATAGAGCTAATGTTAGCTTGCCTGTCAGAACAACTGCAGGTAGGCATTATCAGACTAACATATACCTAGGATCCAATAAATATTGAGGTACTAAGGTAAAATAAATATGTTTTGCAGGTTAGTCCAAGTATCCATACCCCTATATAGTATTTGAACAATGGTTGTTCTAGACACATGACTGGAACAAAGAGTAATCTAAAGGAGTTCATTCCAGTAAAGGATGAACTCAAGGTGATATTTGGTGGATCAGACAGAGGGATCACCAAAGGTTATGGTAAGATTACTAATGACTTAGTCACTTTCACAAAAGTGGCTTATGTGGAAGGATTGTAACACAACCTTATAAGCATAAGCCAATTATGTGATCTTGACCGTGTCATATCTTTCCACAAGGATAAGTGTCACATTAGGAGATTAAATGACCAAGAGGTCATTTTGACTGACATTAGGAGTGAGAATGTTTATTGTCTAAATTTTATTTGTCTAACTTCAGACTCTCCTGTTTGCTTAGTTGTAAATGAGAAAGCCTCACAATGTGTCAAATGACACAAGATGCTAGTTCATTTGAATTATAGGACTATAGATAAACTCTATAGTAAAGAGTTCGTTAGGAATGGTCCTAATATGAAGTGCACTAAGGAAGACATTTGCTCTGCATGCCAAAAGGGGAAGCAGACCAAAGCTTACTTCAAAAGCATTGAGAGTAAAGATTCTGTGAGGTTTTTATATCTCTTGCATATGAACTTGTTTGGTCCAATGCGAGTTCATAGTCTAGGTAGGAAAGTCTATACCTTTGTGATTGTTGATGACTTTTCCAAATTTATTTGGGTTTTCTTTTTGAAGAAAAAATCTGAAACCCCTAATGTCTTCAAGACATTTGTCAAGCAAATACAGAATGAGCTGGACAATACCGTGGTTAAAATTAGAAGTGACCATGGGATTGAATTTCAATCTGAATGCATGACAAGAATTTGTGAAGAACATGAGATTCAGCAAGAGTTTTTCTCTTCAAGATCACCCCAGCAAAATGAGGTTGCTGAGAGGAAGAATAAGTCTCTCATAGAAGCTGGAAGGACTTTACTAAATGACACATCTCTTCTAGAATATTTCTGGGCTGAGGCAGTAAACACTGCTTGTCATGTTCTCAACAGGGCTTCTATCATCAAGTGTCACAAAAAGACTCCCTATGAGATCTTGAAGGAAAAAAATCAAATCTTGCATATCTCAGAATCTTTGGGAGCAAGTGTTTTGTGCTCAACAATGAGAAATCCTATATAGCTAAGTTTGCTGCTAAGTCCTATGAGGGGATCTTTGTTGGGTACAACAATCATATTAAGGCTTATATGATCTACAACTTGACAAGTAAAGTTGTCGACGAATCAGTTAATGTAGTATTTGATGAGTCAAATATGATTAACAATGAGCTGCCAAACTCTTTTTCTAGTTCTGCAGGTACTGAACTAGTGTTGGATAAGCTCACTTTCAAGTAGGGGTGCCCATAAAAACCGGGCTCGGGGGGCCGGCCCGGGCACGGCTAGGCCCGGGCCTGGGCTAAGCCAGCCCCGGGCCCAGGCCGGGCCATGGGGCCTAACAAGGCCCCATATATAAGCATTTGCCCGGCCCGGTGCACGGCCGGGCCTGGCAAAGCCTGGTTTCCTAGGCCCGGGCTAAGCCCGGGCAGGGCCGGGCAAAGCCCTGTTTCGGGAAAGCCTGGGCTAAGCCCGGGCTTCGCGAAGGTCGATCTCGCCACCGGCGAGATGCAAAAGTTCATGTACGGTGATGGAAATTACGGCTGCGAGCCTTACTTCGTCTCGACGGCGGAGGAAGGAGGTGAGGAGGACGAAGGATGTGCTGGCGTTCGTGCACGATGAGATAGCCGGCAACTTAGAACTCATCATCGTGAACGCTTCCGACATGGAGGTGGAGTCGGCTATGCAGCTGCTGACGAGGGTGCCGAACGGATTTCATGGAACATTCATCGGCGCAGGGAGCCTGGATTTTTAGGCATAAATCGGGACGAGGAAGAGGAAGCTGCATGAGGGATTGTGACTGAGATCCCCGGAGTTGTCCACTTCGTTCTCATTGTTCTGTGATTAGCTACTGATGGCCATTATTGGTCGATTGTCGGTCTGCGTGTTAGAGAGAGAGAGAGAAAGAGGCGTGTTTGTAGCTTTCCATGGCTGTCGCCGTAGGATTTCCGAGCTCAGCCGGCCTCTTCATCTTCTTCTTCGTTTATTTGTTTATGGTATTTATAAATTATATTTAATTTTTTTTATAAAAAATTAATTTTTTTTAAAAAACCAAGCCCGGGCTATGCCCTGCCCCCGACCCTGGGGGCCTTAGCAGGCCCCCTCCCGGAGCCAGATGCCCTGCCCGGCCCGACCCGGCTCTAATCAGGGCCCCTGCCCGGGCCCGGTTCGGGAAAGACCTGGCCCGGGAGGCCCGGTTTAGGCCTGAGCCCGGGGGGCTTTATGAACACGACTACTTTCAAGGAAGCTGCTTTAACAAATCAAGACAAAGTTGAGGGTGTGTGTATTCCAGAGGAAGCACAAGACACACAGTAAGTGGATGAAGATCTGCATCATGAAGAACATGATGATGATGCAAGACAACCTCCAGCAGTAAGACATCTGAGGGATCATCCAGACCATCAAATTATTGGTGATGCAAGTCAAGGAATAGTGACAAACAACAGATGTCTCAACACAATAATGTACTCCAGTTTTCTGTCACAAGTGGACCCTAAGAAATTTGAAGAGGTTAACAAAGAGGAGTTCTGGATTATAGCTATGCAAGAGCAACTGAACCAGTTTAAAATGTGTAAGGGTCTGGAAGCTGGTTCCCAGACCTCAAGGACATAATGTCATTAGAACCAAGTGGATCTACAAGAATAAACTTGGTGAAAATGACATTATAGTTAAGAACAAACCTTTGCCCCTGTAGCAAGACTAGAAGTTATCGGACTATTCCTTGTATATACTGCATACCAAGGTTTCAGAGTCTACCAGATAGATGTGAAGTCAGCCTTCCTGAATGGAGACTTGAAGGAAGAAGTTTATGTTGAACAACCTCCAAATTTTGTTGTTTCTAACCATTCTGGTTTTGTTTATATACTAAGAAAAGCTCTATATGAGCTAAAACAAGTCCCTAGAGCATGATATGAGACATTGTCTAGTTTTCTCATTAAAAATAAATTCTTAAGGGGGAAGATAGACATGACCCTATTCCTAAGGGAATCTAAGAGCAAGATTATTTTAGTTCATATATATGTTGATGACATTATCTTTAGATATACTGATGACAACCTTTACAGAAAGTTTGTCAAACTTATGCAATAAAAGTTTGAGATGAGCAGCATGTGTGAACTTAAGTTTTTCTTGGGTCTCCATGTAAGACAAATTGACAATGGATTATCCATATCCCAGTTTAAGTTTATCAGGGAGTTGATTAAAAAATTTGGGATGAAGAATGTTTCCACCATGAAAACTCCCATGAGATGAAGTATGTGTTTAGACAAAGATGAGATAGGGAAACCTGTTGATCAGACTTCGCATAGAGGGATAATTGGATCTTTTTTATACCTCACTGCTAGTAGGGCAGACATCATATATGCTACATGTGTCTGTGCTAGATATCATGCATGTCCTAAAGAGACTCATTACTCTGCTGCTAAGAGGATTTTAAGATATCTAAAGGGCACACCAGATCTTGGCTTATGTTACCCTATGAAAAGTTTTTTGAACTAATATACTATTCTGATGCAGACTTTGTAGGCTGCAAAGAGGACAAAAAAAGTACATCAGGTTCCTGTCAGTTTCTGGGTTGAAGGCTAGTGTCCTTGAGCAGCAAGAAGCAGACTAGTGTTTCTATTTCTACTGCAGAGTTAGAATATATAGCTGCAGGGAGCTGCTGTGCACAGTTGCTGTGCATCCAACATTAACTCTAGGACTATAACCTCCAGATAAGTAGAAACTCTTTATTTTGTGATTCTACTAGTGCTATTTATATAATTAGAAATCCTGTATCACATAGCAGGACTAAACACATAGAGATTAAATATCACTTTATAAGAGAGTATGTTGAATGTGAGGATATTAGTCTCGAGTTTGTTCCCACTGACAAGCAAGTGACTGACATCTTCACTAAGTCACTAGATGAAGCAAATTTCAACAATTTCAAATTTGAATTGGGTATGTTGGACTTAGTTTAGCTTTAATTACTCCCTATAGTATTTTTGGTTGCAGGTTTGTTCTTTTTCTTGTAGGATGAGAAGACCTTTAGTGGTATAAAGATTGTGGAGACCAAAGTGTCTATCAGGAAGTGTCCATATCCCAGTTTAAGCTTACCAAGGAGTTGATTAAAAAATTTGGGATGAAGAATGTTTCCACCATGAAAACTCCCATTGGATGAAGTATGTGTTTAGACAAAGATGAGATAGGGAAACCTGTTGATCAGACTTTGTATAGAGGGATAATTGGATCTCTTTTATACCTCACTGCTAGTAGGCCAAACATCATGTATGCTACATGTGTCTGTGCTAGATATCATGCATGTCCTAAAGAGACTCATTACTCTGCTGCTAAGAGGATTTTGAGATATCTAAAGGGCACACCAGATCTTGGCTTATGTTATCCTATGAAAAGTATTTTGAACTAATATGCTATTCTGATGCAGACTTTGTAGGCTGCAAAGATGACAAAAAAAGTACATCAGGTTCCTGTCAGTTTCTGGGTTGAAGGCTAGTGTTCTTGAGCAGCAAGAAGCAGACTAGTGTTTTTATTTCTACTGCAGAGTCATAATATATAGCTGCAGGGAGCTGCTGTGCATCCAGCATTAACTCTAGGACTATAACCTCCAGATAAGTAGAAACTCTTTATTTTGTGATTCTACTAGTGCTATTTCTATAATTAGAAATTCTGTATCACATAGCAGGACTAAACACATAGAAATTAAATATCACTTTATAAGAAAACATGTGGAATGTGAGGATATTAGTCTCGAGTTTGTTCCCACTGACAAGCAAGTGACTGACATCTTCACTAAGTCACTAGATGAAGCAAATTTCAACAATTTCAAATTTGAATTGGGTATGTTGGACTTAGTTTAGCTTTAGTTACTCCCTATAGTATTTTTGGTTGCAGGTTTGTTCTTTTTCTTGTAGGATGAGAAGACCTTTAGTGGTATAAAGATTGTGGAGACCAAAGTGTCTATCAAGAAGATGTGATAGAAGATGCTCTTATTGAGGGGGAACAATTAAAGTAGCTGCAGAAGCAGGTTCAGCCTTGTAAAGAGATGAAACTAGCAGCTGTATTAGTTGATCTCCTACACACAGCTAGGGGGAGAAGAAGATCAAAGTAAGCCAGACCTCCCTGACTATTCTACAGAAGTCAAAAAGGGGGAGAGAAGGGGTTGATCAAGTTATGGATCAAGCGGTATCGAGGCCAAAAGGATTGATCAAGCAAGCTCAACTATGAGGACTGTGGTAGTAAGACAGGGGGAGCAGGGATGCTTCTAAACAGGGGGAGTAGGTAATCTTTCTGTAACTGTCTTGTTATAATGTTTTATTGCCGCAAATATGGTGTGTATGTCATTGACTAAGAAATTGAAGTGATGTTTTGACTTCTTCAAATAGTGAGAGATTGTTGGGTCCATTAATCTCAATGATCCTGATTTGTAAGAAGTCAAACAAGTCAATGATATAAATCAAGTTGTATTTGATATGATTGCAAGTTAATGTATGCATGTTAGTCATTGTTACAATGATATGACAGGTGGACATAAAGAAGTTAGTTGGATAGGCAAGAAATTGCCGAAGTCCACAGGCGTTGAGTGGAGTAAGCCCACTCAACGCCATATGACTTAAGGAAGGAAGCTGGATGAAGAAATGCAGCTAAGTCCACAGACGTTGAGTGAAGACAGTTCACTCAACACCATTGCACAAAAAGCGCTGAATAAAGCCGGGTCTGTCAAAGCCTAAGCAGTGGAAGCCAAAAAAATAGCTAAGTCCACAAACATTGAGTTATGTTAACTCTCTCAACGCCATGCAGCATAATTTGTTGAGTATTGCAGCCTAAGTCAAAGTCACAGTATTTCTGTCAAAAAAAATAAGCTAAGTTCAAAAGCGTTGAGGGAAACCAATTCACTCAACGCCATACTGATTCTGTCAACGCCATAGAAGATAGACTGGAAAATTCATCTAAGTCCATAGGCGTTGAGTGAAGCCAGTTCACTCAACGCCAGATGACAGAAAGCTTTGAGTCAAGCTCTAGCAGTCAAAGCCAAGGGGAAAGAGTGAAACAGAAAAATGGTTAAGTACAAAAGCATTGATGAAGCTACACTCAACGCTCTCAACGCCATGCAATGGAGCAGTTGCAACCAAGTACAAAAGTGTTGAGTGTTGAAGCTACACTCAACACTCTCAACGCCAAAGGGAGAAAGCGTTGAGTGTAGTCAACACACTCAACGCCTTCATGCAGAGCAACATTTTTCTAAGTCCAGGATCGTTGAGTATAGTCAACACACTCAACGCCTTCATGCAGAGCAGAATTTTTCTAAGTTCAGAATTGTTGAGTGAAACCAGTTCACTCAACGCTCTCAACGTCAAGGATGCAGAAAGGGCTGAAGATCAAGCTAAGACAAAAACGTTGAGTGAAGCTTATACACTCAACGCTCTCAACGCCTGAACAAGCTGAGAAGTTGACTAAGTTAAAAAACATTGAGTGGAGCTTACTCACTCAACGCCTAGCAGAGCTGAATATTTTCTAAGTCCAGATTCATTGAGTAATGCTTGTTCACTCAACGCACTCAACGTCTGAGTACTTGTCTGAAATTTTCTAAGTCCAGAATGACTGATGTCAGCAAAGTTAACAAAAAGCCAGCAAAGTTCAAAATGACTAAGGAAGAGCTGTAATCCATTACTAACGGCGCCATCAGTCTCATTATGTAAAACTAAGGATATAGTCAGCCGATTAAGCAGCGACATGTGTCAATCATCTCGTTGGATGACAAGATTATAAATAGAGGATGCGATCTGGATCAAATTAACATTCTGACAAATCAATTCATTTCGCAAAAAAGAAGAGCGAGAGTTCGTCTTCTTCCCCCTCGCCATTGTTGCAGAGGCAAGAACTTCAATTCGACAAATCTGAAGAGTCTCTGAGTTAGCTGCTGCAATCAACATCTGCTACAACAAGATCAGAGGATTACTGTAAGGAAGAAGAATCAGTCCATGCAAGCCCTAGCTGAAGTTGCTTCCTAAGTTATCAAAGGCGCAAGGCGCACCGAGGCGCAAAGGGCCCGTGTAGCGTAGGCGCAAAGGACTCCTGGAGCCTAGGCGCAAGGCGCAGGTGCGCGCCTGAGGCACGTGAGGCGCAAAATTGGGGGAAAAAAGAAATTGAGTGAATTGGGAGCCCAATTCGCTGAAATTGTGCGAATTGGGCGCCCAATTTGCTGAAATTGTGCGAATTGGGCGCCCAATTCCCTGAAATTGAGCGAAATCGCGGAATTTCAGCGAATTGGACGCCCAATTTGAGGAATTTCAGCGAATAGGGCGCCCAATTCGCTCAATTTCAGCGAATAGGGCGCCCAGTTCGCTCAATTTCAGCGAATAGGGCGCCCAGTTCGCTCAATTTCAGCGAATAGGGCGCCCAGTTCGCTCAATTTCAGCGAATAGGGCGCCCAGTTCGCTCAATTTCAGCGAATAGGGCGCCCAGTTCGCTCAATTTCCGCGAATAGGGCGCCCAGTTCGCTCAATTTCCGCGAATAGGGCGCCCAGTTCGCTCAATTTCCGCGAATAGGGCGCCCAGTTCGCTCAATTTCCGCGAATAGGGCGCCCAGTTCGCTCAATTTCCGCGAATAGGGCGCCCAGTTCGCTCAATTTCCGCGAATAGGGCGCCCAATTCGCTCAATTTCAGCGAATAGGGCGCCCAATTCGCTCAATTTCAGCGAATTGGGCGCCCAATACGCTCAATTTCAGCGAATTGAGCGCCCAATACGCTCAATTTCAGCGAATTGGGCGCCCACGTGCGCCTAGGGGGTGCCTCGGGTGCGTCTAAGATCATGTTTTTGCCCATATCATTTTTTTTTAAAAAATACCTTGAAAGGCCTGGGTGCGCCTTTGGCGCGCCTGGGAGCCTGTAAGTGTATTTTCGTCAGGCAGTCCCTGACTCAAAAAGGTCATCAATGTTACTACCATCTTTTCAAATGACAGTATGTTTCGACTGATGTCACCTTCTTTGGGTCCAATTCTTTTTTTCTACCAACTCTATGTCTGCCACGTAAGAGGATACTCCTACATCTTCCTCTTTTCCCGTTGTCCATTCTCCTCCACTGGATAGTCCACCCGACCCCTTTCTATTCCATCGTCACCTTCTCTTTCCCCTTCTCCTAGTCCTCTCATTCATCCAGCTACTTCAGGAATCTCATTGCCAGTTCTCAGACAAATTTGTTCGTCGGAAGAATCTGACAATGATGATATTTCAGACCTTGATATTCCCATAGTTCTCCTCAAAGGGGTCCGTTCATATACTCAACATTCTATTAATGATGTAGTGTCGTATGCAATTTAGTTCTTCTTGCAGGTACTTTGCTCTAGCTATCTCAACACCTGTCACTCTGGTTACTTATCATGAAGCTGTTGCCTTACCATACTAGGAAGTTCTATGAATGAGGTTATGTTGACTTTGACATGTAGGGTTTCTTGGACTGTTGTCTACTTGTCCATACTCCCGGAGCTGATGTTGTTGGTTGCCCTTAGTTATTCATCACCATGTATCATCCTAATGACACATACAAGACCCATTTGGTTGCAAAAGGATTCACATAGATTTATAATGTTGATTTCTTCGAAACCATCTCTCTATTTGCCCACATCAATAATATCAGAGTTCTCTTCTCTGTGGCTGTTAACAATGACTGATAAATGTATCAATTGGATGTCAAGGACGTCTTCCTCCATGGTGACTTGCATGAAGAAGTGTACATGCATCAAGCCATCAACCTCCTGCTTATGTTGCTCAGGGGGAGCCTCAAATATGCAAGCTGAGGAAGACTATTTATGACCTCAATCAAAGTCCTCGTGCCTGATTTGACAAGTTTAGTGAGGTCATCTCCACCATTGATTTTTCCAGAAGCTTTGCGGACCACACTCTTTTTTATACGGAACTCCACTTACTGGTTTTTCTTACAGTGTATGTTGATGACATTCTTCTTACCGGAGATGATTCATTGGGTATATCAATGACAAAGAAACATCTGCATGACAACTTTGTAACCAAAGACATGGGTTTTCTTAAATACTTCTTGGGCATCAAGATTGCAAGAAGTCAATTCTCTTCTTGCTTAACACACGTATGCATTCGATCTTCTTAGTGAAATTGATCTTTTGTTGCAAACCCTGCTCGCTGCCCTATGACTGGAAGAGATGACAAACTTTGGAGTGAGATGTCTCATATCCTTCCAAATGCTACTCAATATAGACGATTAGTTAGTAAACTCATTTACCTTACTGTAGCAAGTCCAGACGTTTGTTATGTTGTTGGGAAGGTGATTCCATGCAAGCACACAAAGAGTGCCATCATCAGACACCATTAAAAATATTGAAATATGTTGAAGGGTTTTTGGGCAAAGGCCTATTATTTCAAAAGAACGACCATCTGCGGATAAAATCGTATTCTTATGCCGGCCACGCAAATGATAAGGGAGATCGAAAGTTCACCTCAAGGTTTTACATGTTCGTAAGTGGCAATCTTGTCACCTAAAAAAGAAAAAAAAAACAGTTGTATCCAGGTCAAGTGTCGAAGCTGAGTATAGAAGTGTGACTCAAACCGTGTGTGAGTTAACGTGGTTGCGAGCACTTCTGAAGAACTTAGGAGAAGTCTACGATCATCTTCTACCCATGTTTTGTTACAACAAAACAACTTTATATATGTGTGTGTATGTGTTTGTGTGTATGTGTTTGTGTGTATGTGTGTGTGTCGAAGAACTCAATTTTCCATGAAAGAATAAAGCATATCAAAGTCGGCTGTCACTTCACTAGAGAGGAGGTTTTAAAGAAGTAGATTTGCACTTTGTTTGTCTCATCCAATAAAGAATTTTATTAATATATTTACAAAATTAGTCTCTTCATCCATTTAGATATTTTTGTCAAGCAAAGAAGGATGGACACACACCCTTATACTTTTGAAGTAGCAATCACCCTATGTTGCTACTCTTGAAGTTTGGGTGGACACCCTTGGTGTCACCGCCTAATGTTGCTGGCCACTGGAGACTTGGCAGACACCCTTGGTATAACCGCACAATGTTGTTGACCACTGGAGTCCAAGACGACACCCTTGGTATAATCTCCTGGTGTTGTTGACCTCTGGATTCCAGGAGAACACTCATGGTGTAACTACCCGGAGTAATTGTTATTGGCTTATGTTTGAGTTATCTAGTATAGTTCGAGAGGATACCATTGGCGTGCCTGTCAAATATGATTCTTTTTTATTCAGTCCCACATTATCAATTGTATATTCGTTCACCTTCTATGTTTTATATAAAAAGGGTTCTCTCATGTAACTTTCAGATTTTTTTTTTGGAAATAAATTTGAGTTACTTCCAAACTCTCACCAAATTCATATAAATGAGAAATATCTAAAGCACGTATGAAAATACCCTCTTGTTTATAGATAAGTGGTGCAACCAGTGTCGCATCACATGTATTTTTATTTCACGCATTTTTATTTTAGTATTTGTAGCGCATGTATTAGCGCACACGTATTTTTATTTCATGCACTCGTATTGGACAATGAATTGAATTTGGAAGAGTTAAGTATATCAGAGAAATATAAAAACATAATGTTTTATCATAAAATTAAAGTATCAGATGTAAAAGATGCTTTAAATAAGATGAAAAATGAAAAGACGGTGGGGCCAAATGATATACCCATCGAAATATGAACATGTCTAGGAAATGAAGGAATTTTGTGGCTTACATTTTTTTCAATAAGATGCTAAGGTCAAAGAGGATGCCAGACCAATGGAGAAAAAATATCTTGGTACCTTTGTATAAGAATAGAACGATATACAAAATTATGTTAATTACAGAGGAATTAAATTGTTGAGTCATACCATGAAACTATGAGAACGAGTAATAGAAAGAAGATTAAGACGAGTGATTAATATCTCGGAGAATCAATTTGGATTCATGCCAGGGAAGCTATACATCTCTTGAAGAGACTCATTGACAACTATCGAGAAAGAAAACAAGATTTGCATATGTTGTTTATTGATCTTGTAGAGGCTTATGATAGAGTTCCAAGAGAGATCTTATAGAGAGTTACAAAAGAAAGATGTAAATATATCATATATTGACACAATCAAAGATATATATACAAATTCAGTGACAAAGGTAAGGACTAAGGACATCTGGAGGATTAACACATGAATTCCCTATCACTGTTGGCTTATATCAAGATTCAGTTTTAAGCCCTTATTTCTTTACCCTTATCTTAGATGAGCTCACCAGACATATCCAACAAGCAATACCTTGGTGTTTATTGTTTGCGGATGATATCGTTTTGGTTGATGAGACGCACGAGGGTGTAAACACAAAACTTGAATCTTGACGAGATACTTTAGAAAAGAAGGGTTTTAGGTTGAGCAGGGCAAAGATGGAGTATATGGAGCTTATATTTAGCAGTACAAGAATGACAAATGACTTCGTTCTTAAGTTGGGTGATCAAGATATTTTCCATAGCGAGTGTTTTAAATATCTTGGATCGATAGTTCAAAGAGGCGGAGGTACTGATAAAGATGTGACACATAGAATCCAAGCGCATTGGTTGAAGTGGAGAGGCGCGTCAGGGATCTTATGTGATCGTAAAGTACCACTAAAACTTAAGGGCAAGTTTTACCGTACTGCAATTAGACCCGCGATGCTCTATGGTTCTGAGTGTTGGGCAGTGAATTGTGTACATGAGCAAAAAATGGCAGCTGTGAAGATGAGAATGCTTAGGTGGATATGTGGACACACAAGATTGGATAAAATTAGGAATGAAAGTATTAGGGATAAGACAGGCGTAGCACCAATTGCAGAGAAGATGCAAGAAGCTTGTTTAAGATGGTTTGGACACGTTCAAAGGAGACCATTAGAGGCACTTGTTAGGCGTTGTGAGAGTCTAGTTACTAAGCATGTTAAACGAGGGTGGGGTAGACCAATAAAGACTTGGAATGGCACTGTAAGGAAAGACTTGATGTACTTAGGCATTAGTGAGATTATGACAAATGATAGGGCACAATGGCGACAAAAGATCCATATAGCCGACCCCACTATAGTGGGAGAAAGGCTCGAGTGTTGTTGTTGCACTTGTATAGCTTATTGAGGTGATCATCCAATAAGTCCCTAAATAAGAAGATCCGTCAAATTAGGGGATATGTTAATTAACACAAGCATTCTCAATTTTTAAAATCAGATAAACAAAGATTTTATTTAATTAAAAGTATAAAATAAAAATTTCATTCAATCCCACCCTTGTTGATAGGATAGGCAAAATAAGAATGATATTAAATCATTTTTATCTATATATATCATTTGTCATTTTTTCCCTATTTAGTGTAATGCCTAAAATAAAAAAAAATAATTTTATAAAACCCTTCTCTCTTCTTCCCGTAAAAAGGGAGCTGGGAAATATTAAGATAGAGATCTGTTCTCGGTTCCCGGTCATCCAACCTAGTGCCCAACAATGCCGCGCCTCCTCTTTCCCAATCCTCGTCGCCGGTCCAACTCCAGCCGGGCGCCACCTGTACTGCCAGACGACGACGCCGTCCTCGGAACTATAGGCGTCCGGTTCTTCTGTGTCAAACCCGCTGCGTGGCCTCCCTCTGACGTCTATGAGTATCGCCGACGCCACCTCTTCGAAGGTCGCCGACTCCTCCCCTTCCAGCCGCCAGATCTTGCTGCCCCGTCCGCTAGTAATGTCGACATCGACTTCTCTTTTCCGTTACCAGCAAGCAGGGCCGTAACCTGTTAATAACGCCATCTCCTCCCGCGATAAGGACCCGAAAGGACCTTGCCAAGATCGTCCAACCCGCCAGGGTCTGATTCCTCCATTCCCCTAACATAAGAGGACATCTGAGCCTGTTATTTTTGGCCCAGGTATATTTCCTGAACCGACAAGCTCCTTTGAGATTAGGCTAACTATACTGTTTATTTATTTGATCTTCAAAATCAGAGTATGCCTGCTCTTAATCAACATTAAACCTGTTTGTCGTTAATTTCTTATCCGCTGCCCCCTCCGCTAGTAACGTCGACATCGACTTCTCTTTTCTGTTACCAGTTAATAACGCCATCTCCTCCTGCGATAAGGACCCGAAAGGACCTTGCCAAGATCATCCAACCCATCAGGGTCTGATTCCTCTATTTCCATAACATAAGAAGACATCTGAGCCTGTTGTTTTTGTCCTAGGTATATTTCCCGAACCGACAAGCTCCTTTGAGATTAGTCTATGCTGTTTATTTATTTGATCTTCAAAATCGTAGTATGCCTGCTCTTAGTCAACATTGAACCTGTTTGTCGTTAATTTCTTATCTTCATGTTTTTTCTTTTCTCACTCGTCTATGTTTGTGGAAGATTAATTTCAATTCGTTAAATATGTTCGAGTGCTAGGCTTATATGCGCGTTTATGAAATTTATGTCAATTGCCGCTTACCCTTTGTTCGAGGAAAATCACGCTAGCGCTACAAGTTTTAAAAGAAAATTTCAAATTTATTTATTTAAATACATCTCGAGGAATTTGGTTTACATCTGTTTGATATTAGAGGTAGGTTTACATTCACTCCTACAGTGAATTGATCAATCCGTTGTTTAATAAATTTTTATTTTCATTTAGAATTTTTTTTAAAAATCCTTAGTCCCCAAAAAGGAGGAATTAAACGAGCGTATGAGAACTTTAATGAAAAATATTGAGTTCGTCACTGCAGAATTCAAACAGAATCTGCATGGGTTGTGCACCGATGTACACAATTTTGAAACGACTATGCGCAAACAGTATATTTTCCTTGATTACGTCCCAACTACGTATCAACTAGTGGAACCCACGCTTCAAAAAATTAATAGTCCTCTTTCTAGACTTGTTGTTCCCCCCACGAGCACCTTATCCCCACTTATCGTCACTGACGCACTCCCTTCAGTTGAGTTTCTTCCTGAGCCCCAACTCCAGGAAGAAGTGCTACTTCTTCCTCAAAACATCATCACAACTTAAATGGTACTGCCACTTTCTCACACTAAACCATAACCTCTAGTCACCGAGTTTATCCGTAAGGCCCCGTTCCAGGAAAGAGAGCTTACTAGTGGTATGTCACCCACCTTGGATGACACAATTTTGACCGCACTTCTCCCGAAGATGGAGTAGGCTAGTGAGGAGCTCCACACCTTAAGTGACATAAACCCGAGCTATGTATGCCCTGATGCTCCTATGCCACTACACTCACCAACACTTGAGTATATTGACGTTATGTTTGATAGTCACCCACTCATAGCACTAGTGTCTCCACCATATATTGATTTCGTATTTGGAGAACATCACTTTATGTTATTTCGTCATCATATAAATATAAATCTTTTTGAATTTTTTTTGTCAAATTTTCAATACATCTAAGAAAACTCATGTTTTAAGGAAAATAAGAACTCCACGATTTTTCACACCCAACAGAGATATACACGATTTAAAGGATTTATCTGGAAAATTTTAACTAGTAACTTTGCGATTAATTTTAAATTTTGTGACGTTAGTCATATTCGATAGGGTGATATGTTTGGGGTAGTTGATTTTAGTCTAGTTGACGCTCGTTTGTGTCTGACAAGAGAATGTATGATGCAATGTGATTTAATGATTCCACAAGTCGAGACTACTTGCTTCCGACCCCATTTCTTCGATCCCCTCTCTCCCTTACTTTGTGATACCATCCCTTTTATGCTCTTATTTGTTTTGATCATTTAAATAAAATGCATAAAATTTTGACTAACTGTTTGCGAGCATAATCAGAAATCTATAATTCCATGGTTGATTTTGTCAACGAGAATTATATTTTTCTGAATGAGATTGGTTTCTGCACTTTTTAGGAAATGGAGTTTACCTACAGGTCACGAGATGCATCAAAGGATCTTTCTTTACCTTACTCCAGAGCCTGACAGTAGCAGGGCATTTTCAGATCGACATCCGAACTTTTGGGTTGCAGGCTACATTACACTCTCGACGTGGTTGAGGTTTTTCAACCCCAGGAGAATTGGTGCAACAAGCGTCGCATCACATGTATTTTTATTTCACGCATTTTTATTTTGGTATTTGTAGCGCATGTATTAGCGCACATGTATTTTTATTTCATGCACTCGCATGATTTATTGAGGTGATCGTCCAATAAGTCCCTGAATAAAAAGATTCGTCAAATTAGGGGATAGGTTAATTAAGGCAACCATGCCCAATTTTTAAATCAGATAAACAAAGATTTTATTTTAGTTAAAAGTATAAAATAAAAATTTCATTCAATCCCATCCTTGTTGCCCGGATAGGCAAAATAAGAATGATATTAAATTATTTATATATATGTACATATATATATATATATGTACATACATATATATATATATATATGTCTGTATATATATATGTATGTATATATATATGTATGTATATATATATGTATGTATATATATGTCTGTATATATATATGTATGTATATATGTATATATGTGTGTATATATGTATATATGTGTGTATATATGTATATATGTGTGTATATATATATATATATATGAGCATCTTCGCACGAGCTATGCCCGTGCTCGATGCTCTCGGGAGGCATTCGGCCGCATCCAGACGGGCTTCGCCCGCCTCCGAACGGGATTCTCCCGTGCTCGATGCGTAGTTGCTGGCTGCGCCCGCATCAAAGCGGGATGCGCCCGCATCAAAGCGGGATGCGCCCGCATCAAAGAATATAACAAAGATTTTATTTTAGTTAAATGTATAAAATAAAAATTTCATTCAATCCCACCCTTGTTGCCCGGATAGGCAAAATAAGAATGATATTAAATCATTTATATATACATACATACATATATACATACATATATACATACATATATAGATATACATACATATATACATATATATATATATATATATATATATATATATATATATATATATATATATATATATATATATATACATATACGAGCATCTTCGCACGGGCTACGCCCGTGCTCGATGCTCTCGGGCGGCCTTCGGCCGCATCCAGGCGGGCTTTGCCCGCCTCCGAACGGGATTCTCCCGTGTTCGATGTGTCGTTGCGTGCTGCGCCGGCATCAAAGCGGGCTGCGCCCGCATCAAAGCGGGCTGCGCCCGCATCAAAGCGGGATGCGCCCGCATCAAAGAATATATACATATGAGTACTCAAAATGACCGTAAAAAAATATAAATCAATATTACAATTTTTATTTCATAAAAAAATTATGTTTACTCGTAAAAACATTAATTTCATGCAATTTTTCTCTTCTTTTCTTTCTCTCCCTTTCCCATCTCTCTCCTCCCCCTCCCCGTCACCTTTCTCCTCTCCATTCCGCCATCTCTCTCCCTCTCTCCTCCCCTCTCTCTCTCTCCCTCTCTCTCTCCCAACTCTCTCCCTCCATCTCATGCTCTCTCTCATGATCCAATGACTCTTGTTTGTTCTATGGTGTGCCTCCAAATACCTATATTGCTTTATATAATAAGATATATATATAATATATATATATTATTATATATATATATTATTATATATATATATATGTATACGAGTGCCCGACACGGGGCTCCGCCCCTACGGCCAGGCGCGACAGTATCCGGCTGGCGACGGCCGGCTTCGCCCGCCCGGCTCGATGCTCTCTGGCAGCCTTTGACCGCATCCAGGAAATGGATGGGGGCGAAACCCGACCGGCGACGTCGGGTTTCGCCCGCAACATATACATATGAGTACTCGAAATGACCAAAAAAAAATATACATAAATATTACAATTTTTATTTTGTAAAACAATATACGTTTTGATCTAAAAATATTAATTTTGATTTTAATAAACTTGATTGATTAAATGTCATCACCTCAAAAATACCACTGATATGCCTAATGATAACCTTCATTGAATAACCGCTGACATGTCTAATGACAACCTACCATAGTAGGTGTATGAGTTCTACTAAATTTTTTTTGAATTTAAATGAATTTTCATCATTACTTCTAATTTTTTGATAGTGTAATTACTTGAATGGACATTGTATTTTAATTTCTTTGAAATAGATTATAATATATGTCAAGTCATTAAAATATAAAAATGAGGGCATAATTGGTATTTTTGAATGTTTCACCAAATACAACTTTTCCCTTATAATAGTGAAAAATATATATATATATACTAGCATCTTCGAACGGGCTCCGCCCGTTCTCGATGCGTCGCTGCGGGCTTCGCCCGTCCCCCGCAGGCGGCGAAAATTAATTTATATTTTAATTGAAAATTTAATAGAAAATTTAATAAGAATTTAATAATTTTATAAATTTTATAAATTATAAATAAATTTAATAAATTATATAATTTTAAAAAATAAAAAGAATAAAAATCCCCCCCCCCCCCCCCCCCCCCCCCCCCCCCCCGCATCGGCCTGCTCACGCAGGCCGATCTTCACGGCCGCCGGCGGCCTGCCCGGCACCCACCGGCGGGTGCGCCGGCCTCCGGCGAACCCGCCGGGGGTTGTTCGGCGGCGATCGGGTAGGGCCACCGCCGGTGGTGGCCCTGCCCTTGAGCTCCAAAACTGGAGCTCACGGGCAGGGCCACCGCCAGCGGTGGCCCTGCCCTCTCGCCGCCGGAAAACCCCCGACGGGTTCGCCGGAGGCCGGCGAACCCGCCGGTGGGCGCCGGGCAGGCCGCCGGCGGCGGCGGGGGTGAGCCCGTGAGGGGGCGGGAGCGGAAGCTCGGTATCGGGATTTATTCCTGTGTGAACAGTGCATGCTTAGTTGATTTAAATATTTGCAGACCTCTTGTGTTGAATCCAACGGCCCGTGTTTGATGGAGATTGATCGGACGGTCCGGATTTATTCCTCGATGTGTCGCTACGGGCTTCGCCCGTAACCATACGGTCTTTGCCCGCATCCAGGCGGGCTGCGCCCGCATCAAGGTGAAATCCGTTCGAAGAACACCATCATTCGTACTCGAACAGGCTTTGGCCGTTCTCGAAGCGTCGCTGCGGGCTTCGCCCGTATTCAAGCGGGCTTCGCCCGATTGGCAACGACATTGGTCGTAGGCGGCGATATTGGTCGTGGGGGCGACATTGGTTGTGGGTGACGACATTGGTCGCAGACTGCGATATTGTTCGTGTGCGTTGGCATTGTTCGTGGACGACGACATTATTCGGAGGCAGCTACATTGTTCGGAGGCGGCGACATTTGTCGGGAATACCTCATTTCTTTTCAGATGTAGGGTCTTCATCAAATGAGGTATTTGTTTACTTCAAGAGTGCCCCAACTCTTCCCAAAGCTCCAACATATGTTGTAAGCTTAAATTCCTATAATATTTGCACTGCCCTTTGAAAAGGAATACGCTCGTGTACCTAGCACTCTATCTCCAAATTCACATATAATGCATTTATTCTTTATTCACACCAAACTTCTATTGATTCTTTGTCCTTGGTTCCAATCTACAGCAAATGACTGGCAGTTTTGTAAAACCCCAAGTGAAAATAAATCGCGGTAAAAAATGCATGATATAAAGAAAGAGCAAGAGTTAGAAAATAATACGTCTTCAGAAAAAGGAAGAAAATAATGAGTTGTGGGCGGGTATTCAAAGTGAAACAAAATCAAGAAGACACTATTGAATAGTATAAGGCTCCCATAATGTATACACAGACAATGGGGATATAATTCTTCTGCTGTAGAGATGAAAACTATCCAAGTTCTTATGTCTTATACATCGACGAAGGGTTGGAATATGATTTATGAAATCTTATTTACTGAAAACTCTGCGGAATCAAACATGCCCTTAAATTAAAGTGTCAAGTTAAAAAGGTGGTTGCCAGGGTTGCACATCAGAGTTTTTTAAAATCAGCCTAAAGCATGATAATTATTAATTTCAACAATGCAAAAAATCATTACAAACTCTGTTTATGGCTCCACAACTGCAAGTTGTTTTTATGCCGTTTTTAGTAAACTGCAAATTGTTTTTAAGATTTTTTTTAGTAAACTGCAAGTTGTTTTTATGCCTTTTTTTAGTATTCTGCAAGTTGTTATCAGGAATATAAAGTTGTCTTAAATATGATTTTCTAGAGTGCCTAAAACAAATGACAACAATCTGTGTCCATTTTGTGAAAGATCGTAAGGAACCAAATACTCATGCATGCCCATTTTGTGAAAAAACAACACTGTGGAATAGATTGAGCATCACAAAATCAAGTGGGTTCATGAATACTATAGCATTTGGGATCTAAGTGCAGAAAAATAAGTTGGTATAAGAATAAAAAGAAATCCCAGCAGATGATTTCCTCGCAGCTCATATGTTACCCCTGCAGCGGAACATTCGTGGGTTTCTCCTCCCAGATCTCGATGCTCAGCTCACGGCAAGCTACTCCGGCGCCGCCTCTCTCTCTCTCTCGGCTCCGGCAAGTGCGGCTTCAGCTACTCGGATGAGCTGCCCCTTAACCGCCGCCTCTCTCTACTTATCTCTCTCTTTTTGTTTCCAAATCTCTCTACCTCTCTGTTTTTATTTTTATCCAAACTCCACCTTCCAGATCTCTCCCTTTCTACCACTCTGTTTTTCTTTTTAGCCAAACTCCATCTTCAAATCTCTCTCTAGATCCAAAACTCTCCTCTCTCTACAAACATGGCCGACCCAAGAACCAGAAAAACATCCAAAGAACAAATTTAATAGAAGTAAACATCAGAACCTCGTGGGTAGGGCAGAGTCCTGATCAATCTTGACATTTGGAGTTAAAGAAAAGTAATCAACTGAAATGGAAAATCAAACAAATCATAAGGAAGATATAGCAGATATAGCAGATAGAGAACAATTAAAAAGAAGTAAAAACAACCAAAGAAACAACTAAAAATCAGCCTAAAACTGATCAAAAATCACTACTGACGAAGATTGAAGTGGAAGAAGTAGAATAAGATCTTACATCGACAGTTTCACCGCCGGCCGGGAGTGAGGAGCGAAGAAGAACGAAAGAAGAAGGGAATAGGTCCGCGTGAGGGAGACGTGGGAGGAGACGCGACATGAAGAGCTCTGTTGCTGCTTTCGGCGGAGAAGATGGAAGCGGGCCTGCTGCTGCTGTACTGCTTTACCCTGCAGCGGAACATTCGTGGGTTTCTCCTCCGAGATCATATGATTTCCTCGCAGAGGATTTCCTCGCAGCTCATATGTTACCCCTGCAGCGGAACATTCGTGGGTTTCTCCTCCCAGATCTCGATGCTCAGCTCACGGCAAGCTACTCCAGCGCCGCCTCTCTCTCTCTCTCGGCTCCGGCAAGTGCGGCTTCAGCTACTCGGATGAGCTGCCCCTTTACCGCCGCCTCACTCTACTTATCTCTCTCTTTTTGTTTCCAAATCTCTCTACCTCTCTGTTTTTATTTTTAGCCAAACTCCACCTTCCAGATCTCTCCCTTTCTACCACTCTGTTTTTCTTTTTAGCCAAACTCCATCTTCAAATCTCTCTCTAGATCCAAAACTCTCCTCTCTCTACAAACATGGCCGACCCAAGAACCAGAAAAACATCCAAAGAACAAATTTAATAGAAGTAAACATCAGAACCTCGTGGGTAGGGCAGAGTCCTGATCAATCTTGACATTTGGAGTTAAAGAAAAGTAATCAACTAAAATGGAAAATCAAACAAATCATAAGGAAGATATAGCAGATAGAGAACAATTAAAAAGAAGTAAAAACAACCAAGGAAACAACTAAAAATCAGCCTAAAACTGATCAAAAATCACTACCGACGAAGATTGAAGTGGAAGAAGTAGAATAAGATCTTACATCGACAGTTTCACCGCCGGCCGGGAGTGAGGAGCGAAGAAGAACGAAAGAAGAAGGGAATAGGTCCGCGTGAGGGAGACGTGGGAGGAGACGCGACATGAAGAGCTCTGTTGCTGCTTTCGGCGGAGAAGATGGAAGTGGGCCTGTTGCTGCTGTACTGCTTTCCCCTGATTAGACAAAAAGCTGTGCCCAAAATAAAAGAAGGTAGGTGTGGTCCAAATATAAAGAGGCAGATTGATGGCCTTCCTGATTTATCAAATCGGATGGCCGAGAATTACTGATTCAGTTAGATCGGACGGTCAAAATGATAATTTTGGTGTGCTCCAAGATAGCTATATTCATTTGTATAATAAAGATATATATATATATATATATATATATATATATATATATATATATATATATATATATATATATATATATATATATATATATATATATATATATATATATATATATATATATATATGTGATATGTGACAAGGTTGTTAGGATCGCGATCCGGATCATATGATCTTACGATCCTACGATCCAGATGGTGTAAATCGATCCTGATTTTGTAAAGCGATTATTGACCCGAATCTACTATCTGATCCGATCCTACCTCAAAATTATCTCATCTAGGATCTCAATCCTGACAACCTTGGATATGTCATTATTTCCCTACTTAGTGTAATGCCTAAATTTTTTAAAAAACATTTTATAAAACCCTTCCCCCTCTTAAAAAGGGAGCCTAGTGCCCAACAAAGCCGCGCCTCCTCTTTCCCAATCCTCGTCGCCAGACCAACTCCAGTCGGGCGCCGCCTCTACTACCAGACGACGATGCCGTCCTCGGAACTATAGGAGTCCGGTTCTTTCGCGTCAAACCCGCCGCGTGTCCTCCCTCTGACGCCTACGAGTACTGCCGACGCCACCTCTTCGAAGGTGGCCGACTCCTCCCTTTCCAACCGCCGGATCTTGCCGCCCCGTTCGCTTGTAACGTCAACATCGACTTCTCTTTTCCGTTACCAGCAAACAGGCCGTGACTTGTTAATAACGCCATCTCCTCCCGCGATAAGGACCCGGAAGGACCTTGCCAAGATCATCCAACCCGTCAGGGTCTGATTCCCCCATTCCCCTAACATAAGAAGACATCGATTCCTCCATTCCCCTAACATAAGAAGTCATCGATTCCTCCATTCCCCTAACATAAGAAGACATCGATTCCTCCATTCCCCTAACATAAGAAGACATCGATTCCTCCATTCCCCTAACATAAGAAGACATCTGAGCATGTTGTTTTGTGCCCATGTATATTTCCTAAACCGACAAGCTCCTTTGAGATTAGTCTAACTATGCTCTTTATTTATTTGATCTTCAAAATCAGAGTATGCTTGCTCTTAGTCAACATTGAACCTGTTTGCCGTTAATTTCTTATCTGGACGTTTTTTCTTCTCTCGTCTATGCTTGTGGAAGATTAATTTCAATTCGTTGAATATGTTCGAGTGCTAGGCTTATATGCGCGTTTATGAAATTTATATCAATTGCCACTTACCCTTTGTTCTAGGAAAATCACTCAAGCGCTACGAGTTTTAAAAGAAAATTTCAAATTTATTTATTTAAATACATGTGGAGGAATTTGGTTTACATCAATAAGTGAAAATTAACAAGTAATATTATTTATTCATGACTTATGGTGCAACTTGCTAAGCTAATTATATTTCAAAATTGCCAAGTGTGCAGAGTGCCAAGTGTTGTTGACCATTGGAGTCCAAGCGGACACCCTTGGTATAATCACCTGGTGTTGTTGACCTCTGGATTCCAGGCGAGCGCTCTTGGTGTAACTACCCGGAGTAATTGTTATTGACTTATGTTTAAGCTGTCTAGTATAGTCCGGGAGGATACCGATGGTGTAACTGCCAGATATGATTTTTTTTTATTCAGTCCCACATTACCAATTGTATATTCTTTCGCCTCCTATGTGTTCTATATAAAAAGGGCACTCTCATGTGACATCCAGATTTTTTGGAAATAAATTCTAGTTATTTCCAAACTCACCAAATTCATATAAATGAGAAATATCTAAAGCATGTATGAAAATACCCTCTTGTTTATCGATAAGTGAATATTAATAAGTAATATTATTTATTCATGACTTATGGTACAACTTGCTAAGCTAATTTTATTTCAAAGGTGCCAAGTGCTAAAAGTCCTTTTCAATAAATGGTCTCTGTTAGGCACATGATGATCTCTAGCATTGGCAGAATCATCCAACACTTAATACAGATCACTTTATTACCAGCTATATGCATGATCAAAATTAACATTTATCAGGCAATGCATAAACTTTGCCTGGTTATGCTTTTAGCCTTTAACACATACCAATCAATTCTCATGTTGTAAAATGAATATGTAGGTCATCAATTTTAGCATTAGACAGACAATGAATATGGATGATGTACTTTATCTACTTATCTTCTATCCTTACCCTTCTCATACCCTTTTGCTTCTCATCTATTACCTTTTTGTTTCTCTGTTTGTCGTTGTTTGCGTGCGCTTTTACAGGAAACTACAATGCTGGGTATGGAAAAGAGTGTTAGTGAATGAATGTTAATACTGCGAGCAGTCAATGAGTTTCTTACAAGGGATTTTTTTTTGGGCGTGTTTAGGCTGATATGACAGCAAACATGAATGTCTTCTTCTTGAGCTTATTCTTCCTGACTTGCTTTGCATTTGTTGCTGAAGCAGCTCATTTACTTTTGAACTTGAAAATTTTTTAATGGAGCGCCGGCCTCATTTTTTATTGGCAAGCTGCTCCACAGAATCTCCAGTGTTCTTGCACTTGTGCATTATTTGGATGCTATGACACTTACTGTTGATGGGTTTTGGAGATGGCATTTTACGGTCTATTTGGTTCTCTATTTTTACCGCGGTGGTGTTTCACGGGATGCATTAGAAATTTTTTCATTTGGAGCTCCATTATTGCTCTGGTGGTGTTTTTTCATCTCTCATAGATGACGAGAACTCCGCTTTTTCACCGGAGCTTCATTTTTTATCGGAGTCACCATACTCTACCAAACGGCGCCTTGTCGTTGAATTATTGTTTTTATAATTTTAAATCAGGTATCTTATGCTTTTCTTCATTCATATTCTGCCCTAGGCGTAGATGAACCACACCAATCCATCGTGAAATTGGTGGTGAAACTACTGCAATGACGTTACCGTAGGGGCGTTGAGAAAAAACAGCTCAATGCCGCCGGAATGATAAAAAGCTTGATATTTATACTTTTCTTACTCATATTTCAAAAGATGAAAATAACAAAATGCAAAGGTTGTCTTATTGAAATCCCCAATTAGAACTTCTCCTCTCTCCCACTTCACTTCGCGCCTCCATCAGAATGTAACCCACTTAAAGGGTACTGATTGTTAATTTTGATTAAAATGACCTGTGTGTGAGTCAAAATTTTACCTCGCACTGATTTCTTAATAAGAAAGTAGTGTAGACTGTGCATGTACTTTTACACCTTAAGTCTTACAGCTCTGAAATTTATTTACAGTGAAAGATGGGGTAAAGAATTATCAGGAGAAGCCAATCACAGGAAAAGTTACTGCTGTTAAGGATAATAGTGCATCTGCTAAGTCTAAACCTCAAACAGGAAAGCTTGACAAAGCTGAAAAACCAAAAGCTGATGGTTCACTGAAAAAAGTTAAAGACGAAGATGATGCTGATGCTGATGAGGATGATTCAGAGGAAGAATCGGATGATGATGAGGTATGTGCTGTCATTTTGTGTGCTTGTCCAGTTTTCTTCATGCAAAATTTATCAATGCAAGTGGTAGTCGTGAAATGTTTCTCATCTTTATTAAATTGATTTTTTAACTTCTTTTGCATGGATTTAAATTTAACTCTATATACTTTGCAGAAGGTTAGTGTGCGGAGATTTTCTCATTCCTATATACAGCACTATAACTTCGTGATATCATTGAAAAACGTTGCACAGATTTAGACTAAATCTGTCTTTTTTCTTATCTTTCCGTAAACTTTTTTTGGTTAGCTATTATTGTATTATTTGATCTATTTAGCCATCTTCAACATGCTAAATAACACACTACCCGACACTTATTTCTTGAAGGATATGCCTTTGGGTTTGATTAGTAGTGATGATGATGAGGATGATGACGAGGGTGATGATGATAATGATGATAGCTCTGAGGATGAAAAGACCAAAATGAAGGTAATTGGCACTTGTTTTTTTTTACCTCAACTATTGATAAATCATGTTCATTTTACTATTTTACTGTTGGGTTTCTCACATTCTCTATAATTTAGGCTGAAAATGGCAAGAAGAGATCTGCTGATGTTTTATCGAAGCCCTCTGCGGACAAAAAGGCCAAACTTACAGCTCATGTGAAGCAGAATCCTGGTGAATTCTCAGTTTATGATTACAATATTATTAATATATTTAACTGTATTCCTACCTAATGTAAAATTTTTCTTTTAGATGTTAAGAAAGGCAATATAGCCGCTGCCGCTCCCACTGCTAAACAAGCTGGAAAATCATCTGCTAGTGGTGGCAAAGCGAAAGAACAGAGTTCTAAATCTACTGGTTCACATAAATGCAATTCTTGTAGCAAGTATGTTGTTTTTTTTTTCATTTTGGTTTTCAGAAATATTTTTTATAGTTTCCACAAATTTTAATGACTGCTTTTTCTTTCTTTCAGGCCTTTCATGAGTGAGAATGCTCTTCAAGCTCATACTAAAGCCAAGCACAGCACATCAAAATGATTTGTTTGAATCTTAAATTGATCTATTGGGTTCTGCAAATTACTACATTGCTTCGCTGTGGTTGAGTTTGTTATTTTATTAAATTTTGCAGTACAAGTTTAGTCCGCTTGGAACAACTCATTTGTGCTTTTTGGGGGCTGTTTTTTTTTCTTTTTAAAGTTTTGTTTTTCTTTCTTGGTAGTTTATTATTGACATGGGACAAGTGTTCTTTAGTCATGATGGTTTAGCATAAAACTTTTGAACAAGTTCTTTCTGATTTTTCTCAGTTAATTTATAAATTGCTTCAGCTATCATTCTGAGGCTTTGTTTGGCGTGACTGCAATGGTAAAAACATGTGGTTATTAACTGTCCATCGTGAATGCACAGCCTTCCCTAAAAAACTTCAACCATTTCTTTGCTCAAAATTTGTTTTCTTTATTGATAGTAGTCATACCTGTTGTCATGCCAAACACATTTTTGTCCAACTCACTGGAGCAAAAAAGTTGTTTGCCAAAAGAAAGCATAAGGCTCAGTTTGGCATGATGATGGTGGTTGTGAATGCGGCGGTTATGGACTCATGAATGTCCGACCTCACCTAAGGTACTTCCTCAACCTTTATGTTCAAAACTTCTTTTCTTGGGGCGGTCATAGCTGTTGTCATGACAAATAATTATGGTGGTGTTTTTGTTCAAACTCAATGGAGCAAGTAATTTATCCCAAACGGAGCTTAAGATTGCCAGTTAGGCTTTGTTTGAGATATTGGTGCTTTTAGAAGGGACTAGTGTGAAATATAGATTATAAAATTGTATTTTCAATATTGAGAATTATTTTGGAAATCTTTGTTTGCAAGCAATTTTAAAGATGTAAAACAATGTATTGTTTGAGAAATTATTGTTCAATGGGGTAAAAATAAAACATTCAAGAAAAAAAATCATTTTTTTAGAAAATTGAAATTCAAATTAATTTACACAATAAAAAAAATACAACATATTAAGTGTTGATAGCCGTATATAGGTGCTCGATAATGGAGTCATGCATTGTTCTGCTTGATAGTAGATAAAATCACATCGCTAGAAAATCTTGTTGCAAATAAATGATGTTTGTATATAAAATATGTCATTGTAGAGACCATAATAGTTCGCTATTTTTTGAAACGTCATGTAAGGTGCCCTGTCTTGAAACTAAATGATGATATTCCAAAGAATTCACCATTTCTTCAGCACGCATATGTGAATCATAGATAAAAGATTGATTATGTAACACTAAACAATGATGATTGCATCTGATTGAATATTTTCTTTCAACTTTATATTGGATGTTAATCACGTGCAAAGTATGGCAAGCGATTGTTTCTGCATAAGGATTAATATAGCCAACTTGCTGGGGTTATCCAACATCAATCAAGTAGTATTTTCTTGCAAGTTTAAAATAGTGTTGGTAACATTTAAATAATTTATTTGGCAGGAATAATTTTTTTTTACAAGTTACATGACGGTGGATGAGGGAAGTTCCAACATTGATCTATAATTGCACTCTGAAAAATATGACTATTATGTGCTGAATCCTCCCAATCAATAATGACAAAAGTGAAGGTCATATCGAAGACATACAACCATAATATTTTGAATTGGAGAATCATGACGTCCAATGTATAGAACCTATTTGTCCACTGGAATCCTCCCAATCAATAATGACAAAAGTGAAGGCATCAACATGTGTCTTGTCGATTGTTCCAATACAATCTTAGAAGTAGGACATCAACATGTGTCCCATCACTTAAACTTTTTGCGGGGATGTGTAAATCGATCGTTAACATGTATAATAATGTCCTGAGAAAGTCTTATTAAAGCAGATAGTTCTCATGAAAATATCGGCTTATTATTTCTGTTGAATGTTGAAAACACTCCATGCATTCCCTCATTGATCGATTGTGCGCCATAATATATATTGTAATCGTATGTATCTCTTCTATAGTGGTCTTGGATCCTTCAAGACCATGAGATAAAACTAATTTTTCAAGCAAATCTAAGAAAATTTGCTTCAACATACGAAACTTACTATGATATCAGATCGAATGACCATCCAATAGTTCTCTAACTAACTTATCTCCTGTATTAGAAGACGTCATGCATGGTGTCCTATCTTGATAACAGGAGTTGTAATCAAGCATCATACAAACACTTGTGTTAACCATCATAAGATAATACATAACTCTCCAATGTCTACCATTGAGCTCGATATCATTTTTTGAAGACATTTGTGCTTTGTACAATGATGTTAATACAAAAATAGCACAAAGAATTATCATATGTAGTAAAATGAAATGAAAAGTAAAAAGAATTATCATATCTAATTTAGATGACCATTTATATTTTAATTGTGCATATAAATATATTTTTCCTATAGGTTTCTTAAATTTAACAGTCACATTGTTCCAACCCTCCTTACACAAGTGCGTCGTCGGTCTATTTCCAAGTTCAAACTCTGATATACATAAGTCACAAAATAATAATATTTCACTTGACTCTCATGTTGCTGCAATTACTCTCTTTAATTTTAGCCATCATCCGACCTAAAGCAAAATCAAAAGATGAAATATGTATTTTATGCCCATAAATATACAACACAAAAAAAAACACACACATGCACAACACACACAAAAAAACAACACATGCATACACACAAACACAAACACACCCACCACAGGCACACAAATGCACGTGCACACTCACCAACACACCCACATGCACAAGCACACACACACACACACTCACACGCACATGCACATGTACACACACACAACATACATGACACACACATACAAAACACACACAGACAAAACACACATGGACAAAACACACACGGACAGAACACACACAGACAGAAAACACACACAGATAGAACACAAACACAACATACAAAACACACACATACAGAACACACACACACAATAGACGAACACAATAGACAGACACAATAGACGGGCACAATAGACGAACACAATAGAC